>CM062221.1:14667090-15264590 GCA_031216235.1 Syzygium jambos
TTCAAAACAAAGGCCATGGGCTTGAATGCATGCTCATTTTATTATTATACATGTGTTTGTTAGATGAATGTTAGGCCCGGTGCATGTTCGGCGGGTAGCCCATTCATGGTCATTAGAATCCGACTTTAGAGGTTAATTGATATGAGTTGCCGTTTTGTGAATGCAAATGGTAGCCCATTATCATTAACCATTAATCAAACAATGTTAGGTGATTAGGTGGGTGATGAATCGAAACGCATGAAAAACAAAGGCCGATCCCGAGGCCCGTGCTTAATTAGTGAATTGCTTGCACCATTGTTCTTTCATATGTCATTTGTTATGAATGAATGTTATGGATGTAAACATTGACACCCGAGAGGCGGTCCAAGGAAGAATAATCCGAAATTGAAAAAGCCAAGGTGATTGACCAATGTCCAATCCGGTTTTGATTTGTACTCATACGATGATAGTGCTAGACCGATGTCCAATCCGGTTTCAATTTGTACTTAATTCATTCATCCCTGATCATGTCTCGGGTTTTCAATTCATGTTGTAATAAACACCCGACGAGTTGCGGGTTTTTATTTTCTCGCACTTAGAATTAGCTCGTCTTTTCAATACTTCGAGTGTTTACTTTACGAAATGTCTTTCAATACAATTGATTGTTTCTTTCTTTTTCTAGACTAAGATAGGATTAGTTTAGAATTTTAAATGAAAATACAAAAACAAGATGCATGATCACATAGTGGACTAGGACTTTGGCATGAAAATGGTAAAAAACAAATGCATGACGACTTAGATAACAACCATGTTAAGTTTAGCGGTACCGAAAGGGCGTTAATAGAAATGTTAACGTAAGCTAGTCCCCGAACCTTTGATCTCTGGTTTTCGTAGAAACCAAAACAAAATTCCCGCGTTTTGGTTGGGTATTCTAGCCGACCCCCGACCTAGGCTAGTGGCGACTCCTAAAAAAATAAAAATCGATCCGCTGTCGCGCGAGATATGGATTTAGGGAAAATCCACGTTCATGACCAATGAGTCATATGGCTAAATGAAAGATTTACACTTCAGTACAAAATCATTTTTTATGAGGTGCCATATGGATCGTCTCATGAACACTTATCTCTAAACCCGCCTCATTCGAGTTCGGCCCTCGAGGGGTAGGTCGCGACAGAGTTCGGAGAGGTTCCGCTCAAAGACCAATTGACACCTGCAAATTTTAGTCGACTCCATTTGGGAAATGAAAGAAAATAAAGACAAAGACATTTGATTAGAGTCTTACCTGAAGCACTTACCATTGACCATTTGGATTGTTAGCTCATTCATGTGTTTTTTTTTTTTCATGTGATGGAATGAAGGAAGAAAAGAAACAGAAATGGTTTTATGGGAAATCTATGGTTTAAGGATAACCAATAACCTAAAGAAGTAAGGTTTAAAGATGACCTGGAACTTAAGGACAAGGTTTAAGGATGATCTAAAATCTAAGGACAAGGTTTAAGGATGACCTAGAACCTAAGGACAATGTTTAAGAATGACCTAGAACCTAAGGTAAGGTTTAAGGATGACTAAGAACCTAAGGACAAGGTTTAAGGATGACCTAGAACCTAAGGACAAGATTTAAGGATGACCTAGAACCTAAGGACAAAGTTTAAGGATGACCTAGAACCTAAGATAAGGTTTAAGGATGACCAGGAACCTAGCATATGGTTTAGGCTGACCAAAAATCGATCCACTGGGGAAAGATATTTTGAAAAAAAGTTCCGAGATTGTTCAACGACAAATCAAACGGAATTATTCGCATTTTGGTAAAAGACACTGACTATCAAAATCCTTAAGAGGAAATTTTAACAAAATGATCTTTGAATAACCATCTAAAGAGGTTAGATAAAAAATGCCAAATTGGAAATAACCTAATCAAAAAGGTCTTTCGCACTGGCTCTCATAAAGGCTTTAATTCCCATCCATTGATGTGGGAAAGCTATTCAATTCTCACTGGTGATGCCTCACGAACCTATCTCAAAGGTTTTCGGCGACGTTCACATTGAATACAAATTGATTGATCAGAAAGGTCTTTCCCAAGGACCGTAATGTAGGCTTGGTCATGGGCTTATACAAAGGGTATTTGCTTTGAGGCCAAGAAATATATCATCAACATCTTCAGCAGGTTTACAAGTCAAGAACCTTGAAGGTAAGACAAGATAATATTACTTCCACTCCTTCTAGCGGTAGCTTCTTTGTGAAATCTTTATATTAACTCAAACTATCCCAATCGGAAGAGACTTCGGAGAGGGTTGTAATGTCGGTTCAGGTTAGGCTCAAAAAGCTTGAAATTTGGTAAAAGGGATTTGAAAGAAGAATGATGATTATCTTGGCATCATTACCAAATCATTCCAATCTGACATCATTTGATTACCCGATTCTTTTGGCAAGCTAGAAAAATGTCTTTCTAAGAATGTGAAAGAAAGTGCATTGGAATTTCCTCTAAGAACACCTTTGATTTGGAGAAAATCGATTCTTAAGAATTGACTCAAAAGAGTTATTGGATCTATATCTATTGAAGGACTAACTAGACCAAAAGACCCGACTCTACCAATGGCAATATCGTACTCCTCAATTGTAGGGGTCAACTCATTTCGACCAAATACAAAAGTGGATGTCTTTGAGTTACAAAAATGGGACAATGCTTTGATCATGGCGATACGAGGCTCGATGTATAAGAGTGCGGGAAGATATCCGATCCTCTTTTCCACGTAATCCTTCTGCTTTGACTCGAGACTTTCCCACATGGTCACAAGAGCTCTTGGTACGGGGATGATTCGAATCTCTGACATATCCATTTTGACTAACCCTAGTTTGGGGCATCGAGATTAATCACCACGCATTATAAAAAAGAATATAACGTGGAATTGAAATGGCGTAATTGAAATTATAGAACGATACAATCAACCTTACCATGAAGATAAAATGGCAAACACATCGACACATCGCATGAGGACATGTGAGTTTTGACATCTAAGGGTAGGATTCTAAAGGTTTAAGGTCCCCACCTTAATTAGATAAGAAGAGTTTACCCACCGCTACTAACGTCGGCCGGTGCACTTCTTACTAATCAAGATGAGCGGCATTGAAGAATGGATTACCACATGGATTCACATGCGGATTCCACTCTTAATACCTCCTAAAGGTGCCCTAAAGCGATCCGGGGTTTTAGACCGCGGGACGTGGGTGCATTGTGTCGTGCTAAAGCAAGTAAACATGCATTTAAATCTAAAGCAAACAACACTTCAATATAATCTCATACATTCGACATTCACCCGAATGCCACCTACAAAACAAAGGGTTTTCATTCACTCCACCCCTTATGGCTCCCACCTACAAAACCATTTAACACATGGTTAGTGGACTAACCTCATTTTCCACGCGACTTTGACATGCAGTCGATGCTACAAAATGTAGACGAGTGAGATAACAACCAATCAAGTTTATTACGGCTTTAATCCACTTAGGTTTGTAACCTAGTCCCCAGCGGAGTCGCCAAGCCTGTCGCGACCTACCCCTCGAGGGCCGAACTCGATGAGGCGGGTTTAGAAATAAGTGTTCATGAGACGGTTAATATGGCACTTCATAAAAAATGATTCTACCGAAGTGTAAATCTTTTGTTTAGCCATATGACCCATTGACCATGAACGTGAATTTTCCCTAAATCCATATCTCGCGTGATAGCGGATCGATTTTTATTTTATTTTTTAGGAGTCGCCACTAGCCTAGGTCGGGGGTCGGCTAGAATACCCAATCGAAACGCGGGAATTTCGTTTCGGTTTCTACGAAAACCAGAGATCAAAGGTTCGGGGACTAGCTTACGTTAATATTTCTATTAACGCCCTTTCGGTACCGCTAAACTTAACATGGTTGTTATCTAAGTTGTCATACATTTGTTCTTTACCATTTTCATGCCAAAGTCTTAGTCCACTATATGATCATGCATCTTGTTTTTGTATTTTCATTTAAGATTCTAAACTAATCCTATCTTAGTCTAGAAAAAAAAAAGAAACAATCAATTGTATTGAAAGACTTTTCATAAAGTAAACACTCGAAGTATTGAAAAGACAAACTAATTCTAAGTGTGAAAAAAAAGTAAAAATCTGCAACTCGTCGGGTGTTTATTACAACACGAATTGAAAACCCGAGACATGATCGGGGATGAATGAATTGAGTACAAATTGAAACTGAATTGGACATCGGTCTATTACCATCATCCAATGAAAACAAATTGAGACCGGATTGGACATCGGTCAATCACCTTGGTCTTTTACCATTTCGGATTATTCTCCCATGGACCGCCTCTCGGGTGTCGGTGTTTATATTCATAACATTCATTCACGCCAAACAACATATGAAAGAATAACCCAAAGAAGAACAATGGTGCAAGCAATTCACTAATTAAGCACGGGTCTCGGGATCTGCCTTTGTTTTTCATGCGTTTCGATTCATCACCCACCTAATCACCTAACATTATTTGATTAATGGTTAATGATAATGGGCAACCATTTGCATTCACAAAACGGCAACTCATATCAATTAACCCCTAAAGTCGGGTTCTAAATGACCATAACGAGCTACCCGTCGAACATGCATCGGGCCTAGCATTCATCTAACAAACACATGCATAATAATAGAATGAGCATGCATTCAAGCCCATGGGCCTTATTTCGAAGCCAATCAAACAATGAGAAGTGGGCTTCATAAGGAGACCACTTATTCAGTTTTTATCTAATTCGGATTGCTTTTGTTCGGATATGATTAACTACCCTAATGATGTCCAAATGAAATGATTCAGGTGTCATTAGAAAGCTCATGACATGAGGATTAAAATTCAAGAGGACCATTTTTTCTAAATCCTAACCGATTTTTCCGAAAATATCAAATTTACTCTCAGTGACAGGCTGGACTCGGTTCTGTTATGGATTTCAAAATAATGGCGGGAAAAATAACAAACCATATCAAAAACACGTGAAAATTTTTGTACAATTAGGATTCCCCGTGTATAACAACTTTTATATTTTGAGTTTTTGCTAAAAAGCCCTTCAAATTTTTATAAAATTTGGTTTTTGCGAAGGACTCAATTGCAAATGAAATTTTTAACCCGTGAAGACCTTTTATGAAAATTTAAGCAAATTGACCCTCCAAAAATTGCTATTAGGTCCTCAAAATTTCCAATCAACATAATGAGACCCCAATGAAAAACTTTTCAATTTTGATTTTTTGCAAAAAAGGACTCTAACTTTATCAAATTCAGAGAAACATCTTTTGAAATCCAAAGGAATGAAAATCAGATCTGGACGCGGATACTGATCGGATCGTGAGAATTCCTTTTGAAAATTCAAATGACCTTTGATTTTGATGAAATTAGTACCAATAGAAAGATCTCGATCTCAATAAGAACTTTTGTGAAGAAAATTTTTTTCATATCTCGAACACACGAATTTATGAAAATCAAAGAACACACAAAGGTCAGTCTGAAACTAATCTGTCACCAGATTCATACATACATGACGTTGCAAATCGTACGAGGCTAACATACTCAGAATTTTATAAAAATTTTATGATGAACATATCAAGATGTGCTCTGCAACTTTCATGAAGAAAGCTTTTTCAAAAAATGATCGTAAAAAATCATAAAAAATCATCAAACAACACAACGTCAATTAGGAAAATATCAGAACAGACTTGAACATCATGTTTCAGATTCTGATCCTAACTTCTAAAAGTGTTTTGACATAGTAAATCAAGTCCGATCGAGGCATATAATATATCAAATCGAAGCTCAAGACGAATTTTACGATTCTCTAGTTTGTCACTTTGCCAGATTTCGACATTAACGAGCTCAAATCAACATCTCAAACATGCAGGTTTTCCTGGACACGAATTTGCAGAATCATGTTTAAGTGTTCTTACCTTGTTTAACAATGCTCCAATGCGTGATCGAGCGATCCGGCCTCCGTATTCAGATCAGGAATGGCACGGAGAAGTCTCGGAAAGCTTGGCCAACCTATGATAATGGATTGCACAAAATATAGTGAGAATTGATTCGTTTTCTCACGAATGGACTGTAATTGAAAATCAAATCAAAGAGCACGATCCGGTGGCTGTTCAACAAGCGAATGAACACCACGGCCGCACGGAGATGTTGAAGAACGTCGCTGGAGGTTCGAGATTGCTGAGGAGAACACCGATCAGCCGATTCAGCCGCTTGAACCGGCTGATCACATCACCGGCAGCAGCGCCGATGATGTTGCCGAGAGGAAGAAGCCGCCGGAACAGCAAGCTCCAGCCACTAACGCGGACAGCTGGTGTTGCGACCAGCCTTGGACCACAGTGAGGGACGACGGTGGAGCGGCGACTCGCCGGAAAGGAGCCGGCGATGAGGCGGAGGGGCTGTGTCGAGAGAGAACACGAGAGAGATAGATGGCGTGAGAGGAAGAGAGAGAGAGAGAGGAGAGAGAATTCAGATTGAAAAATGAGTCCCCCTTTGATTTTTGGAGGGAAAAATACTATATACTTCCCTCAACTTTGAATTCTAGCCCTTAGATTAATCCAATGGCCCAAAATGCATCCTTAATGATTAAGGATATTCTTAAAAGGCTAAGGATTGGTGACATGGCATCATGGATGGACATGATCAATTCTAAATGAATGGCTATGATTGATTTGCTTATCCCTTAATTAATTTTCTTAATCCTTGAAGAAGAGCATTTTAGTAATTTCTCTTAGGGGCATTTTGTCATTTTCGGGCTCAAGAGGATGTGGCCGGCGTTGGTTGGTCTGAACGGACCGTCGATCATCGAAATTTTCGACCGGAAAATGGCTAGTCCGATCGGATTAATTCAATTTGAATCAAACCGGGTTGAGTCAGTTAGCCCTGAATTTGGTCTGATTGAACTGGTTCAATCCTTGATTTCTTTTGTTCCAATTTGGTACAATTTGATCTCCATCATGATTAATTGACCTCATTAATATCGAATTCAATCAAATTGGATTGAACCGATTTGAAATTCATGTCCAATTTAACTTGTTTGTCTTAATTGCTCTTGAATTTGGGTAATTGCATGACCAAGCTAGACTAACAAGTTTAATTGAAGTCTAATTAACCAAATTGAGTCTCAATTCATCAAATTAAATATTAGTCTAGAGTAGGTCAAGTTGAATTGCACTAATTAGATCAATTACTCTTAGACTTCTTTATCATTGGATCACTAAATTGATCAAATTGACTCAAATTCATGTGAATCTTCCAAAATTGATTTTGAATTTGGATTTTATATAAGAAATTAGGCTCATTCGTTCTTCAATTGCGCAAATCATGAAGAATCGATCCAAATCATTGATTAGGGCCAAAATTAGGGATTTTTGTGTTTAGCTTGGAATCACAAAATTGGTTCAAAAATTGAATATAAGATGACCTCTAGATCAAATGTCATGAAGAAAACTAACCTAAAAAATGACTAGAAATGAAGTAATTTCATTTTTGCCCGATTTGAACCAAATTCCGCAAATTGGGAAAAAGTTGATTCCAAATCAATTTTTGTAAAATTTCAAATGCCAAAGGTAAATTGAATGTAAAATAAGATGATTTTTGGATTTTTGTATTTTTTAATTTTTTTGGTCAAAGGTTTGACCAAAAGTCAAACCCTAGTTGACTTTTCACTAGGAGTTTGATTTTATGATCAAATCTTTGAATTTTTCTTGAATTTCCACTTCTAAAGTGAAATTAAACTTGAAAGAAATCTTTTTATGCGAAAATCCCCAATTTGACCCGGGATTGACTTTTGATCAAAGGATTAACCAAAAAGTCAACTCGAAAGTCAACTATTTGACTTTTCGGATTTTCATATGAAATGAATAAAAAATCGCTTACAAAAGCTGGGCCAACAGACAGAATTAAAAAAGCGACATTTTTTGTTCAAGAAATAGGCTCCGGCGCGATTGGAAACCATAATCTCGAATTTTCTTTTTTTTAATGACACATCGGCTAAAAATTAGGTGTCAACAAACAAATGTATGACAACTTAGATAACAACCATGTTAAGTTTAGCGGTACCGAAAGGGCGTTAAGAGAAATATTAACGTAAGCTAGTCCCCGAACCTTTGATCTCTGGTTTTCGTAGAAACCGAAACGAAATTCCCGCGTTTCGGTTGGATTTTCTAGCCGACCCCCGACCTAGGCTAGTGGCGACCCCTAAAAAATAAAATAAAAATCGATCCACTGTCACGCGAGATATGGATTTAGGGAAAATCCACGTTCATGATCAATGGGACATATGGCTAAACAAAAGATTTACACTTCGGTAAAATCATTTTTTATGAAGTGCCATATGAACCGTCTCATGAACACTTATCTCTAAACCCGCCTCATCGAGTTCGGCCCTCGAGAGGTAGGTCGCGACATACTCAAGAAAGACTTAGGTATTTGTGCTTAGACACAAGTTTGATGCTATTGTCAAGATCGGGCAATTAAGAGCTTTGATCGAAAAGGAGACTAGTAAAACAATCAAGCATATATGGATTGACAATAGTATGGAGTTTTGTTCGAAGTTGTTAAACAAATTCTGCATGAAGGAAGGCATAGTGAGACACCGTACTAATGCCAATGAACCATAACAAGTTGCAAAGTTGATGAGCAGAACATTACTAGAGATGGCTCATAAAATGCTCTCTAGTGCTGGTATGGCTTGAAGATTCCCGGCGGTTACTACGGCGAGCTTCCTAAAGAATAGATCACCATCGGCTGCGATTGGATGTCGAACTCTCGAAGAAGCATGGTCGGGTAATGTTGCTGATTATTCTATTTTTAGAATATTTAGTTGTCTGTGTTATGTTCGAGTTAGTGATAGTAAGCTCGATGGAAGGACAAGAAAGTGCATATTCCTAGGTTATGCACAAGGTGAACAAGGTTATAAGTTGTGGTGCTGGGGATTAAATTCACCCGTTATCAGCAGAGAAGTTGTCACGCCACGCATCCTACGGTGCGCAACATCCCTGTCGTGGTCGAATTTGTGCGACGTCCCAGGACACGTCGCCGACCCAACACCCAAACAGAGATCATTGCACATGCGGAAGCAACGTAAAAACACCCAATTAAAAAAAAAACCACATGACCAAGGATAGCACAACCACTAACAACATTACAAATATACACTTGCATTGATATCGGGGGAAAACATTTACAATATCCATATACAACTCATGCTCAAAAAAATCAAAAGCAGGTCAACGGCCACTACTGACAAAAAGGGGTAAGTGGCTCAGGCGGTCAGGTTATTATCTAAGATGGGGCTCCGATCAAAAAGATACTCGCCCGACCTATCTAAGACTAAGGCTAAAGCCAACCCTACGGAACCTAGTGCGGGTCAGATTTCGAGGACACAGAGGAACTGTCAGACAGCTCAACCTCGGAGTTTAGGGAATCCAGCTCGGACTCAGCCTCTGCCGACTCCTCCTCGAAATCCATCTACTCAAGCTCGCTCCCCTACTCGAGATCCTGCTCCATAGGCTCCAGCTCGTCATCCGACTCCATAGGCTCCGAGCCAGAATCCCAGTCCACTGACTCCTCATCCATCGAGTCAAACTCGTCAACCTCCCAGATAACAGGTCCATGCCCTACATCGACACTAGAACTCCTCTCGGATGTGTACTCGGGGCTCGCCAGGTCTCCATCCTGACACTGGGGATCTACCTCACCTAGCCCGTTGAATGGGACGTCAAAAGTCCTGAGGGGCCCAAAAGTCCCGGAGTAGTCTCTAAACAACCAAGCTATATACTCATGGGCCTGAAAATGATGTGTGCCCACGTCGACCCACACGGTAGTAAAGTGTCTAATATATATATCCCCGTTCCCTACGAGGTACTCGGTCACATCCCAGTCTATCTTAGATGAAATCCCAAAATGTATCGGAACTTCTGACATCTTTAGGGCCGAGGGTCTAAAAAGTTAGGTTTAAACAACAGTGAGAATAAATCTCAGTGAGTAGTCCCCCTAAATCTAAACTAGGCTAACATGCACCTCCCGAACAAGTATCAATTAAACAAACAGCCAGATAATCATGTGACTTAGGCCCTCAGCCCAAATCCAACATATTACAAACCCTGCAGGTTAGGCACATAATAATCGCAATAATAGCACAGAACTCAACCACAGCACTTACACACATATCACTAGCCACGACGCATGTCATGCATATGCTCATGCTCATACTCGTGCTCATGTCTCATCAATGCACTTTCGCACACTTGCACACTTGCAATTTGCCAATTTCACCGACTCGCGTAAAACGTATCAGGTCTATCACTTTGAGATCGATCCCCCGCCCGTGTAAAACGCATCAGGCTCATGACACAACCCGCGTAAAACGCATCAGGTTTGTCATCTTCCAGTAGTCCGGGCAACGTCCCGCATAAAATGCATCAAGATGGGTTCAATATCCCGAGTAAGACGCATCAGGGCTTTATGTGCTCATATGTACACATATACCAGTAATTATCTGAACCCCGCGTAAAATGCATCAAGGCGATTAGGTGATCACATGCTCATGCCTTTTGTGCACGCACATAGAATGCACATGTTATGGCAATACTCGATATGCATGCTCATGGCCATAACATCCACACTCGACATTTGTGAATTTCATACTGGGCACTCAACATGATTTGGCTACATATTCAATTAATGCCACAACATGCTCAATTCGCATATCAATATGCCTAATGAACCAATCAATCCAAATCAGCCACAACATATAATTTGGCACCCAAATTCATGCAATTAAAACACCAAAACTACACATGCCGATAGTCTACCAAGTGTCTCATCAATCGGCCACACCAAGCACACAACAGGGCATTACACGATCAAAATCAAGCCAAGCTCAATTCAGCCTCCTCATGGTCCGATCATATTACATTTGGCAATACCCATTAAAACCATGATTAATCAAATATAGCCCAAATAGAACCTACACTAAACCAGCCATGAACAGTCCACCCTAGGCCACTAAGTCACTTCCAAATCATCATATTAGGCTCCCCAAATTCACCACGTAATAGCCACTACACGACCCAATCATTGCGCCCATTATAATCCGCATTTAGACCACGATTAGTCCACCTAATAATCCGATCGAGCCTACCTTAATCGGTCACCAACCAGATCACCTTAGGCCACTAAATCACCACTAAGTCACCACATTAGGCCATCCAAAGCATCACATTACCAGCCCTAATCCTTCTCCCTGATTTAACCCCCAAATTACCCTACATAACCCCTAAAACTCATCTAAAAATGTACATTAGCCTAATTAGGGTTTAGGGTTGTACTCACCTAGGCTCCTAAGCTCCAAAAAGGCTCAACAAATGGGGAAAATGGGCTGGCTGAGCTGGATCACGGCGGGGCTAGCGACGGCGAACGGCAGCCCCGGTGACTCACGGCCAAGGGGGCTGGTTCAATGATGGCTGAGGGTGGAGAGAGAGAGAGAGAGAGAGAGAGAGAGAGAGAGAGAGAGAGAGAGAGCAGTCGGTTGATGGTGCAAGGCGGGGCGAGCGGCGGCCCCGGCATGGCGCGCGGCGGCGGTGCTCAAGCCGAACAAGCAAGGAGGGAGAGAGGAGAGTGATCGAGAGAGGGGGAAGTGGCTGGCTGGTGAGGGTGAGAAATGAGAGGAGAGAGAGAGACTAGAGAGAGTTATACACATTTTGAGCTAGTGGGGTTGGTGGCCAACTTCTCATAATTGACCATCTTGCCCTTACTTCTAGGGCTAGGATTAAATCTAGACTAAATATCTAAGGGCAATCTAGTCCTAGGATTTTAGCAATAATAGAGGCTGGTCAAGACTAATATAAACCCCAAAATTCGAAATTAAGCCTAGGGCATATGGGCAAAATGGTAATTTTTTCGATCCCTGGTCAAATTTTCAATTTTCGACTCTACCGATCCCAAATATAATTGGCCACACTTATACGATGTTGTCCTTGCAAAAATATTTATGTACACCTACGAAATTCGACACCGAAGTCCATACTCAATTCCACGATCGATTTCGCTCAATTTGCGATTTCAGCGTCTCTCACTAATGGGCGGTTTTTTAAGGGTTACGCATATCGACTTAGGATCACTCGATTCGTGACAATCTTGATCTCCTAGAGAACACGAGAATTTATCACTAGTTCCGGGGATCGCGATCGTTCGAAATAAGTTCGAGATCGTTCGCCATGCGTACTCTCGATCGTGCGGAATCACTCGCAATCCGATCGTACGTCGTTAGCCAAACCAAATCCGTCACTCTCCTTTGACCGGCCCATATTAGCATAAAATATTCTCTTGTCATTTCTCGGAATCGGACTCAATTCACGGTCGAGCTCTCGGATTCACGTACCATTTTCCTAATTAGCCATTCCTTATCGGTCAGTATACCGAGAATGATCAGTTTCGGGCGAGACTTACTAAAAAGAAATGAGAAATACATATTCATTTTATTGATCACGAAAGTGAGTCGAATTCAGGACGTTACAACTCTTTCCCCCTTACAAAAATTTCGTTCTCGAAATTTGCAATCTAACCCGACTACTCAAATAAATTGGGGTGCTGACGTCGCATTACTTTTTCGTTTTCCCAGGTGGCGCCTTCTGTCACGTGATGCTCCCAAACAACTTTGACCAACGTGATCGCCCTATTCCTCAAAACCTGCTCCTTCCTATCCTCAATTCGCACCGGTCTCTCCACGTACGAAACCCTGTCGTCCACGTCTATTACTTCATGATTAAGCACGTGGATTGGATCCAGTTCGTACTTCTTTAACATTGACACGTGGAAGACGTTATGAACTTGCGACAAATTCGATGGTAAGGCGAGACGATGAGCTAACGTTCCAATCCTTTCCAAAATCTCGAACAGGCCTATATACCTTAGACTCAGCTTTTCTTTCTTGCCAAACTGAGATAGTCCTCTCATCGGTGAGATCTTAAGGATTACATGGTCACCAACATGAAACTCTAACCTTCTAGGCCTTCTATCCGCGTAACTTTTCTGACGGCTCTGAGCTATCCTTAGCATTTCCCAGATAATATTCACTGTTTCCATCGACTGTTGGACCAACTCTGGATCCGTTATACTTCTTTCTCCCACTTCATCCTAACACAATGGTGTTCTACACGCTCCGCCATAAAGTGCTTCAAACGATGCCATCCCAATACTTTGCTGAAAGCTGTTATTGTAGGCAAATTCTACCAAATGCAACTGCTCTTTCCACTTGCCCTGAAAATCTAATACACATGCTCTCAGTATATCCTCTAAGGTCTGAATAGTCCTCTCAGATTGGCCATCCATCTGCGGATGATAGGCTGTACTGAATTGCAACTTTATTCCCATGGCCGATTACAGACTCTTCCAAAAATTCACAGTAAATCGGGGATTACGGTCCGAAGTGATCGATATAGGTACTCGATGACGATGGACTATCTGTCGCACATATAACTCTGTGAATCTCTCTAGCTCGAAGTCCTTTCGCACTGCCAGGAAATGCGCTGACTTGATCAATCTGTCCACTATCACCCAAATATAGTCATATCCCCTCTAGCTTCTTGGCAATCCCGTTACAAAATTCATCATAATATGCTCCCATTTTCCATTCTGGGATTTTCAACGGCCGTAACATTTCATCAGGTTTACAATGTTGTGCCTTCACTTGTTTACACGTTAAATACTTGGCCACATGCTTGACCACATCCACCTTCATTCAATTCCACTAATAGTGCTATCGAAGGTTCTAGTACATCTTCGTGCTGCCCAAGTGGATGTTATAATTGCTCCTATGAGCCTCCGTCAAAATCTCTTCCTTAAGCTCCAAATCGTCGGGTACGCACAAACGTCCTCAAAACTTAAGAATTCTGTCCTCGGATACTTGGAAGTTCGATTTCCTCTTAGTGCTATCCATCTCCAAAATCTTCTGAATTTCAAGGTCCATAGACTGCAATGCTTTAATCTTGGTTTGCACTTCCGGTTTAATCCTTAATGTTGCCACCAAACTGGAGAGGTATCCTACTTTGAACTTAAACTCTAAGTCTCGCGCCCCTTCCAATAAAATCCACTCTTTGACTATTAATTGCGCGAAGCTCGATTTTCGACTTAAGGCATCCGCTACCCGATTGGCTTTTCCGGGGTGATATCAAATATCATAGTCGTAATCCTTTAGCAATTCCATCTAGTGACGCTGCCTCATATTCAATTCCTTCTGTGAAAACAAATACTTGAGGCTCTGATAATCCGTGTAAATCTAAAATTTTTCTTCGCATAAATAGTGCTTCCAAATCTTCAGTGCGAAAATGATTACTGCCAGCTCCAAGTCATGCATCGTATAAGTCATCTCGTGAGGCCTTAACTGACGCGATGCATAAGTAATCACTCTTCCATATTGCATTAGCACGCATCTCAATCCATTAAGCGAAGCATCGCTATAAATCTCATATCCTCCCAGTCCTGAAGGGATTGTTAGCACCAGCGCAATCGTCAATCTCTACTTCAACTCCTAGAAACTTTCTTCGCACTTTTCCGTTCATTCAAATTTTGTCTCCTTCTTAAGCAACCTTGTCAATGGAGTGGCTATTGCTGAGAATCTTTCCACAAATCGTCGATAATAACCTACCAGTCCTAAAAAGCTCTGAACCTCAGTAATTGTCATCGACCTCGGCCAATCCATCACTACCTCAATCTTTGTCGGATCCACGGAGATTCCTTCTCCGGAAATTATATGCCCAAGAAATGCTACTCGGTTCAGCAAAAATTCGCACTTGCTAAATTTAGCGTATAGTGCATGCTCTCTTAATATCCATAGAACCTTTTCCAAATGCATCTCATGATCCTCGGGACTCTTTGAATACACCGGAATATCATCTATGAAGATAATGACGAACTGATCCAAAAATTTCCTGAATACCCGATTCATTAAGTCCATGAAAGCAAGAGGGGCATTAGTCAGCCCAAACGGCATTACCGTGAATTCATAATGTCTATACCTTGTCCTGAATGCCGTCTTTGGGATATCCTCCTTTTGGATCCTTAACTGATGATACCCTGTTCTTAGGTCAATCTTAGAAAATATCGAGGCTCCCTATAACTTATCGAACAGGTCGTCAATCCTTAGGAGGGGATACTTATTCTTAATTATCACCTGATTCAGCTGGCGATAATCAATACATAGCCTTAACGACCCATCCTTCTTCCTTACGAATAATACTGGCGCTCCCCATGAAGACACACTCGGTCGAATAAAACCTTTGTCTAGCAGTTCCTGCATCTGAACCTTTAATTCTTTCAACTCTGACAATAACATCCTATAAGGCGGCTTTAAGATTGGCTCAGTCCCAGGGGCCAACTCAATAACAAACTCTACTTCTTTTTCTAGTGGTAATCCCAGTAATTCCTGAGAAAAGACATCGAGAAAGTTGCACACCACTGCTATATCCTCTAGCCGCACTTCTCCTGCAGTCGAATCGACCACACTCGCTAAATAACCTTGACATCCCTCATCTAACAACTTGATTGCTTCTACTGATGAGACCCAAGGGATCGAGGTTCCTCCTTGACTCCCCACAAATTCAAATTTAGGGTGTCCGGTCGGACTAAACTGAATCACCTTGCTACTGCAATCCATTACGGCATACTGTTTGACTAACCAATCCATGCCCATAATCACATCAAAATCATACATCGGTAAAACAGCAAAATCTATCTTATTTTGTACGCCACTAATTACTATCTCGCAGTCCGGGTATCCTAACGATATGAATATCTTATCCATTAATGGCGTAGTCACACATAACCGCACTTCTGACAAAATAGGTTTCAATCTAGCCAATTCAACAAACTGAGCAGACACGAATGAGTGCGTCGCCTCCGGATCAAACAAAGTATATGCGACATGATTGCACAGAGAAACCATACCTATGACTACGCCTGGCACATTCTCAACTTCCCTTCACGCCATGGCGTACACCCGTCCTTGTGCCGGCGGCCTGTTCAAATTAGCCGGCGGGAGATTCCTAACCTGATTTCCTACCCGGGATTGTTGCGGTTGCATCTGAGGTCTTGTAGGGTGCTGCTAGGGAAGTTTCTTATCTGGTGGTCCATACTCCCACACTTGAAGCAAGCCCAAAATCTATTCTGCCGGTGGCTCGGCTTTCCGATATTCTTCCTAATCGGTGGAACGAATCGTCTGTTTCCCGCCATCGACTTCTTCCCGAGACGGCGGTTGTCCCTAGCCGGGGCGAATAGCGATCCAGATGCGGCTGCCCTTTCCAACTGGTCTCACTCTATGGCTTGAGCCCGTTCATACATCTCCCTATATTCCAGAATGTTGAGCGATATCATTTGACTCCTAAAGTCTGGCTTTAGTCCATTTTGGAATCTTCGAACCTTATCCTACGGGTTCTCCACCATCCTAGGTGCAAATCTCAACAGCCTAGCGAACGACGCTTCATATTGATCTACAGTCATCTGCCCTTGGTAGAGCCTCATAAATTCAGCCAGTTTTCTTTTTCTGCACTCTCCGAGAAATACTTTTCATAAAAATTTTCAGTAAACGCGACCTAAGTCTGGACAGTCCCCTCTGGAAATACTCTGCCCTTGGTGGCCTTCCACCAGTCATTTGCATTATCCTGAAGCTGATATACTGCCAGTGTCACCCTTTCAGTTTTGATACACCCCAAAACATCAAAGGCTTTCTCTAATTCCTCTACCCAACGCGGTGCAGCCTCATCGTCACCCTTCCTATTGAACTTCGGCAGTTTCAATTTCAAGAATTGCTCGACCAACTTAGACATTGGCCTGATCACATTCGCCGATCCCAGAATTGGATTCTTATTATTCCCCTGATTTCCATTATTTCCATTATTCCCATTGGCCCCATTGGCAGTAGCAACAGCGACCTCAACAGCAACGACAATAGTGGCATTTCTCTCATGGGCCTGTCTACCCCCTAGAATTCCTGCTTCTTCGAGAGCCCTCAAAATTTCATCTACTCTTGGATCCTTTACCACCCTCACTTGCAGTTCTATAAGGTCTTGCTCACGACGTCGACCTTTACCACGACCTCGACCTCTACCTCTTCCTTGGCTACTTATCTTCACAACTCGCATGCTCACCTATTTGCTATAATTCCATTCAGGAATGAGAGACCTAACCCAAACTAAACCGGTCTAAGGTCCTAGGCAGGGAACTAACACAACAGCAACCAATCACTCAGCATGCGGTCAAACACAAGCAGCATAAGACCTCAATCAAGGAGATATACGTACTTACCTCGGGTCCTGTCGCACTTGTACTTTATGGGTCAGTTCAAACAGCTAGTCAATCAAGACATAAACAGTCAGGAGGCACACTTAGCACACAAGGTCTCCCTACTGGCTACCTAGGGTCATCACTCCTTATCACTCCGGGCTTCGACCGAATTGGACCGAGTTAGCCTTGCTCTGATACCAAATCAACGAGGGATGTCACGCCCCGCACCCTACAGTGCGCAACATCCCTGCTGTGGTTGAATTTGTGTGACGTCTCAGGACGCGTCGCCGACCCAACACCCAAACAGAGATCATTGCACATGCGTAAGCAACGTAAAAACACCTAAACAATTTTAAAAAAATCACATGACCAAGGATAGCACAAGCACTAACAATATTACAAATATAAACTTGCATTGATATCAGGAGAAAACATTTACAATATCCATATACAGCTCAAGCTCAAAAAAATCAAAAGCGGATTAACGGTCACTACTGACAAAAAGGTACTACAATATAATTTGGCACCCAAATTCATGCTCAATTCGTATCTCAATATGCCCAATGAACCAATCAATCCAAATCAGCCACAACATATAATTTGGCACCCAAATTCATGCAATTAAAACACCAAAACTACACATGCCGATAGTCTACCAAGTGTCTCATCAATCGGCCACACCAAGCACACAACAGGGCATTACACGATCAAAATCAAGCCAAGCTCAATTCAACCTCCTCATGGTCCGATCATATTACATTTGGCAATACCCATTAAAACCATGATTAATCAAATATAGCCCAAATCAAACCTCCACTAAACCAACCATGAACAGTCCACCCTAGGCCACTATGTCACTTCCAAATCATCACATTAGGCTGCCCAAATTCACCACGTAATGGCCACTACATGACCCAATCATTGCGCCCATTATAATCTGTATTTAGACCACGATTAGTCCACCTAATAATCCGATCGAGCCTACCTTAATCGGTCACCAACCATATCACCTTAGGCCACTAAATCACCACTAAGTCACCACATTAGGCCATCCAAAGCATCGCATTACCAGCCCTAATCCTTCTCCTTAATTCAACCCCCAAATTACCCTACATAACCTCTAAAACTCATCTAGAAATGTACATTAGCCTAATTAGGATTTAGTGTTGTACTCACCTAGGCTCCTAAGCTCCAAACAAGGCTCAACAAATGGGGAAAATGGGCTGGCTGAGCTGGTTCACGGTGGGGCAAGTGGCGGCGCCGGCAACTCCTATGGGCAGCCCAGCGACTCACGGCTAAGGGGTCTGGTTCGGTGGTGGTTGAGGGTGGAGGGAGAGAGAGACGAGAGAGAGAGAGAGAGAGCGGTCGGTTGATGATGCAAGGTAGGGCGAACGGTGGCCCCGGCGTGGCGCGCGGCAGTCCCCACATGGCGCGCGGTGGCGGTGCTCTCAACGAACAAGCAAGGAGGGAGAGAGGAGAGTGATCGGGAGATGGGGAAGTGGCTGGCTGGTGAGGGTGAGAAATGAGAGGAGAGAGAGAGAGAATAGAGAAAGTTATACACATTTTGGGCTAGTGGTGAACAACTTCTCATAATTGACCATCTTGCCCTCACTTCTAGGGCTAGAATTAAATCTAGACTAAATATCTAAGAGCAATCTAGTCCTAGGATTTTAGCAATAATAGAGGCTGGTCAAGACTAATATAAACCCCAAAATTTGAAATTAAGCCTAAGGCATATGGGCAAAATGGTAATTTTTTCGGTCCCGAGTTAAATTTTTAATTTTCAACTCTACCGATCCCAAATATAATTGGCCACACTTATATGACGTTTTCCTTGTAAAAAAAGTCGTGTACGCCCACGAAATTCAACACCGAAGTCCGGACTCAATTCCACGATCGATTTCGCTCAATTTGCGATTTTAGCGTCTCTTATTAACGAGCGGCTATTTAGGAGTTAAGCGTATCGACTTAGGATCACTCGATTCATGACGATCTCGATCTCCTAGAGAACATGAGGATTTATCACTAGTTCTAGGGGTCGTGATCGTCCGAAATAAGTTCGGGATCGTTCACCATGCGTACTCTAGGTCGTACGAATTCACCCGCGATCCAATCATACGTCGTTGGCTAAATCAAATCCTTCACTCTCCTTGGACCGGCCCACATTGGCACAAAATATTCCCTCATCGTTTCTCGGAATCGGACTCAATTCACAGTCGAGCTCTCAAGTCTACGTACCATTTTCCTAGTTAGCCATTCCCTATCGGTCAGTATCCCGAGAATGATCAGTTCCGGGCTAGATTTACTAAAACGAAATGAGAAATACATATTCTTTTTATTGATCACGAAAGTGGATCGAATTTAGGACGTTACAGAAGTTACGTTGACGAGTCTCCAATACGTCTGGCAAGGAGTGATTATAGCAGTGTTGATACATATCTGAATGGTGTTTTGCTTGAGGTGGAGTCATAACCAGAAACTCCTGAGGTAGTGGGTACTAGCGAAGCAATCAACATGGATAGTGCTTGTAGCGAGGTGGAGCTTACAGAGCCAACAGTTGCTGTAACTACTGAAATTGATAAGGTGCACATTCGGTTTCCTCGTAGATATGGATGCAATGATGGTTTTGCTTTATCTATGACTGAGAAGATTATGTCAGAAAATCCTTATGGAACAATTAAATGTGCATGTAGAGTTGGTGTTCTAATGAGATCCACGACTATGGTGAAGTTCAAGCGAGGCTTGGACTTGAAAGACGTCTGTGGCGGTTGAGCCTATTGGGAGTTGTAAGAGAGTAGTAGCGAAATTCAGATTCTATCAAAGCAATTGTGACTTGGCTCAAATGTCAAGCCGAGGTAGAGATTGTTGAAAATATGTCTCAAGAGTTTGAGTCCGAAGCGAAAATCTAAATTTAAAAAAAATAAAAAATCAATAGCCAAGTTTTG
Organism: Syzygium jambos; assembly: GCA_031216235.1. Taxonomy (NCBI): domain Eukaryota; kingdom Viridiplantae; phylum Streptophyta; class Magnoliopsida; order Myrtales; family Myrtaceae; genus Syzygium; species Syzygium jambos. Next base: position 14,687,335 of record CM062221.1, read on the forward strand.
GAAATTAGCTTCCGAATATGCGTCTGAGTCTTGGGCGTGAAACAGGAAAGTCCAACTTGGACTCCATTGGGAATATACAGAAATCAATTTCCGTGTGGACTTTGGCTTCTAATTTCCATGAATAAGTCCCCAAGTGTTTGTTGGAGTTTGACCGTGAAAAGTGGGCTTCTGGGTTTGCTGATTGGTCAGAGACAAGAAGGAAATAAAAATATAAGAATTATCCTTCCTTGATAAAGTCGGCAAAGAAGAAGCGGCTCACATTTTTATGCAAATAAATATCCCAATAGAGGAGTCCTTATGCACAATTATTCATAAAGAGCATAGTGGTTTTTGGGAAGCCTATGTCGAGAGCAAGAGAGAAAAGTCTTGAAGCGTCGTTACCTCTCTGAGTGTCGTGGGCCATCTATAGGTGTTGGGTGCTTGGCATTGAGTTCGTGATTTTGTTTATGGAATTACACCAAGGCTGTGTTTGGTCATCAGGATTTCTAATCAGGATAGGATTGGATAGAATAGGATATGACATCCAATGGATTTGCTATATTCTATGTACTATTTAGTGAATCGTAGTAATAAAGTCAAATATTTTCACATATTATTATGTCCATTATTTACTATGAACGTTATATCAGTGTAAATGAACATAAAAATTATACAAACAGAGATGATAAAAATTTCTCACGACACTCTTACCTATTTCATTTATTTTTTATTTTTCCCTCTCTTTTTTAATTATTTTCTTTTTTATTTCTTCCCCTTCCATCATTCTCTAATAAAATTTTATTAAATAGTAAACTATACAAATTAGCCTAAAATATGTAATAAATATATATACTAAATGTGTATATATATATGAAATTTATATCATAAGATAGAAAGAAATTTGAATATATAAATAAAAATAAGAATAAAAAACGAATGTATTGTTATTTTTTTGTTATTTTAAATTTTTTATATTAAAACTCAAATATTATTTATATTCAAATATTATTTTCATTTTATTAATTTAACAAGTTTGTTATTCGAGAAAAATAACTTTATATTATGGATATTAGATGTCCTAATTATCTTTATCCCACATCTTCCATGGGATAATTTTATCCGGGATATATCCCTCTTATATCCGACTTTATCCTATCTTGAGTACCCACCAAACACCGAATAGGATAAAATTTATCATATCCTAAATTTTATCCAGACTATCAAACGTAGCCCAAGACTTTAAGTGTTTATAACGATTAAATCTTGTGGTAAGATTTGTATATAATTCTTTCACGAGATTGTGAGATTATTTCGTGAGGAATTGTGGGTGTCACGCTCCGAACCAAGGCCATGATGTTTAGTCCTTAGCCCGGTCGTGATTTGCCTTTGTTCCGGGGATATTGTCTTAACAACCCGTTATTGTTTTCTTCGATTAAGCACAAGCGGAAGCAACTAATAAACAATAACGAGAACACAACATGAGCTAAGAAGCATTTTATACAAGCACGCATAATTTACATGATAGATGATTATATTACAAGCCCTCTTTTTACTACTGGCCTTCACGTCTACTCATTTACATCCAGATCATGTCCGGTTCTTTACGTGTTATCCGCTCATATATTATCCGCATGGCTTGGTTAAACCTAGCTTTACTACCGTTCCTTCGCCAAAAGCAAAAAGGGTAGCTTCTTCTCGAGCTTGGTCATCTCACTACAGCTCGTCTTCGGCGATCCCGGGTGGTCCATTAAACCCTAGAAGGGGCCCAATCACGGAATCATCTCATCCGCACTCTCTTGGACCCAAACGGTAGTATTATACTTACGGTAGGTAGTTTTGGTTTCAACATCAACTATGTCTACTATGCGGACGTGCATTTGAATTGGAAGACCGAAGCAAACGAGAGGTGGTAGGGCCATATCTACAAAGATGAAAATATAAAAAGTGAGTTACACAACTCAGTAAATTAAATTCACTATATTTCGACTAAGAAATAGCCTCGCTATTAAACAAGAGAAACAACCATTACCGTTGATTTGTCTATGGTAGATCAATAGCAAATGCACCTTACCTTGCCTAGTGGCTAAACATGTTATGCTCACTAAACAAGAAAACATCAAGCATAGTATTACATGTTACGTGCAAAGATCGATACACGGGATTCATTATTCGTCAAACGAAATCCATCGATTCCTGCGATTTTCACCAGGCATTCAAGCCTCCCTCTAGCATCTCCTCAAAATCCATTGATGGCAGCATCGTATCAAAATCCATCGATGACGGCATCACCCCGAAATCTATCGGTGGCGGCAATGTCTCGAAATCCATCGGTAACGGCCATAGTCCCTCGTGCGATCATACAACAAGCAGGAAACAATCCGGTTCTTATCTTGACAAGATTAGCCCATGCAATCATGCGATGTTCATGTGTGAACCATGCTCTAATGGGCAAAATGCCTTTCATGCCAAAAACGGTCTAGGGTTCGTGGCTCAATCTGCCATACCGAGCGCCAACTTAGAGCTGAACTTGGCCCTAATCTACATGCCTCAATGTAAATCCGCACCAAGCCAAGCTCATCCTGTGACACCATAACATGAGTACAAGACCATACAATGGCCTGTTTTGTGCCTTGCGTGTACCTTGACTCAAGGCCATAAGCAAAATATGAAGCACACAATGCAAACATTAAGCATTAAAACTCGATCACCACTCGAGCTCAAATGCGCACCACTATGCCCTAACCAAGGTATAGGGAATTCACTTACTACACGAGTTGTCCTATGGTGTTTAGTGATGGTGTGCCGGTGAGAGTGTGTGGCTGAAAGTGTAGCCGGGAGAGTGGCTAAGAAATAAAGAGAAAGAGAGACCGAGAAAGAGAAGAAGGCCGAGAGAGATGCCAAGACAACCGCCGAGAAAGAGAGAGAGATAGAGACCGAGAGAGATAGGGAGAGAGAATGGCTTGCTTGGTTTTAGGAAAAGGATGAAATGGCTTGGGGTCTCTCCTATTTATAGCCAAGACTTCAATAATTGCTATGCCAAATGGACCAATCAAATACATTAGGGTGGCACCTATGATTATAGCAATCTTGTGGAAATCTTATCCAAATCTTAGGTTTAATTATTTGATGGCCAAATTGTTTACCAAGTGTCATTCTAGGGTTATGATGCCCTAAGTTAGGATATATGAGTCACCTTATACATTAAATTCCAAGGGGATACCTAAGCCCATGCATTAATTTCCTAAAAGACACGTAAGCTTCTATTAATGGCCTCCCCAATAATGGCTTGTCTTCATCTTCATTATTGATCTCCAAGCTAGTGGCAAGTGGCACATCTAGGGCTATCATGTCACGCCCCAGACCTTATCGAGCTCGCGACATCCCTCTTTGGTCGAATTAATGCGACGACCCAGGAAACATCACCGACCTCAAACAATCACATCAGAGTTTGCACACGGCGAAAACAAGAACATAAACCCTGAAAATAAAATCATAGGGTAATAGAGAGAGAAAATTCACCAAACCACCAAATATAATATTACACCTCAATATATATACAATATCCATTCTCATCCATTACACAATCATTAGTCACTTCGAGCACTCACCATATTTACATCAACCTATAATACACATACAAACTGGCTTCTCCGGATCACGTCAACAACTCCAAAAAGGGTTAGTAGTCTAGGTATATTCTATTTTCAAAAATGGAATACTTCAAAAGATTTACTTAACCCCTAAACTAGCCCCTACACCCTCGAGATGGCATCCACTCTGAATCCGACTCCTCAGAACTCGAGTATGAATCCATCTAAGCTATCTGCTCTTCTGAGGACTTCGAATTGGCCTCAATCTCAATCGGGTTATCCACATCACCCGACTCTAGTGGAACCTCTACCCATTCCTCCTCATTAGGCTCCTCCTCTGGTTCATTCTTTGGCTCGTCCTCTGGCACGTCCTCGGGTTCTTCTTCCAGTACTACTTCAGGCTCTTCTTCGAGGTCTTCTTCTCCGGGTTTCTCCTCTGGTATCACACCTAGATCCATTTCTATAGGATCATACCCTGCCTGTGATTCCTTCGGCTCCGGATCGAGCTTAGCCACTAATGGTTCAGGTGCTGTAGGGGCAGACTGATGTTTGGACTGGGCGAGACTAGTATCTAAGCTAGTCATCTCGCCATTGGAAGGGGATATAGTTGACAAGTCCCAGTCCCCCACTCCATCAAAGGGGACATCAAAACCTCATACAGGGCCAAACTCATCAAACCCATCCTGAAACATTCAAGCTGTATAGGTGTGGGCTTACCAGAGGGGTTGTCCTATGTCTACCCAAACTACAGTCGTATGTTTGATCCAAGCCAAATTGTCGTCTACCGGATACTCTACAACTAAATGCTCGGTGTGCATTGGTATACCAAAACGCTGGGGCGATGGTGACGGTGGTGGATTCATGATTCAGGGCAGGGTTCTGAAATGATCTGGTTAAACAACCATGAGACGAATCTCGATAAATTGACAGCCTAAACCTTACTTAAACTACCACATATCTCCAGACAGGTTCAAACACACAATCACTCAATACATATGTATTACGCACACAAATGCACTTGCCTAGGCTCGACCTACACGTTAGTCTCAAATACATGAATTTCAAACCACATGCACATTCCAAACTATTCTCATGCCCAAAAACACATGTCGTACACACGACCTTTCCGAACCCCACATTTCACACTCATTCATGCACTACCACACCATTTTCATTTTCAATCTCTTTCCTCGGCCCGCGTAAACACGCCTCAAGCCCCACATTCTTATCGCGACCCGCGTAAACACGCCTCAAGCCCAATCTCACTTTCCACTTGCCACATCACACATTCCTATCGCGACCGGCGTAAACACGTCTCAGGCCCGATCACATTCTCACTTGCCACATCGTACATCTCATTCTCATTCTCTTTCCACAGCTCGCGTAAACAAACCTCAGGCTTCACAGTCGTATCACGACCTGCGTAAACACGCCTCAAGCCGGTTCAATTCCCCACATAAACACGCCTCAGGGATTTAGTGATCACGCAAACATGCCAACACGCCGTATGTTATCTATACCCCACGTAAACATGCCTCAGGGCTTTTTAGTAATCACATGCACATCGCACGCCTCAATTCTCACACTTTCACATACTCGGGCATTATGTACATGCACTCAAACGCACCCAGTTCAACCGTCACAATTCAGCCCACATACATACATACAACTATCATATAGCAAGCTATTTTTCACCACAAAAATCATAGCACAACAATCACGGCATTACATGACAATTTCACGCAATTAATTGCCAAATCAAACTATCCATTCCACGTGCCAAACAGAATTTTCTAGCATTCAAACCAATCATTCTTGGCCCTTATTTGGCCTCTAATTTTTCCCCAAAATGCCACAAATTCATCTCTAAGGCCCCATATCCAAATCAGCCCCTAAACTACACTAAACCGCGTCTAAACTAGTCCGTTAATACCCAATATCCTAAATAGGGTTTAGATTGTAACATATTTGAATTTTCCAAGCAAGCACAACCTATCCAAGGGCGACAAGGAGGCTGGAACGCAGTGGCTGCGGTGGTCCGGCTAAATGGCGGCGATCAGCAATAGCAGCGGTGGCTTGCTTGGTCGGCTGGTCATGACCACGAGAGAGAGAGAGAGAGAGAGAGAGAGTGAACCGTGAGAGGGGGAGGGAGAAATGAGAGGGAGAGAGAGAGAGAAAATGGTTTAAATAACCCAATAATTGTCCCCCTTTTTGCAAAATAGCCATCTTGCCCCTCTCTCTACTTTTTCAATCGACGGCCACGATTCGTTCTTATCTTGAGATCAATAGCCGAGATCGAATCTTTTCTAAAATATCCAAGGGTAAAATGGGAATTTCACAAAAAGTCCAAGGGAAAAATTGTCCAAAAATTATCATTTCTAAAGTGAGGGTGAAATGACCAAAATGCACTTCCCCATTTACACTTGGCCTTAACAAAGTCTCAAGGGTAAAATGGTCATTTTTCATTTCTCGCCAAAATTCCATTTTTATGAAGGATTCGGACAATTCTAAGGCTGATCATGCCAATAACAATGTCGTCCAAATGTTCTATCGTGACTTTCTAGATTTTCAATGCCCAACTTAGTCTCTAATTAATGACTAAATTTTAAACAACGTAACTTGAGCGTATCTCAGATTAATGGGTGGCTTTTGGGGAAATTCTCATTTTTGACCCGTGGTCGATACTGGATCAAGCCACGTTCAAGTTCACTCTTGTCGTGACGACCTCGGTGGTCACTTAATCACGAGGATCGATCACTAGTTCCGACGGGTGCGATCATTTGGTATAGGTTTAGGGTCATTCGTCAGTTCGTCTCGTGGTCAAGTGGAATCGCCTGCGATCCACTAATATGATAGCGGCGAATTGATCCCTAACTATCCTTGGATCGACCTACGTTGGCTCAAAATATTACCTAGACAATTCTATGGTCGAAAGTCAATTCACGATCGAGTTTCTTTGGTCTCGCGAATTTAAATCCCCAATTAGCCTTTTCCTAATGGTTAGTATCCCAGGAATGATCAGTTTCGAGCGAAATCTAACTATAAGTACGTTCATAAAATCATCCATTTCATAAATCCCAAGTGGGTAAATTTCAGAATGTCATATATCAAGAAGATACTCAATTAATGAAGATCTTATCTTATAAGATCCTTCTAATTATGACCCTCCCATTATTGGTTCAAGGTTGACTTGATCAAATTTGACTTCTTGCTCCCCAAGGCTTAGTCGAATAGGGCTTATTCTTGCCCTTCAAGAATGCTTAATTATACACTAAGGACAATCAGCTTATGTTCCACTTCTTCATTAAGGTTAACCTTCCAAAATCAATAAGTATACTTAGCAAGGATGCTTATGTAAATGAGGAATTTCTGGGTTTACAACGATTGACCAACCTATCTTATTCGAGGTTTGGTGTAGAAATACCCCAAAATATGATTAAGTATGTTAAGCCAAAGTCCATGTCCAATTGTGCAAGTTCAGGTCAATCAGATTGACCAAACGCGTGGCTCATGCAGCCGGGTCTGAACTGACGCAGGGCTTGACACACTATCGAGCCACAAAGGCACAGGGTCGAGCACATGGCCGGGCCATACAGACATCGCACCGGGCTACACGAGTAGTGTGCCGAGCACAATGCTAGCCTACACGAGCAAGGGACTGATTCATGGACTAAACACACACATTGGCTCATGTTTAGGCACAATGCATGGTTCATGGCCAAGTTTCTTGGGCATGGAACTAGGTCGGAGCCGAATCTGACAGGCATAATGCTTAGCACAAGGATTAGGCACAATAACTGGCACCCGACTAGGCACAAAGCCAATCCATGGCCTAGCTAACGGGCACAATGGTCAATCATGTCCGGGCACAAGGCTTGGTTGGCATGGCTAGCACAAAGCCTGGTCTACGATCAAGCCACTAGACTTGTGGCCTGGCACATGGCTCGTCCATGGCCTACCTGACTAACACGACAATCAATGGCTGATTCGCGATCGGCCCACGTTCGAGTATCAACGACCCATGATCGACCCTCGGTTGTCATGTACCTGTGTGAAATCCAATACCACGGGATTAATCCATGGTCAATCGGAACCGATGTATGGTCGCGTGGAATCACCCGTGATCAATACATGCCGACACGGCACTGATCCATAGTCGTTCCAGACCTTCCCATTAACGTCCCTTGTGGACGAAGGATCAATCCTTTGTCATATCACTCTAATCGACTTGCATGATAGAGGGGTCATTCCATTGTCGATCCCATGGCCAATCTATGGATAATCTTTTGATCGAACCATGACTAACTCTCAATACACTCATTCCGACAATGGTATCCATTTCATTACTGACCCTCAGATCGGACTGCTCGCCCATTTTATTACCATTCACCTTTGATCGTCTTAGCCCCAAATTCGGGGATGTCACAATTGGGCTAAACACTTCGTGAGTTATTGGGTATAATTAGAGTTTGAGAAACACTTAGAGTATTTGAGTAACTCGAATATGGTTATAATCTCAGTTTATCGCTTGATCTATAGTAGAATTCCGTGTTGCTCTCCCTATATACGTATGTCATTACGACCGAACTACGTAAATCTGATACCCAATTTATTTTCTTATTCTGTCAAATTTATTATTCGATTATTTGGGTTCCGCAACAGTTGTCGTGGAATCGAGTAGTGACAGAGGCTGCGTAAAGAGTCACCGGCATCCCTAACATTAATTTGTTCCCGGCTTATGCACCTAAGATCTCATGTTTCTCTACTTTTAGTTAGTAATCTAAGACTCCTCCTAATTTTACAAATGTTTGATGAATCTTTATGATAGTCTCAGCTCGTTACTTCTGCTCATGACATGCCTAAGTAAGGTTTTTTTCTTTATTCCCCATAAGGATGAAATTTAAAATGAAAGCAGAAAAGACAAAATAGGATATCTCGCTTCATTTTTTATTCCTCTTTACATTCTGCCTAAGCGAGTTTATATTTGCCAAGAGGATAAAATTTGTTATGTAAGTACGCATAGGTTACGAAAGAACACAAACTTTTTGTTGAGATTTTGGCATCCAAATCCCATAAAATTGAATAAAAAATGTGTGGATGAAAGTTTCCTACATTGAATAGAAGAGATATGGGAAATAGGTTCAAATAGTTGAGCCTCACAAATGGGTTTGGGCTCCGAGGGGTACCCCACTTTTGTGAAAGGGAGAGGACCTACACCAAGCTAGGTCGGTTCCCCCACGCGCACGCGCCGCCGCCGCCGTCCGTCCGGCTCAGTTCGATTTGGGCCCATTCTCAATCGGTTTTTATTTTTTATTTTTTCGAACAGACACGTTATTAGAAATTAATTAATTATTTATTTTTTTGACAAACAAATATGTCCGTTCGTAAGGTTCGGTTCGCCCGAATGAAAAAATCGAAGCCCTTCGCAACCGTTCACGAACCAAACCGGTTCAAGTGAACCTTTGCTACTATTCACGAAAAGCTCGTAACTCTTCATTTTCGCCACTTCAATATGACCGAAAAGTTTAGTTTGGCAGAGTGACACTTCGTGGCATCTATATTCCCGTGAGACATTTTCCCGACGCACTCTAGGCGTATCCACTTCATCATTGTCATTTTGTGCAATTATTCTGTAAAATTGTGTTCGAAGGAGTCCTCCGAATACGTACCACTTCGGAGGAACAAGATCCGTTTTATCCTGGGAGACGATTGTCCAATATCCTCGGGTACTGATTGAGAGGCCAAATTTATCTTAAGGACACAACGTTATTTCGTTGGGCCCGGATCAACATTCTGCTTATTTGTTTGTACTGCTTTCAGGTTAGTTTTCTTGACAATTGATTTCAATTTCTAGTATACGAACTTAGCCAAACAACAATCTAAAGACGAATTTGCTTCGGTTATGTTCGTATATTCTTATGCATTGTTCATTGAGTTTTCTGTCCAATATTTACATTGGTGTTCCTTTAAGTTGAACTTTTGTATAGTTCGTATGTTCCTTGTCATAGCCGTATGGGAATATGATTCTGTTCATACATTCTATTCCTGTTGCAATTTTTCAATTCTGTTCATGAACAAATTTTTTTTTGGTAAGGTAAGAATTTTATATACTTTTCGATGTGCAACTTACATAGAAAGTAGTCGAAACACAAAAACTTAGCACTTGAGGCGACACAAAAAATGCCCCAACAGGTGCGAAGGTATAGCGACTAAGACCAAGGCTACAAGCGAGAGAGCGCAACAGCAAGGCCATAGAGATGACCAACCGAAAAAGGACCTATGGACTATTTACAATGTAATCAACAGATTACTCAAAAATGGAAGGAGAGATGCCCCATTTTTGCTGAATTCTTCTGTTGCGGATATTATCAGCAATAGGCTTCATGGACAGGCCTTTATCTCTTACAAGTTTAGCGAGGTGGTTGCGGAGGCCCGGCATGAAAACTGGATGGTTCCTGAATAGAATGTGGTTTTGCTCTGACCATATGATATGGCACATAGCGCCAAGAGCAAATCGTGCAATTTGCTGATGAAAGTTCTGACCCCCTATAATTCTGATGGCTCATTGGAGGTTTTCTTGCCATGATCTATTTCGCCAAACTAGGCCACAGTTGTTTGCCCAAAATAACACAAAAGACCAAGTGACAGCATAACCAAAGAAAAGGTGGTCGATGGAGTCGGGTTTGGTTATGTAGAATGCGTAGACACCTTCGGAAATTCTCTGATAGCTTAGCAAAATGACTTGCGTGGGGAGTCTATCAAGGGAGATAAGCCATAATAAGAAGTTGGACCTTGGTGCTAAGGCACGATCCCAAATGAAGGAGCTCCATGGAACTAGTGGGCCTTTTTTCCTTATAAAGTCCCACACCGAAGAAGTGGAAAACAAACCAGAGGGATGGCCTATCCAGGTAAAGCGATCAGGCTTCTCCGCATCAAGAGCCGGGATATCGATTGCCCAAGAGTTGAAGACAGTCAAGAAGTTAGAGATTTGCCAATTGGAAGAACAAAAGTCCCGAAACGTCGCATTTCTCGGGATACCAAAATTGTATGTCTCTATCAGAAAGTAGTAAGTGGAGAGGGCCCTTAGAATGCCAATTATTAAACCAGAATGAGATGGAAGTCCCATCCCCCATCTTCCACAGGAAGTTTAGTTGAAATTTCGAACGAAGTTCCAGGATTTTTTTCCAGGTCCAGGAACAAAAAGTCGGTTTGGTTGCTACCCAAAAATTTTTATTCTTGAGAAAGTTAGAGTGAATCCATTTGCACCATAAGGACTCCTTATCAATGAATAGGAGCCATATGTATTTGAGCATTGCAGCCTTATTGCAGTTTGCAAGCCTCCGTATGCCGAGCCCTCCTTCCCCCTTTGGGAGGCATACTTCATTCCAGGGAACTTTTGCGCTACCAGCTCCCAAATTAGGTCCTTTCCATAGGAATTGCCTGAGAACAGTCTCAATTCTCGAAAGTATTGATTTGGGTAGAGTAAAAACACTTGCCCATATATACCTGTGTTGCGTGAAGAACTGAGGTAATGAGTTGTGATCGTCCAGTGAAAGAGAGAAAACGTTGAGACCAGGATCTGGCGTTGGCCGTGATTTTATTAACCAAATAGCAACAGTCCGCTTTGGATAGTCTAGATGCAATGACAGGGACCCCCAGGTATCTAAATGGAAGCGTACCTTCGCTGAAGCCAAGGATATGTAGAATCTGGGTGCGAAGATCCGCTGAACCACCTAACATAAAAATCTCACTCTTATTTGAATTTGGTGCTGGCCTGAACAGCTAGAGAATAGCCGAAGTCCTTCCTGCAGAAGATTAATGGACTCCAAACTTGCTTCCAAAAAAAGGAGAACATCATTAGCAAAGAAGAGATGGCTAAGTCTTATGGGCTTACAGCGCCAAAAAAATTTGAAGCCAGGCAAACTAGTTTGGTAGTTTAGGATGCCTGAGAATACTTCCATTGCCAGAGTAAAGAGATAAGGAGAAAGAGGATCTCCTTGGCGAATACCTCGATCGCTAGGGAAGAAACCATGCAATTCACCGTTAATAGCCACAGAAAATTTCAGTGAAGTGACACATTCCATGATAAGCTTGATCATGATAGGTGGAAAGCAGAATGCTTGCAAAACTGATTCGAGGAAGTTCCAGTTGAGAGTGTCATAAGCTTTTTGAAAGTCAACCTTAATGGCACATTTCGGTAGATACGGCACATGGTGAAAGCCCGCAAATAATTCCTGAGCCAGTAGAATATTGTCAGCAATCCTCCTATTCTTGACAAAAGCATTTTGGGGAGAGTTGAGGAGCGATGGCAAGGCTGTGGATATACGGTCAGCCAATATTCTGGATATACATTTGTATATGGTGTTGCAACAAGCTATAGGCTGGAAATCATTCATTGACTGGGCATTGGGGATCTTCGGCACAAGCGTTATGATAGTAGTGTTAAGCTCTTTTAACAAGAGTCTAGACCGGAAAAAAATCAGAGACTGCCAACGTGACTAAGGAGCCAATAATATCCCAATTAGCTTTGAAGAAATCAACATTATACCCATCAGGCCTTGGAGCCTTACCTTTGGCCAGTGAGAACATAGCATCACGGATTTCACTAAACGTCACCTCGCGAGAGAGCAGAAGGATTTGATTATCATCCAACGTATAATGGAGATAGTTTCGAATGGCTGCAATATCAGGTGAAGAGGGTGCACTGACCGCCGCTAGGAAACTTTCAAAGTGATGAACTATGTGCTGTTGTACAAGATTCGGGTCATTAAGGATTACACCATTGGAGTCAGAAACCGAAATGATGCGGTTCTGAAGGTGTCTCTTGTTTACAAAGTGATGGAAATATTTGGTGTTGCAATCACCCTCTTTCAACCACTTTATCCTTGCCTTTTGTTTGTAAAATGATTCCTCTTGAAGCCGCAGTTCTGAGAAAATCCTAGTCTGGTCCTTTTCAAAATGTGCCAGTTCTATATTAAAAGGATCAGAGGCAAGAGAATCCTGGGTAGTATAGAGAGCTAACCTGGCTTGCGCGGTTCGCCTTGAAATGTCAGAGAAAGAATCTCTGTTAAGGAGTTTAAGGCGTCCTTTTAGCAATTTAAGCTTCTTGCATAGAACGAACATGGGGGAGGCCGAAATATGTGAGTCCCATACTTGATTGATCATGTCCTGAAAAGAAGGGTGAGTCATCCAAAAGTTGTAAAATTTGAATGGTTTCCTGGATATACAAGGGGGAAAAATTCTGACAATCATGGGTGAGTGGTCAGAAATTCCCGGAGCTAAAAAGGATGCCTCAGAAAAGGAGAAATCTCGGCTCCAGCGTTCATTGATAAGCACTCGATCAATTTTCCTTTGTTTGCGAAGGATGCCAACTGAGGTGGACCATGTATATCTTTGCCCAACATATTTTAGATCATCCAGTCCAGCTTCTTCTATGCATGAGCCAAACTCCTCAAAGGCGGGTGCCCATGTGTTTGAACTACCAATTCTGTCAGATTGGTGACGAATGGCATTGAAATCTCCTGCCACTACCCAAGGAGACTCTAAAAACAGCATACTAGAATGAACTAGATCAGCCCATAGTGATCGGCGGTTCACAAAGGTGTGTTCGCCATATATTACCGAGAAGAAACAGGTTTTACCAAGAGCCAACAGACTTACACGAGCATGCATAGCTTGGGAGGAAGAAGACAAAACTTCCAAGCCTACTTCTTGCGGATTCCATCCTAACCAAATTCTACCTCGAGGAGAGGCACTGTAATTGGAAGACCAATCCCAACCCGATAACAAGCTAGAAGAAATGGGTTCAAAATGGGATTGATTAACCTTGGTCTCGAGGATGCCGATGCAAGAAAGATTATTTGATCTAGCAAAAGCTCTAATTTCCGCTTGTTTAAGGGGTTGGACTAGACCCCTGATATTCCAGACGCCAAAAAACATAAAGGCCAGGAAAGAGGCTCACCGCTTTTTTGCACCCCCTCTCCTTTTGGATCTCTAGGTGACTAGTTTAGAAGCAATGGCTTGCAAACAGGAGCGGGATCAACAACTGTTGGGGCCGGCAAAGCATCTGCACTTCCTTCCTTTCCAGAACCTGATGGGGGCATATCCAGAGGGAGGGGTTTCAAACCAGGTAAGCCACTACCTAGGCCAATACTTGTAGCACGAGGTCCCGATTGGAGGGGGCGCTGAGTCGGGGTGCTATCTTTCCAGGGGATGGAGAGTCCGAGTCGCTAGACATATCGCTGGCCACATCTTCGTTAGAATCGCCAGAGTCAGAGGATGAAGAGTCTCCACTACGAGGGGACAAAGGAAAGGCAGAGGGACCAAGCATATTTGCTATTGCCCTGGTTAGGGAATTCTGTGGAGCATAGGCCAGATTTGAGGTTTCTGCCGTTTTCCTGGAACAATCAGCTTCAGGTGCAGTGGACAAGCTTCTGGGATTACCCGAACTTTTCTTCTTGCTTACAACTTGCCAAGGCTCTTCCTCTACAGGGAAGGGAGCTGGAGGAGCAGTAGGGTGAGGCGAGCTCATAATCGGGACTGTTATCTCCTTGCTTGGCTCAAGGCATCTATGACCGAAAGTGTCGCATGGTACACATGAAATAGGTCTCCATTCATATTCAACCTTGATAAGCCACATTTCCCCATTGATCTTGACATCAATCGATTCGAGCATATCTTGGGTGGCCTTGATCTCTATGCACACCCTAGCATAGGAAAGCATCCTCATTTTCTCAGTTTGTAAGTCCACATGAAGAGGTTTACCAAGTGCACTTGCTATAGCGCTTATTCCAGAGGCCAACCATAAAGCATAGGGAATATCCCTAAGCTTCACCCATATTGGAATGGACTGGTGTTGGTCCTTTATGAGCTTTAGATTGGGGTGCCATTGTTTCAAAATCATAGGCACACGCAAGATAGTGATAGGGCCCCCATCAAGGACTTTCCGACGAAAGTTCTCGTCGGGGATGTGGAAGAAATAAAAACCATCCATATTTGCCATTACATCCACAAGATTGTTTCCCCATATGTTCTTCATAGCGGACTCAGTGAGTTTAAAGGGTAATTTTTTGCCCACAAAATACCCGACTAGGCATTCTTTCCATTTAGGATTTGAATCTGCCAGAATAGCATCTGAGATTTGTACCACTGGTTTACCATCAACCATGGTTGGGGGAATAAATGAGAGCCCATATCCTCTTTCCGCTGTCCTTGCGACAGCTGCCTAAGAGCGTTGAGCAGGTTGAGATTGTGGATTCTGGGTCGATGTCTTCCCCTTACTACTGTTTTGACCATTACCAGATTCTGGATCAACTTTCTGGTCTACAAAAGTTCCAGCAATTTTCAGAGAATGGTGGGAGAGGTAAGACTTAGACCTTCCTCTACTACGGCCTCTACTACGGGACCTTCGACCTTGGGGGTTTTGGGCTTTAGAATTTGCAGCCACAGCCGAAGGTGAAGGTCTGCAATTGGCATCAGAGGTGCCAACATTAACTGTTGCGGGATGCTTCGGGAGGGCAATGGAAGGGCCAATATCTACTAAGGCTTCAACAGTTAAAATCGCTGGTTCCATGTTAATCGTGGGATGCGGGATGTCTTCATGAATTCTAGGTATTGCCATAGCAGGGGTTTTAGCCATAGCATTTTGCTTAGCCATACCTTGCTTTTGCATTGCCTTCGAACTAGAAGCCTTCAAATGAGGATCCTTTTCTGTTGAATTTCCATCCATGGATTCACTCTCCATCCAAGAAAGCCACGCCCAGCAAGGGAGGAAGACATCCACACGACACCCACACCCACAATCAGCCAAGCAGCACCCAATTACTAGAAGCAGCACCAACTAGACTACCCAGAACTGAATCCAGAAACACTAGAATACACCAATACACCAGATACAGATAGGGATCACCACAGTTGTTCAGCAAGCCTAGCTAACTGGTGGCCAATCCGTCGTATGAACAGTAACTTACTCACCTGGTCTGGTGTACCCAGATCCGCTCAATAGCAAATGAGCACAAAACAATTTAGCCAGAGAGTGAGGGGGAAGTCCCAGGCGACCCTATCCTCCAAATTCCAGAATGTTCAGACCATCGGAAGCACCATAATCCCAGAAAACTCAACTGGGTGAACAGTAACTTCGAAAATCCAGAACGCCAAAACCCAGATCTGATTCCCCGATATCTGGACACCGAACGAGAAATCCACTAGACGAGGGACTGAACAGCTTCTAGTGCTAACCAGTACCAAGAATCACCCAAAATTGCCAGTCAAAATGATGCGAATCAGAACGGGACCAAGCGGGTGAGCAGGAAAGAAGAATAGCAAATGAGTCGAAACCCAAATCTGTTTTATTGAGAAGCAGGAGCCACCAACTGAGAGATCCTTCGGACAAGTGATGGAGCATCAACTGGTGAAGCCCAACCCCAAAGGACAGCACCAACCGACGGTCGAAGAGACCAGAATCGGTGGAAGTTCAGACGGGTGAACAGTGTTCAGACGCCTTCATTCGGGAGAGAACCTGCACAGTAACTGGGTGAAAAGTACCAGACGCAAGTTCATGAACAAATTTTTCGTTTCTGTTTAATCTAAATTTTTTTTTTCTGTTCATGAGCAAATGATTATGTCTATAATCATATGTTCCCTTTTCTGTTCGTGAATATGTTCTGTTTTTGTATTTAAGAAATGGCTTTGTCTTTGACTCCGGTCAACCCTATTCTTAATCACGGAGAAAAGCCAGAAAAGTTCAATGGTATGAATTTCAAGAGATGGCAACAAAAGATGTTGTTCTATCTCACGACCTTGAACTTGGCTAAATTCCTCGAGGATGGTCCTAAATTGGATGTTGGAGAGACAAATAAAGAAAAGGTTGTTGCTGTGAATGCATGGAATCATTCTGACTTCCTGTGTCATAACTATGTCCATAACAGTCTGGACAATACTCTTTATAACGTCTATAGTCTGCTAAAAATGGCTAAGGAGTTATGGGATAGTCTGGACAAGAAATACAAAACCGAAGATGCCGGATTGAAGAAATTCATTGTCGGTAAATTTCTGGACTTCAAGATAGTTGATTCAAAGACCGTCTTAAGTCAGGTTCAAGAGCTTCAAGTGATTATGCATGATATTCATGCCGAAGGAATGACTCTAAGTGAGACATTTCAAGTGGCTGCCTTCATTGAAAAACTGCCACTATTCTGGAGAGATTTCAAAAATTATTTCAAACACAAGAGAAAGGAGTTGTCACTTGAAGACTTGATTGTTCGGTTGAGGATTGAGGAAGATAATAGGCTCTCTGAGAAGAAAGTTGGGAAGAACCTAGAGGTTTCAAAGGCCAATATTGTTGAAGAAGGATCGAAACCCAACAAGAAGAGGAAAATGCCTAGTAAGTCTGGAGAGGGATTCACCCAAGGCCTGTTGAAGTTCGTTGGCAAGTGCTTCAACTGTGGCAAGTCTGGACATCGAGCTAAAGACTACAGAGCCAAGAAAAGATAGAAAACTCAAGCTAATGTGATGGAAGAGATTTTCAATGGTGTTGATGATATCAATCTGACTACTATGATATTTGAGTGTAATATGGTGGGAAACCTCAAGGAGTGGTGGATTGATACTGGAGCAACTCGTCATATTTGTGCAAACATATCAATGTTCTCGTCCTACACAACTGTGGGGGTGATGAAAAACTTTATATGAGTAATTCATCAACCTCTAAGGTTGAAGGTGTCGGAAAGATTACTCTAAAGATGACATCTAGAAAGATTGTGACACTAAATAATTCTACATGTGCCAGATGTTCACAAGAATTTAATGTCTGGATCTCTCCTTAGCAAGAATGGCTTCAAGTTGGTTTTTGTATCTAATAAGTTTGTACTCTCAAAAAATGAGATGTATGTAGGAAAGGGTTATCTGAGTGATGGTTTGTTCAAGCTGAATGTAATGACTATTGTAACCAAGGATGATTTGAATAAAGTTGCTTCTTCTTATGTGCTTGAGTCTTTTAATATTTGGCATGCTAGACTAGGACACGTTAACTATAAGTCGATAAAGAAATTAATAAATATGGGGCTGTTGCCGAAATTTGACTGTCCAAGTGAGAAATGCCAAGTGTGTGTTGAATCTAAATTTTCTAAGCCTCCTTTCCATTCTGTAGATAATAGAGTCTCAGAACCTTTAGTTTTAATACATACAGATATATGCGATATGAGATCAATACAGTCAAGAGGTGGTAATAAGTATTTTATCACATTTATAGATGACTGCTCGAGGTATTGTTATGTTTATTTGCTTAGTAGCAAAGATGAGGCTGTGAATGCTTTTAGAACTTATAAGTCCGAAGTTGAAACTCAGTTGAATAAAAAAATTAAAATGATAAGAAATGATAAAGGAGGTGAATATGAATTTCCTTTTAAGGAAATTTGTACCGAGTTTGGTATCATTCACCAAATGATTGCTCCTTATACACCACAATTTAATGGAGTGGTGGAAAGAAAAAATCGGTCTTTAAAGGAAACAATGAATGCGTTGTTGAATAGTTCCGTTTTACCACAGAATTTGTGAGGGGAAGCTATTTTGACGGCGAATTTTATTTTAAATAGAGTGCCCTACAGAAAAACACAACAAACTCCCTATGAGAAATGGAAAGGCAGAATGCCTAACTTGAATTATCTAAAAGTGTGGGGGTATTTGGCTAAGGTTGTGGTTCCTAAGCCTAAAAAGGGGCAAAAGAACACTACAAGTGCCATAACTTGTGTACGGCGCTCACTTTAGTGTCATAACTTTTTTTTGGATCACTTTAGTGCTAAAATTTTTGAAAAACGATCACTTAAGTGCTAAAATTTTTTAAAAACGATTACTTAAGTGCTAACTCCGGTGCCGTACACAATTTTTAGCCGAAAATCTGACGTGGCATTTTTTTTATTAATTTCTGAAGCTGACGTGGCTCGTCGGAGTCTCGCCGGAGATTTGCACTTAAGTGATCGTTTTTCAAAAATTTTAGCACTTAAATGATAGTTTTTCAAAAATTTTAGCACTTAAGTGATCGTTTTTCAAAAATTTTAGCACTAAAGTGATCCAAAAAAAGTTATGACACTTAAGTGATCGTTTTTCCTCCGACTTGCCACTAAAGTGATCCGAAAAAAAGTTATGACACCAAAGTGAGCGCCGTACACAAGTTATGGCACTTATAGTGTCCTTTTGCCCCTAAAAAGGTTAAGATAGAACCAAAGACTGTTGACGGTGTTTTTATCGGATATACTCAGAATAGCAATGCATATCGTTTTCTTGTTCACAAGTCAGAGATCCCAGATATATATATATATGTTAATACGATCATTGAATCATGGGATGCTTTGTTCTTTGAAAATATATTTCCGTTTAACATAGTATATAAGTGTCGCGACCTACCCCTCGAGGGCCGAGCTCGGATGAGGCGGGTTTAGAGATAAGTGTTCATGAGATGGTTCATATGGCATCTTAAAAATGTTTTTACTGAAGTGTAAAATTTTTTGTTTAGCCATATGACCCATTGATCATGAACGTGGATTTTCCCTAAATCCATATCTCGCGTGACAGCGAATCGATTTTATTTTTTAAGGAGTCGCCACTAGCCTAGGTCGGGGGTCGGCTAGAATACCCAATCGAAACGCGGGAATTTCGTTTCGGTTTCTACGAAAACCAGAGATCAAAGGTTCGGGGACTAGCTTACGTTAATATTTCTATTAACGCCCTTTCGGTACCGCTAAACTTAACATGGTTGTTATCTAAGTCGTCATGCATCTGTTTTTTTTTATCATTTTCATGCTAAAGTCTTAGTCCACTAGGTGATCATGCATCTTGTTTTTGCGTTTTCATTTAAGATTCTAAACTAATCATATCTTAGTCTAGAAAAAGAAAGAAACAATCAATTGTATTTGAAGGACATTTCATAAAGTAAACACTCGAAGTATTGAAAAGACGAGCTAATTCTAAGTGCGAGAAAATAAAAAGTAAAAACCCGCAACTCGTCGGGTGTTTATTACAACACGAATTGAAAACCCGAGACATGATCGGGGACGAATGAATTAAGTACAAATTGAAACCGGATTGGACATCGGTTTGGCACCATCATCAAATGAGTACAAATTGAGACCGGATTGGACATCGGTCAATCACCTTAGCTTTTTCAACTTCGGATTTTTCTTCCTTGGACCGCCTCTCGGGTGTCGATGTTTACATCCATAACATTCATTCATAACAAACGACATATGAAAGAACAATGTTTGCAATCAATCACTAATTAAGCACGGGCCTCGGGATTGGCCTTTGTTTTTCATGCGTTTCGATTCATCGCCCACTTAACCACCTAACATTATTTGATTAATGGTTAATGATAATGAGTTACCATTTGTATTCACAAAACGGTAATTCATATCAATTAACCCCTAAAGTTAGGTTCTAATGACCATGAATGGGCTACCCGCCGAACATGCACCGGGCCTAACATTCATATAACAAACACATGCATAATAATAAAATGAGCATGCATTCAAGCCCATGGGCCTTGTTTCGAAGCCAATCAAACAATGAGAAGTGGGCTTTATAAAAAGACCACTTATTCAATTAAAGTCTAATTCGGATTGCTTCTGTTCAAGTATCATTAACTATCCTAATGACGTCCAAATGAAGTGGTTCAGGTGTCATTAGAAAGCTTATGACATGAGGATCAAAAGTAAAGAAGACCATTTTTTTCTAAATCCTAGCCAATTTTCCCGAAAATATCGAATTAAATCTCAGTGACAGGCTGGACTCGGTTCAGTTATGAATTTCAAAACAATGGCGGGAAAAATAACAAACTTTATCAAAACCGCGTGAACATTTTTTGTGCGGTTAGGATTCCCTGTGTGCAACAACTTTCATGTTTTGAGTTTTTGCTAAAAAGCCCTCCAAATTTTTATAAAATTCGGTTTTCGCGAAGGACTCAATTGCAAATGGAATTTTAACCTGTGAAGACTTTTCAAGCAAATTGACCCTCCAAAAATTGTAATTAGGTCCTCAAAATTTCCAATTGACATAATGAGACCCCAATGAGCAACTTTGTAATTTTGATTTTTTGTAAAAAAGGACTCTAACTTTATCGAATTCGGAGAAACATCTTTTGAACTCCAAGGAATGAAAATCAGATCTGGACACAGATTCTGATCAAATCGTGAGAATTCCTTTTGAAAATTCAACTGATCTCCGATTTTGATGAAATTAGTATCAATAGAAAGATCTTGATCTCAGGAAGAACTTTCGTGAAGAAAATATTTTCATATCTCGAACACACGAATTTATGAAAATCGAAGAACACACGAAGGTCGACTGAAACCAGCATATCACCAGATTCACATGCATATGACGTTGCAAATCGTACTAGGTTAACATGCTCAAAATTTTGTGAAAATTTTATGATAAACAGATCAGGATGTGTTCTACAACTCTCATGAAGGAAGTTTTTCCAGAAAATGATCATAAAAAATCATAAAAATCATCAAACAGTACAACGTCAGTCAGGGAATCATTAGAACAGACTTGAGCAACATATTCCAGATTCTGATCCTAACTTCTAAAAGTGTTTTGACATAGCAAATCAAGTCCGATCGAAGCATATGATATATCAAATCGAAGCTTAAGACGAGCTCTAAGACTC
Source organism: Syzygium jambos (assembly GCA_031216235.1). NCBI lineage: Eukaryota > Viridiplantae > Streptophyta > Magnoliopsida > Myrtales > Myrtaceae > Syzygium > Syzygium jambos. Next base: position 14,708,566 of record CM062221.1, read on the forward strand.
TCTAGTTTATCACTTCATCAGATTTCGACGTTAACAAGCTCAAATCAGCATCTCAACCAACAGGTTTCACTGGACACGAATTTACAGAATTGTGTTCAAGTGCTCTTACCTTGTCTCACAATGCTCCAACGCTCAAGCGAGCGATCCGGCCTCCGTATTCAGACCAGAAATGTCACGGAGAAGCCTTGGAAAGCTCGGCCAACCTATGACAATAGAGTGTACGAAATATTGTGAGAATCGACTCGTTTTCTCACAAATAGACTAATCAGTAAAAATTGAGGCTAAGGATGTGATCCGGTGGCTGTTCGATGAGAGGCCGGCCACCACAGCGACGTGAGGACGCCGAGGGAGGTTGTCGGATGCTCTGGATCGCCGGAGGAGGTCGCCGGAGGGCCGGTTCAGCCGGTTGAACCGGCTGATCACATCACCGGCGGTAATGCCGGTGATGTTGCCGAGAGGAAGAAGTCGCCGGAGGAAGGAGCTCTGGCCACCAGCGAAGGTAGCTGGTCTTGCGACCAGCCTTGTGCCGCCGTGGGGGATGACGACGGAGCGGCGGCTCACCGGAAAACAGCCGGCAATGAGGTGAACGCCGGCGGCCAAGAGAGAACACGAGAGAGAGAGAGAGAGAGAGAGAGAGACGTGGACTAGAGAGAGAGAGAGGAGAGGAGAGAGAATTCAGATCTGAAAATGATTATCCCCCCTTTGATTTTTGGAGGGAAAAACACTATATACCTCCCCCAACTTTGAATTTTAGCCCTTAGATCAATCCAATGGCTCAAAATGCATCCTTAATGATTAAGAATATTCCTTAATAGCTAAGGATTGGTGACATGGCATCATGGATGGATATGATCAATTCTAAATGAATGGCCATGATTGATTTGCTTATCCCCTAATTAATTTGTTTAATTCTTGAAGAAGGGCATTTTTGTCATTTCTCTTAGGGGCATTTTTTGTAATTCTCAATTAAGGGCATTTTTGTCATTTTCGCGCTCAAGAGGATGTGACCGACCTTGGTTGGTCCGACCGGATTATCGATCATCAAAATTTTCGACCGGAAAATGGCTGGTTTGATCGGATTAGTTCAATTTGAATCAAACCGGTTTGAGTCAATTAGCCCTGAATTTGGGTAATTGCATGACCGAGCTAGACTAACAAGTTTAATTGAAGTCTAATTAACCAAATTGAGTCCCAATTCATCAAATTGAATATTAGTCTAGAGTAGGTCAAGTTGAATTGCACTAATTAGATCAATTACTCTTAGACTTCCTAATCATTGGATCACTAAATTGATCAAATTGACCCAAATTCATGTGAATCTTCCAAAATTGATTTTGAATTTGGATTTCATATAAGAAATTAGGCTCATTCGTGTCTCAATTGCGCACATCATGAAGAATCGATCGAAATCACTGATTATGGCCAAAATTGGGGGTTTTTGTGTTTGGCTTGGAATCACAAAATTGGTTCAAAAATTGGATATAAGATGACCTCTAGATCAAATGTCGTGAAGAAAACTAACTTAAAAAATGACTAGAAATGAAGTAATTTCATTTTTGACCGATTTGAATCAAATTCCGCAATTTGGGAAAAAGTTGATTCTAAATCGATTTTTGTAAAATTTTAAATGCCAAAGGTAAATTGAAAGTAAAATAAGATGATTTGTAGATTTTTGAATTTTTCAATTTTTTTGGTCAAAAGTTTGACCAAAAGTCAAACCCTAGTTGACTTTTCACTAGGAGCTTGATTTTATGATCAAATCTTTGAATTTTTCTGAAATTTCCACTTCTAAAGTGAAATTGGACTTGAAAGGAATCTTTTTATGCGAAAAGCCCCAATTTGACCTGGGGTTGACCAAAAAGTCAACGCCAAAGTCAACCATTTGACTTTTCAGGTTTTTGCATGAAAGGAATAGAAAATCTCTTATAAAAGCTAGGCCAATAAACAGAATTAAAAAACGACACTTTTTGCTCAAGAAACAGGCTCCGTCGCGATCGGAAACCATAATCTTGAATTTTCTATTTTTAATGACGCATTGACTAAAAATTAGGTGTCAACAGCTGCCCCTCTTTGAGTGGGAGTTCGAAGAGGTTTCGCTCAAAGACCAATTGGCACCTGCAAATTTTTAGTCGATTCCAATTGGGAAAAAGAAAATAAAGACAAAGACATTTGATCAGAGTCTTACCTGAAGCACTTACCGTTGGATTGTCAGACCATTCATGTGTTCTTCTCTCTCTCATGGGGTGGAATGAAGGAAGAAAAGAAAGAGAAATGATTTTGTAGGAAACCTATGGTTTAAGGAGAACCAAGAACCAAAGGACAAGGTTTAAGGATAACCTAGAACCTAAGGAGAAGAATTCAAGTGACAAACGTGAAACTTACTGAGCAGCTCTTGGACCAATCTCGGTAATTCTCTGCCGTCTTGGACAAAATCTTCTTTATATTCTTGTTTGCTGCCTCAACAGCTCCATTCATTTGTGGGCGGTAAGGAGAAGAATTCAAGTGACGAACGTGAAACTTACTGAGTAGCTCTTCCACTACTTTGTTATTCAGGTTTGACCCATTATCCGTGATAATTGCTTCGGGAACCCCGTATCAAGCAATAATGTCTCGATGAATAAATTTTGCCACACTTCTTGCAGTGACGTGAGCATAAGAATTGGCTTCGATCCATTTGGTGAAGTAATCAATAGCCACTAGAATGAAGCGGTGTCCATTTGACGCCTTAGGATTAATTGGTCCGATAATGTCAATCCCCCACATTGAAAAAGGCCATGCCTCGGACATTTGATGTAATTCATTTGGGGGAGCATTGATTTTGTTCCCATAAATTTGACATTGATAACAACATCTGACATGTTGAATGCAATCGGCTTCCATGGTTAACCAATAATAACCTAGCCTCATGATTTTCCTTGCTAAAAGATGGCCATTCATATGAGGACCACATTCTCCTTCATGTATCTCCTTCATTAATAAATTGGCCTCTTTGGTGTCTATGCACTTCAGCAGGACCGAATCAAAAGATCTCTTGTACAAAGCACCTCCACTAAGAAAGAATTTGGAAGCTAATTTAGTCAAGTATTTCTGATCCATAGCTTGACTTCTTTGAGGGAATTTTCCTTCTCGAAGGTAATTTATGATGTCATAGTACCATGGTTGACCATCGAGTTCTTCTTCTATAACCATGCAATATGCAGGCTCTTTTAAGACATCGATTTGCAAAGGATCAATGTTCAATCCATCAGTTACTTGTAACATTGAGGATAATGTCGCCAAAGCATCAGCAAATTGATTCTGAGATCTTGGCAAATAATCGAATGAGATCTCTTCGAATTCTTCCACCAAGTCTTTAAGATACTCATGATAAGGAATCAGTTTCGAATCACGAGTTTGCCATTCACCTCCTGTTTGGAGGATGATAAGTGCGGAATCGCCATAAACTTGTAATCTCTTAATCTTCATATCGATGACTAATTGAAGACCGAGGATGCAAGCTTCATATTCTGAAATGTTATTGGTACAAGGAAATACCAATTTTGCGGCTACTGGATAATGCTGACCCGCTGGGGATATCAGGACTGCTCCATCAAAATACATGACCCACTTGTCTTGTGACACCAGATAGATTCTTTCATCAATTTCATCCCAGTCATTTGACTTTAAGGGACTTTCAGCCAACATATCAGCTATGGCTCGTCCTTTGATGGACTTCTGAGACATGCTCTGGATATCAAACTCAGAGAGCAATATTTGCCATTTGGCAAGCCTTCCAACCAGTGCAGGCTTTTCCAAAAGATACTTGATAGGATCATTTTCATTCACAAGTAGGATACGATGATGAAGAGTGTATTGCCGTAATCTGTGTAATACCCAAATTAAGGCTACACATGTTTTCTCAACTTTTGGGTATTGAGCTTCACCAAAAGTAAACTTTTTGCTGAGGTAGTAAATAGCACGTTCCCTTCCATCCTCTGATCTCTTCTGCGCTAACATAGCTCCCAAAGACTCATCGTGAATGGTGAGGTACAAAATCAAAGGTATACCTGAAACAGGCGGTACCAAAACTGGTGCCTGTGAAAGATATTGCTTTAGTTGTTGAAAGGATTTTTGACAATCTTCATTCCATTCAACTTTGGCATTCTTTTTCAATAACTTGAAGAATGGTTTGGCTGTTTCTGATAACTGGGAAATGAATCTTGCAACATAATTCAATCTTCCCAACAAGCTTCGAACTTCCTTAACAGTAGAAGGAGGTTTCAAATCACAAATGGCCTTCACCTTCGAGGGATCAATCTCGATGCCCTTATTACTAACCATAAATCCAAGGAGCTTTCCAGACTTTGCCCCAAAAATGCACTTAGCGGGGTTAAGCCTTAGCTTGAACTTTCTAAGTCGATCAAAAAGTTTCTTCAAAACTTCAATGTGGTCTTCACCTCTTCGCGATTTAGCGATCATGTCATCGACATAAACTTCAATCTCTTTGTGCATCATGTCATGGAATAGTGTCACCATGGCTCTTTGGTAAATTGCCCCCGCATTCTTCAAGCCGAAGGGCATAACCTTGTAACAGAATGTTCCCCATGGGGTGATGAAAGATGTTTTAGTCTTATCTTCTTCCTTCATTCGGATTTGGTTATAGCCAGAGAAACCATCCATGAAAGAAAATAATTTGAATCCTGCGGTGCTGTCGACCAGGACGTCAATATGTGGTAATGGGAAATCATCTTTGGGACTTGCTTTGTTTAAGTCGCGGTAATCGACACATACCCGAACTCGCCCATCCTTCTTCATGACTGGGACAACATTAGCAATCCAGTCAGCATAATGAGTGACTTCAATGAAATCAACTTTTAACAATTTCATGACTTCTTCCTCAATCTTCTTGGATAATTCCGGCTTCGTCCTCCTAAGCTTCTGTTTCTTAGGTGGAATGGCAGGATCAAGAGGCAACGTGTGTTCTACAATGTTGGGATCCAGACCCGGCATGTTAGCATAAGACCAAGCAAAGACATCTCGATACTCCTTCAATAGTTCGATCAATCGATCAGCATCTGTTTGAGAGAGACTTGCTCCAATTTTTGTTTCTTTGGGATTTTCAGAATCGCCCAAATTTATAACAACAGTTTGCTCTTCCGTGGGAGGTGTGGATTCTTCATGTCGGATCCATTCTCTTTTAATAACCTGGGAATCTTCTTCATTTTCGGGATCAGAATAATCAGATTCGTATGAGTTTTTTAGACATGAATCCAAGCCATGCATATGACTATTATGGTTATGCAAAGTGTCATGCCTGAGATGTAACAACAAAATGGTCAGTATATGAAAATAAGGAATGCAATGCATGAAGATGTGATGAAAACAAATTTTCGAATTCTAAATTTTCGAAAATTTCATGGGGAACTCGTCCTCATATCATTGGACCTCCTTGTTCCAAAAAATTATTTTGAAACTATAGATCGTGCAAAAGTCCAGGCCTCAAAGCATCATCATAGGACTGGTTTGGTATACTTTTGCACGTCTATTAACAAAACATGCATATGTTTTTATTGAATTGAAAATGAATGCTATAAAGTGTTTTGGATCCGAAGCTCGTGATCCGAATTATTACAACACTTGAAATGAACGAAACAAATGAACAAATGGAATTCCCTCGCAGGGGAGAATTAGATGGATTACAATTGAAAACAACTGAAAACAAAGTAGAATACGGAAACATCCCTTACACAGCGGGATCGGTAGGTGGATCATCCTCGAAGTTCTCGGAAATGGCACCCACAAAACTCTCTTCAAATAAGTCGATGATATCATAGATATCTATTTCTTCATCGATCATAACAGGTTCAATATCTTCATTAGAGATCTCTATATTTCTGAAGCCATCAGCCATTAGATCTATAACCACATGTTCTACAACGTGCGCTTGGATTTCACAAGTTGTATTCAATTCAATCATAACAGGATCAATCATGGCTACCATGCCATCATCTTCAAATTCGGACCCCCATCCGCTCGGGACGATAGTCTTAGGGTCGATAAAAGCGCTTGGAGGAGGAGAGTATTTCACCATGAAATCGTATTTTCCACTTGGTTGCCCGAGAGTGTCAACAATTTCGCCTTTTTCAATCGCTTTCCTAACGAACTCCCGATCCCAGTAGGAGGTATGGTATTCAAATTCCAAATCAGCATCGGAAAGAAATTCTCCATTACCTTCATCATCACTCCATCCAGTCGGAACAATGTCTTTCAAATCAATAAAGAAACTTGGCGGAGGCGAACATTTGACAAAAGTGTCATACTTCCTACTTGGTTGCCTTAGAATATCAACCACCTCATCATGCTCACAAGCGGTCATTACAAATTCGCGATCCCAATGAGTCCTTCTAACACCAAAATCAGAATCCTTGTCGGAAACATACTCCTTGTCTTCATTGGCGGGTATGTTTTCATCATCCATGCCTCCCCATCCATCGGGAACGATATCCTTTAGGTCAACGAAGAAACTTGGAGATGGCGTGTATTTGACTATAAAGTCATATTTACCACTCGGCTGCCCGAGGGTATCAACAATTTCACCTTTCTCGATAGCCTTCTTCATAAATTCACGATCTCGACAGGCATTCTTACTCTCACATTCCGAATCACTATCGGAATAAGTGTCAATCCAAGATTCATCAACATCTGGCTCATACCCATCATCTTTTGGCTTAGAGCATGAGGCTTCACTTGTGAACTTGAATGAGAATTTCTCGGACGACAAATCAATTACAGCGGTCTCGATGGACCCTTCGGGCTTCCTTTCTTGAAGAGGCTGAATTATGCCTAAAGCAACCATCTTGGCTAAGCAATACATTTTCTCCTCCCGGGATACATTTCCTTCTTTCGGTTGATCTCTAGCTATAGTCAATAGCTCTTCCAACTTCGACACATCGAACAAGAAAGGTTTCTCATTCTCATCTCCAAATATCACATTAACAGCTTCGGTATGATTAGGGAGCGGATTTTGTTGAACATTCGGCGTGGCATCTTTAAACGACAAGATCTTCTTATCCAACAAGTTTTGAATCTTGACCTTGAGAGTGTAATAATTGTTCACATCATGGCCCTTCTCACCCATGTGATACACACAAGATTTTGCCAAATCAAACCCAGCAAACTTTGGTGGGTTGTCTCTCGAGATTTCTTTTGCTACGAGTCTTTGTTCAATCAACATCGGCAGCAACTGAGACATAGGTCTTGGTAACGGTGTGAATTGCCTTTGCGGAGCTTTTCCTTTTCGGTCAAAATTCCGGGAAGAACCCCCTGTTTCCGTAACGGACCTTTGAACTGGTGCGTTTAATGGCTTTTGAACATTAGGATTTTGAATATAAGCAACCTCCACCATTGGCTCCTTATCCTTCTTTAAGGTAAATCTGCGAGTCGTCGTCTCGGACAATCGACCATCTCGCATGATTCCTTCGATACGTTCTCCCAATTCTACCATTGCGGGAAAATTAATGCAAGTGTTATTGAACATCTTATCGAAATATTCTCGAGGTAAAGCTCGAAGAAACAACTGCATGATCTCTTTCTCGGATAACGGAGGTTTGACTTGAGACGCCATAGTTCTCCACCTTTGGGCATATGCTCTAAAAGTTTCATTCCTCCTTTTGTCAACCCGGACCAGCTCTTCACGGGTTGGAGCAATTTCGGTATTAAACTTGTATTGCTGGAGGAATTCATCTGCAAGATCTTCCCAAGTGCAAATTTTCTCCAAATCCAATTCGATGAACCAAGTCAAGGCGGAGTCTGCCAAGCTATCTTGAAAATTGTTGATCAAAAGCGGGGTGTTATCGGAATAACGAGCCATCTTGCTCAAATAATACTTCAAGTGGGTTTTAGGGCATCCAGTTCCATCGTACTTCCTTGAAAACTCGGGCTCCTTGTAAAAATCAGGGACTTTCACCTTTGTAAAAGGCGACAATTTATCAAAGCCTTGGAGTTGGTAACCTTGCAACATGCACAGGCGTTCCTCCAATTTTGCAAGACGTCTCGCGCTCTCTTCATCCATATGAGCGACAGGCGACTCCTTAAGTGGAGCTTCCAAATCAATGACAGTAGGAATGGCATTAACGGGGACCTCTTCAACAGGTCCTTTGTCAACAGGATCTATCACCGGCGCATTAGTGGGCGCATTAGGAGTAGAAGCCGCAGCAGCAGGAGCTACAGGCGTGAAGTTCTTTACTTGATTTGCAAGATCAGTTAAGAGCGCCATCATTTGCGCCATTTGATTCTCGATGGTAATAACGCGAGTACGAGTGTCTTCGTTTTCCATCCTTACTTGACGACGGGTGCGTATAATAAAGCGCGATTCAGCCGTATTTTAATACTCTCTGTAAAAAAACAGAAATCAAATTAGTATACGGAAAATGAATTAAGACGAAAATATAAAACCCTTCAATTTTATATTTTCTTTAGATGAAATAGAGATAAGAAATATTCTCATGATCCCAATATCACGTGAATAATCTCTTATCATAATTTCTTCACAAGAAATTATACAATTAAATGGGTAACACGCGATGATTAATCAAGATGCCCCATCTATATTCCATTGGAATCTCGAAAAAGAAAGTACTCACAAAGGGAAATTTCACTATTAACAACAAAATTTGTGAAATATAATCTCTATAGATCAAACTAAAGACAAGAAGATAATCCTATTACATCATTACTAAAATGAGTAAAAAAGAAACCCTATACATCAAATCTATAAAATGAAAATTACATGAAAGGAGATTTCCTCATGGAATATAGCCAAACTCTTAATGGATCTTTTTTAGATGCGAGGTGAATTCGTTTGTTTTCTTGGATCAAACGCTCAACCTCGGCTAAAGCTTCATTCTTTTCTATAAGAGCTCTTGCGGCTATAGCTTGTTGTTGAGTTGGCTTCTCGGGGACATTAGGGAGATCCACTTTAAGCTCGGGCTCAAGACGACGGTGTACGTACTCCGGCAATGCGTGATGTATCTTCATTTCCCCTTCCAATTCCGACTCATCGGTAATGATAATCGGCTCCGGGCGGCATTTGTACCACATATCAATGATAGATTTGACCATTTCCTTCACGTCCGTCATTTGGTCCTTTTGGATGACATCTTTGCGATAGTCAAAATGATATAACCCCAGCTTGAGGAATGGTGGAATCTTTTGAAGCACGCGATATTGACGGATCACCCTAAAAGGGTAATATGACGTAGACCCCGTTAGACCCAAAAGTGGGATTGGGTTGTCTGATCCGTTATTAAGGCGCACCTCGGGATTTCCAAGCCAACGAACATGCCATTGGATTTGATTTGGAACAAGATTCTTGAAAAAACTAAACCAAGTTGAGAATGACCAAAAGGGAAAGATTTTTTCTTTTTCTCGGAAGAGCGAGATAGGATGACAATCTTTGGACACATCTATGATTTTCAAGCTCAAACCAAAATCTTTGAGGTGAGAGACCAACCAAATTTGGAGTAAACCTATTGGGGCTCTAAAGATACCATTTTTGTTTTGTTTGAACCTATTGAGTGATACGAAGGTCTCGCCTAAGATCATATTGGAGAATCTTTTGAATATACACACTTGATTGACAATGTGAACTACCGAAGGATCCATGGTCTTTTTGGTAAATGGGAAAACCACAAAACCAAAGAATGCTAAGAGAAAAACTCGAGGAATTTGATTACCCGATTCTTTTGGCAAGCTAGAAAAATGTCGTTCTAAGAATGTGAAAGAAAGTGCATTGGAATTTCCTCTAAGAACGCCTTTGATTTGGAGAATATCGATTCCTAAGAATTGGCTCAAAAGAGTTATAGGATCTATATCTATCGGAGGACTGATTAGACCAAAAGACCCGACTCTACCAATGGCAATATCGTACTCCTCAATTGTAGGGGTCAACTCATTTCGACCAAACACAAAAGTGGATGTCTTTGAGTTCCAAAAATGAGACAATGCTTTGATCATGGCGACACAAGGCTCGATGTACAAGAGCGCGGGAAGATATCCGATCCTCTTTTCCACGAAATCTTTATGCTTTGACTCGAGACTTTCCCACATGGTCACGAGAGCTCTTGGAACGGGGATAATTCGAATCTCCGACATATCCATTTTGACTAACCCTAATTTGGGGCATCGAGATTAATCACCACGTATTATAGAAAAGAACATAACGTGGAATTAAAATGGCGTAATTGAAATTGTAGAACGATACAATCAACCTTACCATGAAGAGAAAATGGCAAACACATCGACACATCGCATGAGGACATGTGAGTTTTGACATCTAAGGGTAGGATTCTAAAGGTTTAAGGTCCCCATCTTAATTAGATAAGAAGAGTTTACCCACCGCTACTAACGTCGGCCGGTGCACTTCTTATTAATCAAGATGAGCGGTATTGAAGAATGGATTACCACATGGATTCACATGCGGATTCCACTCTTAATACCTCCTAAAGGTGCCCTAAAGCGATCCGGGGTTTTAGACCACGGGACGTGGGTGCATTGTGTCGTGCTAAAGCAAGTAAACATGCATTTAAATTTAAAGCAAACAACACTTCAATATAATCTCATACATTCGACATTCACCCGAACGCCACCTACAAAACAAAGGGTTTGCATTCACTCCACCCCTTATGGCTCCCACCTATAAAACCATTTAACACATGGTTAGTGGACTAACCTCATTTTCCACGTGACTTTGACTTGCAGTCGATGCTACAAAATGTAGACGAGTGAGATAACAACCAACAAGTTTATTACGGCTTTAATCCACTTAGGTTTGTAACCTAGTCCCCAGTGGAGTCGCCAAGCCTGTCGCGACCTGCCCCTCGAGGGCCGAACTCGGATGAGGCGGGTTTAGAGATAAGTGTTCATGAGATGGTTCATATGGCACTTTTTAAAATGGTTTTTACTGAAGTGTAAATCTTTTGTTTAGCCATATAACTCATTGATCATGAACGTGGATTTTCCCTAAATCCATATCTCGCGTGACAGCGGATTGATTTTATTTTTTTAGGAGTCGCCACTAGCCTAGGTCGGGGGTCGGCTAGAATACCCAACCGAAACGCGGGAATTTCGTTTCGGTTTCTACGAAAACCAGAGATCAAAGGTTCGGGGACTAGCTTACGTTAATATTTCTATTAACGCCCTTTCGGTACCGCTAAACTTAACATGGTTGTTATCTAAGTCGTCATGCATTTTGTTTTTTTACCATTTTCATGTCAAAGTCTTAGTCCACTAGGTGATCATGCATCTTGTTTTTGTATTTTCATTTGAGACTCTAAACTAATCCTATCTTAGTCTAGAAAAAGAAAGAAACAATCAATTGTATTGAAAGGACATTTCGTAAAGTAAACACTCGAAATATTGAAAAGACGAGCTAATTCTAAGTGCGAGAAAGTAAAAAGTAAAAAAAAGTAGAAACCCGCAACTCGTCGGGTGTTTATTACAACACAAATTGAAAACCTGAGACATAATCGGGAATGAATGAATTAAGTACAAATTGAAATCGGATTGGACATCGGTTTGGCACCATCATCAAATGAGTACAAATTAAGACCGGATTGGACATCGGTCAATCACCTTGGCTTTTTCAACTTCGGATTTTTCTTCCTTGGACCGCCTCTCGGGTGTCGATGTTTACATCCATAACATTCATTCATAACAAATGACATATGAAAGAACAATAATGCAATCAATTCACTAATTAAGCACGGGCCTCGGGATCGGCCTTTGTTTTTCATGCGTTTCGATTCATCACCCATCTAATCACCTAACATTGTTTGATTAATGGTTAATGATAATGGGCTACCATTTGTATTCACAAAACGGTAACTTACATCAATTAACCCCTAAAGTCGGGTTCTAATGATCATGAATGGGCTACCCGCCGAACATGCACCGGGCCTAACATTCATCTAACAAACACATGCATGATAATAAAATGAGCATGCATTCAAGCCCATGGGCCTTGTTTCGAAACCAATCAAACAAATGAGAAGTGGGCTTTATAAAAAAGACCACTTATTCAATTAATGCCTAATTCGGATTGAATCTGTTCAAGTATGATTAACTATCCTAATGACGTCCAAATGAAGTGATTCAGGTATCATTAGAAAGCTTATGACATGAGGATCAAAAGTCAAGAAGACCATTTTTTCTAAATCCTAGCCAATTTTCCCGAAAATATCCAATTAAATCTCAGTGATAGGCTGGACTCGGTTCAGTTATGAATTTCAAATTAATAGCGGGAAAAATAACAAACCTTATCAAAAACGCACGAAAATTTTTTTGCGGTTAGGATTCCCTATGTGCAACAACTTTCATGTTTTGAGTTTTTGCAAAAAACCCCTCCAAATTTTTATAAAATTCAGTTTTCGCGAGAGACTCAATTGCAAATAGAATTTTAACCCGAAAAGACTTTTCAAGCAAAATGACCTCCAAAAATTGCAATTAGGTCCTCAAAATTTCCAGTTGACATAATGAGACCCCAATGAGCAACTTTGTAGTTTTGATTTTTTACAAAAAAGGACTCTAACTTTATCAAATTCGAAGAAACATCTTTTGAACTCCAAAAGAATGAAAATCAGATCTGGACACAGATTCTGATCAAATTGTGAGAATTCCTTTTGAAAATTCAAATAATCTCCGATTTTGACGAAATTAGTATCAATTGAAACATCTTGATCTCAAGAAGAGCTTTCGTGAAGAAAATTTTTTCATATCTCCAACACACGAATTTATGAAAATCGAAGAACACATGAAGGTCGACTGAAACCAACATGTCACCAGATTTATATGCATATGACGTGGCAAATCGTACTAGGCTAACATGCTCAGAATTTTATGAAAATTTTATAGTGAACAGATCAAGATGTGTTCTACAACTTTCATGAAGGACGTTTTTCCAAAAAATGATCATAGAAAATCGTAAAAATCATCAAACAGCACAACATCAATCAGGGAATCATCAGAACAGACTTATACAACATATTCCAGGTTCTGATCTTAACTTCTAAAAATGTTTTGACATAGCAAATCAAGTCCGATCGAGGCATATGATATATCAAATCGAAGCTTAAGACGAGCTCTACGACTCTCTAGTTTATCACTTTGTCATATTTCGATGTTAACAAGCTCAAAATAGCATCTCAATCCAACAGGTTTCACTGGACACGAATTTGCAGAATTGTGTTCAAGTGTTCTTACCTTGTCTCACAATGATCCAACGCTCAAGCGAGCGATCCGGCCTCCGTATTCTGATCTGGAATGACACAGAGAAGCCTCGGAAAGCTCGGCCAACCTACGACAATGGATTGCACGAGATAATGTGAGATTCGACTCTTGTTCACACAAATAGACTAATCAGTAAAAGTTGAGGCTAAGGATGTGATCCGGTGGCTGTTCGATGCGAAACCGGCCACCACAGTGACGTGAGGACACCGAGGAATGTAGTCGGAAGCTCTGGATCGCCGGAGAAGGTCGCCGGAGAGCCGGTTCAGCCGGCTGAACCGGCTGGACAAGTCACCGGCGGTAAAGCCGGTAATGCCGCCGAGAGGGAGATCAGGCCGGAACAGTGAGCTCCGGCCACCAGCGAGGGTAGCTGGTCTTGCGACCAGCCTCAGGCCGCCGTGGGGGACGTCGGAGGGGCGGTGGCTCGCCGGAAAGCAGCCGGCAAGAGGCCGGAAGAGCTGTCGCCGAGAGAGAGGGCTAGAGAGAGAGGTGATCGTGAGAGAGAGGGAGAGAGAGAGAGAGAGAGAGAGAGAGAGAGAGAGAGAAACCAGATCTGAAAAATGAACCCCCCTTGATTTTTGGAGGGAAAAACACTATATACCCCCTTCAACTTTGAATTCTAGCCCTTAGATTGATCAAATGGTCCAAAATGCATCCTTAATGATTAAGAATATTCCTTAATAGCTAAGGATTGGTGACATGGCATCATGGATGGACATGATCAATTCTAGATGAATGGTCATGATTGATTTGCTAATCCCCTAATTAATTTGCTTAATCCTTGAAGAAGGGCATTTTTGTCATTCTTAATTAAGGGCATTTTTGTCATTTTTGCACTCAAGAGGATGTGACCGACCTTGGTTGGTCCGACTGGATTATCGATTATCAAAATTTTCGACCGGAAAATGACTAGTCTGATCGGATTAGTTCAATTTGAATTAAACCGATTTGAGTCAATTAGCTCTGAATTTGGGTAATCGCATGACCGAGCTAGACTAACAAGTTTAATTGAAGTCTAATTAACCAAATTGAGTCTCAATTCATCAAATTGAATATTAGTCTAGAGTGGGTCAAGTTGAATTGCACTATTTAGACCAATTACTCTTAGACTTCCTAATCATTGGATCACTAAATTGATCAAATTGACCCAAATTCATGTGATTCTTCCAAAATTAATTTTGAATTTGGATTTCATATAAGAAATCAAGCTCATTCGTGCCTCAATTGCGCAAATCATGAAGAATCAATCAAAATCACTGATTAGGGTTAAAATTGGGGGTTTTTGTGTTTGGCTTGGAATTGTAAAATTGATTCAAAAATTGGATATAAAATGACCTCTAGATCAAATGTCGTGAAGAACACTAACCTAAAAAATGACTAGAAATGAAGTAATTTCATTTTTGGCCGATTTGAATCAAATTCCGCAATTTGGGAAAAAGTTGATTCTAAATCGATTTTTGTAAAATTTCTAATGCCAAAGGTAAATTGAATGTAAAATAAGATGATTTTGGATTTTTGTATTTTTCAATATTTTGGTTAAAGGTTTGACCAAAAGTCAAACCCTAGTTGACTTTTCACTAGGAGCTTGATTTTATGATCAAATCTTTGAATTTTTCTGAAATTTCCACTTCTAAAGTGAAATTGGATTTGAAAGGAATCTTTTTATGCAAAAAGCCCCAATTTGACCTGGGGTTGACTTTTGGTCAAAGGGTTGACCAAAAAGTCAACGCCAAAGTCAACCATTTGACTTTTCAGGTTTTTACATGAAATGAATAGAAAATCGCTTATAAAAGCTAGGCCAACAAACAAAAAAAAATGACACTTTTTGCTCAAGAAACGGGCTCCGTCGCGATCGGAAACCATAATCTCGAATTTTTTATTTTTAAAGACGCATCGGCTAAAAAATTAGGTGTCAACAGTAACCTTGCAACATGCATAGGCGTTCTTCCAATTTTGCGAGGCGTCTCGCATTCTCTTCATCCATATGAGCCATAGGCGACTCCTTAGGTGGAGCTTCCAAATCAATAACGGTGGGAATGGCATTAACGGGGACCTCTTCAACAGGTCCTTTGTCAACAGGATCTATCACTGGCGCATTAGTGGGCGCATTAGGAGTAGAAGCCGCAGCAGCAGGAGCCACAGGCGTGAAGTTCTTTACTTGATTTGCAAGATCAGTTAAGAGCGCCATCATTTGTGCCATTTGATTCTCGATGGTAATAACGCGGGTATGAGTGTCTTCGTTCTCCATCCTTACTTGGCGACGGGTGCGTATAATAGGACGCGATTCAGCCGTATTTTAATACTTTCTGTAAAAAACAGAAATCAAATTAGCATACGGAAAATGAATTAAGACGAAAATATAAAACCCTTCAATTTTATATTTTCTTTAGATGAAATAGAGATAAGAAATATTCTCATGATCCCAATATCACGTGAATAATCTCTTATCACAATTTCTTCACAAGAAATTATACAATTAAAGGGGTAACACGCGATGATTAATCAAGATGCCCCATCTATATTCCATTGGAATCTCGGAAAAGAAAGCACACACAAAGGGAAATTTCACTATTAACAACAAAATTTGTGAAATACAATCCCTATAGATCAAACTAAAGACAAGAAGAGAATCCTATTACATCATTACTAAAATGAGTAAAAAGGAAACCCTATACATCAAATCTATAAAAGGAAAATTACATGAAAGGAGACTTCCTCATGGAATATAGCCCAAATCCTAATGAATCTTCTTTAGATGTGAGGCGAATTCGTTTGTTTTCTTGGGTCAAACGTTCAACCTCGGCTAAAGCTTCATTCTTTTCCTTAAAAGCTCTGGCGGCTATAGCTTGCTGTTGAGTTGGCTTCTCGGGGACATTAGGGAGATCCACTTTAAGCTCGGGCTCGAGACGACGGTGTATGTACTCTGGCAATGCGTGATGTATCTTCATTTCCCCTTCCAATTCTGACTCATCGGTAATGAGAATTGGCTCCGGGCAGCATTTGTACCACATATCAATGATGAACTTGATCATTTCCTTCACGTCCTTCATTTGGTCCTTTTGGATGACATCTTTGCGATAGTCAAAATGATATAACCCCAGCTTGAGGAATGGTGGAATCTTTTGAAGCGCGCGATATTGACGGATCACCCTAAAAGGGTAATATGACGTAGACCCCGTAAGACCCAAGAGTGGGATTGGGTTGTCTGATCCGTTATTAAGGCGCACTTCGGGATTTCCAAGCCAACGAACATGCCATTGGATTTGACTTGGAACAAGGTTCTTGAAAAAACTAAACCAAGTTGAGAATGACCAAAAGGGAAAGATTTTTTCCTTTTCTCGGAAGAGCGAGATAGGATGACAATCTTTGGACACATCTATGATTTTCAAGCTCAAACCAAAATCTTTGAGGTGAGAGACCAACCAAATTTGGAGTAAACCTATTGGGGCTCTAAAGATACCATTTTTGTTTTGTTTGAACCTATCGAGTGATACAAAGGTCTCGCCTAAGATCATATTGGAGAATCTTTTGAACATACACACTTGATTAACAATGTGAACTATCAAAGGATCCATGGTCTTTTTAGTGAATGGGAAAACCACAAAACCAAAGAAGGCTAAGAGAAAAACTCGAGGAATTTGATTACCTGATTCTTTTGACAAGCTAGAAAAATATTGTTCTAGGAATGTGAAAGAAAGTGCATTGGAATTTCCTCTAAGAACTCCCTTGATTTGGAGAATATCGATTCCTAAGAATTGGCTCAAAAGAGTTATAGGATCTATATCTATTGGAGGACTAACTAGATCAAAAGACCCGACTCTACCAATGGCAATATCGTACTCCTCAATTGTAGGGGTCAACTCATTTCGACCAAACACAAAAGTGGATGTCTTTGAGTTCCAAAAATGGGACAATGCTTTGATCATGGCGACACGAGGCTCGATGTATAAGAGTGCAGGAAGATATCCGATCCTCTTTTCCACGTAGTCTTTATGCTTTGACTCGAGACTTTCCCACATGGTCACGAGAGCTCTTGGCACGGGGATGATTCGAATCTCTGACATATCCATTTTGACTAATCCTAATTTGGGGCATCGAGATTAATCACCACGCATTATAGAAAAGAATATAACGTGGAATTGAAATGGCGTAATTGAAATTGTAGAACGATACAATCAACCTTACCACAAAGAGAAAATGGCAAACACATCGACACATCGCATGAGGACATGTGAGTTTTGACACCTAAGGGTAGGATTCTAAAGGTTTAAGGTCCCCACCTTAATTAGATAAGAAGAGTTTATCCACCGCTACTAACGTCGGCCGGTGCACTTCTTACTAATCAAGATGAACGGTATTGAAAAATGGATTACCACATGGATTCACATGCGGATTCCACTCTTAATACCTCCTAAAGGTGCCCTAAAGCGATCCGGGGTTTTAGACCGCGGGACGTGGGTGCATTGTGTCGTGCTAAAGCAAGTAAACATGCATTTAAATTTAAAGCAAACAACACTTCAATATAATCTCATACATTCGACATTCACCCGAACGCCACCTACAAAACAAAGGGTTTGCATTCACTCCACCCCTTATGGCTCCCACCTATAAAACCATTTAACACATGGTTAGTGGACTAACCTCATTTTCCACGTGACTTTGACTTGCAGTCGATGCTACAAAATGTAGACGAGTGAGATAACAACCAATCAAGTTTATTACGGCTTTAATCCACTTAGGTTTGTAACCTAGTCCCCAGCGGAGTCGCCAAGCCTGTCGCGACCTACCCCTCGAGGGCCGAGCTCGGATGAGGCGGGTTTAGAGATAAGTGTTCATGAGATGGTTCATATGGCATCTTAAAAATGTTTTTACTGAAGTGTAAAAGTTTTTGTTTAGCCATATGACCCATTGATCATGAACGTGGATTTTCCCTAAATCCATATCTCGCGTGACAGCGGATCGATTTTATTTTTTAAGGAGTCGCCACTAGCCTAGGTCGGGGGTCGGCTAGAATACCCAACCGAAACGCGGGAATTTCGTTTCGATTTCTACGAAAACCAGAGATCAAAGGTTCGGGGACTAGCTTACGTTAATATTTCTATTAACGCCCTTTCGGTACCGCTAAACTTAACATGGTTGTTATCTAAGTCGTCATGCATCTGTTTTTTTTTATCATTTTCATGCTAAAGTCTTAGTCCACTAGGTGATCATGCATCTTGTTTTTGCGTTTTCATTTAAGATTCTAAACTAATCATATCTTAGTCTAGAAAAAGAAAGAAACAATCAATTGTATTTGAAGGACATTTCATAAAGTAAACACTCGAAGTATTGAAAAGACGAGCTAATTCTAAGTGCGAGAAAATAAAAAGTAAAAACCCGCAACTCGTCGGGTGTTTATTACAACACGAATTGAAAACCCGAGACATGATCGGGGACGAATGAATTAAGTACAAATTGAAACCGGATTGGACATCGGTTTGGCACCATCATCAAATGAGTACAAATTGAGACCGGATTGGACATCGGTCAATCACCTTAGCTTTTTCAACTTCGGATTTTTCTTCCTTGGACCGCCTCTCGGGTGTCGATGTTTACATCCATAACATTCATTCATAACAAACGACATATGAAAGAACAATGTTTGCAATCAATCACTAATTAAGCACGGGCCTCGGGATTGGCCTATGTTTTTCATGCGTTTCGATTCATCACCCACTTAACCACCTAACATTATTTGATTAATGGTTAATGATAATGAGTTACCATTTGTATTCACAAAACGGTAATTCATATCAATTAACCCCTAAAGTTAGGTTCTAATGACCATGAATGGGCTACCCGCCGAACATGCACTGGGCCTAACATTCATATAACAAACACATGCATAATAATAAAATGAGCATGCATTCAAGCCCATGGGCCTTGTTTCGAAGCCAATCAAACAATGAGAAGTGGGCTTTATAAAAAGACCACTTATTCAATTAAAGTCTAATTCGGATTGCTTCTGTTCAAGTATCATTAACTATCCTAATGACGTCCAAATGAAGTGGTTCAGGTGTCATTAGAAAGCTTATGACATGAGGATCAAAAGTCAAGAAGACCATTTTTTCTAAATCCTAGCCAATTTTCCCGAAAATATCGAATTAAATCTCAGTGACAGGCTGGACTCGGTTCAGTTATGAATTTCAAAACAATGGCGGGAAAAATAACAAACTTTATCAAAACTGCGTGAAAATTTTTTGTACGGTTAGGATTCCCTGTGTGCAACAACTTTCATGTTTTGAGTTTTTGCTAAAAAGCCCTCCAAATTTTTATAAAATTCGGTTTTCGCGAAGGACTCAATTGCAAATGGAATTTTAACCCGTGAAGACTTTTCAAGCAAATTGACCCTCCAAAAATTGCAATTAGGTCCTCAAAATTTCCAATTGACATCATGAGACCCCAATGAGCAACTTTGTAATTTTGATTTTTTACAAAAAAAGGACTCTAACTTTATCAAATTCGAAGAAACATCTTTTGAACTCCAAAGGAATGAAAATCAGATCTGGACACAGATTCTGATCAAATCGTGAGAATTCCTTTTGAAAATCCAAATGATCTCCGATTTTGATGAAATTAGTATCAATAGAAAGATCTTGATCTCAGGAAGAACTTTCGTGAAGAAAAGTTTTTTTATATCTCGAACACACGAATTTATGAAAATCGAAGAACACACGAAAGTCGACTGAAACCAGCATATCACCAGATTCACATGCATATGACGTTGCAAATCGTACTAGGTTAACATACTCAAAATTTTGTGAAAATTTTATGATGAAGAGATAAGGATGTGTTCCACAACTCTCATGAAGGAAGTTTTTCTAGAAAATGAACATAAAAAATCATAAAAATCATCAAACAGTACAACGTCAGTCAGGGAATCATCAGAACAGACTTGAGCAACATATTCCAGATTCTGATCCTAACTTCTAAAAGTGTTTTGACATAGCAAATCAAGTCCGATCGAAGCATATGATATATCAAATCGAAGCTTAAGACGAGCTCTACGACTCTCTAGTTTATCACTTCATCAGATTTCGACGTTAACAAGCTCAAATCAGCATCTCAAGCCAACAGGTTTCACTGGACACGAATTTACAGAATTGTGTTCAAGTGCTCTTACCTTGTCTCACAATGCTCCAACGCTCAAGCGAGCGATCCGGCCTCCGTATTCAGACCAGAAATGTCACGGAGAAGCCTTGGAAAGCTCGGCCAACCTATGACAATAGAGTGTACGAAATATTGTGAGAATCGACTCGTTTTCTCACAAATAGACTAATCAGTAAAAATTGAGGCTAAGGATGTGATCCGGTGGCTGTTCGATGAGAGGCCGGCCACCACAGCGATGTGAGGACGCCGAGGGAGGTTGTCGGATGCTCTGGATCGCCGGAGGAGGTCGCCGGAGGGCCGGTTCAGCCGGTTGAACCGGCTGATCACATCACCGGCGGTAATGCCGGTGATGTTGCCGAGAGGAAGAAGTCGCCGGAGGAAGGAGCTCCGGCCACCAGCGAAGGTAGCTGGTCTTGCGACCAGCCTTGTGCCGCCGTGGGGGATGACGACGGAGCGGCGGCTCACCGGAAAACAGCCGGCGATGAGGCGAACGGCCGGCGGCCGAGAGAGAACACGAGAGAGAGAGAGAGAGAGAGAGAGAGAGAGAGAGAGAGAGAGAGAGAGAGAGAGAGACGTGGACTAGAGAGAGAGAGAGGAGAGGAGAGAGAATTCAGATCTGAAAATGATTATCCCCCCTTTGATTTTTGGAGGGAAAAACACTATATACCTCCCCCAACTTTGAATTTTAGCCCTTAGATCAATCCAATGGCTCAAAATGCATCCTTAATGATTAAGAATATTCCTTAATAGCTAAGGATTGGTGACATGGCATCATGGATGGACATGATCAATTCTAAATGAATAGCCATGATTGATTTGCTTATCCCCTAATTAATTTGTTTAATTCTTGAAGAAGGGCATTTTTGTCATTTCTCTTAGGGGCATTTTTTGTAATTCTCAATTAAGGGCATTTTTGTCATTTTCGCGCTCAAGAGGATGTGACCGACCTTGGTTGGTCCGACTGGATTATCGATCATCAAAATTTTCGACCGGAAAATGGCTGGTTTGATCGGATTAGTTCAATTTGAATCAAACCGGTTTGAGTCAATTAGCCCTGAATTTGGGTAATTGCATGACCGAGCTAGACTAACAAGTTTAATTGAAGTCTAATTAACCAAATTGAGTCCCAATTCATCAAATTGAATATTAGTCTAGAGTAGGTCAAGTTGAATTGCACTAATTAGATCAATTACTCTTAGACTTCCTAATCATTGGATCACTAAATTGACCCAAATTCATGTGAATCTTCCAAAATTGATTTTGAATTTGGATTTCATATAAGAAATTAGGCTCATTCGTGTCTCAATTGCGCACATCATGAAGAATCGATCGAAATCACTGATTAGGGCCAAAATTGGGGGTTTTTGTGTTTGGCTTGGAATCACAAAATTGGTTCAAAAATTGGATATAAGATGACCTCTAGATCAAATGTCGTGAAGAAAACTAACCTAAAAAATGACTAGAAATGAAGTAATTTCATTTTTGACCGATTTGAATCAAATTCCGCAATTTGGGAAAAAGTTGATTCTAAATCGATTTTTGTAAAATTTTAAATGCCAAAGGTAAATTGAAAGTAAAATAAGATGATTTGTAGATTTTTGAATTTTTCAATTTTTTTGGTCAAAAGTTTGACCAAAAGTCAAACCCTAGTTGACTTTTCACTAGGAGCTTGATTTTATGATCAAATCTTTGAATTTTTCTGAAATTTCCACTTCTAAAGTGAAATTGGACTTGAAAGGAATCTTTTTATGCGAAAAGCCCCAATTTGACCTGGGGTTGACTTTTGGTCAAAGGGTTGACCAAAAAGTCAACGCCAAAGTCAACCATTTGACTTTTCAGGTTTTTGCATGAAATGAATAGAAAATCGCTTATAAAAGCTAGGCCAACAGACAGAATTAAAAAACGACACTTTTTGCTCAAGAAACAGGCTCCGTCGCGATCGGAAATCATAATCTTGAATTTTCTATTTTTAATGACGCATTGACTAAAAATTAGGTGTTAACAATAAGCCAATTGATAATAATAAGAGGTTTCGGGATACTATATCTAGAAGTGATCCAATGGAGGATAAACCTAGACGTAGTAAAAGACAAAGGACTTCCACGTCTTTTAAACCTGATTTCTTAACGTACCTGTTAGAGAATGAGCCTCGGACATTCAAAGAAGCTGTGACATCGCCAGAAGCCCCGTTCTGGAAAGAAGCTATCAATAGTGAAGTTGAATCTATCCTGTCAAATCATACACAGAAATTGGTTGACCTTCCTTTTGGTAATAAACCACTATAATGTAAGTGGATTTTCAAGAAGAAAATGAAAGCGAATGGTACTATTGATAAATATAAGGCTAGGCTTGTAATAAAAGGATACAAGCAGCAAGAAGGTCTTGATTATTTTGATACTTATCCACCTGTTACTAGAATTGCATCTATAAGGATGCTAATTGCCAGAGCAGCGATGTATAAGCTTGAAATCTAGCAAATGGATGTTAAAACGACCTTCTTAAACGGGGATTTAGAAAAAGAAATATATTTGGAACAACTCGAAGGTTTCATTGTTCCAGGACAAGAGAAGAAAGTATGTTGGTTTATCAAGTCACTCTATGGATTGAAACAAGCACCAAAACAATGACATGCTAAATTCGACCAAGTCATGTTGTCAAATGGTTTTAAGATTAATGAGTATGATAAATGTGTATATGTTAAGAACACTCATAATGGTTTTGCCATTTTGTGCTTATATGTAGACGACATGCTTATAATGGGCAGCGATAGTGAGGTTGTTAAGGCAACCAAACGTATGCTCACAAGTAAATTTGATATAAAAGATATGGGGGTTGCATATGTTATTTTAGGAGTTAAAATCCATAAAACATCTGAAAGATTAGCTCTATCACAATCCCATTATATTGAGACGATTCTTGAAAAATGCAAGAATCTAGATATTGTACCAGTAAAGACTCCGATAAATGTTAATTTACATCTTTCAAAGAATACTGGTGACAGTAAGGCTCAAAATGAGTATGCTAGTATACTAGGCAGTCTAACATATGTCATGAACTGTACTAGGCCAGACATAGCTTGTGCTGTGAGCAAGCTAAGTCGATTTACAGTTAGTCCAAATGAAAATCATTGAAAAGCTATGAAACGTTTATTGGGCTACTTAAAGCATACTCAAGATTATGCTTTGTATTATACAGAATATCTAGTGGTACTTGAAGGATACTGTGATGCAAAGTGGATAACCGACACTAAAGACACAAAATCGACAAGTGGATATGTATTCACACTTGGTGGGGCGACAGTGTCTTGGAAATCATCCAAACAAACTTGTATTGCTAGATCCACTATGGAATCAGAATTTATTGCTTTGGATAAAGCCGGTGAAGAAGTAGAGTGGCTTCGAAATTTCTTGGAAGATATTCCTAATTGGCCTAAACCAGTGCTCACTGTTTGTATACATTGTGATAGTCAAGCGGCAATAGGAAGGGCAAGGAATGTCATGTATAACGGTAAGTCTCGACATATACGTCGAAGACATGACACGGTAAGACAACTTTTTTCTAGTGGAATTATCACCATTGACTATGTGAAGTCAAAAGATAATGTTGCGGATCCATTGACAAAAGGCTTAACTAGAGAAATGGTTGTGAAAACATCAAGGGAAATGGGTTTAAGGCCTATAAACAAGTCATCATAGCGAAAACCCTACCTAATTGATTGGAGATCCCAAGATCTAGGTTCAAAGGGACAACTAAGTTACGAAGATAGTGTAGAGTAATGTAAAATTTTTTACTCATTCCCGGATGAAGACAGTACTAATATGTGAAAATTAAGCAAAAGTTTTTAATGATTTTGAATTGAGTATGCAATATACTATACGTTCAAAAATCACCTATGTAAGTGTGAAGTAAGGGCTGCTTTTGTGAGAATTGAAAATGCCAAATTCTCTAAAACACTCATAAGACCAGGCGGTGTTCATGGCCAAAACGAATACAATAGTGAGAACCAATTTTATTTGAGAAATAGTTGTGTGATTTCTATTGTCTAGGCTTACATCAAAGGTCGACAGTTCAAAGACATCAAGTCTACTGATTAACTGAGTAAGTCCAATAGGTTTCACTAAGAAAAGTTCAAAGTCTCAGACTACTTATCCTGATGCAACGTTTTCTCATGGAATAATCGCACTTTGCATCTCATGCATACACGGAGAGTCATGATATCAGAACTTTTCATTCATGTGGGGGATTGTTGGGATTTTGGCATCCAAATCCCATAAAATTGAATGAAAAATGTGTGGATGAAAGTGTCCCACATTGAATAGAAGAGAGATGAGAAATAGATTCAAATAGTTGAGCCTCACAAATGGGTTTGGGCCCCAAGGGGTACCCCACTTTTGTGGAAGGGAGAGGACCTACGCCAAGCTAGGTCGGTTCCCCCGCGCGCGCCGCCGCCGCCGTCCGTCCGACTCGATTATGTTCGAGTCCATTCTCAATCAGTTTTTATTTTTTATTTTTTTCGAACAAACACGTTGTTAGAAATTAATTAATTATTTTTTTTTTTGGATAAACAAACATGCCGAAGCCCTTTGCAACTGTTCACGAACCAAATCGGTTCAAGTGAACCTTCGCTACTGTTCACGAAAAGCTCGTAACTCTTCATTTTCGTCACTTCAATATGACCGAAAAGTTTAGTTTGGCAGAGTGACACTTCGTGGCATCTATATTCCCGTGAGACATTTTCCCGACGCACTCTAGGCGTATTCACTTCATCATTGTCATTTTGTGCGATTATTCTACAAAATTACGTTCAAAAGAGTGCTCCGAATACGTACCGCTTCGGATGAACGAGATCCGTTCTATCCTGGGAGATGATTGTTCAACATTCTGCTTATTTGTTTGTACTGCTTTCAGGTTAGTTTTCTTGACAATTGATTTCAATTTCTAGTATACGAACTTAGCCAAACAACACTTTTTCTATTTACAACACTCCCAAGTAATTTCTTTTCATAAAAGGATAGAAATTAAATTAATATGTATGCTCATGGTTATAAAACTAACATAAAATAGGACCACTAGTTTCACTTTTTTTTCTCTACAATATATCTAGGCACTTCTTTTTTCCAAGAGGATAAAATTTAAATTAATATTTGCGCATAGGGGTTTTGAGAGTGCTAAAGAGATCGCTGAGCAAATGGGAAAAATGACGGAGAAGAGCCTTCGATTGTCTCAGCTGCCATGAAAAGAATGAAGTACGAAAGTGAGTTCTCGGCTGCGCCTTCAATGGGAAACCTGAGCGCTCAAAACTGGAACTTCGATCAAGAACTGCTATGGCAAGGGAAAATTCCTATGAACGGACAAAACTTCATAATGCATGTAACAAGAAGAAAGATGAAGGGAAGCCGGTGGGAGATGGCATCTTGAAAGTAATGGAAGAAGAAGAAACCCAAGAAACTGCTGTGGCAAGTGCAAATTAAAATATTTTCTTATTTATGTGATAAAAATGGAAATGAGAGTCTCAATCTCAAATGTTTCGAACGAAAGAGGTTTAAAGCGTGTAATTGCATAGTTGTCACAGTTCCAAAGGCAGTAGAGTGGACTTTAAATTTAGCATAATTAGTTGGTAGATTTTATTTCATGTATTACAAAAATTAAAATCTGATGTTGAACTTATTCCTTGAATTTCTTTGCTAGCATCTGAAAACTGTCTTTAACTTCAATTTTTTTAGAGCGCAGAGCTAATTAATGGCTAAAGATTCTAATATTATTATTGAACTTCCCAATAAGAGCCATTTGAACCTAGCAATGGGATGCTTTATGACGTCTTCTGTCCCTTCAGTATTTCTTTCCAGAAAAAGTTGGAAAGGTTTTCTTTTTAAGAGTTTTCACGGGAAGTTCGAGAGTCAGCAGCCTCGTTTGCGTAGATTATCGTTCCTAATGAATACATGCACCAGTGTATGACTCCTCAATGCTTCTCCAAATTGTCCTCGTTCAGGCAACAAATGTTTCTTGTTAAATAGGTTTTTGAAATTCCTCCATTTCTTTCCTATAGCAGCATTGTTAATTAGAATTTTCTTTTTTCAGTAATCAGGTTCGAGCGAGTGGGCCAGGTAATTTTCATTGGTGGAAAGTTATCGTACTAGTTAATATAGCTAGAGATATATGTTCATCTTTCACAACTAATAGACTTTACTAGTTATTTGAAAATAGAAGAAAAGGATATTTGTGCTTTTGGGACTAGAAAAAGATATAAACATAATAGATAGTTTTTTTTAATATGAGAACATTATTTGAAAGGAAAAGAAAAGAATATGTGATCGAGAAGGGTAATTAATTTTTTACTGCCAGTGATTGTCTTGGACTTCCCAGTAAGAGCAATTTTTTAACTGATTATATAGAAAAAATTATACACTACGAGGGAGATGTATTATATACATGTATATATTTTACGATTCCTTCATTTGCAAATAAAAAGAATTATAAAAATTAGCTACTTTTCAACGTCCTTTTATCCCTTCTTCAATTTCTTTTTTCAGAAAAAATTTCTTATATAATAAATCGGATCTAATTTGATGATTTTCTCTCCTTTTTTTCCCTTTTAAAAAGATTATTTTCAGGGGGAGTCGGAGAGATGGAGGCACCGTGTTTAGATCAATGTTGATTATCGTTCTTAATGCCTTAGATCCTGGTCTAGTCTAGGGATCGCTTCCCGCGAGGCAAAAGTAGAATTGCAAAAGTTGTACTGTCACGCCCCAGACCCTAACGGGCTCGTGACACCCCTACGGCGATCGTATCGAATGCGATGTCCCAGAACGCGTCGCTGACCCAAACGACACACGCGAAGACATACACAAGCGGAAGCGGAAACCAAACAACCCAAACAATAAATAATGACAAAAGGATAGTACTTGCACAAATCAATAAACCCATATTATTAGCAAGAGGCCAAAAATTCATACATTAGGCTCCTAGAATTAGCATCCACCTTCGTCATAAAAAAGGAAGAGATGGTAGGGCAGGCCAACTGGCCACACAAAAAGGGCTTCACCAAAAGATTCTAAGCCCAGCGCCCAACACTACTACAATGCCCAATCCGAATCAGACCTTGTAGACTCTGACTCTATGTCAGCTTCGATCTCGATCGGCTCTTCCTCGGGCTCCGACTCCATGGGCTCCCTTAGGCTCCGACTCCATGGGCTCCCTTCAAGCTCGGACTCAGAGGGTTCAACTACAGGTTCCGGCTCCGGGTCAGACTCCATCGGTTCTGGCTCCTGGTCAGGGTTTTCAGGGACGAACTCCGGATCGATGACTTCACCGTCGGGAGAGACAACTTCCATTGGGTCCTAATCCCCAAGTCTTGCCACTAAGCCTCCTTGGGAAACATCAAATCCTTGTATCGGCCCCACCAAATCTCCGCCATTCTCTCAATACAGCCAAGCCAAAAACACCTTGGGTTTCCAGTTCACTGAGCCCTCGTATACGTACACCACACTAGCATGCCTATAGTGCACCATGTTCTCCCCCACTGGATACTCCGTCACTATGTGATCGATATGCAAAGGTATTCCAAAAAGCCGAGACGGCATGATCAAGGTCTGGGTCGAGGACCTGAAATGGTTTATAATTCAACTATGAGAATAAATATCAATAAGCAGACCCCTAAACCTCACATAGGCCAATGCATGCCCAGACAAGTTTCCACATGCAATCTAACCACCAACACGTTCGAATCCACACAAACATACTTACTTCACCTTAAAACAAGTGCCAACTCTGCATATTAGTTAAATCACCATAATGCAATAATAACTCAAGAACATAACATAAACACTTAAGCACCATAACCACGTACATTCACCCAATTCAACCAAACACATTTCGCATGCGTGTCCAACCAACTATCCACGACCCGCGTCGACACGCCTCAGGTCCAATCCTCCTATCAATCCAGGCTCAGTTCTGCGTAACCATACCTCAGGACATTTCTCTTGACCCGCGTAACCATGCCTCAGGTCCTTTCTCACATTTCGCATCAACAAGCCTCAGGCCCAGCCCTTCAATCAATCCGGACTCAGTCCCGCGTAACCACGCCTCAGGACACTTTCCTCAACCCGCGTAACCACGTCTCAGATCATTTCTTGCCTTTCTAGCCACACCCGCGTAACCACCCCTCAGGTTGACAACCATTCAATCAATCCAAGCTCAGTCCCGCGTAACCACGCCTCCGGTCATTTCTTGCCTTTCTAGCCACACTCACGTAATCACGCCTCAGGTTAGCAACCCTCCGATCAATCCGGGCTTAGTCCCGCGTAACTAGGCCTCAAGACATTCCTCATGCACATACACCACAATACAATTCGCCATTCTAACACGTCATAATTCCCAAACTCAAATCATGCTCCCCACATTAGCCCACCGACCCAACATTCAAGTGGACACATTCAAGTATACAATTCACCCACAAATGCCACGACAGCCTAATCATCGAACCCATCTCAATCAGTTAATAATTTAGCCACAACTCACCACAATTTAATCCACCAACTAGCCGCATTCTCACATCAATCCTATTCCAAGCTTAGCCACTAAACCGATACTAAACAATCCTTAAACAAGTCCAAATAATATCCATTATACTAGATAAGGTTTAGAGAGTCACTTACCTAAGTTTGGCCCGGAAAAAATTGGCAAGGGGCCAAAATAGCCCGATGGAACAGTGACAGGCTCGACGCGGCACAGGCGCAATGGGCACGGTGGTCGGCCATGGCTCAACATAGCCCTCGGCCACACCCGGGACTCTCAGCCACGACCAGGTGAGCGGCCTAGGCGAACGGGCGATGGCTGGCATGACGGTGAGCGGCTGGGCAACGACGGGCGAGTGGCTGGACTACTCGGCCACGACCAGGACAGCAGCTGGCGCTTGAGCGACGGGCTCAGCCACGGTCGGGACAGTTCGGCCACAGCAAGGATAGCTAGGCGTACTCGGCCACGACCCGAGCAGGCGGTCGGCAAGCTAGGCGAGCGGCCGGGTTGGCTGGTGGCTGAGCCGGTCAGCTAGTTAGGCGGGACAGTGGCAGCGGGGAGCGATGGTGGCGGCCACGATGGCGGTGATAGGCTCGACCAAGCGAGCAGGAAAGCAGCTGACGAGTTGGGCTGTACGGCGATGACGGCGACAAGACGAGCAACTGTTGGGCAGCGATGACGACAAGCTCGGCCAGAGCAGGGGGCGAAGCAGAGGAAGCCACGTCATCGCCGGAGCAGCAGGGGCGACGGCGGCTTGTGGGGGAAAGCTAGGTAGTGGTGGCGAGTCGATGGGGACAACGGCGTCCGGGACGGCAGCTCACAGTAGTCGTGGGCGAGGCGGAACAAGGGCAAGTCGAGGCGAAGGAAAAACAAGGGAAAGGGAAGGAGAGGGGGGGTCACGACGGCGATGGTGCGGCCGGTGATGACACGGCAGTCGTGGGCGAGCGACTGTGCAAGGGGAGCGGGCGGCGAGCTGCGGCTAGGTGAGCTGCGGTCGAGCAATGAGCAGCAAGAAGCAGAAAGCAGGAGCTCAGCCGAGAAGAAGAAGGGGAAGAAGAAGAAAAGAGGAGAGAAAGAGAGAGAGGACGTGAGCGTGAGGGGGGGAGGGGACGTGCATGGGGCAGAGAGGGGGGAAGGGATGTGCGCGGTAGAGGGGAGAGAGAGAGAGAGAGAGAGAGAGAGAGGGAAAAGTCAACCCCCTCGAGTGCAATCCAACAGCCCACATTCAAACCTGAAATCGATCCGACAGTCCACGAAATAATTATAAATTAGAATTTGGCCAAAAGATACTAAATAAAATATACTACGAGGGAGGTCTACTAATCCAAATCTGTACCCGATCTAAATATCACTTTTTACCAATTTCGGGCAATATCAACGCTGGCCACAGTAACATCGACACTGTCCAATTAAATTCGTCACGAAACTCCGAGAAATTCGACAACAAAGTTCGAGCTCTAAATAACGGCCAAATTCGATCGAGTGCAATTTAGGAAAATCTTAAATTTAAAAATAACCCAAAAGTGATCAGCTTCGAGCGAGATTTTACTATAAGCACACCGACGAAATACATGCTTTATAAATTGAATAAATTGGTCGAAATTCGGAATGTCACATATACCATCAAAGATGTTGGGTACCATTTTTTTTCCTTCGCGTTTCGTCAATGCACTTTTACATGATTCTAAGTACCCGATTTATTTGATCATATAATCAAAGTTTCATAATTTATTTGATTTGTACATTCGAATCCCTTCTAGTTTACTAACTAGAATGTCCAAGCAATTGGCCGTGCAAAATTCAAGCACCTTATAAAAGAAAATAGCTATCACACTCTTTTCTTTATTGAACAATGACATAATTTCGTCTATTTTATAGATAGATGAAATGAGGAATCACTTGGACCGATTTTAAAAATTTTAAACTATACCTAACTAAATAAAAGTAATGTCTACATCATTCATTTAGCTATAAGTATTGGGACTTCGGAAAGCAATGCTTTCGAGAAATTAAAGTCCCACGCTAGTTGACATAAGTTAAACATGTCATGAGCATGTGAAGAAATTGATAGGTTATTATTCGATCATGTCATGAAATTTGATTTCTATTAGTGACCAATTCATTCCATTTTAATGGAATTTCTCCATATGATTTTAATTTGATCTGTTTAGTCGGTTAGCCCTTAGCAGGCCTTGCTTGGCACCAATTATCACCTATTTATCATTTTTGTTAATGATTTTCCCTTCGAAATGAAAAAAAGTTATTTAATAGGTTGAAAGTGTAAGTGCCATAAAATCATGAAATTTAAAAGATGAAAGTTGAAGTTACCCAAACAAATCCAATCTTTTTGTGGAGATTTTAATTCGTAAAAGGTCTGCGTTTTTTTAATACTTTTGGCGCCCAATATATGGTTAGGTTCTTCAAGATGTAATATAGACTTAAAATGAATCGTGAACTTTGAAGAAGATTAAGGGTCATTATTGGTTCGAGGAAAAGTCTGATTTTACTGCCTTGCTAGGAAAATTAAAAAAAATGGGGAATGAAAATTTGAGTGTAAGATTTGAAAATTCAAAGTTTTTGGATTATAAAGAGGATGCAAAATTTAAAATTTAGTACATTTTTCTCTCTTTTTCTTTTCCTCCCTCTCTCGAAAATATACAGGGAGAGTCTTGATCCAATAAACAGCTTTTGTTATTGTTTATGCAAAGAGATAATCATTACAAAATCCAAATAAAATACATCAGCCCTCTCAATAAACACACAAACGGAGCAGCTGCAACCTTCTACCGAGAAAATACACTCTTCAAAAATGGCTAAAGAACTAAAGAGCCTTCCACAGATTTATTGTCTCGCCAGCTCGCATTTTGGACTTTCCAAAAATGGCTAAAGAATATATT
Source organism: Syzygium jambos (assembly GCA_031216235.1). Lineage (NCBI taxonomy): Eukaryota > Viridiplantae > Streptophyta > Magnoliopsida > Myrtales > Myrtaceae > Syzygium > Syzygium jambos. The sequence continues at coordinate 14,740,389 of CM062221.1, forward strand.
CTACCAATCCTTGATCAAGATGGATTAAGTTTAGTAATTAAGGACCCTATTCACCTTATATAATCAAGTTGATACATGCTAGCTGGCGAGACTAATGTATACACGAGATAAATCGAATTAAGTTAGATTAAGTTAGGGTTAGTATCACGAAAAACCCCAAACTGGCACACTTGTTACAAATTTACCCCAAACTAATTTTTTGACCACCAAAAACCCTAAATTGATACACCTGTGACAAATTTACCATCAGTTTGTTTCCATTAAATTTTACAATCAAATTGCTTTGTTAAATGACATGTGGCAATTGACCTATGTACCAGTTTTATGTTTTACTCTCTGTTTGTTATAGGTGTACCAGTTTGTGATTTTTTGTGGTATTAATCCAATTTAACATAAACTAAATGAGGATAAATTTGTCACAAAATGTACCGGTTTGAGGTTTTTAGTGGTCAAAAAAATATTTTTAGGTAAATTTGTCATTAGTGTACCAATTTGGGATTTTTTATGGTAAAAAAATTAGTTTGGGGTAAAATTGTCACAAGTGCACCTGTTTGGAGTTTTTCGTGGTATTAACCCATTAAGTTATGGTATAGCAACTTCAAAGTAACATGGTTTTCTAAAGTGCAACATTTGTCACTTGCCTCACTAAACAAAAGGCAAGGTAATTCACTAGAATAAGAAATAATTTTTTTTATTGTTCGTGAAAAATGTCTCTTCATAAATTTTAGGGTTACTATCACGAAAACCCCAAACTGGTATATCTGTGACAAATTTATCTAAAACTAATTTCTTGACCATAAAAAATCCTAAACTGGTACACTTGTGACAGATTTATCTTAAACTTTTTTTTTACCACCAAAAATCCCAAACTGGTACATTTTTGTGACAAATTTACCCTTGATTAAATTGGATTAATATCAAGAAAAACCACAAAATGGTACACATGTGACAAACGGAAGATAAAACTCTAAACTAGTACACTCGTGAACTACCACACGTCATCTAACTCATAAATTTGACGATAAAATTTAATAAAAATTAACAGAGAGTAAAATTGTCACGCCCCGAACCCTACGGCGTGCGAGCATCCCTGCAACGGTCGATTCGACTGCGACGTCCCAGGACGCGTCGCCGACCCAACACCCAAACGACAGAGAACAAAGCACAACGGAAATAACAAACACCCGAACAATAATTCACATAACCAAGGATAGCCGTACAACCACCAATGAAAGCAATTACGCAATTGCATTGCCAGGGAGAACCTTTGCAATATTCATATACAACCCAAACTTCAAAAATCAAAAGCGGGTCAAGGCCACTACTGACAAAAAGGGGTAAGTGGCTCAGGTTCAGGCACTACAACTAGCCGGGGCTCTTCCCAAAAACGCATCGGTACGCCTGCCATCCTCAAGGCTGGGGGTCTGAAAAATCGATTTTCAACAACCGTGAGAATAAATCTCAGCGAGTAATTCCCTAAACCTAAACTAGGCTAACGTGTACCTCCTGACAAGTACTAAACAAACAGCACACAGTCTAAACTGTATATGACTCAGGCCCTCGGCCCGAATCTAGAACTTACCTGACCCTGCAGATTAGGCATTCTATAAATAATAACAATCCTGCCACAGAATTTAAATCACGGCACATACATGCGCATCTCTATGTCACAACGCGTTTTATGCGTATGCTCATGCTCGCACTCATGCTCATGCCTCATCAATGCATTATCGCACACTTGCATGCTAGCACTCTGCCATTTACCAATTCCTCCTCCGACCCGCCTTAAACGCATCAGGTCCGACCCGCGTAAAACGCATCAGGTCTATCACTTCGAGATCAATCTCTGGCCCGCGTAAAACGCATCAGGCTCATGACACATTACCCGCGTAAAACGCATCAGGTTGGTCATCTTCCGGTAAACCGGGCATCATCCCGCGTAACACGCCTCAAGACGGGCTCACTACCCCGCGTAAAATGCATAAGGGTTTATTGTGATCACACATTCACAAGCACCAATTTTTATCTGAACCCCGCGTAATACGCATCGGGGCATTTTAAGTGATCACAATGCACATGTCACTCAGGCACACTTATAAATGTACATGTCGTGCCAATACTCATGATACACATCCATTGCCATGAAATTCACACTTGGGCACTCACAATTTCACAATAAGAAATCAATTGCGCAACGCCACATAATCAATTTACCACGCAATAAGTTCAATCCACATTTCAATATGCCCAACCAATATACTAGCATGATCATAAAAGCAATTCAAGTCACTCTTGCGCGGCACATAAATCACGCATATAATTTGCACAATTTAATCAACATGAATTCACGCACCCGAGACCCGCCAAGATACTCTATTCTTAGTCACACTAGGCACATGGCACTATGTCACGGAATTGATCACAACCAAGTACAAATCAGCCACTTAATCTGCCAATCTAAACATTCCAGATAATTACACAATTAAACCTCGAATTGATCGCGTCTTGTCCAATTAAATCCCGATATGGCCAGCCTCCAAACAGATTAATTCGGGCCTATAAATATCCTCAAAATATTCTATTAGACTCTCCAAAATATCATCCAAATCCGCCACCACTAGACCAAATACGACGCGCACTATAATCCAAAATTGAGACCGATTCCAGTCGAACTCGGGCCGTTCCGATCCAATAATTTCCAGCCAATGAACAGCACCTCTCGGGCCACTAAACCTCGATAAAATGGTCGCGCCACACCACTAAATCAGCCCCGACATCGGCCCTTAACAATCTCCACAATTTAATCCCTAATTTACCCTAATTAACCCCTAAATCTCATCTAAAAATGCAAATAATCCTAATTAGGGTTTAGGGTCAAACTCACCGGGTGTCCTAAGCTTCACACCGAGCCGAACACGTGGCGATGGCGGCTGGACAGCGGCGACCTTCGCCGGAACAGTAACAGCGGCGGCGGTTCCGGCGAACGGCGAGAGCTTGGACGGAGGGGCTGCTGGTCGCGGCGGTCGGGAGGGAGAGAGAGAGGAGTGGGGCGGCTGGGCAAGGCCGGGCGAGACTGTGGTGGCGGCGGAACAGCTCTGGCGACGGCGGAGCTCCTCCGGCGAGCGGCGGTGGTGGCGTGAGGGAGGGAGAGAGAGACCGGGAGAGGGAGAGTGAGGGGGAGAAAGGGCTGCCGGCTGAGGTGGGAGGGATGGCGGGCCTCGGCGACGACAACAGCGAACTTGCGGCGGCGACGGGGCGGCGCGGGACCACCGGCGAGCTGTGGGCGCGCCGTGAGCTCGCTGGCCGGGGCAACGGCGGCGACGACTCGGCAGGGCTGGGGTGACAGCGACGGTCAGGACGGCCGGGACGACGGTGGCGGCGGCGGCCAGGCGCGGCTGGGCCACGTCGGGCGCGAAGGCCAGCAGCGACGCCTTACTGCCGTGCACGCGAAGGGAGAGGAGAGGACGGCCGGGGCGAAGGCTGGCGGCCGGCGCGGCTGCGACCGGGCTCGCTGGCGGTGGCGGCTGGCGGAGCAGCGCCGGGCGGAGGTTGAGGGCGGCCGAGCGGCGGACGGCGAGGCTGGGTCGAGTACGAAGCGGAACCAGTCGTGCGCGGGGGAGGATGAAGGGAGAAGAAGAAGAAGAAGGAGAAAAAGAAAAGAAAAAGGAAAAGAAAGAAGAGGAGAGAGAGAGGGAACAGCAGAGGGCAGGTCTGCAGAGGCATGGGGGATGGGACGTGCGCGCAGGGGAGAGAAACGCGCGTGAGGAAGAGAGAGAGAGGGGGAAAATTAAAAAAATTATACGCATTCAAATATTAAACACAAACCGAGGGTCCAAATTCAAAATCGAAAATGGTCTACCGATCCAAAATAGGCCTCGCACATAAAAAGAGACAAAGGCCAAATTAACTAAACTAAATTTTACCGAGGGGAGGTCTACTAGTCCAAATTCGCACCTGGTCAAATACTTCAATTTTTTCATTATTCCTGACAATCTCGATACTGGCTACATTAATGTCGACACCGTCCAATTTATTTCGTCCTAAAATTCCGAAAAACCGACTGTCAAGTTCGGGGTCTAAATAACGACAAAAATTCGATCGAGTGCGATTCTAGCGAAATCTCTAATTTAAAATAATAACCGAGAGTGATCAGTTCTCGGGCGAGATTTTACTATAAGCACACTGACAAATTACGCGTTTTATAAATCCTAAAAATGGATCGAAATTCGGAATGTCACAAAAATTGTCAATAGTGTACCAATTTAGGATTTTTTGTGGTCAAAAAATTGATTTAAGGTAAATTTGTTATAAGGGTATCGGTATGGGGTTTCCGTGGTATTAGCCCTAAATTTTATACCTCTAAATGGTTATGCGAATCCAAAACATCCTTCAACCTCAAACTTTTACCCAAAAAAAATGCAATAGATCTAATGCTTACTATGAGATGACTCAATATATTAACAGGGTTCATATCACAAAAAACCTCAAACCGATACACTTGTAATAAATTTACCCCAAATTAATTTTTTGACCATCACAAACTCCAAACCGGTACCCCTGTGAAAAATTTACCCTCTATTAGTTTTCAATAAATTTTACCGTTAGATTGCTGAGTTTGATGATATATGGCAATTGATGGGTGTACCAGTTTAGAGTATTGCCCTTCCGTTGGTCACAGATTTACTAATTTATAATTTTTCGTAATATTAATCCAATTTCACGTAGGGTAAATTTGTCACAAATATACTAATTTGAGATTTTTTGTGGTCAAAAAATTAGATTGGGCTAAATTTATCACAGGTGTATCAGTTTGGGGGTTTTTAGTGGTCAAAAATTAATTTGAGATAAATTTATCATAAGTATATCAATTTAGGGCTTTTCGTGGTATTAACCATATTAAATAATGGACTGCAACGTTGAAAATGGACAACATGATAACTTAGGATGGTCCATATATCCCATAATGTCTCGTAATTTCTAAATTGGTATAAAAATGGTCTCATCCTACATTAATTTAAATACATTTCTTAAAATAACTCAAGCTAAAATTTTCTATTCTATTCAGGGAAAAAGTCACCAAAAAACCTCAAACTATACCAACCGTAACATATTTACCATAAATTTTTTTCTATAACACCAAAAATCTCAAACTTGTATATATGTGATATATTTACCCTTCATCAAGATTTTATCAATGAGAACCATTACAAATCTATCTATATGAACACTGGAAGGCAAACGGTGTTGATATAGTGCCAATGCAGCTTAAATGAAATAAAAATGATGTTGTTTTGGCTAAAAAAAATCAATTGATGGAATTTGGACGGAGGATAAATGTGATATATAGGTACAAGTTTATGATTTTTATGTCACAAGAAAAATTTTATGATAAATATGTCATTGTGAACATAGTTTGAGGATTTTGATGGTATAAAAAAAGCTTAATGTGTCGCAGTAAGCATAATTTGGAGTTTTTGATAACTTTTTCTCTTCTATTTATTATCGTTTCCCAACTCTTCAGCTCACACGTCAATGCGGCTTTTTTTAGTTAGTATACTAGAATGAGAGCACATGCATCGAGTGTAAAGAAAAATAGCAACAACAAAAAAATATTGAGATTGGATTGACTTTTACATTTTACTTAATGTAAATTATGCGGAGCATGCACTTAACCAAAAATACTCGAAACTTTCAAGGTATGTAAATGTTGATATATTTCTTCAACAATATTTTAAATTTTGGCGGAAAATTAAAGTTTTTCTTTTTACTTAGGTTAAAGAATAAACAAATAGAACCTAAAATTAGTTAATAATAATAGAGCAAATCTTCCATGATAGAGCAATCTTTCGCAATATGTACCAATCCCGTTCATATAGTCAATCTTCTGCAATCTGTGCCAATCCGTTGATAGAGCAAATCTTTTACAATCTGTGCTAATATTGTAGTTACTTACCTTTTGTAAAATCTTTTCAATTGTGATTCTCTTGCTCATGTACATACTATAAATATAATACAAATCTCCACACCGATGTGTGCAATCAAATTCAAATTTATACTCTTGCAAGTAATAGTAAAACTGTAAAGATTTGTTCTTAATTGGGACTAGACATGGCCACGGTTCGGAACCGGCCGGTTCCGATTCGGAATCGGCGATTTCGGTTCGTGGTCATGTGTGAACCGGAAACGGAACAGCCCCTAGCGGTTCCGGCTCCAATTCGTAATTTAAAAATTTTAAAAATAAATTATGAAATAAAAAAATTATGAAATAATGAATTATTCAATATAAATTATAGTCAAAATGTAAATTGTAGGGATCATCAGTTCTCGGTTCAGTCCGATTCCGCTTAAAATCGGGAATCTAACCGGTAAGACCGGTCCCTTAATTTTAGAACTAGGAATTGGATCGGCAAATCATAGAACTAGGAACCAGACCATTGGTCCGGTCCGGTTCTAGGCTGTCCAATGGAACCCTTTGCTTTTAACTAGCAAAGGATCGTAGCCACAAAAGACATATAACTTCACATGCTCATGGCTTAGCTTGGGTTTTATACACAACCCCTTCGATAGTCTTTTCATTCTCATTCAATATGAGACTCTTGAAATTTAAATGAGGACAAGCCAAGAGTCTCACATTGAAGGTGTTCAAGGCAAGCCAAGAGTCCCACATCGAATGGGAACGAAAAGACATTAGAATCATTTTGTATAAAATCCAAGCCAAGCCTAGTAATGAAAGTTCAATACACCCAAGCCAAGCATTATAATTAGAGATCAATACACTTACAATGCATGGCAATTAGAGTTCAAATTATTTTATAAAAAAAATTAAATAATGAATTTTTTTAAAAAAATTAATTATTATTTAAAAAATAATTTGGAACCGAGCCCGGAACCCCCAGTTCCAAAATTGTTGGAACCGGAACCGGCCCCGTAGGCCACGGGCCCGTTCCGATTCCAAATCGTGGCCCCGGTCAACGAGCCGGGCCCAGGTTTGACTGGGCCGGTTCTGGATCGAAACCGGCCCGTGGCCATGTCTATTTGGGACTATCAATTTCAATAATTGTAAAATTGGAAAGATGGGAGATTCCTAAATACTTGATAATCAAAGTTGTTAAAAATTTGAATAATATTAGCTCGTTTAAAGTGGAGTGCACCCAATATATTCTAAATCGCATCGTGACATACACTTTTGTTTGTTGATATATACTACTACTAATCATCATCCCGTGCATTTGGACTACTTTTTTTTTTCCTTTCCCCTGGACTAGGTAATGCATTGTATATTATGAGATTTGTAGAATGATTAGTAGAATATCAAGATCGGCATCGGGAAGAAGCCCCACGATCAGAAGGTCTCTGAACTTTCTCGGGTCCTCTGGGGCAGCGTCGGCGGAGTAGCACCTGAGTGCCTAAAGAAGGGCATAGGATGCTGTTGCCCTGTCAAAATCGCTGGAGGAGGTGGAGCAAAGCGACTGAGCCAGCGTCGTCTATATTGCAACTAAATGGAATGATGCAAAATTGTACATGGATGGGTACCGTGGGCAGGAAAATAGTCGTGATGGTTAGTCAAACTGTTCATTTCGGTTTTAGCGTTTTCGTCTTTTTGGGCATAATCTGGTATTGGAATGGTTTTGTGGCTTTTTGCTTTTGTCTTGAATCTTTCTATTCCATTTGCCAATAGACACTTTGTTTTCTCTAGTATTTCGCCGGAATTTTCCTGCGACGAAATATATTTCACCCAAAATAGTTCTTTGATTTTATTAGAGGAGATCGGGTTCTACACCAATTCTGGACATGAAGTATCTAGGCAAATATAGGCAACAACCACTCTATACAAAATGAGACTATACAGATGCAAACCTTGTCAGAACTTAATCGATGATGGGGCTGATTGATACAGACTCGATAAAGTAATAAGATATAGACAAACAATACCGGAATTTGATCGACGGCACATCCTAAGAATATAAAAGTACTATATCAGAAAAGATCGATGCCACAGCACTAGGATAGAGAAACACGTCGGAATGATCGATGACGTGAGTCAGAAAGCTACAAAGCTAAGGAATGTAAAATGCAATGCAGGAAAGTTAAAGATAATTGAAATATAACATTAAGTTTGATTTGGGGGGAAGGGGAGTAATAGTAGAAGGCTGGTGGTATTTATAATGGTTTGGTAATAACCACCTTCAGACAGTTTTCAGTGGTTCCATTTGTGGAGTAGTTTCCATCGATAACCTCCGTGATCTTCGAGTGCACGTTCCTATGACTCTGCTTTTGTGTGGTTACATGCCACATGCCTCCTCATGATCTTATTTCGAACAATTTTCGCTCCATGGATTTACTTAAATGATAATCAATCGTTCCCTCCAAAATGTGTACATGTTCCCTCAAAGATGTGTATATGATTATGTTCGATCCGTTTCGCTAGACTGGTTGGTTATTCATATCCCCATGCTCCTCGTCTTCTCGGGAATTTGATGGTGTTTTGTTATTATTTCCTTATTGCCAATGTTTATATCGGCAACTATTACCCATTCATCATCGTATGTCGATAACCGAACTTATATGTCATCAATATATGTCGATGTCGATCGATAAATATCGATTTACGATCATATTACATGTATAAAATATTCACGTGGCACTCACGTGACCGTCCGTGTACATATGCCAAACATGTGTTTTGACGACTCGATTATTTTTGGGGTAAACAGGTAGAGAAAGCTAAAATATGTTGTGCTCCTATTTTCGTCCGCAATGTCTTCAAGATCGTCGTCTCTTCTCGATACTGTTGGACGAGACCGCTCGCGGTATAACAGTCCTCCTTTCCACGAGAGAAGACAAAATTATCTTTTTTTTTTGGTCATATAAAAATTATCTAATTTGTCGTGGATTTTTTGTCTGTTTGCATGCATGACATTATCACGAAGAATAATAGAAGTAAGAAAGTACGTGATACAATCAAAACACGAGGTACTAGTATACTGTAATATTTAAAATTTGATATTCTATGACCATACTTCGTCGATTGAGGGGAATAATGTCAGAAAAGTCTCAAACCTTTTACATTAGTGTCAATTGAGTCTTAAATCTTTTTTTTGTGCAAATTGAGTCATAAACATTTTGTTTTTGTACTAATTTAGTTATTTCAACTAATTTTGATCAGATTTTGCTGACGTGGACACCAGCTAACCTACATGACACGGCCAGCGCTGACGTGTGCAATTTTTAAGTATATTTTATAATTTTTTATTTTTTCTTCCTTTTTCTTTCTTTTTCTTTATTATTTTCGTCTTTTCTCTCCTTACGATGACCGGCCAGAGGCCTAAGGCTGGTGAGGTCTTTAGCGAGCCACGCCAGCCACTGGATGGCCGCGAGGGCGGCCTCGCACTAGGCGGGCGAGGTTGTGCCTCACTGGCCATGGGCGAGGCACAACCCTCGCCAACCCAGCACAAGGCCGCCCTCGCCACTGGCTGGGCAAGGCTCACCTTCGTCGTCGCTGGCAAGGGCGAGCCTCGACCATGGCCAGCAAGGCTCAACCCTCGCCAGCCCAGCGCGAGGCTATCCTCGCCAACGACAGCAAAGGCAAACCTCGCCCAACCATGGTGAGGTGGTCGGCAAGCCTTGCCCATGGCCAGCAAGGCTCAAACCTCGTCGGCCTAGCGCGAGCCCCCTCGCAGCCATTCGGCTAGGGCAAGCCACGCCGGCCACTGGCCTCTGGCCGGTCGCCAGTCCGATGACCAGCTAGAGTAAGGAAGGAGAAGAGGAAAAAAAAGAAAAAGAAAAAAATTAGAAAAATAATAAAAAAAATTCAAAAAATATTAAAATATTAAAATTGTGCACGTCAGCGCCGATTGTGCCATGTAGGCCGGCCGGCATCTAAGTAAATAAAGTCCGATCAAAATTAGCTTCAAGGACTAAATTGGTATAGAAACAAAAGGTTTAGAACTCAATTGGCACCAAAAAATGTTTAAAACTCAATTGGCACCAATGCAAATGATTTAGGATTTTTCTAACACTTTTCCTGTCGATTGAATATTCTTTCCTTTTTCTTTTCAAATAAATGCGTTTTCTTTTATTAAAAAATATTTATTATGTTTATGTCTTTTTCAAGTCCAAAAAGGACAAATATTCTTTTCTAATCTTCTTTTCTTTTCAAATCAATAGTAAGTAAGTATCTGCCGGTTGTGAGAGAGGAAGATATATCTAAACCCGTATTTCTATTATATACACAGTAAATCGAAGACAGATTTCAATCTCAATCTTTTTTTCAAAGAATTTCCAGAAAAGGCAATGCAAATTTGTTACCATAAATTTCAATTTTCATCCTAAGAAAAGGTTAAAATCATAATGAAGATCTTTTTTTTATCGAAAAATCATAATGAAGATGATTTGGAAGATTCCTCACATTTTCTGAAATCCAACCTTTCAAAATATATGAAATTTAGCGTATCTTTTTTTTTTACTGCAAAAGTTATTTCTTTATTTACTCATTTAAAACTCTTTTCTCCGCTTCCTCTACAACCACACGTGTAGCTTCTTGTTAGTACACAACAAGGAAAAATGATTACATCGACATTTAATATCTTATTCTTATAGATAGACACAATTACCTGTCCTCCTCCAAATTGATGATCGATCACAATAACTAATATCTTTTATGTTGTAATTTCTTCTTAATTATTAACTAGAGAAAATGCATGAAGCGAGATTGTCACGTAGGGAAAAAAATTATAGTTACTAAAGGAAATTGATGAAGTCAATGGTTGTGATATAAAACAAGATTATTTTTTCTTATGTAACTGTTTCGAGGAAATAGATGAAGTGGGCGGATAAAGTAAGTACACTACAAAAAAACATGTTTTTTGCGACGGATTTTGCGACGAAAAAATCGTAAAAATCCGTCGCAAATCATTTTTGAGACGAATTTAGCGACGGAAAAAATTCCGTCGCTACTAGGTCGTCGCAAATTTTTGCGACGAAAAAAAAATTCGTCGCAAAAATGGTCGCAAAATTCGTCGCAAATTAGCCACGAACACTATCCGTTGCAAAGTTCGTCGCAAATAATTCGTCGCAAAATCCGTCGCAAATTTGCGACGGATTTATTTTCCGTCGCAAATTTTTTTTCCGTCGCAAAAATTTGCGATGGATTTTTCTTCCGTCGCAAAAATTTGCAACGGATTTTTCTTCCGTCGCAAATATTTGCGACTTCGTCCTCGGTGTACTGCTCGACGGAGATGGCGTCGAACTTGCTGCTCCCCCCGGCGGTGAGGTTGAGAACAGGTTGATCGACCCGGAGAACCGGTTGTCCTCCAGGAAGAGGGTCTTGAGCCGGGTGAGGTTGCCGAACGCCGGGGGGATCTCGCCGGACAAGTTGTTGGAGGTGAGGTTGAGGCGGACGAGGTTCTGGAGGGCGAACAGGAAGGGAGGGAGCTCGCCGGAGAAGGAGTTGCCCTGGAGGTAGAGGTTCCGGAGCTGGGGGAGGGACGCGAGGTCGGCGGGGATGGGGCCGGACAGGGAGTTGAAGCGGAAGGAGATGGTCTGGAGCTGGGTGAGGTTGGCGATGGTGCCGGCGGGGAGGCCGCCGGAGAGTCCCCTCTCGGGGAACCGGAGCTCCACGACTTCCTTCTGGGCACTGTCGCAGATGACGCCGTCCTAGGAGCAGGGCGGCCCGGCGAGGTTCCAGAGGAGGAGGAGGCCACCCACGGCGGCGCGGAGGGCGACGAGGGCAGCCCGGTCGGAGGCAAGATCGGAGCGGGCGACGTTCAAGAAGCCGCAGCAGGAGAGCGCGAGCACCAGGAGTGCCGCGACAGCGGACTTTCTTGGAGTCAAAGTAGAGGGTCTCGCGCGCCCTTTCGCGGGCCAGGAAGACCCAAAAACGAACACCATCGCCAGACAACGCCCCCGCCGCCGCCGACGACGACGAGGAACAAGAACAAGAACAAGATGGGTCTCCCTCTCTCTGCGTCAACGATCTTCTTCTTCTTCTACTTGAACTCTGCACGCTCTGCGCAGCAAAGGGTCGTCGATTTCTTCCTCTCCGCACCTTAAAAAAATCCCTACCCTTTGCACACGTTTCGATTTCGTCGCTCTATTTCCCCATGTCGACGCCAACGCCCTCGACGACATGATCATCAATGGAAGGTGGAGAACATGCCTCTTATCCATTCAGACATGGAGGAGGCCGCGACGTTGACGGGCATGGAGGAGGCCGTGACGGTGGGGGCGGCGGAGTAGGAGGAGGAGTCGGCGGCGAGAGAGGGGGAGGAGCCGGCGTGGCAAGAGTGGTCCTTCTTGGGGAGGCCGCAGCTGCCACAGTTGTAGCTGCCGCGCTTGTCGGTGGCGTCGTCATCGTCGGAGGAGGAGAGGGTAGCGGGGGAGTCGGAGGGGGGGAGGTGGGGCTGGTGGAGGCAGTGGTGCATGGCGGAGGAGCGGCAAAGGAGGCTAGAGAGAGAGAGAGAAAGAGGGAGATAAGTTAGATAGAGAGAGAGAGGGAAAGCTGTGGTGGTGAGGAAATAAAAAGACCGAGCAAAGGGGAGACGATGGCGCGAGGGGAATAGAGCGTGGGTTTCTGAAAATTTTCTACACGGGTTTCTGAAAATTTGCGACGGAATTTTTTTTCCGTCGCAAATTTGCGTTCGATTTTTTTCTGTCGCAAATTTTTTGCGACGGATTTTTTTTTCGTCGCAAAATTCGTCGTAAATTTGCGACGGATTTGTTTTTCCGTTGCAAAATTCGTCGCAAAATTTGCGACGGATTTGTTTTTCCGTCGCAAATTTGCGATGGATTTTTTTTTCCGTTGTAAATTTGCGTCGGATTTTTTTTCGGTTCAAATTTGCGACGGATTTTTTTTTCCGTCGCAAATTTGCGACGGATTTTTTTTTCCGTCGCAAATTTGCGACGGATTTATTTTTCCGTCGCAAATTTGGGTCCGACTTTTAAAAATCGCAAATTTTGCGACGGATTTTTTTTTCCGTCGCAAATTTGCGACGGATTTTTTTTTCCGTCGCAAATTTGCGACGGATTTCTTTTCCGTCGCAAATTTGCGTCGGATTTTTTTCCGGTTCAAATTTGCGACGGATTGTTTTTTCCGTCGCAAATTTGCGACGGATTTTTTTTTCCGTCGCAAATTTGCGACGGATTTTTTTTTCCGTCGCAAATTTGCGACGGATTTTTTTTTTCCGTCGCAAATTTGCGTCGGATTTTTTTCCGATTCAAATTTGCGACGGATTTTTTTTTCCGTCGCAAATTTGCGACGGATTTGTTTTTCCGTCGCAAAATTCATCGCAAATTTGCGACGAATTTTTTTCCGTCGCAAAATCCGTCGCAAATTTGCGACGGATTTTTTTCCGTCGCAAATTTGCGACGGATTTTTATTTTGTGGCAAATTCCGTCGCAAATTTGCGACGAAAAAAATCCCCATCGCAAATTTCCGTCACAAAATTCATGTTTTTTTGTAGTGGTAGTTACTAAAGAAGTGGATAAAATTGCTTCATTTTTTTATGCTCTTTTCCAAGATCAGATTAGATCACCGAATCATGCGTTACGAAGAAAAACATACACATGAAGGTGCATGGACCATTCAAAGTATGGAAGCCATTGTGATCGCCTCCCTCCCTTTTTTGGTTTTTTGGTATCTTTTGCATTAGCTGAATTCAACCATTAGAATGACCTTTCCTGTAACGTCCTGAAATTCGACCCACTTTCATTATCAATAAAATTGATGTATTTCTCATTTTATTTTAGTAAGTCTCGCCCGGAACTGATCATTCTCGAGATACTAACCAGTAGGGAAAGGCTAACTAAGAAACCGTTTCGTGGACCCAAGAACTCGACCATAAATCGAGTCCGATTCCAAGAAGCGACGAAGGAATATTTTGTGCCGATATGAGCCGGTCCAAGGGGAGTGACGGATTTAGTTTGACCGACGACATACGATTGGATAGCGGGTGATTCCACACGACTGAGAATACACGCGGCAAACTATCCCGAACTTATTCTGGACGACCGCGACCCCTGGGACTAGCGATAAATCCTCGTGTTCTCTGGGAAATTGGGACAGTCATGACTCGAGTAGCCTTAGGTCAATACGCATAACCCATAAACAGCCGCCCGTTAGTAAGAGACGCTAAAACTGCAAATTGAGTGAAAACAATCGTGGAATTGAGTCCGAATTTCGGTGTCGAGTTTCGTGGGCGTACGCAACTATTTTACAAGGACGACGTCATTTTTATGTGGCCACGCATATTTGGGATAAGTTGAATCGAAATTTGGAATTTTGACCCGGGACCGGAAATTTACCGTTTTGCCCCTAGGCCTAATTTAGGGTTCCGAATTTTGAGAGTTATTTTGGGGTTTTATATTAGTTATTTCAACCCAATAATATGTGGAATGTTGGACATTTACGCCCCTAGGTGTTTGTTCTAGATTTGGGCTTAGCCTTTGGATTAGGGGCAAAGTTGGCAATATTGAGAGTTGTTCACCAACCCCACTATCTCACTCACTCTATAAACTCTCTTGTCTCTCTCTCTCTCTCTCTCTCTCTCTCTCTCTCTCTCTCTCTCTCTCCTTCATTTCCTCCTCCCCAAGCCACCAGCCAGCCCTCTCTCCTCTCTCCCCTCTCCCGCGAGCTCTCTTTCTCCCGGTCTCACGCTGCCGTCGTCGCCGTGAGCCGCCATTCCCCTCGCCTCACCACCACCAGCCGGCCACCCCATTTTCTCTCTCTCTCCCCTCTTCCCAGCCGTGTGAGTAGCCCCCTCTGCATAGGACCGCCGCCGCCCGCAAGCCGCCGCCACATGCGTCGCCGGGAAGGCCGCCCGTCGCCGCCGCTGCCCCGCCGCTGTCCAGCCACCTTTGCTGCTTGTTCAGCCTTGTTTAAAGCTTAGGATTTCAAATGAGTACAACCCTAAACCCTAATTAGGCTAATGTGTGTTTCTAGGTGGGTTTTAGGGGTTAATTAGGGTAAATTATGGGTTAAATTGTGGAGGATGCTAGGAGCTGATGTTGTGGCTTAGCATGATGATTTAATTGAGGTTTAGTGGTCCATAAAGTGCTGCGTGGTGGCTGATCATGGAAGTTGTGATTTGGACAAAAATTGTGGTTTAGGCGAGTGAAAATTGTGAGCTAAATGGTGGCTGTTTTCGTAGTGATCTTGTGGCTATTTCGTAGTGATCTTGTGGCTATTTCGCAGCTTAGTGTGATAATTTTAATTGAGGTTGAGAGGCTTAGAATGGGTTGTGCGATGGCTGGACATATTAGATTAAATTGGCCCAAGTTTGGAGTAACTTCGGGTTCAATTGCGGGTCATAGTGCGCGGCTAGTTTGGTCCTTATGGTGGCTGATTTGGGTGATATTTTGGGGAGTCAAATGGAGTGTTTTGAGGACATTTGTTGGCCTAGGACGATCTGTTTGGTGGCTATCCATACTGGGTTTGAATTGGACTATGAGCGATCAATTTGGAGGTTAGTTGTGTGATTAACGGGAATGTTTAGGTTGGCGGGCTAAGTGGCTGATTTGTACTGGGTTGTGATCAATTTTGTGGTGCCGTGTCATGTGCCTAGTGTGACTAAGAATGGAGTCTCTTGACGGGCCTCGAGTGCGTGAATTGATGTTGACCCAATTGTGTGATTTATATGCGTAAATTATGTGTCAAGTTTGTGCCATGGCTGGAATGGATGGTTGATTACTTGGGCTTGTGATTTATTGAATTGAGCATATTATGTGGTAAATTGAATAAGCGGCGTTGTGCAATTGAATGCTTATTGTGAAATTCGTGAGTGCCCAAGTATGAACTTTATGGCCATGGGTGTACATCTTGAGCATTGGCATAGCATATGCATATACGAGTATGCACGAATAACATGAGCGTGTGATCACCTAAACACCATGATACGTATTACGCGGGGTTCAGATAATGACTGGTGTATGTGAATGTGTGATCACATAAAGCCCTGATGCGTTTTACGCGGGGTATTAAAACCATCCTGAGGCGTGTTACGCCGGACAATGCCCGTACTACCGGAAGATGGCCAAACCTGATGCGTTTTACGCGGGTGTTGTGTCATGAGCCTGATGTGTTTTACGCGGGCTAGAGATTGATCTCGAAGTGATGGACCTGATGCGTTTTACGTGGGTCGGAGGAGAAATTGATAAATGACAAGTGTGCAAGAGTGCAAGTATGCAACAATGCATTGATGAGGTATGAGCATGAGTGTGAGCAAGAGCATATGCATGACATGCGTCGTGACCAAGTGATATGCGTATATGTGTCGCGATGGAGTTTTGTGCTATCATTGCAATTATATCGAATGTGCCTAACCTGCAGGGTCAAGTAAGTGTTGGATTTGGGCCTGAGGGCCTGAGTCAATTATGTTTTGACTTGTGTGATTGTGTAGTGCTCGTCAGGAGGTGCATGTTAGCCTAGCTTAGGTTTAGGAAACCTACTCGCTGAGATTTATTCTCACTGTTGTTGAAACCCAATTTTTCAGACCCCTAGCCTTGAGGATGGCAGGCATACCGATACGTTTTGGGAGGAGCCCCGGCTAGATATATTGCTTGACCGCCGAGCCACGTATTCCTTTTTGTCAATAGCAACCGTTGACCCATTTTATGATTAGTGGTGTATATTTTGGTGTAAATGGATATTGTAAATGCTTCCCGGTAGTAATGCAAGTGTATTTTTGTTCGTGTTGTTTGTTGCGTGGCTATCCTTGATTTCGTGGTTTTAAATTGTTCCGGTATTGTATTGCTCCCGCATGTGCTTTAATCTCTATGTTGGGCGCTAGGTCAGCGACGCGTCCAAGGACGTCGCACTCGAATCGACCTTTGCGAGGGATGTAGCGCGCCGTAGGGTGCAGGGCGTGACATTTCCCATCACTAGAAAGACATTTTTAGATATAAAAGGGTCATGTAATTGGGTTTTTATAATTAAGTGCAATTACACCACTTATTAAGCATATTTTATAGAAAAAAGTGTATTATGATCTTCACAATATCAATTATATATAACAGGAGAAAAATAGTACAATAAAAGAGTAAGTTCCTTTATTCAATTGTTCAACAAAAATGCTTCGAGATACTTTTTAACAAAATCCTTCCAAATTTTTTGAGATCACATTTGTGATATCTTGAAAATTCTATCTATTTTGGTGATATATGAAATGGCGATTTCATTGACACTTTATTAGTTAATTCTCACCATGACCTGATCACTCAGGGAATATTAACCAAAGGGAAAAGGCTATCGAGGCATTTACTTCTAACAGCCGCCCGTTAGTTTGAAATGTACTATAGCTGCGATTGATTGATTTCAGCCACAAATTATGATCTGATTTTGAATATCGAATGTTCAAGGACTTCACAACCAAACCATAGGACATCGCCTCACAATTCTACGAGTAAGCCATTAAAATTACAATTTCAAATAAGGATCAAAGAATCATGAGTTTGATGTGAGAAATGGAAGTGGGGCAGGCAAGAGCCCATTGGGCCTCACACGCAAGGGGGCCGACCAACAAGGCCCAATAAGGATAAGTCAACCCGTAATTGGTACATGAGCCAAGGAAAAAGTGGTAATTTTTGGGGGAATAAAGTTGAGAAAATTACAAAATTGCCATGTGAGACAAGTGCCAAGCAAAGAAGTATTGTTGGAAGATTTTTGTGGGGTCATCATTTGACTCTCTCTCTCTCTCTTCCCTCTCACTCCATCATTTCAACAGCACCCCACCACCAACTCCCACCAAATCCTCTCTTCTTCTTCTTCTTCTTCTTCTTCTTCTTCTTCTCGTGTTCTTCTTCCTTCTCGGCTTCTCCAGTTTGCTGTAACTGCTGGACCAACTTGTGCCGAAACCAACCACCACCGTGCACCGCTCTTCCTCGCCGTCGAACCACCGCCATCTCAGCTCCATTTCTGGCCGAGTAGCACTATCCCAGCCGAGCTCTAGCCGCGCACAAGTCGTGTCGTCCGCCGCTGTCTAGGCCACCAAGCCACCACCACCAGCCACTGTTCCATGCTTGGAGTAGCCCCTAAGCTGACATCGAACAACCAATAGCAGCCACTCCTTCACCACACTTATTCGTCGCCGTCCGCGGCTCGCCGCGCCAAGCCGAGACCACTATGGACAGCCCATGTTGTCACCATCGTCCTCGCATCGTCTCCATCATTGAACGAGTAAATTAACCCCTAATCTCTTGTTTAGGGTGTAAAACTTGCTTAGGGTAGTTTAGATTAAGTTAATGGTTATTTAAGTGCAATTGGGGGATAAGTTATCGATGGATTATTGGATAACCTTTGGAGATAAGTTATCGACGGATGATAGGTTATCAATGGGAATGGTGATAGATTATCGGTGAATAGTTGATAGGTTATTACTGATTTTAGCGATAGGTTATCGGGAATTGTTTGATAAATTATTATTAATTAAGTGATAGGCTATCACTATTTGTTGAGAAAAATCCCTAATGAGTTTTGAAGAATGACAAAACTATCTGTTACTGACTAGAATTACACTTAAGTTATTTGATGTAGGTAAATGCTGAGTCATCAAACTTAGTAAATGAAAAGACTTTGTCATCAGACTCAAAATTACTCGTCAGATTCAATGAGTGTTATTTTTGACAAGTTTATGCAAGACAATCAAATTGATATCTTAAGATATCCTAATTGGCAATCACAAGATCGTTCCTTAAACATGAAAAACTATACTTATGAAAATCTTGATTTGATTATATGGGCGATCAAATTACTCAGAGATAATGATTCTTCTTCTAACGGCTATGCATCCTATTTTGGGAAGAATCTCCAACGGGTTGATTTGGAGATCAATCCTCTGAAAAACTGTCCAACGGATAGATTGGAAATAGAGGAGCATAAAAGGAGTGCAAACGTCATACAAGAAATGGGAACCAGAATCAAGAATTCCAAAGTTTGAATAGAGCTTCGATCTTACACACTTGTGATTATTGTATTCCACGTTGTGATTTTAGAAAGAATATTACTTGAGTGAAAACTGTACATGATAGTGCAGTCTATCATTTGAGAAGCACTGCTCTAGTAATCTTCTAGTGATTCAATAGTAAAAAATAGCCCATAGGTTGCCAGAGTGGAGAGTGGACGTAGACGTGATAAAGCCGAACCACTGTAAAGATCTGTGTGCAGTATTCTCTATCCCTAAACTTTTATTATTGCTGATATTATACCGCATACATATCTGTCAAATAATTTCGTCAGAACATCATCTTAGTCATCAGACGCAATCATCTGACAACAATTTACATACAAGCATGTAATTCGCATCCATTTGATATTGAACATATGAATTGTTGACATCGACTATATTCATTCTACACATTTAAATCATAAAATTTTATAAATTCACGTATTCACCCCCCTCTAGGTGATAACACTAGCCGTAACACTATTTACGTGATAAGCTATTGGTGTGTGTGTGTGTGATAAGCTATTGCTAATTTGATGATAAGTTATCGATCATTTTATTATTAATATTTCATTTGTTAAATAAATTAATTTTAGAAATTTAATATTAATATTTTCGAATAATATTTTTTTATATTCCGAATTGTGATTGTTGTATGCTTTTGTTGAGGTGCCAATGTTAGGGACTGCCGTATAAATTAGCTTATATAGCTAATTGAATTATATGATTATTTTCAAGAAAAGATTATGAACCTTTGAAAATAAATTATTTTATAATTTTGTTTAAGAAATGATTTCAATGCCTTGAGAATGAAAGCATGTTTTGAAATAATGTTTTTACAAAATCGAGCGATTGTTTGCATATGTGATCACATGAAATTGTGGTGTGGTATTGTTATAGGCACGATCCATGTTTGCATTGGCTAATTGAAAAGATAAGAATTGGCATGAATGCTTGAGTGCTCGTGTGGTCACATGTCGAAACTGTCTTGCTGTAGATCGCTTGACGTTGCCTAATTTATCGAGGTCTTGCTGTAGATCCTTGATAATACCCGATTTATCGGATGCCTGGAGATAATCTGGATTGCCGATACTCCATATGCCAAGTCGCAACCTGAGCCGGATTCGATGCTCTTTACGAGATACCATCTTACTGTAGATCATTTAATGTTGCCGTATTGGAATGCCGTCTTATTGTAGATCGTTTGACATTACCGTGCTCGACGGAGCGGGATAATGCTCGATCATGCCGGAAGACTGCCATTTTGTTGTAGATCGCTTGATATGTAATGGTTCAGAGGGGTCGTAATAAATGAAACACGCATGTTTGAACAGTGCTTGATTATGGAGTGAAAATTACTAGGTATGGTATAGAACGTGCCCACGTGGGTTTTACCTTATAATCGAGACACGCGCAAGTGGGGATGCATTATGCATGGGAAATATCGACAAGTGTTCTGAGTATGTACTATGCTTGTTGCATTGTTGTGACATTCGATGACCAATGTCATGCATGATGTGTGTACCAAGGCAAGGTAAGGATGCTTGTGATTGCTTATTAGCTTGCGGTTCTGTATCCGATGCGTGGTTGTTTGGCTAGGAGCCTGAGGCGAGTTGGCCTCTTAAGCGGAACTTAGGCTATTAACTTATTGAGATTTCCATCTCATTTGTTGTTGTTAAATGTCTTTCAGGACCTTAGCATGTCGATGCACCCGGTACAATTCGGGGTACCTCAAGATATGGATATTATTATTTCCACGCATGTGTTCCCTGACAAGCTGTACATTTTGTAGCGCCGTCGGATGACGGTTTGGGTGGATGAGGGACTGGCTTATTGGGTCCATCATCGGTTCTAGGCCTTGATTGTTAGGGATGGTGAGGATTTATTTGGGCCTCTTAAGGGTTTCAACGGTCCTCTGGAAGAGGGTCCTGGGCACGAGATATGGGACCTTATGGATGTTGACCCACCTGACAAGTTAGTAGAGGATCCCGAGCCTGAGCTAGATCCTGTTCTCGAGTACCCGTCTGATTTTGACCCGTTGAAACACGACCTCGACTCACCCTACTTCGACTCACCGACCGACCCTCTACACGGATAGCTCATGAGAGACTTGCTTGGAAGCTGACTTTTTCACTTACATGCTGTTGATGAAGTAGATTGACTCCCAGCCTGGTATCTTTTTGTAGGCTCGTGTGGAAATGCCCGAAGTGGGCTTGTAAAAAAAATGTTTCCCAAGGGTTAATCAAGTAAATAACTAACGTGGTGTTTTGGTTTAATTGTTGTGATATGTTTTCCAATCTATCTCTATTACTGTTGTTATCTGGATGAATGTTGTTATAGCTTCCGCATGTGTAATTAAAAGATAAAATGAAAAGTCAGCGACAAGTCCTAAGACGTCCCATTTTAACGACCATAGCAAGTTGTTGCGCGCTCGTAGGATTCGGGACATGACAACATTAGTATTTTTTCTTCTGCAATAAGCCGTTATACTTCCAAATAGACAGGGTAAGTCCCATCTTAAAGAAGACTTTTACTAATCCTTTTGGAATGCTTTTTGTTTATACTTTTTTCAAAATTTACACCACTAGTTTCATTCCTCCATTTGCTCGAACTTCTCAAACACGGCCTGTAAAAATGACTTTTTAGCGGCCACATAGTATCCATTTAAAGTGCATTGTATATTATCTTTACAAATCTTAAATCATTCATGATATTGACAAATAAGAAGTGTACAATTAGGCCGAAGTCCCTGCACCACTGCTTTTTGCTACCACATTACTTACTTTTAGAAAATAATCTAGATCCAATAAAATAAAGGAGAGTGAGAAGTCTTGCATTACATTATCAATGCAATGACAAGAGAGAATTATAATATTGCCTTTTCTATATTTGATTGAGAGTTTCTGTCTTGGAACTTCATATCAATTCTCTTGCCTTAAAATCGCAGGTCGCTTCTCATTTTAATTTCACATTGAAAAATGTGGAGACCTACTTTTAAATATAAAAAAATAGTAAAAGAATGCATTGACACGAAAAACCTATCTCTTCGATGAATTTATTTTGGTATTAATTTTAATATTTGAAAGAGATTAGTTTAATTTCTTTTTAATGTCTTGAATAACAAGTAATTTAGTTTAACTTAATTTGAAGCCAAGCTGGGCCCGGTGGCGAGGCCTAGTATCAACAGGCGAACGAGGAGATATATCATCTATTCGATAAGCAACGGACACCGCCACAGAGTATTTGATAAGAGTGTCTCGCCAATGGCAAATCTTATCTAGTTTTCAATTTTTTTTTTCTTGCTCCTTGTACTTTTAAGAAAACATCTCCCAAACAATGCATAAGAGTAAGGAATAAATAGCCCCACTTGAAAGGCCCCGTAGGGTGCGGCACAGTTGGCAGTTTCCGATTCGACCCCATTCCTCTCTTTTTTATGATTTGTTGATTTGAAAATAATTTTTTTCTAATGAGTTTGATAGTAATAATGGTTTGCTTTTTCAATTTATTCTTGCCGGAGGAAGTGGGAAACGTTCCCCTAAAAATGGATCTACATCTACATGACCCTCGACACAATGCACAAGTACGATTATCAGTCATGTCCCATGCACTTGGCACGATGCATGGATGTTAACACTTGATTTTTCGTCCATTTTTCAATTTGATATAAAAATCAAAAAATTAGGACTAAGAACCTTGATCATGCTTAGGAACCTATTTCTAAACAAAAAATAACTTTTCTAGATTTTTCTTTAATTTTTCCTAAATTTCTTTTAATAAGATTAGGAAGAAAATCAAGAAAAAATACCAAATGGAATATAAAAATTACACAAAAATTTTAATTAGTCTTATTTTAATTCCAATGTTATCCCTGAAATGTCAATTTTACAAAATTTCAATTGGGAATATGTTTTCCCCAAATTTGGGCAATTTTATATCCTAATTGAACCAAAAATCCAATTAAGTCATTTCTAGTTGTTTTTGGGCTATAGTGTCTATACAACAATTGATTATGGGACCTTGAATTGCACATTGGTCAGCCCAATTTCACAATTTGATGAAAGTATCAAAACGTCCCAAAAATTAATTGAAAATTAGGGATTTTAGAACCAAATTGGGGATTTCATTCAATTTGAAATTTTCAATCAAAAAATTATACCTTCTCTAGGGTTAATTGAGCATGGGTAATTCAATTTTGGCCTCAATTTTTCTTAATTAGGTCATTTGGACACTTAATTGAACAAAAACCCAACCGAACCAAATTCAAATCTAGGGATTTTTGGCCTAATTAAAATGAAAATTCAAATTGAACCCATGTTCTAGGGTAAAATGTGTCAAGGAGCCTAAATTCGGGGTTAAAATCACAAAAATGGGTCAAATGCGGGTTTAATTTGCAAATTTAATTAACTTGGGTCAACCGAGTCGGTCAGATCCGACCCAATCCGACCCAGGCCTTCATCTCCCTTACCGGACTCAGTTCCAAGCTAGAAAGAGAGTGAAAAACTTGCTCGCCCCTCCCCCCTTTGCCGACTTAGTTCTCCATTTCTAGTGTCATGCCTCGACCCAGAATCACGATCGATTCTTGATGACCGATCATGATCCGAACGGAACCGTGACTTGCGGAAATACATTAGTGAGTCCCATTCATTTTAAATATGTGCACAAGCGGAAACAAATAGAAATGAACAAGACAAAGTAAACGTCGCACATTGTATTTTACATGATTCGTGCTTATTTTGACAAGCCCCTATTTCGGGCTCCTGCAAACCACACTTATATTTTACATGCCAACTTCAAAGGTGGTTCCGCACACGAACCAACTATGAACAAACAAAACTTTGGCTTGGTAATCCTACTCCCATTACTTCTTATGGCTACTCGCTCTACACTCGTCTCCTCCCCGCATCCTGTCCGTCTAGCCGTCTTACAGCCCCGCCCATGGCTTGTCCCGGAGTCGGCCTGTCAGTTCCGCCAAACGGCCCGTTGAACGCATGTAGGGGTCTAACCCAATCTCCGTTCACGAGGTGATACCACGTCACGTACGAGTGAGGAACCAATTCGTCATGGCCTTCATCTACCATAACATAAGTCATGATCTGACGGTAGGCGCAACCTTCTCGAGCATCTATCACCGCGATCAACTCGGCTCTCATCTCCACGGGGTTACTAAAGCGAGTTAGGGAAGACGCCATCCTACGAACCTAAAAAGAAGAAAAATAATGGGGAATGGGCTAGGAAGACTCAATAAATGAAAACACTAATATCAAGTGAGAATGAATTAATCGCCGTTAACATAAGTTGGCTCTTACCGTATCGATATCGATGGCAAATCAATAACAAAGTTTATGCTACAAAACAACAAAAGAACATCAAGCATGATGGCCACGCGTGAACATCGCTAGCCAAAGAAGGAATAAGCTATGTCGCGACCTACCCCTCGAGGGCCGAACTCGGATGAGGCGGATTTAGAGATAAGTGTTCATGAGATGGTTCATATGGCATCTTATAAAAAATGATTTTACTGAAGTGTAAATCTTTTGTTTAACCATATGATCCATTGATCATGAACGTAGATTTTCCCTAAATCCATATCTCGCGTGACAGCGGATTGATTTTATTTTTTAGGAGTCGCCACTAGCCTAGGTCGGGGGTCGGCTAGAATACCCAAACCGAAACGCGGGAATTTCGTTTTGGTTTCTACGAAAACCAGAGATCAAAGGTTCGGGGACTAGCTTACGTTAATATTTCTATTAACGCCCTTTCGGTACCGCTAAACTTAACATGGTTGTTATCTAAGTCGTCATGCATTTTTTTTTACCATTTTCATACCAAAGTCTTAGTCCACTAGGTGATCATGCATCTTGTTTTTGTGTTTTCATTTAGGATTCTAAACTAATCCTATCTTAGTCTAGAAAAAGAAAGAAACAATCAATTGTATTTGAAGGACATTTTGTAAAGTAAACACTCAAAGTATTGAAAAGACGAGCTAATTCTAAGTGCGAGAAAGTAAAAAGTAAGAACCCGCAACTCGTCGGGTGTTTATTACAACACGAATTGAAAACCCGAGACATGTTCGGGGATGAATGAATTAAGTACAAATTGAAACCGGATTGGACATCGGTTTGGCACCATCATCAAATGAGTACAAATTGAGACCGGATTGGACATCGGTCAATCACCTTGGTCTTTTACCATTTCGGATTATTCTTCCTTGGACCGCCTCTCGGGTGTCGATGTTTACATCCATAACATTCATTCATAACAAATGACATATGAAAGAACAATGGTACAAGCAATTCACTAATTAAGCACGGGCCTCGGGATTGGCCTTTGTTTTTCATGCGTTTCGATTCATCACCCACCTAATCACCTAATATTGTTTGATTAATGGTTAATGATAATGAGCTACCATTTGCATTCACAAAACGGCAACTCATATCAATTAACCCCTAAAGTCGGGTTCTAATGATCATGAATGGGCTACCCGCCGAACATGCATCGGGCCTAACATTCATCTATCAAACACATGCATAAAAATAAAATGAGCATGCATTCAAGCCCATGGGCCTTGTTTCGAAGCCAATCAAACAATGAGAAGTGGGCTTTATAAAAAAGACCACTTATTCAATTAATGTCTAATTCGGATTGCTTCTGTTCAAGTATGATTAACTATCCTAATGATGTCCAAATGAAGTGGTTCAGGTGTCATTAGAAAGCTTATGACATGAGGATCAAAAGTCAAGAAGACCATTTTTTCTAAATCCTAGCCAATTTTCCCGAAACTATCGAATTAAATCTCAGTGACAGGCTGGACTCGATTCAGTTATGAATTTCAAATAATGGCGGGAAAAATAACAAACTTAATCAAAACAGCGCGAAAATTTTTGTACGGTTAGGATTCCCCGTGTGCAACAACTTTCATGTTTTGAGTTTTTGCTAAAAAGCCATCCAAATTTTTATAAAATTCGGTTTTCACGAAGGACTCAATTGCAAATGGAATTTTAATCCGAGAAGACCTTTCATGAAATTGACCCTCCAAAAATTGCAATTAGGTCCTCAAAATTTCCAGTTGACATAATGAGACCCCAATGAGCAACTTTGTAATTTTGATTTTTTGCAAAAAAGGCCCTAACTTTATCAAATTCGGAGAAACATCTTTTGAGCTTCAAAGGAATGAAAATCAGATCTGGACACAGATACTGATCAAATCGTGAGAATTCCTTTTGAAAATTCAAATGATCTCTGATTTTGATGAAATTAGTATCAATAGAAAGATCTCGATCTCAGGAAGAACTTTCGTGAAGAAAAGTTTTTCATATCTCGAACACACGAATTTATGAAAATCGAAGAACACACGAAGGTCGACTGAAACCAGCATGTCACCAGATTTACATGCATATGACGTTGCAAATCGTACTAGGCTAACATGCTCAAAAATTTGTGAAAATTTTATGGTGAACAGATCAGGATATGGTCTACAACTCTCATGAAGGAAGTTTTTCTAGAAAATGATCGTAAAAAATCATAAAAATCATCAAACAGCACAACGTCAATCAGTAAGACATCAGAACAGACTTGAGCAACATGTTTCAGATTCTGATCCTAACTTCTAAAAGTGTTTTGACATAGTAAATCAAGTCCGATCGAGGCATATGATATATCAAATTGAAGCTTAAGACGAGCTCTACGACTCCCTAGTTTATCACTTCATCAGATCTCGACGTTAACAGGCTCAAATCAGCATCTCAAACCAACAGGTTTCACTGGACACGAATTTACAGAATTGTGTTCAAGTGCTCTTACCTTGTCTCACAATGCTCCAACGCTCAAGCGAGCGATCCGGCCTCCGTATTCAGACCAGAAATGTCACGGAGAAGCCTTGGAAAGCTCGGCCAACCTATGACAATAGAGTGTACGAAATATTGTGAGAATTGACTCGTTTTCTCACAAAAGACTAATCAGTAAAAATTGAGGCTAAGGATGTGATCCGGTGGCTGTTCGATGAAAGGCCGGCCACCACAGCGACGTGAGGACTCCGAGGAATGTAGTCGAATGCTTTGGATCGCCGGAGGAGATCGCCGGAGGGCCGGTTCAGCCGGTTGAAGCAGCTGATCACATCACCGGCGGTATTGCCGGTGATGTTGCCGAGAGAGAAAAACCGCCGGAGGGAGGTGCTCCGGCCACCAGCGGAGGCGGCTGGTGTTGCGACCAGCCTTGGACCACCGTGGGGGGCGTCGGTGGGGCGATGGCTCGCCGGAAAATGGCCGGCAAGGAGCCGGAATTGGCTACGCCGGGAGAGAGAGCTTGAGAGAGAGAGGTGATCATGAGAGAGAGAGAGAGAGAGAGAGAGAGAGAGAGAGAGAGAGAGAGAGAGAGAGAGAGAGAAACCAGATCTGAAAATGAACCCCCCTTTGATTTTTGGAGGGAAAAATACTATATACTTCCCCCAACTTTGAATTTTAGCCCTTAGATTAATCCAATGGCCCAAAATGCATCCTTAATGATTAAGAATATTCCTTAATGGCTAAGGATTGGTGACATGGCATCATGGATGGACATGATCAATTCTAAATGAATGGTCATGATTGATTTGCTTATCCCCTAATTAATTTGCTTAATTCTTGAAGAATGGCATTTTTGTCATTTCTCTTAGGGGCATTTTTTGTAATTCTCAATTAAGGGCATTTTTGTCATTTTCGCACTCAAGAGGATGTGACCGGCCCTGGTTGGTCTGAATGGATTGTCAATCATCGAAATTATCGACCGGAAAATGGCTAGTTTGATTGGATTAGTTCAAATTTGAATCAAACCGGTTTGAGTCAATTAGCTCTGAATTTGGGTAATTGCATGATCAAGCTAGACTAACAAGTTTAATTGAAGTCTAATTAACCAAATTGAGTCTCAATTCATCAAATTGAATATTAGTCTAGAGTAGGTCAAGTTGAATTGCACTAATTAGATCAATTACTCTTAGACTTCCTAATCATTGGATCACTAAATTGATCAAATTGACTCAAATTCATGTGAATTTCTCAAAATTGATTTTGAATTTGGATTTTATATAAGAAATTAGGCTCATTCGTGTCTCAATTGCGCACATCATGAAGAATCGATCGAAATCACTGATTAGGGCCTAAATTGGGGGTTTTTTGGGTTTGGCTTGGAATCACAAAATTGGTTCAAAAATTGGATATAAAATGACCTCTAGATCAAATGTCGTGAAGAAAACTAACCTAAAAAATGACTAGAAATGAAGTAATTTCATTTTTGGCCGATTTGAATCAACTTCCGCAATTTGGGGAAAAGTCGATTCTAAATCGATTTTTGTAAAATTTCAAATGCCAAAGGAAAATTGAATGTAAAATAAGATGATTTTTGGATTTTTGTATTTTTCAATTTTTTTGATCAAAGGTTTGACCAAAAGTCAAAGGTTTGACCAAAAGTCAAACCCTAGTTGACTTTTCACTAGGAGCTTGATTTTATGATCAAATCTTTGAATTTTTCTAAAATTTCCACTTCTAAAGTGAAATTGGACTTGAAAGGAATCTTTTTATGCGAAAAGCCCCAATTTGACCTGGGGTTGACTTTTGGTCAAAGGGTTGACCAAAAAGTCAACGCCAAAGTCAACCATTTGACTTTTCAGGTTTTTGCATGAAATGAATAGAAAATCGCTTATAAAAGCTAGTCCAACAGACAGAATTAAAAAACGACACTTTTTGTTCAAGAAACAGGCTCCGTCGCGATCGGAAACCATAATCTCAAATTTTTTTATTTTTAATGACGCATCGGCTAAAAATTAGGTGTCAACAAGCTATAATCGACCAAGTAACCGAGAAATGGCCCAAGCAAACCATGTTACAACGCATCTTAACTTCTTTTCCCGATATTAGGAAATTCACTTACTTAACGTAATGCTAGAACACGTGAGAATAAAGAAAGCAAGTGTCGTGTGGCTTGAGCATGGAAAGGCGGGGTCTCGGGCGTGACTGTCTAATGGCCGAATAACAAGGAGGAGAGGATGGTCGGTTGGTGTGTGTACGTGGACGTGAGGGGGGGCTTCCATTCACATGGAGGCTTCTCTTTTTATAGAGAGACAAACTTGAAGAAGTAGTAAAGCAATAATGATAGGGCTCCCAAGTCAAGTTGTCATTAATGGCATTTATGCACAATGGCCAAAAGAGCATGATGAAGTGCCATTAAGGGGTTCTAACGTGGTCTTATCCCTTCTTGATCTCTCTCTCTCTCTCTCTCTCTCTCTCTCTCTCTCTCTCTCTCTCTCTCTCGACTTTCCCCTCTCTTCTGTGGCTGACTCTCTCTCGACACCCTCTCTTCCTTGGCCGATTCTCCCCCTTGTCCTATGCTAATTATTGGTGACCATAAGTCACCATGCTCCCATTATGAGAGTGGACAACTCAGCTGGTCCCAATAATGAAGAGGACACCTAAGCTAAGTCTAATAATGGTGGCATCTAATGGCTTTTAATGAAAATTTGACTTGGTCAACTTTTGGCTTCTAGAGACCCTCTATTTCTGAAGTATAAAACCTTCTTCTAGTCCTTTACAAGTACTGGATCGCTCACAAATAGCTCGGGCCAATTGGTTTACACGATATTGACTAATCGATGTCTAACTTGTAACCTCGCATCATAATTATTCCGCTAGCTTTCCGAGAGTTTTCCACGCTTAGTATACCCATTCGATTTGGAGGTTTGGTGTAGGAAAACCTCCATATATGGCCAAGTATGACCAAGCAAAGGTCTAACTCCATTAGTGCCAATTTGGGCTAGCCGGGTTGCCCAAGCGTATGGCCTGTCTAACCAGGCCTGACTGGGCACATAGCCTGGCACGCTGCCTGGCCGTGCAGGCACATAGCCGGGCACGTGGCTGAGCACACGAGCGTAGTGCCGAGCTGCATGAGCGGTGCGCCGAGCACAATGCCGACCCGCATGAGCAAGGGGCTAGTTCTGGTCCAAGCACATGTTTTGGCTCATGAATAGGCATAATGCACGACTCATGTCCAAGTCTCTTAGGCACGAAACTAGGTCAGAGCCGGATCTAACGGGCTCGTGTCAGGCATAATGACCGACATACAAATGGGCACAAAGCCAATTCGTTACCTAGCTGACGGGTACAATGGCCAGTCATGACCAGGTACAAGGTCTGGCCGGAGCAACTGGCACAATGCCTAGCCTGCGACTAACCCATGTCGCGACCTAAAAAAAAATCGTGATGTCCGATCTTAGGCTAATAGATTACTAGATCAATTAAATTAACTAACCTAACTCAAGTTTTCCCAAACTCTACCAATTCGCAACTTAGGTCCAATTATGAGCATGCAAATATTTTTAATGGGAGTCGCCACTAATCATTTTAAGGTAGGTTGATTAGAAACCTAAATAAAATAGCGGGAGTACTATTTTATTTCTACGAACTAGAAATTATAAATTCGGGGACTTGGTTACGCTAGATTACCCTAACGCCCTTTCGGTACCAATCTCAAGAAAAATACTCAATTTAACAATTTTGATAAATCCTGACTTAGAGAAAAATTTTTGATTTTCTTTTATGAAATTTTTTTGTATTTTCGAATTTAAATTCAAATCACAAAAAAAATATAACTGCTAAATCTTTCGAATTAAGTTTCGATCTGAAGCCTGACAGATCAATCCTAAAATTCAAAATACCCGCAATGAAAATAACTCTATCTAAAGCCTGATGGATAGATTTATTTCCATGTGCACGGTTGTGGATTAGGAAATTTTCCTAATCGATCACATCTTGAAAAATTTTTTATATCTCAAATATCTTGGATATATTCAAAGGATTTTGAAAATTCTAAATTCTATCCAAATTTGATAAGTAACAGATATCCAAGATTTCAAAAAAAAGGAAATAAATCCTAAT
Source organism: Syzygium jambos (assembly GCA_031216235.1). Lineage (NCBI taxonomy): Eukaryota > Viridiplantae > Streptophyta > Magnoliopsida > Myrtales > Myrtaceae > Syzygium > Syzygium jambos. The sequence goes on from CM062221.1 coordinate 14,771,224, forward strand.
TGAAATAATGCTTACTATTGAAATATGCAAAATTAGATATCAATAAGCACGAATTAGGCAACAAAATATTCAAATCAAATCATGATAAGATAATTACCTGATTTGCAGATTTCTTTCCAAATTTGAATTTGTAGCGGATTGGGATTGCGGATCGGGATGGTGACCGGTGGTGCATCGGGAGCGGCGGACCGGCGATGATTCTCGGGGCTGACTAGAGTTGGTTGATGTTGTCGGTCCTGGACACTTGCGTTCTTCTTATTTGAGAATGATTCAATGTGCACTCCTTCAAAACTTTCTCACCACCTCACCCACGAGTCAATACCTGCACATAAAATATTTCTCTTTTTCTATTTGGTGACAACTTTCCAATTGACACAGTACGGCAGTGCGCAATTGGACTTTGTCCCAAAGATTGGTTCAATGAAGACAAGTGGTCGACTTGATGGACTCGCAATAGACTGACTTCTCGGAACACCGCTAGCCTGAGGACGTCGCGGTGGATGCGGGGATCACTTGATGGCTGGTCTGGTCACAGCGAGCACGACTGGAATCGCCGAAAAACCTATTGGAACGTAATGAAACTGCCTAGAAGTTTTGCAGTCGCGTTGATGCCAGAACAGCAAGGCACTTGCGGTAGCGTCGTTGAAGAAAGCAGCAGTAGCAGGGGACTCGTCGGCGCAGGGGTAGCAGCGACAGTATGCGAACAGCCTTTGAGCGTTACGGAACAGCAGCGGCAGCGGTTTGGCGTCGGGATGGAAGCAACGGCAGCAACTCGTCGGGACAGGGGCAGCACCAGCGATTGGCACAGCGGGCTGTCCTCTCGCGGCCACAGGTCTGGCCGCGAGGAAGTTGATAGCACGGCGCAGGTACGAGGTAGGGCGGCGAAGGCAGTGCGGTTGTGCATGTACACGACCGAGTCTCTCTCTCTCTCTCAATCTCCCTCCCACTGACGATTTTTTCACGATTCTCTCTCTCTGCTCTCAATTGCCGCGTATCTCTTGTGTTTCTTGTGTGTGTCCTGCTATAGATCAGAAGAGAGAAGGAAAAAAGCCCCCCCTTTCACGATTTCTTATTGATTGTATTTATAGGCAAAGTTTAGGGTTTTGCTTGCAATTACTTCCTATTTTGATTCAAAGAAAATATTGTAATATCTCTGTGATAATATCAATTCATTCAATTTGAATCGTGATAATATCAAGATTGACAAACCAATATTTTCCAACTCGACATTTTCCAATGAAAATTTTAGCTCTTATAATGTTCATGGACTTGGCCAAGAATTTTCTTGAACGCGGGCTTAGTCCAATTTCATTAAGTTCAGAGCCATTCACTCTAGTCCATCCACCGCTGGTCCAATGCAAATGCAACTAACCTATATGAACCTAAACTATATGCTATGCGATTTTAATATTTTTGTTTAGGGGTTAAAATTTAATCCCTAATTTTCTATGTAATTAACCACTAAATGATGTGCCAAAATTTAGGTGTCAACAAGCCACTAGGCTCATGGCCTAGCACATGGCTCGGCCATGGCCTACCTGACTTAACGCGACAATCCGTGGCCGATTCGCGACTGATTCATGTTTGAGTATCAACAATCCATAGTCGACCCTCGATTGTCATGTAGCCTCGTGGAATTCAGTACCTCGAAATCAACTCATGGTCATCCGTGATCGATACATGACTGTACGGTATCACCCGCGACGGACACATGCTGACATAGTACTAATCCATAACTATCCCGAATTGTTCCAATAATGGCCTTTATGGTCGAAGGGTCAATCCACAGTTATATCACTCTAATTGTCTTGCATGAGTAGGGAGTCATTCCACTGTCAATCCCTAGGTCAATTCATGGATAATCTTTTGATCAAACCACGACCAACCCTCCATACACTCGTTCGGACCATATTGTCCATTCCATTATCAACCCTCGGCTTGGACTATTTGCCCAATTGATCACTTGTACCTTTGGCCACCTAGATCCAAATTTGGAGATGTCACATCTAGCAAGTGTCAAAGGGAATAGACAGCTAGAGAATCTCTAGCAGTCCATCCCCAACAAACCTAATTGACTGGGGAATTGGTTAGAGACCGGGATGGCCCCGGCAAAGTGAAGAAAAAGGGCAGGAAAGCCAATTCCCCAACACAGAACTTGCTCAACTGCATGCTAGAGAGAGAGAGAGAGAGAGAGAGAGAGAGAGAAATCTAGAGGAAAAAAGTGAAAAACTAAGAGAGAGGAGAGTGGAAGTCTCCTAGATCAAGTGACCGACGCCCTTCTGACGGAATGGCACCGGCAAATCGACCATTCAAGGAGGATCTCCTCCCCAGGTGCACCGAGAAGGGCTGATCGGGAAGCTCTAAAGTCAAGCTCTGATCAACCAATCTAGGGCTTTCTTGGAGAACAAAAGCCAGGGGCTTGGAGAGGAAGTTCAGGACGACCGTTCTACGGGGACCGTTTGACTCAAAATTTCAGATTTGATTCCTAACATCAAAGGTGAAAACTCTTCACAGTCATACATTACATGTTTGATAAAATGCCAAAATGACCGCTCGAGCTGATACATGCATTGTCTTTGAATGTGCTTGTTTCTATTGTGCTTATTAATTGCTTATTCAAGTTTCTAATCCATTTTTTGTTCGGTTTATGCATTTTGGATTGGTGGTTTGGCATTTGCATGGAGTCGGCCTACAAAACCCCTCATAGGATTAGGTAAACCTTTCCAGAGCGTCTCCTCATGGCCAAAAGCTATTCAAGTTAGTCCATTCTACTCATTTTAAGTTCAAATACATGTTTGATGATTAGAAATGGATAGGACGACTTGATTGCTGATTTGGATATTAAATAAGCTAGGTTAGTTCAGTTTTAGGCTATAGTTTTTAGGCTTAGTTTTCGCCGACCGACGGTGATCCGGTGGCGGTCCGATGGAATTAGGTGGTTAGAGGGTAGTATGTAGTTGATCTAGGACCATTTGAGGTGGTAGGAATATGATCGGAGGGTCGTCGGAGATTGGCCCAAAGTGGCGGCCCTGAAAATGTAAAAACAAACTTAATGCATAGAAGGTGTTTGATGAAATGCCAAAATGAAAAAGAAATAAAACCGTGCCATTTTGGCACCGTTCTTACCAGAACACCGATCGGTGCCGATCTAAATAGGCTCAGTCCAATTCGGTCCCAGAATAAAAAATGAATAAAAAATTCTGAAAATATAAAAATTCTGAAAATTAGGAAATTCCAGAAAATTCAGAAAAATTAGGGAAATTCCAGAAATTCCATAAAATTCCAGAAAAATAAGAAAAATTCCAGAAAATTCAGAAAAAATCATGAAAATTCGGAAAATCAAAAAATTTCTAGAAAATCCATAAAAATTAGAAAAATTACAGAAAATCTAAAAAAATTAAAAAAATTCAGAAAATTCATAAAATCGAAAAAATTTATAAAATTTTAAAAATCAAAATTTGGGTTTCTGGGAAGTGAGAAAATCATAAAAAAAATTTCAAAAGAATAAAAATTTTCAAAAATTCACAAAATAACTCGGAGTACTTGTGGTCACCGATTTTGAGTGAAATTATAATTGTTTGGGGGTGCACAAGGGATTCTTTTGAGGACTCCTTAGTTTAGGGACAAAAGGGGCCTAACCTCCTAAAAAACCCTAAAAGGGGCTTAACCCCCAAAAGGAGACTTAACCCCTAAAAAACCCTAAAACACAAAAAACCAGCACAATCTTTAAAAATGAACAAGCCATTAGGGCTTCACTAGAGTTTTGTTGTTTTGATTGATTTTTATTTTAGAGACGATATTAGGATTGTTATTTTTGATTTGAATTGGTTGTACATTTCCTTATTGATTGATTCCTCCCTAATTAGAATGGTTAGAATTAGTGGATAAGCCTTGAGAAATCGTATGACACGTTTAGACACTTCGAATCGTTTTAGGTAATGACAAGGCGGTAGGGATCTCGATATCGGGATCATTAATGTAACTAAGTCCCCTTACCGATATAGTCTCTGGTTTGTAGGAATCGGGGTAATTCTCCCTACCTCGATTAGGTTTCTAGTGGACCGATAAGGACTAGTGGCGACTCCAAAACAAACATAAGCTAAATAGAAAACAAAACAATAAGTACCCGCTATCTTGTGAGGTATGGTCAGGAAGAGACATTCGTTCGTTTAATAATCAAACACCTAATCATTTAAAAAATGAATGCGAATACCTCCTCGCGCGCTTAGGGTAGGAAAAGCGCAGTGCGACAATGGGCACAATGCACAGGCACGACACAAGGCACACAATCTCGATGCACGGACACAATGCAAGGCACAGGGACTCGATGCACGGGCACGAGGCAAGGCACAACACGATGCACGGTGCAGCGACTCGATGCACAGGCACAATGCACCACTCAGCCATGAACCTCGTTCGAATCACACATGCAATTTCAAGTCCCTTTCTTGTGGGAAAGTCGAAGAGGTAGATGCACTCCGGTTTGCGTCGATTTAACGATTACACAGACCAGAGTGCATGTGCATGGAAAATGGAACTTACTTTTATATATATGATTTTTTTTTTTTTCGTTGTTACTTATACCTATAAAACTACGAATTTAGCAGTGGTCAAGCAACCTCAACCTCAATAAAGCAACCAGCATTTGTTTCAAATTCTGATATCAAAAGACATCTTCCAACTCATACTAACATACATTAGCAAGGTTTTGTGTCCTTGTTGCACTATATGTCCATGGCTTTTCTCAAGCTAAATCGAGTACGAATCTAGCGGTGGTGAAATGCACTTACACCTTTAAACAACGAGAGCAAAGTAAACTTTAGCCAGTCTGGTATCCAATGCCACCAAAGGACCATTTCAAAACAATGCAAGACAGAAACCAAAAACCCAAGCTTTGCATGATCTTACCTAATTCATCTCCTGTTCAGTCTAATCTCATTTGTATAACATGTTCGTATCCCCCTTTAAAAAGGCGTGAACCCATTTATTAGATAAAAGACATTTAGTGAGATCCGCGAGACACTTATTATTTTCAAGAAAAGTTCATAAGGGAAACCGTCTAAATCCACGCATGAATCGCATGTGTGCCGCTAGGCTCAGTATCAAGTGGGGAAACGAAAAGATCCTCTCTAGTTGACATTACCTGTTTCAAGGCCAATCCAAATGGGAAGAAATCGAAACTTGCAAGGATTAAGCTTCATCCAATTGAACTCAGTGGTACATATTTCTCGGATTGCTACAACATGCATTTTTAACGGCAAAAGTACACTATAAGTGCCATAACTTGTGTACGGCGCTCACTTTGGTGCCATAACTTTTTTTTGGATCACTTTGGTGCCAAGTCGGAGGAAAAACGATCACTTAAGTGTCATAACTTTTTTTTAGATCACTTTAATGCTAAAATTTTTGAAAAACGATCACTTAAGTGCTAAAATTTTTGAAAAACGATCATTTAAGTGCTAAAATTTTTGAAAAACGATCACTTAAGTGCCAATCTCCGGCGAGACTCCGGCGAGCCACGTCAGCTTCAAAAATTAATAAAAAAAATGCCACGTCAGATTTCCGGCGAAAAATTGTGTACGGCACCGGAGTTGGCACTTAAGTGATCGTTTTTCAAAAATTTTAGCACTTAAGTGATCGTTTTTCAAAAATTTTAGCACTAAAGTGATCCAAAAAAAAGTTATGGCACTAAAGTGAGCGCCGTACACAAGTTATGGCACTTGTAGTGTACTTTTGCCCATTTTTAACGATTCAATTTTGGAAACAGTAGTAAACAGGTTGTGAAAGATTTCGAATTTTGTAGAGTTTAGATGTGTGTATGTAGAGAAGTCCACCCATGAATGTGAAATAAATATCAAAAGTCCCCTCGGAGATTCTTTTTATTTGAAAGATTTACAGTACGGTCGACTACTATATACTTGTGCATCACATCGATAAACACCTAATTCCTATCAATATGATCACTGTAAAAAGAAAAAAAAACCCCATGAACTTGAAGCTTTGACATTCAACACTAATTCTAGCCGAACCATATATATTAGATGAAACGCCCACGCACTACTGAAAATGGGTCAATAAATTTCACTAAAGAGCTTCCGAATAGCGCTGTCACTGTGCGGATTGAGACTCCCTATGCGTCAGTCACTCGCGTCAGCCAACAATTTCCCAACGCCACGTTGATGAAGAAGAGCACATGCGGCACGTTGCTCTCCACCTCTATTTTTACTCACCCAAAAACTCGCAAATTTCATGTTGGCTTCAATTCAAGCCCAACGACTTCGATCGCTAATTTGCCTCCAGCATGGACGTTCCGTTATGGCCAACGCCCAATCACTTGCAGAACCCTCTTTATGTGTGGTGGCTGGTGAGTGGCGGCAATGATCCTGAGGTAGGAAAAATTAATCGGCGTCCATCATAGATTTGCTAATGAAGGTGTTGACACCCAAAATTACCCATGGCAGGAATGGGCCGTCCACAAGTTACAGAAGATATAAAGTACGGTCCACATGGCAAAAAAAAAAAAGGTCGCAATTCAGGCCCACAGGCAATCGTCGACCGGACATGTCGTAAAAGTGTCGACAAGTTTAAAATCATGAGCTCTACACGTGATGTCGACAAATCCAAGCCTTGCACGTGATGTCGACGAATCCCAAATAACGAGCTTTACACATGACGTCGACAAAGTTCAAAATCACAAGTTTTGCGCAAAATCATGGTAATACGTGGTGAAAAATTCATTTACACGTGTCAAAAGGGAAAGACACGACTATGGGCGTCAAGGATGACAAGAAATAAAGTGACACGTGGAAGAAAATTAGCTACTACGTGATGCCCAAAGAGCGTAAGCAATAATGACAAGTCAGGAAACAGTTAAAGCACGAAACGTAAGGAAGTGAAAAACGACTTTCAAGGAACAGTTGTCAAGCCGCTCTATAAATACTCAAGGATTTCCAACGTAGAGAGGACCTTCTTCAACAACACAACACATCTCTTATTTAACCTTTATTTTAAGCACATTAGAAGTAGTTTTAGTCATAGTCTTCAGATTCTGTGTCGTAGATTCAATTCTGACGAAAGTCTTTATTAGGTTCAGCATTGTTGATTAAATTCCAATGTTGTGCCACTAGCTCGGTGTTATCGATTAAACTCCAGCACTATGTTTGGAGTATAGCTGTTGATTAAATTCCAGCCGTAGTCATTCAAGTTACGTCATTGATTAAATTCTGACGTATTTTAAAGTTGTGTCGTTGATTAAATTTCGGCATAGCTTAATTTCAATATTTGCGAGTTGTCGTTGCATGGTTAGTATTGTCGAGTTTGACATCATATCGAGTCAGGGTGTAAGATCTAAATTGGGATTAATAAACGCATTTGACATTCTCTATCCAAGCTTGACTCAAGACCCAGGTCTCCTCTAATAAAATCCGAAATGCAGCGTTCGGTGAAAGATTTTTCGACAGAATAACAAACCGGCGAAACATCTTTTTGGCACGCCCGGTGGGACAGCTATTGAGTTAAGTCGAGAGAGTGCTATGCCACACACCCGGAGTAAAACCAACTCAGATAATACTACTGACAAGCAAGCTACATCGAATGCGGAAGATAATAACCGTGCTGAGACATCATCTGCTCATTTACTTCATACCGAGGTGGCTAACCAGTCTCGAGAAGTGGTCATCGATATGTCGAGGCAGCGTGTCGAAGAAAGAAGGCAAACTGAGCTCATACTAGTTGCATTTTCTACCATGAGGCGAACTATTGAGGAAACTCAGAACGAGCTCGCTGATTATGTGGTAAGGCGTATGACTGAAGTGGTTAGGCCTTTGATCATTAACACTTATCATGAATGCACACAAGGTCAACATGGAGGGTCTATTGTACCAACCCAAATGAGAACAAGGTCCCCATCAGCATTGGGGGGGTCCTGCTATACAGTTCGGAACAATGATGCAAACTATTTCTATAATCCCACCCATTCGTATATTACCAAGGGGTGAAACCTTGCCAATAGTAACCAGCGAAGGATTACTGCACGCTAGCACAAACCTGAATGGAGTAATTACTCGATAGTCGGTGATGGACGAAAACCTCCAAAGAGGACATCAGGTTGCTCAGATACAAGGCCCATCTGCTATCCAAGTAAGTCCTCTACCTGTAGTCCTAGATCCTCAGAATCTTATAACACCATTCTCTAGGGGGCAAGAACAAATCCAACAGATGAACATCCAACCACAACGTCAAACGCCCCAGCCTGTGGTGCCTAACATGAATCAGCATTTTCAACTTTTTATGGGTCCAAATGCTCAAGTCTAGCAACCATTGCCAGCACAGTTAAACCCACCGGTTAACCCACCTCTGATTGCCCACAACGTGCCGCAACTAATGCAGCCACCACCCCAACAACAGCCACAGTTACCACAACAACCCTTTTACCAATTGCCTCACCAAAATCTGAATCAACCATTGCCACCGAATTATGTGGTAGCTCCTGCGCCCGTCACTGGTCCAGCACGAAATCAATTAGTAGTAGACCCTGTAATGAGGGGATGTGGCTATGATGTGGGATACCTCTAAAACATTTATAGAAAATCATATCCTAATTGGATGGATACAATACGGCAAAAGGACACTATAAGTGCCATAACTTGTGTACGGCGCTCACTTTGGTGCCATAACTTTTTTTCGGATCACTTTGGTGCCAAGTCGGAGGAAAAACGATCACTTAAGTGTCATAACTTTTTTTTGATCACTTTAGTGCTAAAATTTTTGAAAAACGATCACTTAAGTGCTAAAATTTTTTAAAAACGATCATTTAAGTGCTAAAATTTTTGAAAAACGATCACTTAAGTGCCAATCTCCGGCGAGACTCCGGTGAGCCACGTCAGCTTCAGAAATTAATAAAAAAAATGCCACGTCAGATTTCCGGCGAAAAATTGTGTACGGCACCGGAGTTGGCACTTAAGTGATCGTTTTTCAAAAATTTTAGCACTTAAGTGATCGTTTTTTAAAAATTTTAGCACTAAAGTGATCCAAAAAAAAGTTATGGCACTAAAGGAGCGCCGTACACAAGTTATGGCACTTGTAGTGTTCTTTTGCCGATACAATACCATATCCAAGAGGTTTTAAAATGTTAGAATTTATATTGTTCACCGGAGAGGAAGACCAGTCCACTTTTGAACATGTTAATCGTTTTCTGGCTCAATGTAGTGATGCGGCTTATGTTGATTATTGGAAATTAAGGTTATTTTCTTTGTTGATTATTGGAAATTAAGGTTATTTTCTTTGTCCTTGTCGAAAACCGCTTTTACATGGTATACTACTTTATCCGCGAATTCGGTTACATCATGAGAACAAATGGAAAGGTTATTTCATTGTCAATTTCAAAGGGTCGTGCTCGATTTGTTAGTAGTTGATCTCTCGACCATGAAACAGTTAGCTAATGAGTATGTCGATCAGTTCATTTCCAAGTTTAAGAGGGCAAGGAATAAGTGTTTAGTCCCTTTACCTGAAAAGACTTTTGCGGACCTTACTTTTAATGGATTAAAGTTTGAAATCCAAGAGAGAATGGTTGGACAACCATATTCAGACATGTTCTAGTTGTCAACTATAGCTACCAAGCATGAAAGTCTTCTCCAGGAAAAGGACAAAAGGTATGGTCGACTAGGTGAAGTTCGTTGGGCCAATGCTGACGAGAGCGAGGATGAAACTGAATCAATAGATATAGCAGATATGGCTCTCGCGAAAATGGTGATTGATAAGCCGTACATCTGCAAAGCTCTAAAACCAGCAAAAGTTAGAGAAAAATCTAACCTCATGTCAAAGGCTAAAGAACCCATTTTTCATTCTTTTGATATCAACAAGACAGAGTAAATATTTGACTTATTATTAGCTGATGGACAGATCAGGCTGACGGAGGGTCAGGTTTTACCCACTAAAGAGGAATTAGTGGGAAAGAAGTATTGCAAATGACATCATTCGTGGAGCCATGCCACCAATGACTGCCTTGTATTTAAAAAAAACATTCAGGGAGCTATTAAATAAGGGAAGATAAAATTCTCTGAAGACAAAGGTAAGTCCCTAATGGAAGTTGATGTCGATTCTTTTCCCATAATGGCAGGAATGGTGTCATTAAGGACAAACACCAGGGGCCATCAGTCACGTTGTTTTTGTGAAAAGTGTAAGTGACTTTTGGAACAAGAGAAACATTACTCCAAAAGTCGAAGACTTCCGCCTGGTAAGCTTGTCAACGAATTTCGTGATTTGGCACTCGTTGATTCATATGACGAACAAATTCTTTCTAAGGGTGCTAATCATCATAGAGGTCATCGAGGCCGTAATAAGGCTATTAAGTCATTCAGGCAAAGGTACGAAAAAGATGATCCGACTATTGGTACCTTGGGAGAGCCTAGTGGTAAATATGAATATTATGTAAGTTATGCTCCACCACCTTCATACAATGGGAAGATAGAGCCAAGTGGAGGGATCCTGATTTCCGTGATCGGGAAGATCTTCACACTGACTCTCATCTACCATATCGATAAATTCTGAAGGTGCCAAGAGATCCACTTGTAGGTCAATGGTATGAGGCCAGTCGAACTCAAAATCACAGTTTAAATCTAACGCGAACTCAAAAAAGAGAATGCTATGGAAAAGAAAAGAATATCAACTCCAACAATAGATAAATCGAGTTCACGTCAAGCAGGTAAAACCAGTCCTAATTGCTGAACAAAAGGCCAAGCTGAAAAATCCTAGGTGTGGGAATTTAGTCTGGAAATGAAAACCAGGAATTCAAGCGTTGACATCTTGTCGACCTCAGCAATCTTCACCAAAGCAAGACATTAAGTCTGCGCGGTATGAATCACAACAATTGTCAAGATCAATCTCATTGTTGAGTTCTTGTATGGTTCGAGTATGTCTTTCATCGAACCTCCGGGTAATGACAATGTAGTCAGATCATCCAGCAGAGGGTACAATGGAAGAAAAAGAAAAAGCAGAATTACACTTTGACATTAAGGAGGTAGTGGAATTTGAAAAACCTCCACCCAAGGGTTCAAATCATTTAAGAGCTCTGAATATTAACGCAAAAGTTAATGATCGACCGATGTCTAGAGTATTGGTAGATGAGGGATCTACACTGAACCTCATCCCATATCGTTTCTACAAGAAATTAGGAAGACGAGATAAAGAGATTATTCGTCGAACATTCAATTGTCCGACTTTATTGAAGAAATCTCCGAAGTTAAAGGAATTTTCATAACCGACTTAACTGTGGGTACCAAAACTTCCAGAACGTCCTTTTGCGCGGTTGATGTAGATGGATCTTACAATTTACTATTGGGTCGAGATTGGATTCATGGTAATCAATGCGTACCATCAACCCTCCATCAGATGCTAGCATTTTGGAATGGGAATAAGGTAGAATACGTCAAAGCAAACACCAAATCATAGCAATATATACACACACATCTCCAATTTGTCAATTAGCATTGGAAGACAGTATATCCATCAAAAAGCCACCTCTTGTTGACCCCAATAGTATTGCATTCTGCCGTTTTGACAAAGGAATCGTACAGTGGGTCCCAAAGAGTCAACTGGCAGCACAATTAAATGAGGTTGTCTATGGAGAACCTTATATTGTCAAAAGACCTCATTGAGAGGTACTCGGCCTATAGGGCGGAACTTGCAGAGCAATCCGCAGAAGTTGTTGACCGAATCCTTGAATTTGAAGAGTCACCCATAAAAGAAAGTGAAAAATCAATTGAAGCTCAAGACCCGTTACAAGAAGTCAACCTTGGGCTAGGTAACGAATACCGTCCTATTTACATAAGTTCATTGATTGATGACAGCTTCAAAGCTCAGTTGATAAAACTCTTGAAGAAATATAAGGATTGTTTTGACTGGGATTATAAAGAAATGCCAAGATTAAGCAGAGATATTGTCGAACACCAACTACCCATAAAAAAGGATTTCAGGCCTCATAAAAAGATGCCCAGACAATTCGCCCCAGAGGTTATCCTTAAAGTAAAAAAAGAAGTCGAGCGATTATTGGCAGCAGGTTTTATTAGAACGGCATGGTACGTTGAGTGGTTGTCTAACATAGTCCTAGTAAAGAAAAAGAATGGGAAGCTATGTGTCTGCATTGATTTCAGAGACTTAAACACGGCCACCCCCAAGGACGAGTATTAGATGCCAATGGTAGATATGCTAGTTGATTCGGCTTTTAGAAACGAAATTATGTCATTAATGGATAGTCATTCATGCTACAATAAAATATTCATTGCCAAAGAGGACGTCCATGAAACTGCGTTCAGGTGTACTGGGGCTATTGGTACTTTTGAATGACTCGTCATGCCATTTGGGTTAAAGAATACAGGGAAACTTATCAAAGGGCCATGAATTTTGTTTTTCATGACATGATCGGAGAATTTATGGAAATATACATGGATGACATCATTGTCAAATCAAACCAGGTACGTCATTTAAACTATTTAGAACAAGCTTTTGTTAAGATGCAAAAATTCGACCTAAAAAATGAATCCATTAAAATGTGATTTTGGAGTAAGGGCTGGCAACTTCTTAGGGTTCTTGATTAATCAGAGAGGGATTGATATCGATAAGAATAAAGCTAAGGCTATCTTAGAATTGCCGCCCCCACGACCAAAAAGCAACTTCAGATGATTTTAGGAAAGATAAATTTTTTGCGTCAATTTATCGCTAACCTGTCAGGAAAAATTGAGGTATTTTCCCTATTGTTGAAGTTGAAAACTCATGAAGAGTTTGTATGGAAAGATAAACATCAACATGCTTTTAACCAAGTCAAACGGTACTTGATTAATCTGCCAGTCTTGATGCCGTCAAGGGCGGGTCAACCATTGAAATTATACCTAGCTGCTACCGATACTACCATCGGATGTATGCTGGCGCAGGAGAGTAGCGAAGGCAAAGAGCAAGCGGTGTATTATTTGAGTCGGATGTTGAATGATCCTGAAACAAGATACACTGCAATTGAGAAGCTATGCTTGTCATTGTTTTATGCATGTACAAAATTACGTCATTATATGCTGCCGACTACGGTACATATGATATGTAAAACAAACATGATTAAGTACATGTTAACTCGGCCTATTGTTAAAGGCCGAATTGCCAAGTGGGCATTTGCTCTAACCGAAATAAATCTAGTTTATATGCCACTTAAAGCAATAAAAGGACAAGCCATAGCAGACTTTATTACGGAATACCCTAGAGCTCGAAATGAAAGTTGTGAGGGATACGTTCACGTGGTCCCATGGAAGCTTTACTTTGATGGATCCAGTACCCCCGGATCTGCTGGGGCTGGGATCATGATAATATCCCCTTATGGACAGAAAACGAAACTTATGTTCAAAATGAATTTTGAATGCTCCAATAACCGGGCCGAATATGAAGCCTTAATTGTCGGCTTAAATATATTGGCCAATATGAAAATACGTTTCGTCAAAGTTATAGGAGATTCTCAATTAGTGATAAAGCAATTATCTGGGGAGTACCAGTATCTTAACGAGAATATTATATCTTATTATTCACTGGCCAAAGAGCTGCTAAATCACTTTGACGATTTTGAGTTGATTCGTATTAAAAGAGAGCATAACTCGGAGGCCAACGATTTGGCACAAATGGCTTCCAGTTATAAAATATCAAAAGAGCTTGTTGACCATATGATTACTTAGACCAAGGTTTTACCATCGATGGACAATAGAGTTATGTTTACACAGTCGATAGAGACTCTTATCGACAATACAACTGTCGACAAAGTGGTAACCCAAGATTGGAGAACCCCATTTATAGACTATCTCAATAACCCAGTCTCTACTGATAGACACTTCAAAAGAAAAGCCTTCAATTATTTAATGATTGGAGATGAGTTGTATCGAAAGACTGTGGATGGATTATTGCTCAAATGTTTGGGACGACAAGAATCTGTCATAGCAATGACCGAGGTTCATGAAGACATATGTGGGGCCCATCAATCAGGGATAAAAATTAAGTGATTACTTTGTCGACATGGTTATTTTTGGCCGATTATTACCCGAGACTGCATAAGTTATGCTAAGGGGTGTGAAGCTTGCCAAAGATGACATACTGACCTCGAGACCGATGTCGATTCCGGCAGCTGTCCATAAAGGTCGAATTTCTTGGTCAGCCTTCAATCGAATAAACCATTTGTGAAAATCCTCTTCATAAAAAGGGTAACTTTGAAATCGAGAAGACCCGATGGATCACACATCCAAAATAGAAGAATGTTACAGTGCCAAGGTCTCACTGTGTTTATACGGGAAGTGAAATTGGAGATTCATAGGTATATTGAGTTGGTCCATGAAACTAAGACCTAGAGAGAAACAGTTGCATTCACCCTCGACAGCTTTCAGTAAATGAAAGAAGCAATTACCAACATGCGGATTGTCTTTAAACTTATCAAAAGCTGCGATGTAATCGCTGGATGAATATTTAGACTTTTTGGACGCCATGAGAAGCGATCGAAAAAGGTTCAGGAAAGGATTTTTAGGGTTGAAAGAAGAAGATGCGACGATGAAACAAGGTTTTTACAAGAATAAAAGATAAAGAAGACGATTTGAAAACCCAAAACTTTTCGGGGTAGATACGAGGTGATGTGTCTAATGGGTATTGGATGAGGAATTCGTAGAGACTACTCAAAAGGACATCAAAGGACAAAAAGGCATGATCATTGCCTAGGGATTCGTACACAGACAAGGTACATATTTAAAAGAAATAAATTCAAATTTATTCTTTTTAAAAGGGGGCATATGTTGACACCTAAAATTACCTTTGGCAGGAATGAGCCGTCCACAAGTTACAGAAGATATAAAGTACGGCCCACATGGCAAAAAAAAATATATATGAGAAAGGCCGCAAGTCAGGCCCAAAGGCAATTGTCGACAGGACATGTCGTAAAAGTGTTGACAAGTTTAAAATCACGAGCTCTGCACGTGATGTCGACAAATCCAAGCCTTGCACGTGACGTTAATGAATCTCAGATAACGAGCTTTGCACATGACGTCGACAAAGTTCAAAATTGCAAGTTTTGTGCAAAATCATAGTAATAAGTGATGAAAAATTCATTTACACGTGTCAAAAGGGCAAGACACGACCGTGGGCGTCAAGGATGACAAGAAATAAAGTGACACGTGGAAGAAAATTAGCTACTACGTGATGCCCAAGGAGCGTAAGCAATATCGATAAGTCAAGAAAAAGTTAAAACACGAAACGTAAGGAAGTGGAAAACGACTTTCAAGGAACAGTTGTCAAGCCGCCCTATAAATACTCAAAAATTTCCAACGTAAAGAGGACCTTCTTCAACAACACAACACATCTTTTATTTAACGGCAAAAGTACACCGCAAGTGCCATAACTTATGTACGGCGATCACTTTGGTGCCATAACTTTTTTTTGGATCACTTTGGTGCCAAAATCGGAAAAAAAAGATCACTTTAGTGCCAATTTGGCCGGAAATCCGACGTGGCATTTTTTATTAATTTTTGACGTCGACGTGGCTCGCCGGAGGCTGAGTCAGCGTGTACAGTCAGCATTTTTTATTTTAAATAATTTTTTTCAACGTGTACAGTCAGCATTTTTAATTTTAAATATTTTTTTATTTTTTCCTTTTTCTTTTCTTTTCTTTTCTTTTCTTTTTTTTTTCTCCCTCGCCAGCCGGTTGCCGGTGGCCGGCCGGCCACCGGCGAAGCCCGACAAGGGCTGGGCGAGGGCGGCCTTGCCCATGGCCGGCGAGGGGCGGCCGACCCTCGCCGGCGACGGGCGAGGCCGGCCCTCGCCGGCGTTGGGCGAGGCCGGCCCTCGCCGGCCCAGGCGAGGGTCACCCTCGCCAGATCCGGCGATCAGGCGACCCTCGCCGGCGTCGGGCGAGGGTCGCCTGCGCCCGACTCAGGCGAGGGCGACCCTCGCCGGCGTTGGGCGAGGCCGGCCGGCCCTCGCCGGCCTCGCCCAACGCCGGCGAGGGTCGCCCTCGCCGGATCTGGCGAGGGCGGCCTCGCCCGACGTCGGCGAGGGTCGCCCTCGCCGGATCTGGCGAGGGCGACCCTCGCCTGGGCCGGCGAGGGCCGGCCTCGCCCGTCGCCGGCGAGGGTCAGCCGCCCCTCGCCTGGGCCGGCGAGGGCCGGCCTCGCCCGTCGCCGGCGCGGGTCGGCCGCCCCGACCCTCGCCGGCCATGGGCAAGGCCGCCCTCGCCCAGCCCTTGTCGGGCTTCGCCGGTGGCCGGCCGGCCACCGGCAACCGGCCTGCGAGGGAGAAAAAAAAGAAAAGAAAAGAAAAAGGAAAAAATAAAGAAAAAAATATTTAAAATTAAAAATGCTGACTGTACACGTTGAAAAAAATTATTTAAAATAAAAAATGCTGACTGTACACGCTGACTCAGCCTCCGGCGAGCCACGTCGGCGTCAAAAATTAATAAAAAATGCCACGTCGAATTTCCGGCCAAATTGTCACTAAAGTGATCTTTTTTTTCCGATTTTGGCACCAAAGTGATCCAAAAAAAAGTTATGGCACCAAAGTGATCGCCGTACACAAGTTATGACACTTGCGGTGTACTTTTGCCCTTATTTAACCTTTATTTTAAGCACATTAGGAGTAGTTTTAGTCAGTCTTCATATTCTATGTCGTAGATTCAATTTCGACGAGGGTTTTTATCAGGTTTAGCATTGTTGATTAAATTCCAATATTGTGCCACTAGCTCAGTGTCATTGATTAAACTCCGACACTGTGTTTAGAGTATAGCTGTTGATTAAATTCCAGCCGTATTCATTCAAGTTACGTCATTGATTAAATTCTTACGTATTTTGAAGTTGTGTCATTGATTAAATTCCGACATAGCTTAATTTCAATATTTGCGAGTTGTCGTTGTATGGTTAGTATTGTCGAGTTTGACATCATATCGAGTCAGGGTGTAAGATCTAAATTAGGATTAATAAACGCATTTGACATTCTCTGTCTAAGCTTGACTCAAAACCCAGGTCTTCTCTAATAAAACTCGAAACGCAGCGTTCGGTAAAAGATTTTTCGACGGAATAACCAACCGGCGAAACAGAAGGCAAGCTTGAGTCTCAACTCTTTGATTTATTAAAGAGTCCACGGTGTTGTCTCCGCCCAAGTACAGGCAAAATCCACTTGTGTGATGTCACTACGTTATTGCCTTGATTACCGCGCTCCTTGATGGTATGTATGTTCATGAGTGTGTGCATGTGCTGAAAACCTAGCATTAAAAGCTGAACGAAAAGCTTCGCAAATATATAAACTCACGGTATATGTATTTTCAACGTCAAGTTTCTTTACATATAAAAGTTTCTCGAGAATTGCACTTTTTTTCACTGTTTATTCAAAGGATTCGGGCTTAAATGAGCTCATGGTCACTTTCTTTCGTTGAAAAATGCATGCGTACTCATCACGTAGTTTGTGAATTTCATATGTGCAACGCAAATTTCTACTGTGATGAAATGAACATTGAGATATTAAGTAAGGTAATTTCACTAATTAAAAGATGGTGAAAAACTTTAGGGAACTTCAGGAAGTTCTGAGAAATGTGTCACTTGAGCTGGCTAAAGAAGAATATGCCATCTCCAAGCAGCTTAATTGCTCAACATGTTGTTGCTTGAAACTTGTAAGAACACTTGAATTCAATGCTCAATTTGTTTGTAAAGTGATGTCCACGTTCTGGTCATTCCAGTGCAATGTTCATAACAAGTTGCATCTGTGTCTGTTAAGGTAGGACAATTTTAGCCAATATTTGGCTACTCTGTGGACAAATTGATGGACTATGTTAAGTTATGACATTTTTTGTACTGCTTATTGTGTCCATAGGCTGCTTTGATCTTCTTGTGGTCATGAAAGCATAGATTCAAACGAGACAAAATTTGATAATGGATATGTGTTCACCTTGATGGAGAACTGTGGTTTGGAAATCATCCAAATAAAATTGTGGAGGAAATGATAATCCTACTAAACCAAAAGTTGACTTGCTTGAAGCAATTGATTTGGTGATGTAATAACCACGATCATTTCCTAAGCTAATATTGTGGTTAACATGAAAAAATGAGCGGTATGATGAGGTTCTACTAAGCATGTATGTAAAAACATAATTCTTTATCCTCCTACATTATAGTAAGGGAATGAGAAGAAAATATTTTTCTTGGTAATTCAAGGCCTACTCAAGTTCTTGGAAAAGAGAAAATTCTTCTCAGAATTACGTTTAAAATGAGGTAGAGTAGTTGAGAAACTTCTTAGCAAATGTTCCTTTGGGAATGAAATGACACCTTCTTTATCCAGACATTGTAATTGCCAAGAGGCAATAGACATCACAAAGAATGAAACTTTTCATGGTAAAAAGCGATACATCCAGTTGAGATATGATGTGGTAAAACAATTGCTTAAAGATAAAATTATATCCATCAATTACATAAAGTCAAAAGTGATTTTGGCCAAACCTTTGACTATATACATCGAGGGCAATGGAACAAGATAGTCGAAGAAAATCAACAATTATGATAACCCAACCTATATGATTGACGATCCCATAAATTAGATTTATCTAGGTAATAATAAGTCACTCGTTCATATAGTGATGATATGGTATAATTGGTATCACTCTAAGGTGAGAATAGTGCAAGACTATAATGAAAAAGAGGTTGACATAAGCTCTTAATGAATTTCATAGTCATTGTTGGCGATGTATTAAACTGCAGATTACACTTGATGGAATTACCTATATAAGTGTGGAGTGAGGTCACTTCTATGAAAATTATGAGCGATAATCTTTAGAGCACTTATGAATAAATTAAACACACGAATGGCCTATTAGAGCAAAACCACATTGAAGGACAAACCTTGTGGAGGGTGTAATGTGAGTGGTGAAAATTATGATTCACAAAAGAAATTGTTGATTCATAAAAGTTTCAAACTTTACCAATACCTTTGTGAATTATATTTCTTTCTTTCTAGCACTGGTTCATAACCTAATAAGCATCGGTTCTGATGCATTATGCTCTAATAATATAACATTATTTTATTTATATTTTTCTTTTCAAAACCTCTTGAAATATGTGGGGGATTGTTGGATATTTTGATAGTTTTAAAATATTGAAATCGATTTTTTTGTAACGGTTTTTATCGTCGTAAATTTGTAATGGTTTTGCAACAGCAATATGAATTGGTCCTTCCGCGATCCCACCTAATAGCTTTATAATGTTTTGTAATGTTTAATTTATTTCTTCATAAACTCTTCATTATTTTATAATGGCTATATAACGGTCATGCTCTTCTTTAATTACCAATTGATTTATAACAGTTTCCAAATGGCTCTCTCTTTCTTTATGTATAAATAGTTACTTTGAACATAATTGGAAAGTGATATTGATATATCAACACTAGAATATCCTTATTTCTCTTTTCTTATCTCATTACGTGTTTTTCCTTTCTTTATTGTGTTATACACATAATGTCATTTCTGTTGCTTCTAATATTCAGTGTGGAATACTGAAGAAGGTCTGTTGTATCTTGAGAAGATAGCTGCTAAAGCATTATACATCGAGTTTCATACTTTGAGGGGTGGAATTATTTTAAAGATAGTGCTTGCACACCTCAAATAATTAATCTTATTTTCTCATCTTTTATAATAAATTTTTTTACAATTGTTATTTTTTTCATATTATCTAATATTTTTTCCAACTAATAAGACAACAAATGCTCAAGAATTTGCATGAAAAGAGGGATTTACAAATGTTATCAAGATGAGAATGAATTATTTAGTTTCTTGATATCGCGACCTACCTCTTGAGGGCCGAACTCGATAAGGCGGGTTTAGAGATAAGTGTTCATGAAATGGTTCATATGGCATATCATAAAAAATGATTTTACTGAAGTATGAATCTTTTGATTATCCATATGATCCATTGATCATAAACGTGGACTTTCCCTAAATCCATATCTCGCATGACAGTGAATCGATTTTATTTTTTTTTAGGAGTTGCCACTGGCCTAGGTCGGGGGTCGGCTAGAATATCCAACCGAAACGCGGGAATTTCGTTTCGGTTTCTACGAAAACCAGAGATCAAAGGTTCGGGGACTAGCTTACATTCATATTTCTATTAATGCCCTTTCGGTACCGCTAAACTTAACGTGGTTATTATCTAAGTTGTCATACATTTGTTCTTTACCATTTTCATGTTAAAGTCTTAACCCACTAGGTGATCATGCATCTTGTTTTTGTATTTTCATTTAAGATTCTAAACTAATCCTATCTTAATCTAGAAAAAGAAAGAAATAATCAATTGTATTGAAAGACATTTCGTAAAGTAAACACTCAAAGTATTGAAAAGACGAGCTAATTTTAAGTGCGAGAAAATAAAAACTCGCAACTCATCGGGTGTTTATTACAACACAAATTGAAAACCTGAGATATGATCGGGGATGAATGAATTGAATATGAATTGAAACCGGATCGGACATCGGTCTATCGTCATCATCAAATGAATACAAATTGAGATCGGATTGGACATCGATCAATCGCCTTGGTCTTTTCAATTTTGGATTATCTTCCCATGGACTGTCTCTCGGGTGTTGGCATTTAAATTCACAACATACATTCACAATAAATAATATCCAAAAGAATAACCAAAGAAAAATAATGGTGTAAACAATTCACTAATCAAACATGGGCCTCGGGGATTGGCCTTTGTTTTTCATGCATTTCGATTCACTACCCACCTAATTATCTAATATTATTTGATTAATGGTTAACAATAATGGGCTACCATTTGTATTCATAAAACGATAACTCATATAAATTAACCCCTAAAGTCGGGTTCTAAATGACCACAATGGGCTATCCGCCGAACATGCACCGGGGCTATTGCTTCTGTTCAGATGTGACTAACTAACCTAATGATGTCCAAACGAAGTGATTCATGTGTCATTAGAAAGCTTATGACATGAGGATCAAAAGTTAAGGAAACCATTTTTTTCTAAATCCTCACCGATTTTCTCGAAAATGACAAATTTACCCCCGGTGATAGGCTGGACCTGGTTTTGTTAGGGATTTCAAAATAATGGCGGGAAAAATAACAAACCTTATCAAAATCACGTGAAAATTTTTAGGCAGTTAGGATTCTTCGTGTGTAACAACATTTATGTTTTGAGTTTTGCTAAAAAGTCCTCCAAATTTTTATAAAATTTGGTTTTCGCGAAGGGCTCAACTGCAAATCAAATTTTAACCTGTGAAGACCTTATATGAAATTTTAAGCAAATTGACCCTTCAAAAATTGCTATTAGGCCCTCAAAATTTTCAGTCAACATAATGAGACCCCAATGAACAACTTTGTAATTTTTATTTTTTGCAAAAAAGGACTATAACTTTATCAAATTCGGAAAAATATCTTTTGGATTCCAAACGAATGAAAATCAGATCTGAACATAGATACTAATTAGATCATAAAAATTCCTTTTGAAAATTCAAATGACTTTCGATTTTGATGAAATTAGTATCAATGGAAATATCTCGATCTCAGTGTGAACTTTTGTGAAGAAAACTTTTCCATATTCTGAATACACGAATTTATGAAAATCGAAGAACACACGAAGGTCAGTCAGAAACCAGTCTGTCACCAGATTCATGCATAGATGACGTTGTAGATCGTACAATGCTAACATGCTTGGAATTTTATGAAAAGTTTATGATAAATAGATTAAGATGTGCTTTACGACTTTCATGAAGGAAGTTTTTTCAAAAAATGATTGTAGAAAATCATAAAAATCATCAAACAGCACAATGTCAATTAGGAAATCATCAAAACAGACTTGAACATCACATTCTAGATTCTGATCCTAACTTTCGAAAGAGTTTTGACATAGCAAACTAAGTCCGATTGAGGCATGCAATATATCAAATCGAAGCTTAAGACGTGTTTTACGATTCTCTAGTTCATCACTTCGCAAGATTTCGACATTAACGAGCTGAAATCGGCATCTCAAACATGCAGGTTTCCATGTACATGAATTTGCAGAACAACATCCAAGTGTACTTACTGATGTAGCTAGCAAGGATCACCTAGAGGGGGTGAATATGTGATCTTAAACAGTTTTTAAATATTTATGCGGAAATAAAACAGATCACATAAGAGTCTGAATAAAATTCAGATTCAAGATAGATTATATAGATGATGCTCTTAATGTGCAGAATATAAAGTAAGAGTTAAGGGATAGAAAATCTGTACACAAGTTTATAGTGGTTCGGCTTATAGTAAGTCTACGTCCACTCTCCCATGCTTACAGCCTACCGACTGGATTTCACTATGTAATCAAGAGGAATTTACAGATTTTGAGTGATAGAACTCTTGTGTATGATAGGACTCTCTATCTCATACAATTATTCTTACGAAGTAACCCTCAAGATCTAAATTTTTGGCTCAGTAAGACAAAAGAAATGATTGAAGTATACTCAGACTTTGGACTTGTTGATTCTTGAAACTATACCTTCCTTCTGCTGCTTGTTAATCTCCTTAAATACTCCTCTTCATCCAAACTAGCCGTTGGACAGCATTCAGAAGATCATCTTCCAATTTTCACCTTGGACAGATTTGTATAATAAGAATTGAGTAGCCGTTAGATGACAGATTCTGAATCCCGCTGATTCTGGTCGTCTATACAATCAGAATCTTGGTTTCCATAAGTAAAGCTTTGTCCGTTGTAATGCATTCTTGTCATAATATTTGATTGTCAATCGATTTGATTAAGATTGAAATAATCAAAACTTTTCTTCTGTGAAATCCATGCTAGATCACTAGCTGTTATGTTTCGTTCTGAATTCTGCGTCTGAATAATTTTTGCGTTTGCATCTGAATAACTTCTGCATCTGCATCTGCATCTGAATAACTTCTGCGTCTAAATCTCAGAACTTAGATTATGTGGGTCTTCAAAGAACTTATTTTTCTAGCTTGTAAAGTCTGAAAAACTTCCTTCTGAGTTTCCAGAACATATATATATTCCTGGAATAAAATGGTTCAGAATAAATATCAGATTTATGATTATCATAGAAAGTTTTGTCAACTTCAAAATCAGTAGGAGTTTTCCTCAATAATCTCCCCCTTTTTTATGGTGATAAAACTTTTCTGCAGATTGAATCAATTTGAAATTAATTGGAAGTAAATAAGCATATTTAGCGCATGAATCACTAATTGAAATTGAAAGAGCAAACTCTTTTAAAATCTGTGTCTTTTCTCTTCCTTTGTATACAACCTGCATATGATCTGCACATTTAATGTCAGTATAGCAAATGGCAAATCTGCACATCATCTCTCCCCCTTTTTGTCATCAGGAAAAAATCAATGATATAAAATGAATAATCAGTCTAATAAGAATTTTTAGAAATACTACGGACCAAAAAATGAAATAAGACTTAGAGAGAAATGTTTTAAAATAGGCTATTTTTTTTTTTTGAAGGAGTACGAATCAGTTGAAAATTTGTCAATATTGAGACAGCCTCCTCAATCTTCAAACTACATTGACCCATAGCCTTATCCATGTTGGATGAGCATAGAGTAATGGCTTCCTCAAGTTCTGCTTTGTCTGTTGCTGCTTGGAGTCGTTGAGTGTTGTAGTTTTCCTCAACAATTTTCTGTAGATTCTTCATATTTTGTTCTAGCGCAGCTTGCTTGTCTTTAATCTCGAGCAGAATAAAAAGGATGTTTTGATTTTCTGATGGCTGTTCTTGGACATTAGTTGGCTCAGACTAATCGAACCCCATGGTTGCTTCTTCTGGAATCTCCTCCTGAACAGGTGCTTGATCTTCAGAAATATGTTCCGTAGAAATTGGTTCTGAAACCTTTGGAGTTGGTTCAGAAATATGTTCTGGAGCATCAACATGGCCTGTACCAAGATGCTCTACTTCTACTTCATCACTTTCATCATATAGAAGAATTTTTCTTTTCTTACTGTACACCTTTAATGGGATTGGAGATTCTGTCTGATTGCTTGCTGATCTTACCCCTTTTCTCTATCTTGTCATTTTGACACTTGACTTTTCAGTAGATTTTGCTTCAGATTGTTGAGCCTCTTTTCCTTTTATTCTTTCCCTTACATCATCAAACTACTTCATTTTGGAGAGCATTCTTTTTCCAACAAACATACAGGGAACAAGGTTCTGGCGCATTTCATCAGGAATCGATATTTTTAAGAACATGAAAATGCGAGAGATTAAAACACCATATGGCAGTTGTCCCTTGTCCTTCTGTAATGCCCTGTACATATGGAAGATGATGATATGAGGAAGAGAAAAAGGTTGATCTTTCAAGATAGCCCAAATGAGCTTGATTTATGATTTGGATAGGTCAATTTTGGAGGCTGCATTGGGCTTCAAGCAATTGATAATGATCTTATACAAGATCACAGACCGTCTAGATAAGTCAGAGTAGGAAAGATGCCGCTTTGATCCTTGAGCAAAGTTAGGATTTTCATAAGCCACCTTAGAAGCATCTTTAAGATTCACTGCCAATGGAGTAAACTTGGAGTGTTTTGCTCCAATTATCCTTGCCAACACATCCGCTTTTCAATCGAATTTTTTGTCACCAGCAATGAATTGGATCCAGTTGGGTGACAAAATAGAGAGATTGGAATAGAGGTAGGCAGTTAATTCAGCATAAACATTGGCAGATTGAAGGCAAAATTCATAAATGCCTAGCTTCGCAAACAGGTGCTTTACTGAAATGTCAGCCTTCTCTAGGTAGTCGAAATCCACAGTTCTGTGGTTCATGATTCCTCGAACAAGCAACAATTTATAACAGATATTATGCTTTGTGCTTCTGAATAATCCTCCTGTACCTGGCACACCAGATGCTATTCCTATCTTCATTTCAAAATTCTCAAAAAATCGAGCATCATCATCAGGAATAACAAACTTGGTTGCACTGGTAGTTTTAGGGCTGATTTGAGTAGATTTTTTGTCAGAAGGTGTTGATGATTCTCCGACTTTTTCTTTGCCCTTTTTGGAATAGGGCTCTTTTGGTGTAGTGTTGGACGGAACATTGGCAGTATCAACGCAAGCTTTAGAGAAGTTTTGCGTAAGATATTCTTCAGAGAAGAACCCATTGTCTCTCAGATAGTCACGCAAAGTAGATTCAGAGGCATTGTTTCGCTTCAACGTCAAATAAGCATTCCATACATGCTTGATGCTTTAAAACGAAAATCTATTTTACCATAAGCTTTGGGAGGCGATGATCGATGAGGTGGTGTCGCTTCAACAAGTTCTTCACGATGGTCCGATTTTGTATCTGAAATCTCCATATACTCCGTTGGTGCAGTAGATTTAGAGTCTTGATTCAGAATGCGTGAAGATCTTCTTTTGAACGGCATTTTGATCACTTCTAGAACAAAAAGTTTCGATCTTTGGAGGAAGAAGAGGAGAGTCTCTGAATATCGGAAGGGTTTGAAGAGTAAAAGATCATACTGATAGGGTTTTGAAAAGTGATGGACAGGTTTATAAACGAGAAGGACGGGTTTTAAAAAGAAAATGTCATTTTTAGAAAGTAAAAAATAAGCCCAAACATGTACGAAGGAACTAAACTTTTTGAAACATAAAAGATCACGACAATATCATGATAATATTTCAAGCACAATTAATCAGATAAATTAGGATACGTACCTGATTTGCTTCCAAAAATAACAAATGTGAAAATATTCTGCCAAAAATATTCCCGCCAAATTTTAAACTAAGTACTTACCATTCTTTGAAAGTCTGAAAAATGTTCAAACTAAGAACATTTGAGTCTGAAAAATTCCTGTCTGTCAAACACTTCAAGAAAATGGATAAGTAATGCACAGTTTGTTTATAATATACTCAAATGAGGATTTGTCAAGAGGTTTTGTGAATATATCAGCTAATTGATTCTTAGAATCAATGAATTGAATATTCACATCGTCATTTTGAACATGATCTCGAATGAAATGATATGTGATATCAATATGCTTTGCACGAGAGTGAAGAATAGGGTTTTTGGACAGATTAATAGCACTTGTGTTGTCACACTTGATTGCAACACTTGATTCTTCAACAGCAAAGTCTCTTAATTGCTGCTTCATCCACAGAATCTGTACACAGTAGCTTCCCAAGGCTCTATATTCTGCTTCTGTCGTAGAAAGTACGACTGTATTTTGCTTCTTTGAGTACTAGGATACCAACATATTTCCAAGCAGTTGACATCTACCTGTAGTACTTTTCTTGTCCACTTTACATCCAGCTAGATCAGCATCTGAATAACCAGTAAGAGTAAAATCTGAATCTTTGGAGTACCAAAGATCTAACATTGGATAAGTTCCAATGTATTTGATTATTCTTTTTATTGCAGAAAGATGCGATTCTTTGGGTCTGATTGAAATCTTGCGTACATACAGACACTAAAAAGTATATCAGGTTTAGATGCAGTAAGATATAATAATGAACCTATCATGCTTCTATATACCTTCTGGTCTACCTTTTTACCATGTTCATCCTTGTCCAGTTTGGATGTATGGGACATTGGAGTGTCTGTTTTCTTACTGTTTTGTAATCCAAACTTCTTGATAATCTCCTTAGCATACTTCTCTTGGCAAATGAATGTCCCATCTTTGGTTTGTTTCACTTGTAAGCCAAGAAAAAATGTAAGCTCACCCATCATACTCATCTCGAATTCATTCTGCATATTCTTTGAAAACTCTTTACAGAGCAGTTCGTTAGAGGAACCAAAAATGATATCATCAACATAAATCTGAACAAGCAGAAAGTCCTTACCCTTTCTCTTAATGAATAGAGTTGTATCAACCTTACCTATTGTGAAGTCATTTTGCAGAAGGAAGGTACTCAACCTCTCATACTAAGCACGGGATGCTTGTTTCAGACCATAAATGGCCTTTTTGAGTTTGTAAACATGATCAGTTTTTCTTGATTCTTCAAAGCCTGGTGGTTGTTTTACATATACTTTTTCTTTGATATATCCATTTAGGAAGGCACTTTTCACGTCCATCTGAAACAATTTAAAGTTATGGAAACAATAATAAGCTAATAATAGCCTAATGGCTTCTAACTTTGCAACCGGTGCATATGTTTCATCATAATCTATACCTTCTTCTTGAGAATAGCCTTTTGCAATCAGTCTTGCTTTGTTTCTTGTGACTTTCCCTTTGTCATTCAGTTTGTTTCTGAACACCCATTTTGTTCCAATTACTGGATAATTTTTTGGTCTTGGCACAAATTCCTATACTTTATTGATTCTGAACTGCTGAAGTTCCTCCTGCATAGCTTCTATCCAGCTTTCATCTAATAAAGCTTCTCCAACTTCTTTTGGTTCTATTTTTGATATCAACGCCAAGTTGCTGATGTTCTCCTTTTGTTTGGATTTAGTCTTGATACCTTCTTCTATTTCTTCAATGATGAGGTTCTTAGGATGACTTGATTTATGTTTCTAGTTTTTGTCAAATCTTTTCTTATGAATATCTGCAGACTCTGAATGTTCTAATTGAGTCTGGATTGTATCTTTTTTCCCTTCTTTTGAGGATTTTACGATCTTTGGAGATTCTTGATGAACTTCTGATATCTTTTGAATGTTGGAAGGTAGTTCAGATTTATCTTTGTAAGTTTGAATATTTTCTTCAAACTTCACATTCATTGTTTCTTCCACAGTCTGAAATTTTTTGTTGAAGACTCTGTATGTTTTACTTGTAGTAGAATATCCGAGGAAGAGTCCTTCATCTGCTTTCTCATCAAACTTACTAGTGCAGTCATTTGGATTTTTAAGAATAAAGCATTTACAACCAAACACACGAAAATATGAAATGTTGGGCTTTCTAACTTTGAAAAGCTCATAGAGGGTTTTCTCAAGAATGGGTCTGAGAAAAGCTCTGTTGATGATATAACATAATGTAAAAACTGCATCTGCCTAGAATTGAAAAGGAATCTTGCTTTCAATCAACAGTGTTCTTACCATTTCTTGCAAAGAATGATTTTTCCTTTCCATAACACCATTTTGTTCTAGTATATATGGAGAAGAAAAATTATGTTGAAAGCTATTTTCCTCACAAAAATCTGAAAAAATTTTGATTTTCAAATTCTCTCCCATGATCTGTTTTAATGCAGGAAATAGTATAGCCCTTTTCATTCTGAACTCTTTTTGCAAATTTTGAAAAATATGAAAATGCTTCATTTTTATGAGCAAGAAAGAATACCCAAGTAAATCTTGTGAAGTTGTCACACTCCGTATCCCACGAAGCGATAACATCCCACTAAAGTCGATTTTGATGCAATGCTCCCAGGATACGTCGCCGACCCAACACTCAAGCAAAGATAAGGCACATGCGGAAACCAAGTATATAAGTATATATATACACTCGTACAAAATAAATACTTGAGACCAAGGTAGAACAACTATCATCAAACATATACATTTTCCATAACCATAAAAAACCTTGAATTACAAGATTCACTTATACAACCAAAAGCAAACAACATCAGCAGTCAACAGCTAATAAATCAAAAAGGGTAAGTGGCTAGGGGAAGGTTAAGCTAACTATAGGGAAGTCACTAACAAAAAGGAACGAGCTTCCCTATCAGGACTAGGACTATCTTAGGGCTCCCAGTCTGGGTCTGACGATTCCGAAGAATCCTCCGGCGTCTCTCCTTCGCTACTCTCAGATGACTCAGACTCCTCTGAGTCCATGTCTTGAGCTTCCGCCCATTCATCTTCAGAATCCGGTTCCAATTCTGGGTCTAAGTACAGCCCTAACTCTTCATCGGGTCCCATTTCTTGATCTGAGCCTAACTCTGCGACTTCTCCACGATCTTCATCAGAGTCCAAATCCATATCCTCGAGTTCATCTTCTTCGTCATTAATATGGTCCGGGTTTTCGGCTATCACTTATGGCTCCTGTGGCTCCCCATCCATGGGCTCATCGACACCATCCACATCATAAAAGTCCTGCGGGTTTATTATCTCATTATCCGCATGTATGGGCTCCATCAAGCCATTCTCATCTAGTGGGGCATTGAAGGTTTTCAGGGGTCGACCCATGTTCCCATTCGCATCCCGAAGACACCACACTACATATTCCTGAGTTTGATAGAAATACTCCCCAACATTAATGAATACCACAGATCGATACCGTATATACGTCTCCCCATTGCTAGAAGGAAGAACACTAGTTGACTGCTGAATCTGCGTTGGGATCCAAAAAAGTGTGTATCTTTAGCATGGTTAGGGTCGGGGGTCTGAAATGTTTGGGTTATACAACTATGAGAACACGTCTCAGTGAGTAAAACCTCCTAAACCTAGGCTAGGCTAACATACATTCTCCTGACAGATAATAAAACACTCAAAAGCCAATTCACAATAATCATTGCGCACATTAGTAACCCTGCAGGTTAGGCAATTCAAGAAATAATAATCATTGCACATACGTGACACACATAGTCACACATACGCCATGCTCACGCTCACGCTCAATAATATTCATTTCGCACGCCATTCACCGAGTCTCACACACTCGCATACTGGTCCATGCATTCTTATGCATGCAAATGTCATTATCGTGCCATGTTCTCATTCGGGCTCATACAGCACAGTGGCTCAATGCTCATTTATCAATTAATGCGACCCGCATAAAATGCATCAGGTCTATTTCTCAAATCACAACACTCCGTGGCCCGCGTAAAACGAATTTTCGGCCCTGTGTCTCTAGCCCGCGTCAAAACGCATCAGGCGCAACACTGATCTCCTTACGAACCAGAGCCCGCGTAAAACGCATCAGGTTGATTGTCTTCCGGACATACCGAGCATCGACCCGCGTAAAACGCATCAGGACGGCACACTCCGCGTAACACGCATCAGGGCGAAATGTGATCACACATACACACAGTCAGTTATTATCTGAACCCCGCGTAACACGCATCAGGGCGATTAGGTGATCACATGCTCATGTCAGGCACGCATTCTGGCACAATTCTCATTTCAAGCCGCATTCTCGGCATACAATGCGTGACCATGAAATGCATCACAATATAACATGAGCAGCACATAATACAGACACTCAGTCAAATCACTATCACCAAACAATGCCCAAATCACAATAATGTATTCACGTAGCCAATTTAATACCGTGCGGCCCAATTCTCAATATACAATCTCATAATTAAACCAAGCCGTCAATTGGCCAATCACACTCCGCACGATTCGGCCATACGAGCACACAACATAGCATTTCACAATTGAGCACAGTTAATCATCAATCAATCAACAGCCAATCACCTCGGGTAAACCCGGCCATTCAACTAATAATTCTTGCTATCCGATATAATCCGGTATATTCCTCAATTTACTGATAGCCACTATTCCATCAATCCGAGCCCAATAATTATCTATAATCATCCACTAAAATCCTCAAGTTTTATTACCACCAATCAGTCCTCAATCCTGTCCTAAATATACACCGATAATGCCTAAATCGGTCCAGAAAACGTACTATCAGTCTTAATCCGGGTTTAGGAAATTATACTCACTTAATTCAACTCTACGACGACGGGAAACGGCGGCCGATCACCGGTGAACGGTGGAACCGGCGGCAGCGTTTCCGGCGAGCGGCGACGTGCGAACGGCGACGGCGGTACGGAACCGTACGGACATGTACGGATAGCCGTACGGGACGGTGACGTACGACGACATATGGGCGGCTGGAACATCCCGGTGGTAGTAGCTCGGCCGAACCAGCTCCGGCGCGGCGTCGGTCTGCCTCCAAGCGGCGGTCCTCGGCTTTCCTTGGCCGGAAAAGAAAGAAAACGAGGGGGAGAGGGAGAGAGAGGGGATGGTCGGCTGAGGGTGATGGTCATGAGGTGAAGTGGAGACGGTGGCACGGCTGAATGGCAACGGCGAAGCTCCGGCGGCCGGCGACTTGCATCGGCTAATCAAATCACCGCGCGGCAATGCCGGTGATGCTGCCGTGGAAGAGATTTTGCTGGAATGTGGATCTTCGGCCACCAGCAAGCTCAGCTGGCCTTGCGACTGGCTTCGTGGCACCGTGGGGGACGTCGGTGAGGCGATGATCCGCCGGAAAATAGCTGGCGAGGAGACGAGATGGCCGGCGGCCGAGAGAGAGAGAGAGAGAGAGAGAGAGAGAGAGAGAGAGGGAAAAAACACTATATACTCACCTCAACTTTGAATATTGGCCCTTAGATTAATCTAATAGCCTAAAATGCCTCCTTAATGATTAAGAATATTCTTTAAAGGCTAAAGATTGGTGACATGGCGTCATGGATAGACATGATCAATTCTAAATGAATGGCCATGATTGATTTGCTTATTCCCTAATTAATTTGCTTAATCCTTAATGAAGGGCATTTTGGTAATTTTCACTTAGGATTCTTGTAATTTTCAATTAAGGGCATTTTTGTCATTTTTGGGCTCAAAAGGATGTGGCCGGCCTTCATTGGTCGGAATGGACGGTCGATTGCCGAACTTTTGATTGGAAAATGGCCAATTCGACTAGATCGGTTCAATTTGAATCAAATCGGATTGAGCCGATTAGCCCCAAATTTGGCCTGATTGAACTGGTTTAATCCTTGATTCCTTTTGTTCCAATTTGGTACAATTTGATCTCTATCATGATTAATTGACCCCATTAATATCGAATTCAATCAAATTGGATTGAACCGATTTGAAATTCATGCACAAATTGATCCAATTTAACTTGTTTGTCTCAATTGCTCTTGAATTTGGGTAATTGCATGGCCAAGCTAGACTAACAAATTTAATTGAAGTCCAATTAACCAAATTGAGTCTCAATTCATCAAATTGAATATTAGTCTAGAGTGGGTCAAGTTGAATTGCATTGATTAGACCAATTACCCTTAGACTTCTTAATCATTGGATCACTAAATTGATCAAATTGACTCAAATTCATGTGAATCTTCCAAAATTGATTTTGAATTTGGATTTCATATAAGAAATTAGGCTCATTCGTGCCTCAATTGCACCAATCATAAAAAAATCTATCCAAATCACTGATTAGGGCCAAAATTAGGGGTTTTTGTGTTTGGCTTGGAATTACAAAATTTGTTCCGAAATTGAATATAAAATAACCTCTAGATCAAATTTCGTGAAGAAAACTAACCTAAAAAATGACTAGAAATGAAGTAATTTCATTTTTGGCCGATTTGAACTAAATTCCGCAAATTGGGAAAAAGTTGATTCTAAACCGATTTTTGGAAAATTTCAGATGCCAAAGGCAAATTGGATGTAAAATAAGATGATTTTTGAATTTTTTGTATTTTTCAATTTTTTTGATCAAAGGTTTGATCAAAAGTCAAACCCTAGTTGACTTTTCACTAGAAGTTTTAATTTTATGATCAAATCTTTGAATTTTTCTGGAATTTTCACTTCTAAAGTGAAATTAAACTTAAAAGGAATCTTTTTATGCAAAAAGCCCCAATTTGACCCGGGATTGACTTTTCGTCAAACGGTTGACCAAAAAGTCAACGCGAAAGTCAATCGTTTAACTTTTCGGATTTTTGCATGAAATGAATAGAAAATTATTTATAGAAGCTAGATCAACAAACAGAATTAAAAAACAACACTTTTTGTTCAAGAAACGGATTCCGTCGCGATCGGAAACCATATTTTCGAATTTTCCGCTTTTAATGATGCGTCGGCTAAAAATTAGATGTCAACACTTTATAATTAAAAAGAATATTTATATATCGAGCTTTGCCAGGACACATTTGCCATAAAAAACAACGATGACGGTGAAAAGTGAAAAATCCCTTTGCTTGGTGTACTATCAGACTTTAATTAGTTTAGTCATGAATAAGTAAGTGGTGCTTGAACATACAAGAATCGAGAAATCGGTGAGCATTAGGAGGACGTATAATTTATGGTGTGACCAATTTAATGGTCATTCGGAAGCAAAAAATATTGAAACGTCTGACCATCAAATAAATTTCCTCAATTAATTTTTTATTGTTTTTATTTTTGGGATTTTTTTTTTTGGATTTTTCATTATAAAAATATTTAAATTGATAGTTTTAGGGAAAAACCAGTCTGGGCCAATCGTCCTACTTGCACATCAACCCCTAATATTACTCTGCCAAAAAATAAATAAATAAAACAATTTTCTTGATAAAAACATAAAAAAATAAAAACAATTTTGGTTAGTCTAATGATAGAGAGGCGGGAGGTTTAAAATTTATCACAACCTTGTCCTGGTATATTTTACTTTCCACCATTTTTTACATCAAAATTCTTTTTTTTGAAATCCTTGAAATTCGAGTATCGAAATCGAACAGAATTCCAAGGAAAAGATCAATTGAAAGGTGAAGCAATCAAATGCAGGTAAAAGCACAGAAAGCGTCTCTTTTCCATGCATGAACAGAAAAGAGGGACGAGACACTGACTGTCTGACACGGAAGGAGACGGCATCCGCAGTAGCGTAGGAAATTAGTCGTACCAAAGTCTCATCCCCCAGACCGATTTTCCTAAAACTATATAATTTAAATATTTTAATAACGAAAAGTCCAAAACAGCAGTTTTTCCAAGTTCTTGAGATAAAAAGGAATCCATTGATGGTCAGGCGTTTTCATTAATTGCTCTGGAAAATGGAAGAGCCGTCGCTCTTACTTCTAATAAAACAAAGGAATGACAAACGGAGTGAACGAAGATATTTGGATGTATGTATACCAGACGGAGGGAGGAGTTTTAGTTTTGGTTGGATTCTCTTTTGGTTTAACCATTTTGAAAAAGTGTTGATTTCATTTCGCAATTTCTCAATTTTGGTGAATTTAAAATACATTTTCATAGAAATTGATGGTGGAATTATACATATTCAAGGGCAACTGAATTATATTACTATACAATCTTTTTTTTTTTCAATTTTAATTTGGCCAGAATTTTTTTTAAAGAAAGTTGGCAAGGACTTAAGTGAGTACGTACGCCTCACTTAGCCCAATAAATTTGGGCTACAATAAATGCGCCTAGAACAAGCATATCCAATGTGAAGCAGGATGCTTAAACCACTTATACCGTAGCACTGTAATGCTTGCTTACATATATTGCAGAACATGTTTTTGCAAAGTAGAAAACAAAGGAGATAGTCAGGTGCTATTCCGCCTTTGGTACAAACATGCTTACATGTTGTAGAACAACTAGTATATTCTTCAGTCGCCTCAAGTAAACAACAACATACTGAAGAATAGTATGCGGTGAGCTTCTGGTAATAATTTTGGAAAGAAAGGACAGAGAGAGGGAGAGAGAGCAATTAATGAAGAGAGAGAGAGAGGGGACAGAGCTGCTAAAACGTCCCTGTCTCTCTCGTCCGTCCAACTTGGTGAAGATCTTTAATCCCATCTCGCAAAAAGCCAAAACAAAAGCCTGCAAACGCGCTTGCTTTCTTCGAGAAACTGAAACCGCAGTTCTGTCCTCTTTTTCTCTCCTTTAATTACCCCTCTCTCCGTCTTCTCCCTCTCTATTCGTTAATTATAAGAGTAATGTTAAAATATATTTCGATTTTGTGTTCAAATAAGAAAATTTCTTATTTTAAATAGTTTTTTTTATTTTAAGTAAGTTACCCAATTGAATAATTTCTTAATTAAAAAATATTTTTTTATTGGACAAGTTTTTCTAAAATGAGTTTTCTTAATTTGGATATACTTATTTATAAATAAAAAAGAGATGGTATTTGTGAAACTCATTAAAGAGGAGTTTCTGTTTGTGAATTACACTCTGAAGATATTCGAGTGTATTGTAGCTGATTAAATCTTATGATAAGAATTTGTGTTAATTTTTTCGTGAGATTAAGAGATTATTTCGCGAAAAATTATGGAGCTAAGCACAACGCGAATTATTGGGTATAATTAGAGTTTGGGAAACACTTAGAGTGTTTGAATGATTCGAGTGTGGTTGTAATTTCCGTTGTATCACTTGATTTATAGTGGAATTCGTTACCGATTTTTCTGTGAACGTAAGTCACTATGATCGAATTATGTAAATTTAATATTCGATTTATTTTTTTATTTTATTAAATTTATTATTCAATCATTTGGCTTTCATAATCGGTGGAATTGATGAGACTCGACTGTTTGAGTAAAGTGGGTTGCTTTAGCCACAAGAGTTTCGCATCAAGCCGACGATGTCTCTGATTGTCAAGGTGCTTGATCTCCTTGCATCCATTCTCTCTCTCTCTCCCTTTCTCGGAAAAGAGAAGATGAATGTGTTAATGAATGAATCCATTCACACAGCTCAAGAATTTGCAGGGAAAGGAGGACTATTATCAAGTGCAAAATCCCTTCGCTTGGTGTACTCGAAGTCTTTGAATTAGTCAGTCATAAATAAGTGCTTAAAACATGAAAGAATTGAGAAATAATAGGTGAGCATTATTAAGCATGGACGTACAATTACTGGCTCGGATGTACAACGACCGGCGAATGAAGGCGATCAGTGGCTATAAGGAAATGGAGGCTATTTTCGTCCCATAATATGATTAAGGCATTTAGGGTGCATCATTAAACCAACAAAGCCTTAATCATCTAATTTAAATTTAAAATGGCGGGTGGCAAATTTGTTCAGTTCAATTCTTTTCTTTTCTTTTAATTTTTTTATTTCTATGTAAGGTCAAATTATCGTAATTGAAAATAATTTTTAAATGGATATTATCATTTTGATATTTTACCTCTCAAAGGAAAATTATTTTCATGAACGGTGGCAGAGAAAGATGACCTTTCGATGGGAGACAGGAGAGAGGACAGAGGAGAGACGGGAGATTCATCAAATCTTTTGCTCGGGTCTGGTAAAAGACCCAACGAACAGTCAATAGCTCAGTCGATCAGACAATTAATATTTGTCGCGCGTGTCCCAGCGACAAAACCTAAAAACCTCACCTATTTATGAACAGAAAGATAAAATATCGGACAATCAACAGCAACGTTCAAGAATTTGCACGAAGAAGCTGGCCATCAACCGTCGAAGAAGCGGCCCGCGAAGAGGAAGGGCGGCGACGCCGATGACGACAGGGCCGAGGTGGTGGTGCGCCATATTAGTAAGAGCCGGTTAAGTTTTAAGCTGCTCTTGAGCAAGAGAGATGACATCTACTTTTGGACACGATTAACTTTGGCAAAAGATGAAAGAAGATGAGGAAGAAGGGGACGGACAAAATAGTAAATTTGTAATTATTTAAAAAGATGAGGTATATTTTTTAAATTTGAGAGAAAAAGAATATTTGTCAGCTTCCAGCCGCACTAGGAAGACGAAGCAGAAGAGGGGCTTTGGACCTTGTGCTTGACCAATTTTCCTGAGAAGTATTGAATGCCCAGAGCCAGTAAGCACATGCTCTTCTCAACTCTTTATTTATGCCCGGAGAGGCTTTGAACAAAATGTTAAAAGCCAGTAAGTATTGAAGGAAACTTTTTATTTTAAAGGAATTTCGAATTTACTCTTTGCTGATTCTTTTAAATTATGGCCTTCCAATAAAACCCGATAAAATAGAAGAGGTTGAGCTTCGACTTCAATAAAACCCAGGAATGACAAGAGACGGAGGGAGTGGAAAGTATTGGATACATACCATACGGACGAAGATTTAGCTTTTTTTTATAGTCTGTCCTAGAGCGAAATTTAGTTTTGGGTAGCTTCTTTTTGGTTAAATCTTTTTCAAATAGGGTCTACTTCATTTCACAATTTCTCAATTTAGATGAATTTAAAATACACTTTCATAGATATTGATAGTGGAATTACACATATTCAAAGGCAACTTAACTATAAATTCTTTTTTTTCGGCTAGAAAATTTTTTATTGGGCATTTCGTTTTTAATATATAGAAGAAGAGATTGAGGGAACAATTTTCATTGAATCTGATATTCGAATATAAATACAAAGGGGAGTGGGTGAAATTTTTATTTTATTTTTTTGGTCATCAAGTGCGTCATTAGTTTAATGCCTAAGAAATGAGGAAATGACCATTACCTTAAACAAATTAAACGGAAATTGAAAAATCACTATGTTTTATTATGTTAAATAGAAAACCACAGTACAAACATCTTGATTTTGAAAATTAAGTAATAACGCGAAATTTGAAACTCTTCTAAAACCAAAAACACCAACATCGACGAAAAGAAGTATGTTTAAATGTAAAAATTGAAAAGGCAGAAAGAATGGGGGGATGGAAATTAGATTAGCATTCAATGCTGCTAAGTAATTAAATAAGCGTCGAGGCCCCCTAAATCACGTCATGACCATCCGTCAAGACAAAAAAGGCAGAATTTAGGGCGTCAAAGTTGATTTTCCTTTTGGGTTTAATTAAAAAAATATTAACTTTAGATCGAAGGACAATTATGGTCATAATTTTTTTTTATCCTGTAAAAATGTACCAATTTTAGATCGAGGGATAATTTTAGCCCGAACTTTTTTTGTCTGTAAAAAAACAATAACTTTAGGTCAAATGATAATTCTGGCTCTAACTTTTCTTTGTTTCGTAAAAAAGCACAAACTTTCAATTAAATCCAAAATCTAGCCCTTATTGACTTAGAATTATTGATTATCTAACTTAACTATTATACCTTATCAATAAATCCGCGTGGCTTGTTAACTTGATTTAAAGCAATATTTACTGTCTTATTTTTTAAACCACAATTTGAAGAATAATGGTGAAACTGTTTGTCTCCTTCACTTCACCGGCAAGTTAAAAATATCTTCAGATTGAATTTTTATAGCCAGACGTAATTTGAAGCCGACCACCGCCTTTCGATAGACGCCATGGACAAAATTCGCCAAGCTCACCACCATAACCTTTTTTTCTCAAATAATAGTGACTTTAGCCATAAAGTCAACGGGAGGCCAAGTTTGAGATCATGGTGAAAGTTGGTAATTTTTCATGAGATAAAAAAAATTTGGAGTAAGAATTGTCACTCGACCTAAAATTGGTATTTTTTTAAGGAACAAAAAAAATTCAGGCCAGAATTGTACATTGACCTAAAGTTAGTGTTTTTTTATAGGATAAAAAAAAATTTGGTCAGAATTATCCCTCGACCTAAAATTAATATTTTTTTATGAGATAAAAAAAATTCGAGTCAAAATTGTTACTTAACTTAAAATTGGTGCATTTTTTTTTGAAATTAGGCCTTTCGTTTTTGGGCGTTCTTACGATGAAAGTACTATCATATTCATATATATCTCTCTCTCTCTCTAAAATTCCTCAGATCCTCCTGATCTCTCCCTCACTCTCCCATATCTCACGGCCGATTCTCCTTCATCATCCTGCTACCTTAAACCGGAAGCGCGCTCAACGACTACGCTGGAGAAGAAGAATCCGGCTGCATTTCAATCCTCCATGGCGACGAATGCTGGCAACGAGACTGGGGTTTCAACTAGTGGAGGAGGGGAGTGGAGGAGGCGCAATCATTTGTGGTGCTTGAAGGACCGGATCGTGCTCCTCAAAAACATAGCTGAATTTCAAGAACAGAAAAAATGGATTGCCTACTCAATTTCCCCGCTTTTAACACTTCCC
This sequence comes from Syzygium jambos, assembly GCA_031216235.1. NCBI lineage: Eukaryota > Viridiplantae > Streptophyta > Magnoliopsida > Myrtales > Myrtaceae > Syzygium > Syzygium jambos. Next base: position 14,809,780 of record CM062221.1, read on the forward strand.
TTCAAGATAATAAGGCGATCTTCGAGTACTCTTACGAGCCATGTGAAACCAAGATGGCGATGTTGAAGAGGAGGTTGCCTAAAAGAATAACGAAGAGTGACTTTGTTAAGACCGAACAAGATAAGACTCTTGTCAAGCTATACTAGAAGCTCTAGCATGTGGAGGGTAGCGACGAAGGAGAGTCGGAGCTGGAGCCACATTCAGCAATCCCGCCGGAGTCCGCTGCTAAGAGGGCAAGAAAGGCCGGCGGTGATGGGGCTGAGCTGTCAATCCCGCCGAAGTCTTCTGTTAAGAGGGCAAGAAAGGCCGGCGGCAATGGGGCCGAGCCGTCAGTCCCGCTAAAGTCCTCTGCTGAAAGGGAAAGAAAGGCCGGCGGCGATAGGGCCGAGCCGTCAGTCCCTAGGAAGACTAAACGACTGTGGTCCAAGACAGACAAGGCAGAAATTAGAGCGTCAAAGTTGATTTTCATTTTGGGCCTTTTTTTTGACGAAAGTACTATCATATTCATCTATCCCCGCCTCTCTCTCTCTAAAATTCCTCAGATCCTCTTCACCTCTCCCTCACTCTCCCATATCTCATGGTCGATTGACATCCTGCTACCTCAAACCGGAACCGCGCCCAACGACTACGCTGGAGAAGAAGAATCCGGCTGCATTTCAATCCTTCATGGTGACGGATGCTGGCAAAGGGACTGGGGTTCCACCAACTCTTAGAGGGGGGGAGCGGAGGAGGCGCAATCATTAATGGTCCTCGAAGGACCAGATCGTACTCCTCCAAATCATGGCTGAATTTCAAGACCAGAAATAAATGGATTGCCTACACAATTTCCTCGTTTTTAACACTTTCAATGAAAGATAATAAGGTAATCTTCGAGTACTCTTACGAGCCATGTGAAATAAAAACCAAGATGGCGATGTTGAAGAGGAGGTTGCCTAAAAGAATAACAAAGAGTGGCTTTGTTAAGACCGAACAAGATGAGATTCTTGTCAAACTATACAAGAAGCTCTGGCATGTGGAGGATAGAGACGAAGGAGAGTCGGAGCTGGAGCCCACCTAGCAATCCTGCCGGTGTCCTTTGCTAAGAGAGAAAGAAAGGCCGGCGGCGATGGGGCGGAGCCTCCTCTGACCAATCAAGGAGCTTCCTAGCGAAGTGAGGGTAATCAGTTCGAAGAGAAGGTGTCAGAGTGTCATCCTATAGCTGACATCCAGCTCAGAATTTCAGATTCAAGCTTAGGAGAAAAAGGTAAAAACGCTTCCTTACTAACCAACTGTTTGTCAAAAGTCCAGTTCTGATGATCAGAGTTTCATTCAACGTGATCTTGAAATTCTACTTATGATTTTGTGATTTATGATGCCTTAAACATGTTTCTAATCATTTATTTTGTCATTTGATCCATTTTGGATTATGATTGTGTGAAAACCATGAGTCGGCCTCCAAGATCATTCTCGCCAGAGCTCGCAAACCTCGTCGGAATGCTTTCCGATGGCCAACGGCCGTTCAAGTTAGTTGTTTCTAATCCTATTTGGTGTTTGATTGTTGTTTTGATAGCTAGAAATGGCTAGGGCGCTTGGTATGTTGATCTGAATATTAGTTTAGCTTAGTTTAGGATATCATTTCCATTTTTAAGCAAGGAAGTTTGAGCTTGAATATCAGTGATTTACGGAAGTTCAATGACATCTAATGGATATGGATGTGTAGAGTGTCATTCAGTGATGATTTTGGATTGGCTAGATTGATCAGATTGTGATCAGAAGGTCACTGGAATTAGATCTATAGTCACGGTGTTGAATAGAAAAGAAGGGATAATGCACACCACATATTCGACCAAAAACCACAAAGAAGAGGAGGGAAATGGCGCCGTTTTGGCACCGTTCCTGCTGGAGAATCGACTGGTGCCGGCCAAGTCGGTTCGAACCGGTTTGGTTCGGTTCAACCTGAAATAAAAAAATCATAAAAAATTAATTAAAAAATTCAGAAAATCCTAAAAATATAGAAAATATTGAAAATTCATAAAAAATTAGAAAATCCTAAAAAATTCGAAAATTCAGAAAGCTCAAAAAAATTAGAAAATTCAGAACATCCTAAAAAATTAGAAAATTCAGAAAATTCTTAAAAATATAGAAAATTCAGAACATCCCAAAAAATTAGAAAATTCAGAAAATGTAAGAAAAAAAATGAAAGTTTAGCCTTTTTGGAAAAAAAATAAAAAATAAAAAATTACAAAATTTCACAGTATAGCTTAGGATATCTGTGGCCATTTATTTTGAGTAAAATTTAAATTTTTTGAGGTGTTCAAATGGTATTTTTGAAGACTCCTTAGTTTAGGGATTTTAAAGGGGTTTTAACCCCTAAAAAACCCTAAAACCCCCAAAAAGAGCTCTACCCCTAAAAAACCCTAAGACAACATAATCCATTGAATGAACAAGTCTTTAGGGCTTTACTAGGGTTCGAGTGTTTTGATTGATTTTGATTTTAATAGTTAGAATTAATGGATAGGCTTTGCGAATTTGCATGACACGTGAAGATACTTCGGATCTTTTAGGTATCGAAAGGGCGTTAAAGATCTCGATTTGGGATCTTTAGTGTAACCAAGTTTCTTTATCTATGTAATCTCTGGTTCATGAAAATTGGGATGGTTCTCCCCCGTCTTGATTAGGTTTCTAGTCGATCAATAAGGACTAGTGGCGACTCCAAAATAAAACTTAGGATAAATAAGAGAAAATTAAAAAATAAATACCCTCTATCTCGTGAGGTATGGTCAACAAGAGATCTTCGTGTGTCTAATGATGGGATGTCTGTGGGACGTTTTGGTGAAATATTCGTTTCAGACCTTAGTAGCTCATTCGGGGACAGTTTGCTCATTCGTGACAAACAAAAGTACCTCTAAATGTGTGCAAAAGCGTAGCGCGCTAGGTTTGGTGACTCCATTGGGGAAATATTTTCTAGTGGACTTAGGCCTAGTTTAGAATGGTTTGTGCTCATGCGAGGATTTGAGGTACGTCCCACTAATGGTTGTGTTAAATGGTTTTGTAGATGGGAGATATAAGGGGTGTAGTCTTTGTTAATCTTTGTTTTGCAGGGAGGTGTTGAGATGGGTGTGACGTGATTATTTTAGAAGTGTTGTTTGGTTATAAATTGCTATGCATGCTTTTAAATAGCCTTAGCATGACACTATTCGCACACACCATTTGTGACCCAATCCTGGCTATAATTAGGATTACCTTTAAGGGGTATGTATTTGAGCGAAACTATGAGCTAATTGCTCATGAGATTGTTTAAATTCATATCGATCACAAAGACGGAACAATATTCCATTACTTTAGGTCGCATGCCTATTAGGGTGGAATCCCTTGCCCGTTAAGATAGTGATCTCAAATCTTTAGCCTATCCTACCATTAGGCGTCGAAACTTCACTTGTTGCATCTGCATATCTTTGTATTTGATATTACAAAAATCACCTCGGTAATGATAAGTATCGTTTCTCGTCCTTTCCTTTGAAACAGAGGAATTGTCTGAGAATTAACTAGATTCTCGCTAAAATAGATAAAGGGATAGTGAAGACACTAGCCCATAACACATGAATAGAATGGAGGACTGGCTTAATAAGTTGTAACCGTTCAGCAAAGGATAGAAAACGTTGAGACCAAGACCGAGCTCGAGCAGTAATGGAGTTCACTTAAGAGCTGACGTCATCTGCAAAGAATAGGTGGGTTAGACAAATAGACTTACATCGCCAATAAAATTTGAAATCCAGGAGCTGAGCCTGAGAATTAAGAATCCTCGGGAATACCTCCATAACCATGGTGAAGAGAGGGAGACAGGATCCTCTTGATGGATACCTCTTCCACTCGCAAAGAAACCATGAAGTTCCCCATTAATGGCTACTGAAAATTTTGGGGATGTAAAACATTCCATTATAAGCTTAATGAACATCGGAGGAAAACCAAATGGGAGTTAATGTCTGTTGCCAATAGGCGAGTCATTGAGGATAACACTATCATTATCGGAAATCGAAAGGATACGATTATGTAGTTGTCTCTTATTGACAAAATAATGAAAATATTTCTTGTTTCTATCCTCATCATTTAACCATCTAATCTTGGACTTTTGTTTTAGAAAATCTTTCCCCTGAAGTCTGAGAATGGAGGACCCCTGAAGTTGCTCCTTTTCCAGGTTTGCCAGCCTAGAGTTAATAGGGTCAGAGAAAAGAGCATCTTGAGTAGAGTTAAGATCTAACCTGGCTTGAGCAACATGAGTGGAGATATCCGAATAAAAATACCTGTTGAGTTGTTTGAGACGTCCTTTGAGAAGCCGAAGCTTCCGGCACAAGACGAACATGGGTGAACCAACAATTTGGGAATCCCACACCTGAGATACAATATCCGAATAAGTTGGGTGCGACATTCAAAAGTTGAAGAATTTGAATGGCTTCCTGAAATAAACGTTAGGAGTGATTCTGATTAATATTGGAGTATGATCCGAGACACTTGGTGCCATAAAGTCTGCCTCCGAAAAGGAGAAAATGTTAGTCTACTGGTCGTTGATTAAAACTCTTATTGATTTTTCTTTGCTTGCGAGAGTCACTCGATGATGTCGACCATGAGAATCTATGGCTAATATATCTCAAGTCATCAAGTCCGACCTAGTCTAGACAATTGCCAAACTCATCAAAAGCAGGAATCCAAATATTGGAACTGTCCAATCTATCCAAGTTAAACCAAATAACATTAAAATCGCCTGCCACTAGCCAAGGTTTAGCATAAAAAAGATCGTTGGAGCTAACAAGGTCTTCCCAAAGAGTACGCCGATCAATAAAAATATGTTTACCATACACTACCAAAAAAATGCAGGTCTTATTTAGAGCCAAAAGATGAACACGGTAATGAATAGCTTGGGAAGACAGAGAGAACTACCAGATCTACCTCATGAGATTTCCAACCAATCCAAATTCTTCAATGTAGAGGAAAATTATAATTAGCAGTCCACACCCAACCTGGCAATAGTCTAATAGAAATCTTCTAAAAAAGAGATGGTCTAACCTTCGTCTCAAGGATGCCACGACACGAGATATTATGAGATCTAACTAGAGCTTTGATCTTAGCTTGTTTGAGGGGGTCAACGAGACCCCTAATGTTTCACACACCAAAAAACATATAAATAGCAGGGAAGAGATTATTGCCTTTTAGTGCCGCCTCATTTTTTTGATTTCGGTTTGGCCTTCTTGGCAGCGGAGGGACTGCTTATGTGAGTGGGAGCATTCATAATAGGAGTAAGCAGGGAAGAGTCTCTACCTCCCTGATCAGGGTTAATAGAAAGGGGCTGATTATGCTTAGAGGTTGGGCCTTCGAGGCTTGGAGTAGGAAGACCAGGAACCTGGCCAATAGATTCAAGGATACCACCATGGTTTAAAGAGGCTCTCAAACGGGTGTTAGGCGTGATTGGGGAGGGGGACTCCTCTGAGTCGCTACCTACATTACTTGCTAAATAATCTTTAGAGACATCCAAATTTGAGGAAACGAGAGAGGTAGCAGGAGAAGATAAAGCAGGATCAGTGGGTATATGGTTGCCCTCCTTCCTAGGATCATGGAGAGGGACTTGTGGATCAGCAATCATAACATGGGATGCAATGCTCGCTGAGTTCCTATAGTCGTGAGTTTGGGAGATTTAAACCTTATAGCAGGGGAGGGCATCTTGGTCAATTTACACGAATGCTCCCCAGAATGCCTTTTATAGACAATTTCCCATTTAGCACCTATCGGAAGAGACTCATTCACAGCAGCGGCAATTGGAACAGGGGTCTTATTGACAGCAGTAGACATTTCAGTAGTCGGAATGTATCTGTGGCCAAAAGTTCCACACTTCATACATGCCATCGATCTCTGTTCATATTCCATCCTGACTAACTAGGTTTCATCAATCAGAAGGGCTTCGACAGAATCTAGCATGGTTTGTGTGGCCTTGATCTCAATGCATACCCTTGCATATGAGATCATTTGCATCCTCTCAACTTGTATGTCCACATGGAGAGGTTTACCAAGTGCACTTGCCATAGCACTAATACCCAAGGTAGACCATAGTGCAATAGGTATGTCTTTCAATTTAACCCATACAAGAAGGGTTTGTGTTGATTTTTCTTCAACTTCATTGCTGGATGCCATTGCTGCAGGATCAAAGGTACACGAAAAATGATTATCGAGCCCTCATCCACAATTCTTCGATGAAAAGATTCATCAGGAATATGGAAGAAAAAGAAACCATCTCCATTGGCTAGGACATCAACAACTTGAGTTTCCCAGATATTTTTGACAGTAGTCTCAGTCAATTTGAAAGGCAGTTTTTTGCCAACAAAGTATCCAACTAAGCATTCCTTCTATTTTGGATTACTATTCTTAAGGATTTCTTTCGATATTTTGATAATTGGTTTCCCATCACTCAAAGAGAGGGTTATAAGAAAGAGAATAACCTTTTTCTACATATTAGGCAATGGTAGCCCAAGAACATTGGGTTGGTTACTGTACCGAGTCCCAGGGGGATGCTTGGCTAATGCTTGTCCCTTGCTACGGCTCCTTCTAGTCAACTTACTAGCATCATCTATCGGGCATTGGATCACTAGAACATGAGAAGAATCTCTTCGAGCCAAGCTGGATGCAGATCTTCCATGGCTATATCCTTGACTATGAGGTTGCATACCTTCCTGAATTAGAGGTACAATATTTATGGTCTCCGCTTCAACAGGACCAAAAGAGAGCTTTGCGAGTTCTATAGCAGTGAGTCTTCTCATAACCAGCATCAATACGACTTGGGTTGGACGAAGAACGATCCTGGCTTTGTCCACAACTACCAGGTCACTGTGACTGACGGGCCACAGCAGCAGAATTTCCCACTTTTATTGAGGCACCATGGAGATTAATTTTTGCGAGCTCCACAGAAGGGGCGGGTTGTTGAATGGCTCTGGAAGAGCCAACATTAGCAGTAGAGGGATGCTTAGAGAGCTTAGGGAGTACATTAGCTTGCAAAGGTTTCGCCATTCCTATAGGGTCCTTCGACAGAGTGAGAATCTCCATAGAACTTTGTTTTCTAGCTATGCATAGCTTTAAAGTAGAAAAGCCATTAAGCATTCAAGAGAGCAAATCAGCAGGAAAGCCACCATATATCTTGAAGACCAGGTGGAGGCGATCACCCACATCGAATCTCAGGCTAAACTAGCCAGCCAAACTCCTAGCACAGCACAAACACTAGAATGTAGAAAACGAAACCTAGAAATTCCATATCTACTCTCTAGTAAAGTAGGCACCAGGGATGCGAAATCCTAACGAAAGAAAGAAAATATCCTATCTGGTTACTCCAGCCTCTAAGTTTTAGTTGAAACAGGTGGCTTGATCTCCCAAGAGCTCAAGAACCTAGTCAAGTGAACAGTATTGTGGGAATCAACAAATTAGAGAGAAAATAAACAGTATATTATGCTTTCGCAGTTATTTTTTGGGTAAGGTAAGTTGTATATTAACTTTTCAACGCGCAACATACAAAGAAAGTAGCCGAACACAAAAACCTCGTACCTGAGGAAATCAAGAATTTTTTTCCATGGTTAATCCGCCATTTAAATTGCAGCTGAAATTCGTGGCGGATATCAAGAATTTTTTTCCATGCCCGGAGCAGAAAGTTGGTTTGGATGGAACCCAAAAATTTTTGTTTTTCAGAAAGGTGGAATGTATCCACTTGCACCATAATGATTCCTTGTTCGTGAAAAGCACCCAAATATGCTTGAGCATCGCCGCATGATTATAGTTAATGAGTCTATGGATACCTAAGCCACCTTCTTCGGGGAGGCAAACAACACTCCAAGAGACTTTGGCACCTCTAACACCCAAATCCGGTCCTTTTCAGAGAAATTATCTGAGAATCAACTCAATTCTCGATAATACAGATAGAGGGATGGTGAAAACGCTAGCTCAGAACATATGTATAACATGGACAACTGATTTAATAAGTTGAAGTTGGCCAGCAAAGGATAAAAATCGCTGAGACCGAGAACGTGTTTTAGCGATAATGGAATTCACTAAAGAGCAACAGTCAGACTTGCTCAGTCTAGAAGCAATAACAGGTACCCCAGCATATCGAAAAGGGAGCTTACTTTCATGAAAATCGAAAGCTTGTAGAATTTAATCTCGTATAATCGCCGACCCACCAGAGAAGAACATCTCATTTTTGTTGACATTCGGCTTTAGACCAAATCACTCAGAGAATAGGTCCAGCCTGTTCTTTAAAAGAGTAGTGAAATCCATATTTGCCTCAGTAAAGAGGAGAACATCATTGGTAAAGAACAAGTGAGTTAAGATAGTGGACCTACATCGCCAAAAGAACTTGAAACTCGGTTGTCGTATCTGAGCATTAAGGATGTCAGTGAACTCTTCCATAACTAGAGTCAAGAGGTAGGGAGACATAGGGTCCCTTTGTCTATTATTTCTACCACTAGCAAAGAAAGCATAGAGCTCACTGTTAATGGTAATCGAAAATTTTGGAAAGGTTACACATTTCATAATAAGCTTGATGAAGGGCCAAGGAAAGCCAAAGGATTGCAAGGCTATCTCTAGAAAGCCCCAATCCACAATATCATAGGTTTTCTGGAAGTCAACATTGATAGCACATTTCGGCAAATAAGGCACATGATGATGAAAGCCAGCAAAAAGTTCCTGGGCAAGTAGGATATTATCACTAATTCTCCTCTTCTTAACAAAGGTGTTCTGGGAAGGGCTAATAATAGAGGGTAGCACAGAAGCAATTCTATTAGCCAATATCTTAGTTATGCACTTATACACCGTGTTGCAGTAAGCAAGGGGCTGAAAGCCTTTCATAGCAAAAGCATTTGGCATCTTTGGCACAAGGGTAAGAATAGTAGCATAAGCAAGGAACCAGATTGTAAAAAATCCGTAATAGCCAATGTGATAGAACGATTTATTATTTCCCAAGAAGATTTGTAAAAATCAACATTGAAGTCATCAGGGCCGGGGGCCTTACCTTTTGCCAAGGAGAACAGTGTTATGGATCTCAATATCCTTCATCTCCTAGGAAAGAAATTGGGTCTAATTAACATCAAGAATGTGCTCAACTAGAGCCCGAATCTCCTCAACAGCTGGCCGAATGGTTGCAGAATCAGCAGCAAGCAACTTTTCAAAACGTGAGACAATATGATGTTGGAATGAGCTGGGGTCAGTAAGGACAATACCTGCATCATCAGTCACTGATAGAATACGATTATGAAGGTGCCTCTTATTGACAAAATGGTGAAAGTACTTCGTATTTTGGTCCCCTTCCATCAACCATTTAATTCTGGATTTCCGTTTGAAAAAGGATTCATCTTGGAGTCTAAGTTTCGAGAAAACCTGAAGATGTTCTTTTTCAAGATTTGCCAATACCTGGTTAAGAGGGTCAATGGCAAGGCATCTTGAGTAAAAGTTAAATCTAACCTGGCCTGCGCGGTACCGGTTGAGATATCCGAGAAAGATTCCCTATTGAGTTGTTTAAGGCACCATTTGAGTAACTTTAGCTTCTAGCACAAAATGAATATAAGAGTTCCAGCAAACCGGGATTCCCATACCTGAGAGACAATGGCCGTGTAGGATGGGTGAGACATTTAGTAATTGACAAATTTGAATGGCTTCCTGGATGAAAGGTAAGGCACAATTATGATAATCATGGGAGTGTGATCAGAGACTCCCGGGGCCAAGAAGGTAGACTTTGAGAAAGATAATACTATGCTCCATTACTCATTAATGAGGACTCTATCAATCTTCCTTTGTTTACGAAAGGAGCTAGAGGAGGTCGACTAAGTAATTTATGACCAGTAAATCTTAGGTCATCAAGCCCTACTTGGTTAAGAAAAGTGTCGAGTTCATTAAATGCAGGGCCTCTACTGTGCCACCAGTCATACCAGAAGGAAATGGAGCGACCGTTTCCAATCTTCCATCGGAACATAGTTTGAGCAGAGACATGCATGTCAAGAATTTTCTTCCATGTCCAAGAGTAGAAAGTAGGTTTGGAAACAACCCAAAAGTTTGCCTTCTTTAAAAAGGTAGAGTGTACCCATTTACACCACAAGGATTCTTTGTCAGTGAAGAGAAGCCAAATGTGTTTTAAAGTCATAGCATTATTATCGTCCACAAGCCTCCGGATCCCAAGGCCACCTTCCTCTTTGGGTAAGCAAACAGCATTTCACGTTACCTTAGCTCCACCTATGCCAAGGTTAGGACCTTTCCAAAGGAACTGCCACAAAATAGCCTCGATACTATATAATACTGTTTTCGGTAAAGAAAAGACAGTGGCCCAGTATACTTGAATGGAATGCAAGACCGACTTGATAAGTTGTAGGCGACCAGCAAAGGAGAGAAAGCGTTGGGATCAGGAGCGAGCACGAGCAGTTATGGAATCAACCAAAGCTTTACAGTCCTCCTTACGCAATTTAGTTGAGATAATAGGCACACCTAGGTAACGAAATGGAAGTATACCTTGCTGAAACCCGAGGCATTGGATTAACTGGTCATGCAACGCCTGGGTCCCTCCTGAGAGAAAGATATTACTTTTCCTAGAATTTGGTTTTAATCTAGACCATTTAGAGAACAAGAGGAGAGATTCCTTGATAAGTTCAATTGACCTCAAGTGGGCTTCTGAAAACAGTAGTACATCATCCGCAAAGAAATGCGATAGCCGGATCTTTTTGCAGCGTCAATACCAGTGGAAATCCGGCATATCAGTTTTAGCCTTTAGAATACCAGAGAAGACTTCCATAACCAGTATAAAAAGATACGGCGATAATAGATCTCCTTGGCGAATATCCCTAGAGCTCCCAAAATAGCCATGTAATTCCCCATTAATAAAGACCGAGAATTTGGCTGTCGACTCACAAGCCATCACCAACTTAACAAAAGAAGCCGAAAAATTAAAGGCCATTAAAGCCTTTTCTATGAAGCTCCGGTCAACAGTATCATAAGCTTTTTGGAAATTCACTTTAATAGCACACTTGGGAAGGTAGGCCCGGTGGTGAAAATCCACAAATAACTCTTGAGCTATCAAGATGTTGTCGCTAATCCTGCGTCCTTTAACAAACGCCGTTTGGGCAGGGCCAGTCAGGGTTGGAAGAATACGCGCTAATCGCCTAGCCAAGATTTTGGAAATGCACTTATATAAAGTATTGTAGCAGGCAATCGGACGGAAATCAGACATGGCTGAAGCATTTGGGGATTTCGGTACTAGAGTAAGAATGGTGTTGTTGATCTCTTTAAGCATGCATCCTGACTCAAAGAAGTCTCTTACCGCCGCAATAGTCGAGGGTCCAATGATCTTTCAAGTAGTTTTGAAAAAATCAGCATTGTAACCATCTTGTCCAGGGGCTTTGCCATTAGCGAGTGAAAATAGGGTGGATCGGATTTCCTCATCTTAAACCGGATATGCCAATATGTTCCTCTGATTCTCATCAAGAACCCGTCCAAGGAAAACACCTATCTCGCTAATAGAGGGCCAAGTAGAAACAGAAGAACCGTTAAGTATCTTCTGGAAGTGACCAACAATATGAGACCTGACCGCCTGAGGATCAGTAACTATAGACCCATAATCAGTTGAAACCGAGAGGATTCGATTTTGTACGCGTCTTTTGTTGACAAAATGGTGAAAAAATTTAGTATTCAAATCTCCTTCCTTAAGCCATCGTATACGGGATTTCTGCTTATAGAAGGATTCCTCCTACATTCTCATAATAGAGAAAGATCGTGTGAGCTCCACTTCTCTAACTAGAAGGCTCTGGTCAAAAGGATGGAGCTCTAGGGCTGACTGAACAGCATAAAGATTTGATCTAGCTTGATCAGTTCTTGGAGAGATGTCAGAAAAGGAACTCCTGTTAAGTTGTTTTAGCTTCAGTTTAAGGACCCGCAGTTTACAACAAATAATGTATATAGGAGTGCCTACTATATGCGTATCCCAGGCTTGCTCCACCAGTTCCAAGAATTTAGGATGAGTAGCCCAGAAGTTGAAAAACTTGAAGGGTTTCTTGGAACTATGTGGCGAAAGAATTTTTATCACCATGGGAGAGTGATCAGAAATCCCAGGAGAAAGAAAAATGGCTTCCGAAAAGGAAAACTATTGCATCCATATGTCATTAGCGAGTACTCGATCAATCTTGCGGAGTTTTCGATTTTCACCAGAAGAATAAGTCCAAGTGTATCTACACCCCACATATCGAAGATCTTCCAAACCTGCATGGTTCAGACAAACTCCAAATTCATCAAAAGCCGGGATCCAGGGAGTTGTATTGCCCATTCTATCATCTGGATCTTTGATTGCATTAAAATCCCCAGCAATAATCCAAGGTAAGTCACAAGAGGAGAAACGTAAGAGGTCAGCCCATAACGGACGCTGTTTCACAAAGGAATGCTTACCATAAACAACTGTGAAGAGATAAGATTTATTCATATTTAAGAGCCTAAGCTGAACATGAATCAGTTGGTCTGAAGAATATAGAAGACTAGTTTCCATCTCATCCGGGTTCCAACCAAACCAAATTCTGCCAAAAGGAGAAGAATCATAGTTAGAAGTCCACCACCAATTACCACATAAACCTTGCGAGATTCCAGTAAAAAGAGAGCCTTTAACTTTAGTTTCAACAATACCAATACAGGAAAGACGATTAATCCCGATGAAGATACGAATTTCAGCTTGTCTAAGGAGATCTACTAGTCCCCTAATATTCCATATACCAAAAAACATAGGAAGACAAGGAATTATTATCTCTGAGATTTCCTTGACCTCCTTCTCTTGGCCTTCTTCGAGGAGGACGAGCTAGGAGTCATACTAGGATAGCTCATGTTAGGAATAAGCTCCAGGGAGGCTTTAGAGGTATCCTCCGAGGTATTAGATGCCAAGGTTCGATAATGGGTGTTTGGAGGAGATATAACAGCAGGTTCCTCCACCACTAGCTCTTCAGAGTTGTTATTCTCCACCCCGACGTGAGAACCAGAAAAATCTTCAGAGAAAGATTGAGAATTAATATCAAGGTCTTCAATTTGCTGGTCAAGACATCCTTTAGGACCGAGCACAGCGGAATGACTCAGCCCTGCGTTAAATTCCTTCGGGAAATTCAGATCAGGACTTAACAGCCCATGTTCAGTAGTGAGGTTCAAAATAGGAGGCAAAAGTTCCTCCCTCCCTGAATTCGTGTCCAGTAGAAGGTCAGCTGCAATTCTGGTCAGCCCTGCATTAGATACCTTTGGAAAGTTCAGATCAAGACTTAACAGGCCATGAGCAGTAGTGGGGTCTCGAACAGGAGGCAGAAGATCCTCCCTCCCTGGATTCGTATCCAAAACAAGGTCTGTTGCAGATTTGGTCTGGTTTACACCTTTGCCTAACGGGAGTTTGCCTTTTTTCTTACTGACTTGAGTCCACCCTTTAGCTTGTCGAGGTCGAAAGGTAGTCTCAGGTCTAGCATCAGCTTGAGGACGAAGTGTTTTCTCAGCTCTATCTTCAGGAAGACCAGATGCACATTCAAAATCACTTGAACCAGATTTATGTCCAAATATACCACAAGAAGAGCACGCCAATGGTTTCCATTCAGATTCAATATGGATCAGGTTCACTTCACCATCCCAACGTACCTTCACAGTTTCCAATCGGGGTTTTGTGGCTTTGATTTCCACACAAACTTGCGCAAAAGATATTCTAGTCATTTGCTCGGTTTGGGTATCCACATAGAGTGGTTTTTCAATGGCGCTAGCAATCCTCCCAATGCCCGCCGGAGACCACAAAGAGAATGGAATATCTCTTAGCCTAACCCAGACCGGAAGAGAATCCATAGCACCCTTCTTGAGTTTCAGTTTTGGGTGCCATTGTTGAAGTAGCATTGTGCTGCTGAAAATAGAAACTGGACCCATATCAATTATCTTTCTGCGAAAGTCATCATTCGGCACACGAAAGAAATAGAACCCATTTTCATGTAGTTTAACATCAACTACTTGTTCTCCCCATGTTTTTTTAAAGGCTTCCTCAGTTAATTTAAAGGGAACTTTCTTCCCAATGTAGTGGCCAACAATACATTCCAGCCATAACAGATTCTGATCAGCAGCAACTTCTGGTGTGATATCCACAATAACTTCACCATTCTCCTCTAGAGGAGGAATAAAGGCTAAGTCGTAACCTTTAGTCAGCACCTTAGCAACATTTGCCCACGTTCTAGGAGTAGGGGCATGGTTAATCTGGCCTTGAGGACGAGTAGACGACTGTCCCATCTCACATGTTTTCCTTACTGGATTTACTCTAGACTCAGAGCGCATTGCACCACCAGCATTGTGTATTCTTCTACGAGAGCGGCTCCTATCCTTCGGACGACCCCTACTCCGACTACGGCTAGAGTTACCCTTCAGGATAGTCCTCGGACCAAAAGGACGTTCAGCCTCATACAACACAGAAGATGATTTTCCTTTGAGTTTAGCTGCTGTATTGTTCACCTCAGAACCAATTACCGCCTGATGGGTCTCAGCAATAGGGAGTGGTTCAGCCTTTAGTATAGGGGATGGGTCAGGCAATAAGGTTTTTATAGTCTCTTCCATAGGGACAAAACCACAACCACCTACCAGTCAACCATCAGCACCATATACCCAGGTCAGGAAAACGCATCAGCAAGTCCCCCAATATAAATGCGAATTCAAAATCACAATCTCCAATTCCAACCAGCAGGAAGACAATGAAGAGAGAGAACCTAGTCTAGGAACTCAACCCAGTAGCAACCAATCGACCCACCAGCAACAACGATGCATAACAGAGGATCGCACCAGAACAGGGAAAAAAGCACCAGACAGTCCCCCCATTAAATGCGACCACTTAATCCCAATCTCCAACTCCAACCCAGCAGGAAAACAACGAAGAGAGAGTACCTAAAAGAGGGGAGAATAATCTCTAGGAACTCAATCCAGCAGCAATCACTTTGATCGTGTTTCACTGGAGGAGAAGGCCGCACAAGGTGAAGCTCAGATATGGTAGCACGGTCTCTATAATGAACGAGGAGAAGAGCCCTTTGGAAGGGTGAAAGAGGAGAGTCCGAGGGACCTAGCCTCAAAAAATCAGGCCAAAAGACCACCGGGATCAGCCAAAATCACCAAAAGTTCACCGGGTCAACAGTACCCGCGAGAATCCCAGATGAGAGCATTATGATCGCGTGAACAATACTCGAGAGAAGGTGAAATGAAAAGTGTATTTACTTTCGCTGTTGTTTTTTTTTGGTAAATGTAAGAGTATATATAACTTTTCAAACACCAAATATAACCTAACGCCCAAACCAACTCCTGACCCTATTAGGACATAATGATGTCTAACCAAGGTCAAGAAAGGTTGAGCAGGAACTAAAACAAGCCAAAAGGCTAGCTAAGAACAAGAACAAGTAAATCCTAAACACAAGGAAAACCAATCCAATCCGAAGCTTGGAGTTCAGCCCATATCTCCGGAAGCAGCAGCAGAACAGCGAAGATTGGAGGCCCATGTCACCGAAATCAACCGGAAGCAGCAGCAAAACAGCGAAGATTGGAGGTGAAATCCCATGTCCCCGAACAAAGCTCCATAGGTCTCCCGGAACAGCAAGCCGAAGCTTGGAGGAGAAAACCAAACATGGAAAGCCCGCAACAAAGCCCTTTACAAGACAGAGAACTAAGCATCCAACTAAAAGAAGATGGAAGGTGAGAGTTCCCAGTTCCTTTGTAGTCTTCTATTTAACGGTGTGTCAATAATTTTTCCTAAGGATAGAGCTTTATCCTTCACCATCTTGATAATGTGCTTACGTATTCCCGGAATAAAGATAGTCTTGTTTCTGAAGAGAGTTGTTCCGCTCAATCCATATGGTATGGCAAAGAGCTCCGAATGAGAACCTGGCAAGTCGATGTGCAAAGGAAGGGCCTTCACAAACTTTCTTTGCCCACAAAATAAGATCTGGCCACGGACGGTTGCGCCATGGAAGATTGCATTTTGTAGCCCAAAAGGAAGCTAGCCTGCTAGTAGCGGAACATTCGAAGAAAAGATGATTGATGGAGTCCGGTATAAGACAACAGAAAGCACATAGTCCTGATTTAATGCGACGATTTTTGAGAAGAAGAACCTGTGTAGGTAGCCGATTTAATGACGCAATCCATAAGAGAAAGGAGTGTCGGGGGGCCATGTGAGAGTCCCAAATAAATGAATGCCAAGTTACTGGGTGACCTTTCTTCCTTATGTGGTTTCAGGCCTGGGCGACCGAGAAGGATTCAGTCGGGTTAGGGTTCCAGATGAAGCTATCTGGAGTATCAGCATCAAAGCTTGGGAGAGCTTCCATCCATTCCATAATAGTGTGGAGAGTGGATGATGGTTGCCACGTAGAGTGAAAGAAGTCCCAAACCGAGGCATCACGTGGGATCCGAGACTGATAGATATCCATATTGTTCAAAATGAGATAGAGGGGCCCTTTTGTATGCCACCAATCAAACCAAAAGGATATCATCCGGCCATTGTCAATCTTCCACCGGAAAAAGGTCTGGGCTGAGACTCGCAAGTCAAGGATCTTCTTCCAAGTCCATGAGCAAAAGGTGGGTTTGGAAACAGTCCAAAAATTTTTCTTATGTAAAAAGTTTGAATGAATCCATTTACACCACATAGATTCCTTGTCAGTGAAAAGGATCCATATGTGCTTTAGCATCAAGGCTCTATTGTATTCAGAAAGCCTTCGTATCCCGAGGCCTCCTTCTTCTTTTGAGAGGCAAACAGCATTCCAGGCTACCTTAACACCACCCGTTCCTAAGTCGGGACATTTCCATAGAAACTGTCGAAGTATGGTCTCAATACCATTCAAGACACATATGGGAAGATAGAATATCGTTGCCCAGTATACTTGGATGGAATGCAATACCGATTGAATAAGTTGTATGCGACCAGTAAAAGATAGGAATCTTTGTGTCCAAGAACGGACTCGCGCCGTAATGGAATCAACCAAGAGCTTGCAATCCTCTTTACGTAGCCTGGAAGAGATAATAGGCACACCCAAGTATCGGAAGGGAAGAGACCCTTGTTGAAATCCGAGACATTTGAGAATACCGGTATGTGACTCCGAATTACCTCCCGAGAGGTAAATATTGCTCTTGTTAGGATTTGGTCTTAAGCCGGACCATCTTGAGAATAAATCTAGAGATTCCTTTATAAGCTCTATCGATCTCATGTGCCCTTGTGAAAATAAAAGAAC
Source organism: Syzygium jambos (assembly GCA_031216235.1). Lineage (NCBI taxonomy): Eukaryota > Viridiplantae > Streptophyta > Magnoliopsida > Myrtales > Myrtaceae > Syzygium > Syzygium jambos. The sequence continues at coordinate 14,827,017 of CM062221.1, forward strand.
ATCATCTGCAAAGAACAAATGGGATATGCGAGATCTCTTGCATCGCCAATACCACTGGAAATCCGGGTTGTCAGTTTTGGACTTGAGAATAGCTGAGAAGATTTCCATAGCAAGAATGAAAAGGTACGGTGACAGGGGGTCCCCCTGACGTATCCCTCGGTTACTAGCAAAATAGCCATGCAATTCGCCATTAATCGAAATCGTGAATTTGGCAGTTGAGATGCATGCCATAACCAGCTTAATAAAAAAAACTGGAAAGTTAAAGGCTGTAAGTACCCTTTCAAAAAAGTTCCAGTCAATCGTGTCGAAAGCTTTGTAAAAATCCACCTTAATGGCACATTTAGGTAGGTATGCTTCGTGGTGAAAGTCCGCAAAAAGTTCTTGTGCTACCATAATATTGTCACTGATTCTGCGGCCTTTAACAAAGGCTATTTGGGAAGGTCCAATCAGTATCGGGATAACCTTTGCCATACGCCTAGCAAGGATTTTTGAAATGCATTTGTACAAAGTATTGCAACATGCTATTGGTCGGAATTCGCTCATGGCCGATGCATTAGGGGATTTCGGCACCAACGTTAGAATGGTGTTGTTAATCTCTTTAAGCATGCGACCAGTCTCAAAGAAAGCCTTAACCGCATCCATAATAAATTGTCTAATGATCCCCCATGTGTGTTTGAAAAATTCAGCATTAAAACCGTCAGGACCAGGAGCTTTGTCGTTAGCAAGGGAGAAGAGGGAAGATTTAATTTCCTCCTCAGTGATCGGCTGAATTAAGATGGAACTTTGGTTTTCATTTAGGACGTGTCCAAGGAGAGCCTCCAGCTCTAAGGCAGAAGGTAGAGCCGGTGCTGAACTGCCATTTAATAAACTCTGAAAGTGATGGACGATATGGTCCCTGACTTGCTGAGGTTCGGTGATTAGCATACCAGCCTCTGTCGAAACTGATAGGATTCTATTGTGAAGTCTCCTTTTGTTGACCTGGAGGTGAAAATATTTTGTGTTCATGTCCCCCTGCTTGAGCCAACGAATTCTAGATTTTTGTCTGAAAAAGGACTCTTCTTGAGATCTCAAGGCAGAAAAGGTTTGCAGGAGTGTTGCTTCACTTGCTCCGAGGCTTTGGTCGAATGGATTTGACTCCAAAGCTGTCTGAACAGCAGAAAGATTCAATTTAACCTGCTCTGTTCTGGCGAAAATGTCTGAAAAGGAAGACTTGTTCAAAAGCTTCAACTTTGATTTGAGAACCTTAAGTTTGCAGCAAACTATGAATATGAGCGTGCCAGTAATATGAGTATCCCAAGCTTGGGTAACTAACTCCAAAAAGGTTGGATGAGTAGTCCAATAGTTGAAGAACTTGAACGGCTTTTTGAAGGAACTAGGGAGTACAATTTTTATTACCATAGGGGAGTGATCAGAAATGCCAGGCGGAAGAAAATTAGCTTCAGAGAAGGAGAATTGCTGAAGCCAACAGCCATTTATAAGTACCCGATCAATCTTACGCATTTTGCGGTTAGCACCTGAAGAATGTGTCCATGTGTATCGACACCCGACATAACGAAGGTCCTCCAAGCCCGCTAGCTAAGGCCTTCTCGACATTCATCAAAGGCCGGGATCCACTGGGTAGAGCTGCCCACCCTGTCGTCCAGGTCTCTAATTGCATTGAAATCCCCGGCAACGATCCATGGTAAGTCGCCGTTAGAGAGACGATATAGGACAGCCCAAAGTTGCCTTCGTTTCACAAAAGTATGTTTACCATAGGCAATTGTGAACAAACAAAATTCCTGGAGGTTCAAGAGTCGGAGCTGAAGATGAATTATTTGGCAAGAGGAAAAGACGAGACTAATGTCCAGCTCATTTGGGTCCCATCCGAACCAGATCCTATCGAGAGGTGAGGAGTCATAGTTAGAAATCCATCGCCAGGTAGTATTTAGGCCTCTAGAAATCGAAGCAAAAGAAGAATCCTTCACTTTAGTTTCCAAAATCCCAATACAGCATAGGTGGTTCTTGCTAATGAAGGCACGGATTTCAGCTTGCCTCAGGGGATCTACTAGGCCCTTAATGTTCCATACTCCAAAAAACATAGCAAAAACAGAAATTATTTCTGAGAAGTCCTAGGCCTCCTCCTCTTGGCTTTCGAAGAAGAAGGACCAGTAGCTTTGGCGGGGTTTGAAGACGTTGCACCAGGGGAGATACTAGCGAGCTCCATCGTGGGACAGGATGCTAGGGTACGTGACCGAGTATTGGGAGGGGAAGCACAAGCTGGTTCAGTCTCCCCTAATTCATTCAGAGCAATAGCTTTGTCTACTGGAGTTTGAGAACCACAAGAATCTTCAGTAGTAGATAGGGAGTTTGAAGGAGAGTCCAAGATCTGTTGGTCCATTGAATCCGTTGGACGCGGAGCATGGGGCTGAGGAGGTCTAGTGTCAGGATCGTTGGAGCTGGGCAGATCAGATTCTACTTGGGCAAGATCACCAACGGGATCAGCAGCATTCGACAAGGGTTCAACCTCTCGCAAGTTATAGGCTGGTTGAGGGGCTGATGTAAGTTGTGGCTAGTTTGCATGCAAAACAGGGGAAGGATTGCCTTTTCTCCGACTAACCTGCGTCCAGCCATCTTCTGTTTGAGAGCGAGTATTGTTTTCAGCTCTAGGTTCAGGTTGCTCAGTAACACAATCAAAACCCCTGATTCCTTGTTTATGGCCGAAGATACCACAAGAGGAACAAGCCAATGGCTTCCATTCGTATTCAATAGGGATTTGGTTCACTTCACCATCCCATCTAAATTTGACAGAATCCACACGGGGACTAGAGGCCTTTATCTCTATACAGACACGAACAAAGGAGATACGGGTCATCTGCTCAGTTTGAATATCCACGTACAGCAATTTTCCGATGGCACTAGCAATTCGGCCAATACTTGCAGGAGATCATAAGGAGAAGGGTATGTCCCTTAGCCTTACCCATACTGGAAGAGAGTCAAGCTTCCCTTTTTGGAGTTTCAATTTGGAATGCCATTGTTGCAGCATCATGGTGCTGTTGAAAATATAAATTGGTCCCATGTCTATAATCTTCCTGCGGAACTCCGCATTTGGTATTCGAAAGAAGTAAAAACCATTCTCATGCAATTTGACATCAGCAACTTGGTCACCCCGGGACTTCTTGATAGCTTCTTCAGTCAGCTTGAAAGGCACTTTCTTCCCAATGTAGTGACCTACTATGCATTCCAGCCATCTCAGGTTCTCCTCAGCCACAACCTCAGGTGAGATTTCAACAATAACTTCCTCATTTTCCATAGAAGGTGGAACATATGCAAGATTATATCCTTTGGTTAGGACTCGCGCCACATTAGCCCAAGTTTTGGTCGACTGAACAGGAAAAGGTTGTTGGCCTGCTGCATTTGTTCCAAGATCAGAACCGCCTGGGGGACTAGCAATATGTGCATGTCTAGGGGGGGACGACGACTCTGTGATCGACCCCTGCTATGGCTACGTCGAGCAAAACCTTTCTGGATGAACCTGGATCCAGTAGATGGACTTTTACTAGTGAAAGCTATTGATTTGCCTCTAGATTCAGCTACCTTAGAGGTTCCTTCGAGTACAGCAGCAGAAGTGTTCAAATCAGAAGTCTTTGCCGCCGTATATGCCTCAGTAATAGGGGGAAATTCAGACTCCAAAGCATGTGGAGGTTCAGACGATTGAAGAGGAAACTCCATCTGAGCATTAACTCAAACACCTAATAGACAGCCCACTAGTTCCGGAGTGTAAATTAGGATGCGCATAAGACGGTTCCCCAATTTAATGCTACCACTGAAACACAACTACCAGCTCCAACTCAGCAGCAATATATATAACCTAATTCGGAACCCAGCCCAGCTCCACTCAAACCGCTAGAGAATCAGTTTCAGAAAGGGGGAGCGTTTCAGTCTCGCGGCTGGTCTCCTCAGTTCAAGCGCGTGCCAACCAATTCACCAGGCCCAACAGAAGCCAAGAGACGGAGTTGAAAGCAGCGAGCCAAGGTAGACAATCGTAAAGAGCCAGACCTGTATCACAGTTTAGTTCGGTCGAAGCACGCGAGGAAGAACAACGAAGCCCGACGATCAGATCTGGAAATCCAGCTTCAGAGCTGGACGAGGGGAAGATTCCTTCATAGGGTTGATGGAGGATGGACCGGAGGGCCTGCCCTCCAAATTTCAGGCCAAACCGTCGCAAGAATTCGTCGGAATCAGCAGAAGACCGGCGGGTGAACAGTACCCACGAGAATCCCCTTGGAGAGCATTCTGATGTGAACAGTACCCGAGAATTTGAAGAAATGAAAAAGTTGAAGTTTTAGAATTTCATAGTTGTTTTTTTTTTGGTAAGGGTAAATGTATATATAACTTTCCAAAGAACCAAATACAAACTAAGCACGAACCTAAGCCTGACCCTGATAGGACAAGAATGTCCAAGAAGGGTCAAGGAAGGCCCTGCAAGGCTAAACAGACACAGAAAAGACTAAAGAGAGCCCGGAAACAAAACAAAAAACCGGGAAACAAGGAGGATCAGCCCTCGTCAAAAATAGAAGGCGGGAGGCCCCACTGTCTTTGGAAATGGCGGTTCCTGGGAGTGTCTTGAACTCTTCCCATAGATAAAGCTTTGTCCTTGACAACCTTGAGTAGGTGCTTGCGTATACCTGGGAGGTAAATGCTCTTGTTCCTGAAAATGGCGTTGTTTCTCTCTGACCATATAAAGTGGACCAACGCCCCAAAGGAAAATCGAGAGAGGCAGTGTGCAAAAGAAGTGCCGCCATAAGTTGTCATAGCCCAAGAGATGTGCTCATGCCACGGCCGGTTCCGCCAAGGGAGGTTGCACCTGGTAGCCCAGAAATAGGCTAGCCTTCTAGTGGAGGAGCAACTGAAGAAGAGATGGTTGATCGAGTCCGGTCTTGCGCCGCAGAAAGCGCATAAAGCAGCCTCGATCCTGTGATTTTGAAGGAGAAGGACCTGCGTAGGTAGCCGATTGAGGGTGATTAGCCATAGGAGAAAGGCATGGCGGGGTGCAATGTGGTGATCCCAAACAAAAGAGTGCCAAGGAACCAGGTGGCCTCTGCTCCTGAGATGGTCCCAAGCTGAGGAAACCGAAAAGGACTCCGAAGTTGGATTCCAAATCAGTTTGTCTGGTGCGTCCACAAAACTAGGCGGCAGCTCATTCCAGCTGAGGATGGAGTCAAGAAAGGGTGAAGGATGCCAGATGCCTTCATAAAACTCCCTAACCGAAGTATCCCTGGGAATCCGGGACTGATAGATGTCGACATTAGTAAATAAAAGATAAAGAGGTCCTCTGCAATGCCACCAGTCAAACCATAGGGAAACAGAGCGACCGTTGCCTATCCTCAATCGGAAAAGAGTCCGAGCTGAAGGTCGCAGGTCCAGTATCTTCTTCCAGGTCCAGGAACAGAATGTGGGCTTGGAAGCAATCCAAAAGTTAGATTTTAAAAAATTGGAATGAATCCATTTGCACCATAAGGATTCCTTGTCCGAGAAAAGGAGCCAAATGTGCTTCAGTGTCAAAGCTCTATTGTATTCTGCCAACCGACGAATACCAAGGCCACCTTCTTTTTTGGGAAGGCAAATATTGTTCCAATCTACTTTTGCACCGCCTGGGCCAAGATCAGGTCCTTTCCAGAGGAACTGTCTCAAGACGGTTTCAATACTGTTTAAAACAGATTTTGGGAGGGAGAAGATAGTAGCCCAGTAAACCTGAATGGAGTGTAGAACAGACTTGATGAGCTGGAGTCTCCCTGCAAAAGATAAGAACCGTTGAGTCCAAGATCGGGCCCTCGCCGTTATTGAGTCAACTAAGATCTTGCAATCCTCCTTACGAAGCCTGGAGGAGATAATAGGAACCCCTAAATATCGGAAGGGGAGGGAGCCCAATTGAAAGCCAAGACAATGCAGTATTTGGCTATGTAAGGTCGGAGGCCCTCCCGATAAGAAGATACTGCTTTTACTATTGTTCGGGAAAAGGCCAGACCATCCAGAGAATAAATCAAGTGATCGCTTAATAATCTCAATAGATTTCAGGTGAGCTTCACAAAAGAGGAGCACATTGTCTGCAAAGAAAAGATGAGATATACGGGTCTTTTTGCAACGCCAGAACCAGTGGAAATCCGGAGAGTTCGCATTTGACTTGAGAATACCGAAAAGGACTTCCATAACCAGGATGAAGAGGTATGGCGAGAGCGGGTCCCCTTGCCGTATACCACGGCTACTAGAGAAATAACCATGTAATTCCCCATTTATAGAGACGGAGAATTTTGCTGTAGTTACACATGCCATAATCAACTTGATGAAAGATACCGGAAACCGGAAGGCCTCGAGTGTTTTTTCAATAAAGGCCCAATCAACAGTGTCAAAGGCCTTCTGAAAATCAACTTTAACAGCGCATTTGGGGAGATAAGCTTCATGATGAAAGTCAGCGAAAAGTTCTTGAGCGATCATGATGTTATCACTGATTCGGCGACCTTTGACAAAAGCTGATTGGGAGGGGCTGATCAAGGTCGGAAGAGTATGTGCTATACGCCTCGCCAAGATTTTAGAAATGCACTTGTAGAGGGTATTGCAACAAGCTATCGGACGGAAGTCGGCCATGGTGGAGGCATTGGGAGACTTCGGCACTAGGGTGAGGATGGTAGTGTTAAGTTCCTTCAGCATGTGACCAGTCTCGAAAAAATGTCGAACCACCTTAAGAATAGAGGGACCAACTATTTCCCAAGAGGATTTGAAGAAATCCACATTATATCCATCCGGTCCGGGGGCCTTGCCCTTAGCCAAGGAGAAGAGAGTATCCTGGATTTCTCTATCGGTGACTGGTTGGGCTAGGTAGATACACTGGTTATCATCAAGGGTCTGTCCAATGAAGCAGCCTATCTCAGATATAGCTGGATGGGAAAGCACAGGATGACCATTGAAAAGCCGCTGAAAATGGTGGACAATATGGTTCCTTACCTCTGTCGGGTCTGAGAGTAGGATACCATCACTAGTGAACACAGAGAGAATATGGTTCTGAGTACACCTTCTATTGACAAAGTGGTGGAAAAAGCTGGTGTTCAGATCCCCTTCTTTAAGCCATCGGATTCGAGATTTCTGCCTGAGGAAGGATTCCTCTTGCAATCTTAAAGTTGAGAAGGACCGGAGTAGATCCACTTCTTCATTCAATAAGTTCTGGTCGAAAGGTTGAAGCTCCAAGGCCGACTGTACAGCATAGAGTTCGGATCTAGCATTCTCCGTTCTTGTGGAAATAGCAGAAAAGGAACTCCTGTTCAAGTGTTTTAACTTAGCTTTGAGCAGCCTAAGTTTACAGCAAACCTTAAAAAGAGGAGAGCCGACCATCGGAGGGTCCCAGGCTTGGGCTACTAGTTCCAGGAAGCTGGGATGCGTGGCCCAAAAGTTAAAAAACTTAAAGGGTTTCCTGGAACTTTGAGGCGAAGAGATTTTGACGACCATTGGAGAATGGTCCGATATGCCGGGCAAGAGGAAAGTGGCTTCCGAGAAGGAAAGGTGCTGAGACCAAAGGCTATTGATGAGAACCCGGTCTATCTTGCGGAGTTTCCTGTTGGCGCCAGAAGAATGAGACCACGTGTATCTGCATCCCATATATCTGAGGTCATCAAGTCCTGCTTGGTTGAGGCAATCCCCAAACTCATCAAAGACTGGAATCCACGGAGTTGAGCTTCCAAGTCTATCCTGCGGGTCCTTAATAGCGTTAAAATCCCCTGCAACAAGCCAAGGTAGATCACAGGAGGAGAGACGGATGAGATCAGCCCAAAGCGGACGCCGGAGTGAGAATGTATGTTCCCCATAAACAACAGAGAGCAAACAGGTTTTGTTCAAAGAGAGAAGTCTGAGCTGCATGTGGATTAGTTGACCTGAAGTATAGAGGGAATCCATCTCTAGCACATACGGGTCCCAACCAAACCAAATGCGGCCTAAAGGAGAGAAATTGTAGTTCGACACCCATCTCCAATTGTTACATAAGCCATTTGAAATATCAGCAAAAGAGGGCTCTTTGACTTTGGTTTCAAAGATGCCAATGCAAGAGAGACGATTATTCCTAATAAGAGTACGGATCTCAGCTTGACGGAGGGGGTCAACAAGACCCCTAATGTTCCAAAAACCAAAAAACATAAGGGCGAGGAAAATTATCTGTGGGGTCTCCTGGCCTTCTTCCTCTTGGCTTTCTTAGAAGAAGACGAACCAGGAACCTTACCATGGTCACTCAACCTAGGAATAGACTGTTTGGCCGCTTTATGACGAGAACGGGTGTTCGGAGGTGACATCACAGCGAGTTCCTCCTCCAATAAGTCGTCAGAGTCACTATCATTCACTCCGCCATGCGAGTCCGAAGAAGCTTCAGCGGAAGACTGGGAAAAGATGGCTTGGTCCTCATTTTGCTGTTCTGGAACAGTAGGGAGACCCTGGCCTGTGTTGGAGACAGGTCGTAAGAGACCATGATCAGGGGAAGGCCTGAACGTAGATGCCTGACCAGACGCCCCCCTGTACTCGCCCCAAGAATGTTGGTTGCAGATGAGGTGTGGAGAGCCAAAAGATCTGGACAACCGTGGGTTTCATGAAGAGCAGGAAGCACCTGTTCTGTAGCAGAGACTGAACGAGAGTTAGCATGGGCAGGGGATAGGCCGACGGGAGAGAACTGTCCAGTCGCCCCCCCTGAATTCACCTTCGGAGAAGAGGTGGTCTGTCCCTGTGGTGATTTGTTCCTTTGGTGACTAGTCGCCCCCCTGGACACGCAGAAGAAGAGTCTGTCCCTGTGGTGATCTGTTCTAGGCAAGGATTCTGGTCCAGAACACAATCCAGCGAGGGAGGATGCAGAGCAGGATCAGGGGCGAAGTCTGGTTCTGCGTGTGTTTGGTTCTGTGGAAGCAGCGGAATGGAAGGAGGTTGGTCGAGGCCTTCAGCAGAAGCTAGAGGACGATGGTTGGAATCAGCAGCATACTTAGCAGAGGTTTTGCCTTTCCTGGATTGGACTTGGACCCATCCTTCATTCCTGAGGGGCTGCTGAACCTGTCCATTCCTATGGGCAAGGTTGGAGGGTCCCACATCTATAGATGCAGGCTTAACAATGGCCTGATCAGAGCAACAATCAAAACCTATGGAACCCTCTTTGTGACCGAAGATAGCGCATGAAGGACAAGCCAGCGGCTTCCACTCGTACTCAACATTGATGGTGTAGATCTCATCATCCCAGCAGAACTTAACTTGCTCCGCTCTTGGCTTAGAAGCTTGGAGTTCCACACAGACTCGCACGAAGGATATCCTAGCCATCTGTTGAGTTTGAAGATCCACATAAAGGGGTTTGCCAATAGCACTGGCTATGGAACCAATGCCGACAGGGGACCATAACGAAAATGGAATGTCTCTAAGTCTTACCCAGACCGGGATTGTGTCCAGGACTCCCTTCTTGAGCTTCAGCTTGGAGTGCCATTGTTGCAAAATCAAGGTACAGTTGAATATAGATATCGGGCCCGAATCAATGATGTTCCTACGGAATTCATTATCAGGAACACGGAAAAAATAGAAGCCATTCTCGTGTAGTTTAACCTCAGCGACTTTGTCTCCCAAGCCTTTCTTATTGCCTCTTCAGTCACCTTGAAGGGAGCTTTCTTCCCTATAAAGCGGCCTACAATACATGCGAGCCAGAAGGGATTCTCAGCAGCAGCTATATCAGGTGTGATAACCGCCATCTCTTCGCCATCCACCACCCGTGGAGGTACATAAGTTAGGCTATAACCTTTGGTTAGAACTCGGGCAACATTAGCCCAAGTTCTGGTTTTAGGAGTAGGAGTTTGCTGTCCTTGAGTTCGGGAAAGTGAATGATCCACTTCAACAGATTTTCCTGAATTAGCATTAGAAGCAGAGGGCCTATCACCAGCAAATCTCAACCGAGAGCGACTTCTATACTTTGGTCGACCACGACTCCTACTGCGGCTGGAGCTGCCTTTCAATATAGGTCTAGGACCCACGGGGCAAGGAGCCTCATTTCTGACCGAGTGTGCTTTGTCACTAGGAATGGGATCAGCTGCAGTATTCAAACCAGTACTACTTGTTGCCTGGAGCGTCCCAGCACCATGGAAATGTACAGCCTCCACAGCAGGTGAAATGCCAGGCGTTAGGATTGAGTCCTCCATTTGGGCATTTATACGAACACCTAACAGTCAACCTTAGTCTTCAACGGGAATAGAGAGGGGAACGTAGCAGTAGGACCCCCAGAAAATGCTACCAAATGCCCACAACTACCCACAGTAAATGCTATCTTCCAATCCCAATCTACTACACCAGTTCAGCAGGAATTAGGTAATCCACCAACCATACAACCCAGCAGAGACCAACACCAGTACAGGAAGCAGGGGAAGCGCTATAACCAGACTCCCCACTTGCAAACCGGTCAACAAACCAACCTATCAGCTCCCAAACCGCAGGGGAAGGATATACGGGGAAGCTCTCAGTCCACAGAAACCAGCCGAATACCTGGGCTCAGGGCACAGGGCGGTCGAGAGACCCCACGCAGGCGAGACCCCAATCGGCAGCGCTATGAACTGGAGCCCGACTCTGTGCTGACCAAGGAGGGGCGCCCTCCGAAGGGGTGACAGAGGGGTAGCCGAATAGCGAAGCCTCCAATTTTCAGGCCACAAGACCACCGGGATCAGTCAGGATCATCCAACGTCCGCTTGGTATACAGAACCAGACGGAGCACCAACAGACGCGAGCTAGATCTGTGAATCCACCTTCTGGAGATCAAGCTGGGCGAAATCCAAAGGAGAGGAGGGAGAGGAGATCCCGATGTCCCTCCCCACCGAATTGCAGCTCCCAAGCTCACCGGAGGTGGCTGGAATCCAGCCGGAGATCAGCGATCAGCGGGTGAACAGTAGCCGGAAGAAGCCCACCGAGAGAGCATTCTGGAGCTACAGTACCGGAATTTTTGGTGAAAATGAAAAGTGTTTTCGCTGTTGTTCGTCTTTCATAAATCCAAGAATCACTTTTAACTGTGAAATATGATTGCCTCTGACTGTCCTTGTTAATTAGTACTCTAATTCGAAGGTCAATACAATAGAATCGGAATCCTATGATGTTATCCTATGTTAATGTATATAAAGCGTAAGCAGGCTTTGAGCAGTCTAATTTCTTCAAAGTAATAGCATCGAAGGCATGACCTGACCAGTTAAGGTCAGGATCGTATCGCTGGTAGAAGGGACGATTCAATTAGTGCACACCATGAGGCGGACTGGTCAACCCAACTCAAGGTCTAACTACGAGTTTTTTAAATGCAACATCTGAAATATACGCTAGCACCAAACTTGCATCAGACTTGCCCTAGTAAAATCTAAATCCCTTAATGATGATCTATTAGAGGGCAAGTCTGGTGCCAGCAGTTACGGTAATTCCAGCTCCAATAACGTATATTTAAGTTATAGTTAAAAAGCTTGTAGTTGGTCCTTAGGTTGGGTTGATCGGTCCGCCTCACGGTGTGCACCAATTGGCTCGTCCCTTCTACCGACGATATGCTCTTAACCTTAACTAGTTGGGTCGTGCCTCCGGTGCTGTTACTTTGAAGAAATTAGAGTGCTCAAAGTCAGCTTACGCTTTGTATACATTAGCATGGAGTAACATCATAGGATTCCGATCTTATTGTGTTTAATGAGGATCTATTAGAGGGCAAGTCTGGTGCCAGCAGTTACGGTAATTCCAACTTCATTAACGTATATTTAAGTTATAGTTGAAAAGCTTGTAGTTGGTCCTTAGGTTGGGTCGATCGGTCCGCCTCACGGTGTGCACCAATTGGCTCGTCCCTTCTACCGACGATATGCTCTTGACCTTAACTAGTTGGGTCGTGCCTCCGGTGCTGTTACTTTGAAGAAATTAGAGTGCTCAAAGTCAGCTTACGCTTTGTATACAGTAGAATGGAGTAACATCATAGGATTCCGATCTTATTGTGTTTAACTTCGGGATCAGAGTAATGATTAACAAGAACAGTCATGAGCATTTATATTTCATAGTCAGAGGTGAAATTCTTGGATTTAAAAAAGATGAACAACTATGAAATTCTATACACTTTTCATTTTCACTAAAAATTCGGGTACTGTAGCTCCAGAATGCTCTCTCGGTGGGCTTCTTCCGGCTACTGTTCACCCGCTGATCTCCGGCTAGATTCCGGCCACCTCCGGTGAGCTTGGGAGCTGCAATTCGGTGGGGAGGGACGTCGGGATCTCCTCTCCCTCCTCTCCTTTGGATTTCGCCCAGCTTGATCTCCAGAAGGTGGATTCACAGATCTAGCTCGCGTCTGTTGGTGCTCCGTCTGGTTCTGTATACCAAGCGGACGTTGGATGATCCTGACTGATCCCGGTGGTCTTGTGGCCTGAAAATTGGAGGCTTCACTATTCGGCTACCCCTCTGTCACCCCTTCGGAGGGCGCCCCTCCTTGGTCAGCACAGAGTCGGGCTCCAGTTCATAGCGCTGCCGATTGGGGTCTCGCCTGCGTGGGGTCTCTCGACCGCCCTGTGCCCTGAGCCCAGGTATTCGGCTGGTTTCTGTGGACTGAGAGCTTCCCCGTATATCCTTCCCCTGCGGTTTGGGAGCTGATAGGTTGGTTTGTTGACCGGTTTGCAAGTGGGGAGTCTGGTTATAGCGCTTCCCCTGCTTCCTGTACTGGTGTTGGTCTCTGCTGGGTTGTATGGTTGGTGGATTACCTAATTCCTGCTGAACTGGTGTAGTAGATTGGGATTGGAAGATAACATTTACTGTGGGTAGTTGTGGGCATTTGGTAGCATTTTCTGGGGGTCCTACTGCTACGTTCCCCTCTCTATTCCCGTTGAAGACTAAGGTTGACTGTTAGGTGTTCGTATAAATGCCCAAATGGAGGACTCAATCCTAACGCCTGGCATTTCACCTGCTGTGGAGGCTGTACATTTCCATGGTGCTGAGACGCTCCAGGCAACAAGTAGTACTGGTTTGAATACTGCAGCTGATCCCATTCCTAGTGACAAAGCACACTCGGTCAGAAATGAGGCTCCTTGCCCCGTGGGTCCTAGACCTATATTGAAAGGCAGCTCCAGCCGCAGTAGGAGTCGTGGTCGACCAAAGTATAGAAGTCGCTCTCGGTTGAGATTTGCTGGTGATAGGCCCTCTGCTTCTAATGCTAATTCAGGAAAATCTGTTGAAGTGGATCATTCACTTTCCCGAACTCAAGGACAGCAAACTCCTACTCCTAAAACCAGAACTTGGGCTAATGTTGCCCGAGTTCTAACCAAAGGTTATAGCCTAACTTATGTACCTCCACGGGTGGTGGATGGCGAAGAGATGGCGGTTATCACACCTGATATAGCTGCTGCTGAGAATCCCTTCTGGCTCGCATGTATTGTAGGCCGCTTTATAGGGAAGAAAGCTCCCTTCAAGGTGACTGAAGAGGCAATAAGAAAGGCTTGGGAGACAAAGTCGCTGAGGTTAAACTACACAAGAATGGCTTCTATTTTTTCCGTGTTCCTGATAATGAATTCCGTAGGAACATCATTGATTCGGGCCCGATATCTATATTCAACTGTACCTTGATTTTGCAACAATGGCACTCCAAGCTGAAGCTCAAGAAGGGAGTCCTGGACACAATCCCGGTCTGGGTAAGACTTAGAGACATTCCATTTTCGTTATGGTCCCCTGCCGGCATTGGTTCCATAGCCAGTGCTATTGGCAAACCCCTTTATGTGGATCTTCAAACTCAACAGATGGCTAGGATATCCTTCGTGCGAGTCTGTGTGGAACTCCAAGCTTCTAAGCCAAGAGCGGAGCAAGTTAAGTTCTGCTGGGATGATGAGATCTACACCATCAATGTTGAGTACGAGTGGAAGCCGCTGGCTTGTCCTTCATGCGCTATCTTCGGTCACAAAGAGGGTTCCATAGGTTTTGATTGTTGCTCTGATCAGGCCATTGTTAAGCCTGCATCTATAGATGCGGGACCCTCCAACCTTGCCCATAGGAATGGACAGGTTCAGCAGCCCCTCATGAATGAAGGATGGGTCCAAGTCCAATCCAGGAAAGGCAAAACCTCTGCTAAGTATGCTGCTGATTCCAACCATCGTCCTCTAGCTTCTGCTGAAGGCCTCGACCAACCTCCTTCCATTCCGCTGCTTCCACAGAACCAAACACACGCAGAACCAGACTTCGCCCCTGATCCTGCTCTGCATCCTCCCTCGCTGGATTGTGTTCTGGACCAGAATCCTTGCCTAGAACAGATCACCACAGGGACAGACTCTTCTTCTGCGTGTCCAGGGGGGCGACTAGTCACCAAAGGAACAAATCACCACAGGGACAGACCACCTCTTCTCCGAAGGTGAATTCAGGGGGGGCGACTGGACAGTTCTCTCCCGTCGGCCTATCCCCTGCCCATGCTAACTCTCGTTCAGTCTCTGCTACAGAACAGGTGCTTCCTGCTCTTCATGAAACCCACGGTTGTCCAGATCTTTTGGCTCTCCACACCTCATCTGCAACCAACATTCTTGGGGCGAGTACAGGGGGGCGTCTGGTCAGGCATCTACGTTCAGGCCTTCCCCTGATCATGGTCTCTTACGACCTATCTCCAACACAGGCCAGGGTCTCCCTACTGTTCCAGAACAGCAAAATGAGGACCAAGCCATCTTTTCCCGGTCTTCCTCTGAAGCTTCTTCGGACTCGCATGGCGGAGTGAATGATAGTGACTCTGACGACTTATTGGGGGAGGAACTCGCTGTGATGTCACCTCCGAACACCCGTTCTCGTCATAAAGCGGCCAAACAGTCTATTCCTAGGTTGAGTGACCATGGTAAGGTTCCTGGTTCGTCTTCTTCTAAGAAAGCCAAGAGGAAGAAGGCCAGGAGACCCAACAGATAATTTTCCTCGCCCTTATGTTTTTTGGTTTTTGGAACATTAGGGGTCTTGTTGACCCCCTCCGTCAAGCTGAGATCCGTACTCTTATTAGGAATAATCGTCTCTCTTGCATTGGCATCTTTGAGACCAAAGTCAGAGAGCCCTCTTTTGCTGATATTTCTAATGGCTTATGTAACAATTGGAGATGGGTGTCGAACTACAATTTCTCTCCTTTAGGCCGCATTTGGTTTGGTTGGGACCCGTATGTGCTAGAGATGGATTCCCTCTATACTTCAGGTCAACTAATCCACATGCAGCTCAGACTTCTCTCTTTGAACAAAACCTGTTTGCTCTCTGTTGTTTATGGGGAACATACATTCTCACTCCGGCGTCCGCTTTGGGCTGATCTCATCCGTCTCTCCTCCTGTGATCTAGCTTGGCTTGTTGCAGGGGATTTTAACGCTATTAAGGACCCGCAGGATAGACCTGGAAGCTCAACTCCATGGATTCCAGTCTTTGATGAGTTTGGGGATTGCCTCAACCAAGCAGGACTTGATGACCTCAGATATATGGGATGCAGATACACGTGGTCTCATTCTTCTGGCGCCAACAGGAAACTCCGCAAGATAGACCGGGTTCTCATCAATAGCCTTTGATCTCAGCACCTTTCCTTCTCGGAAGCCACTTTCCTCTTGCCCGGCATATCGGACCATTCTCCAATGGTCGTCAAAATCTCTTCGCCTCAAAGTTCCAGGAAACCCTTTAAGTTTTTTAACTTTTGGGCCACGCATCCCAGCTTCCTGGAACTAGTAGCCCAAGCCTGGGACCCTCCGATGGTCGGCTCTCCTCTTTTTAAGGTTTGCTGTAAACTTAGGCTGCTCAAAGCTAAGTTAAAACACTTGAACATGAGTTCCTTTTCTGCTATTTCCACAAGAACGGAGCAGGCTAGATCCGAACTCTATGCTGTACAGTCGGCCTTGGAGCTTCAACCTTTCGACCAGAACTTATTGAATGAAGAAGTGGATTTACTCCGGTCCTTCTCAACTTTGAGATTGCAAGAGGAATCCTTCCTCAGGCAGAAATCTCGAATCCGATGGCTTAAAGAAGGGGATCTGAACACCAGCTTTTTCCACCACTTTGTCAATAGAAGGTGTACTCAGAACCATATTCTCTCTGTGTTCACTAGTGATGGTATCCTACTCTCAGACCCGACAGAGGTAAGGAACCATATTGTCCACCATTTTCAGCGGCTTTTCAATGGTCATCCTGTGCTTTCCCATCCAGCTATATCTGAGATAGGCTGCTTCATTGGACAGACCCTTGATGATAACCAGTGTATCTACCTAGCCCAACCAGTCACCGATAGAGAAATCCAGGATACTCTCTTCTCCTTGGCTAAGGGCAAGGCCCCCGGACCGGATGGATATAATGTGGATTTCTTCAAATCCTCTTGGGAAATAGTTGGTCCCTCTATTCTTAAGGCGGTTCGACATTTTTTCGAGACTGGTCACATGCTGAAGGAACTTAACATTACCATCCTCACCCTAGTGCCGAAGTCTCCCAATGCCTCCACCATGGCCGACTTCCGTCCGATAGCTTGTTGCAATACCCTCTACAAGTGCATTTCTAAAATCTTGGCGAGGCGTATAGCACATACTCTTCCGACCTTGATCAGCCCCTCCCAATCAGCTTTTGTCAAAGGTCGCCGAATCAGTGATAACATCATGATCGCTCAAGAACTTTTCGCTGACTTTCATCATGAAGCTTATCTCCCCAAATGCGCTGTTAAAGTTGATTTTCAGAAGGCCTTTTACACTGTTGATTGGGCCTTTATTGAAAAAACACTCGAGGCCTTCCGGTTTCCGGTATCTTTCATCAAGTTGATTATGGCATGTGTAACTACAGCAAAATTCTCCGTCTCTATAAATGGGGAATTACATGGTTACTTCTCTAGTAGCCGTGGTATACGGCAAGGGGACCCGCTCTCGCCATACCTCTTCATCCTGGTTATGGAAGTCCTTTCCGGTATTCTCAAGTCAAATGCGAACTCTCCAGATTTCCACTGGTTCTGGCGTTGCAAAAAGACCCGTATATCTCATCTTTTCTTTGCAGACGATGTGCTCCTCTTTTGTGAAGCTCACCTGAAATCTATTGAGATTATTAAGAGATCACTTGATTTATTCTCTGGATGGTCTGGCCTTTTCCCGAACAATAGTAAAAGCAGTATCTTCTTATCGGGAGGGCCTCCGACCTTACATAGCCAAATACTGCATTGTCTTGGCTTTCAATTGGGCTCCCTCCCCTTCCGATATTTAGGGGTTCCTATTATCTCCTCCAGGCTTCGTAAGGAGGATTGCAAGATCTTAGTTGACTCAATAACGGCGAGGGCCCGATCTTGGACTCAACGGTTCTTATCTTTTGCAGGGAGACTCCAGCTAATCAAGTCTGTTCTACACTCCATTCAGGTTTACTGGGCTACTATCTTCTCCCTCCCAAAATCTGTTTTAAACAGTATTGAAACCGTCTTGAGACAGTTCCTCTGGAAAGGACCTGATCTTGGCCCAGGCGGTGCAAAAGTAGATTGGAACAATATTTGCCTTCTCAAAAAAGAAGGTGGCCTTGGTATTCGTCGGTTGGCAGAATACAATAGAGCTTTGACACTGAAGCACATTTGGCTCCTTTTCTTGGACAAGGAATCCTTATGGTGCAAATGGATTCATTCCAATTTTTTAAAATCTAACTTTTGGATTGCTTCCAAGCCCACATTCTGTTCCTGGACCTGGAAGAAGATACTGGACCTGCGACCTTCAGCTCGGACTCTTTTCCGATTGAGGATAGGCAACGGTCGCTCTGTTTCCCTATGGTTTGACTGGTGGCATTGCAGAGGACCTCTTTATCTTTTATTTACTAATGTCGACATCTATCAGTCCCGGATTCCCAGGGATACTTCGGTTAGGGAGTTTTATGAAGGCATCTGGCATCCTTCACCCTTTCTTGACTCCATCCTCAGCTGGAATGAGCTGCCGCCTAGTTTTGTGGACGCACCAGACAAACTGATTTGGAATCCAACTTCGGAGTCCTTTTCGGTTTCCTCAGCTTGGGATCATCTCAGGAGCAGAGGCCACCTGGTTCCTTGGCACTCTTTTGTTTGGGATCACCACATTGCACCCCGCCATGCCTTTCTCCTATGGCTAATCACCCTCAATCGGCTACCTACGCAGGTCCTTCTCCTTCAAAATCACAGGATCGAGGCTGCTTTATGCGCTTTCTGTGGCGCAAGACCGGACTCGATCAACCATCTCTTCTTCAGCTGCTCCTCCACTAGAAGGCTAGCCTATTTCTGGGCTACCAGGTGCAACCTCCCTTGGCGGAACCGGCCGTGGCATGAGCACATCTCTTGGGCTATGACAGCTTATGGCGGCACTTCTTTTGCACACTGCCTCTCTCGGTTTTCCTTTGGGGCGTTGGTCCACTTTATATGGTCAGAGAGAAACAACGCCATTTTCAGGAACAAGAGCATTTACCTCCCAGGTATACGCAAGCACCTACTCAAGGTTGTCAAGGACAAAGCTTTATCTATGGGAAGAGTTCAAGACACTCCCAGGAACCGCCATTTCCAAAGACAGTGGGGCCTCCCGCCTTCTATTTTTGACAAGGGCTGATCCTCCTTGTTTCCCGGTTTTTTGTTTTGTTTCCGGGCTCTCTTTAGTCTTTTCGGTGTCTGTTTAGCCTTGCAGGGCCTTCCTTGACCCTTCTTGGACATTCTTGTCCTATCAGGGTCAGGCTTAGGTTCGTGCTTAGTTTGTATTTGGTTCTTTGGAAAGTTATATATACATTTACCCTTACAAAAAAAAAACAACTATGAAATTCTAAGACTTCAACTTTTTCATTTCTCCAAATTCTCGGGTACTGTTCACATCAGAATGCTCTCCAAAGGGGATTCTCGTGGGTACTGTTCACCCGCCGGTCTTCTGCTGATTCCGGCGAATTCTGGCGACGGTTTGGCCTGAAATTTGGAGGGCAGGCCCTCCGGTCCATCCTCCATCAACCCTATGAAGGAATCTTCCCCTCGTCCAGCTCTGAAGCTGGATTTCCAGATCTGATCGTCGGGCTTCGTTGTTCTTCCTCGCGTGCTTCGACCGAACTGAACTGTGATACAGGTCTGGCTCTTTACGATTGTCTACCTTGGCTCGCTGCTTTCAACTCCGTCTCTTGGCTTCTGTTGGGCCTGGTGAATTGGTTGGCACGCGCTTGAACTGAGGAGACCAGCCGCGAGACTGAAACGCTCCCCTTTTCTGAAACTGATTCTCTGGCGGTTTGAGTGGAGCTAGGCTGGGTTCCGAATTAGGTTATATATATTGCTGCTGAGTTGGAGCTGGTAGTTGTGTTTCAGTGGTAGCATTAAATTGGGGAACCGTCTTATGCGCATCCTAATTTACACTCCGGAACTAGTGGGCTGTCTATTAGGTGTTTGAGTTAATGCTCAGATGGAGTTTCCTCTTCAATCGTCTGAACCTCCACATGCTTTGGAGTCTGAATTTCCCCCTGTTACTGAGGCATATACGGCGGCAAAGAGTTCTGATTTGAACACTTCTGCTGCTGTACTCGAAGGAACCTCTAAGGTAGCTGAATCTAGAGGCAAATCAATAGCTTTCACTAGTAAAAGTCCATCTACTGGATCCAGGTTCATCCAGAAAGGTTTTGCTCGACGTAGCCATAGCAGGGGCCGATCACAGAGTCGTCGTCCCCCCCTAGACATGCACATATTGCTAGTCCCCCAGGCGGTTCTGATCTTGGAACAAATGCAGCAGGCCAACAACCTTTTCCTGTTCAGTCGACCAAAACTTGGGCTAATGTGGCGCGAGTCCTAACCAAAGGATATAATCTTGCATATGTTCCACCTTTTATGGAAAATGAGGAAGTTATTGTTGAAATCTCACCTGAGGTTGTGGCTGAGGAGAACCCGAGATGGCTGGAATGCATAATAGGTCACTACATTGGGAAGAAAGTGCCTTTCAAGCTGACTGAAGAAGATATCAAGAAGTCCCGGGGTGACCAAGTTGCTGATGTCAAATTGCATGAGAATGGTTTTTACTTCTTTCGAATACCAAATGCGGAGTTCCGCAGGAAGATTATAGACATGGGACCAATTTATATTTTCAACAGCACCATGATGCTGCAACAATGGCATTCCAAATTGAAACTCCAGAAAGGGAAGCTTGACTCTCTTGCAGTATGGGTAAGGCTAAGGGACATACCCTTCTCCTTATGATCTCCTGCAAGTATTGGCCGAATTGCTAGTGCCATCGGAAAATTGCTGTACGTGGATATTCAAACTGAGCAGATGACCCGTATCTCCTTTGTTCGTGTCTGTATAGAGATAAAGGCCTCTAGTCCCCGTGTGGATTCTATCAAATTTAGATGGGATGGTGAAGTGAACCAAATCCCTATTGAATACGAATGGAAGCCATTGGCTTGTTCCTCTTGTGGTATCTTCGGCCATAAACAAGGAATCAGGGGTTTTGATTGTGTTACTGAGCAACCTGAACCTAGAGCTGAAAATAATACTCGCTCTCAAACAGAAGATGGCTGGACGCAGGTTAGTCGGAGAAAAGGCAATCCTTCCCCTGTTTTGCATGCAAACTAGCCACAACTTACATCAGCCCCTCAACCAGCCTGTAACTTGCGAGAGGTTGAACCCTTGTCGAATGCTGCTGATCCTGTTGGTGATCTTGCCCAAGTAGAATCTGATCTGCCCAGCTCCAACGATCCTGACACTAGACCTCCTCAGCCCCATGCTCCGCGTCCAACGGATTCAATGGACCAACAGATCTTGGACTCTCCTTCAAACTCCATATCTACTACTGAAGATTCTTGTGGTTCTCAAACTCCAGTAGACAAAGCTATTGCTTTGAATGAATTAGGGGAGACTGAACCAGCTTGTGCTTCCCCTCCCAATACTCGGTCACGTACCCTAGCATCCTGTCCCACGATGGAGCTCGCTAGTATCTCCCCTGGTGCAACGTCTTCAAACCCCGCCAAAGCTACTGGTCCTTCTTCTTCGAAAGCCAAGAGGAGGAGGCCTAGGACTTCTCAGAAATAATTTCTGTTTTTGCTATGTTTTTTGGAGTATGGAACATTAAGGGCCTAGTAGATCCCCTGAGGCAAGCTGAAATCCGTGCCTTCATTAGCAAGAACCACCTATGCTGTATTGGGATTTTGGAAACTAAAGTGAAGGATTCTTCTTTTGCTTCGATTTCTAGAGGCCTAAATACTACCTGGCGATGGATTTCTAACTATGACTCCTCACCTCTCGATAGGATCTGGTTCGGATAGGACCCAAATGAGCTGGACATTAGTCTCGTCTTTTCCTCTTGCCAAATAATTCATCTTCAGCTCCGACTCTTGAACCTCCAGGAATTTTGTTTGTTCACAATTGCCTATGGTAAACATACTTTTGTGAAACGAAGGCAACTTTGGGCTGTCCTATATCGTCTCTCTAACGGCGACTTACCATGGATCGTTGCCGGGGATTTCAATGCAATTAGAGACCTGGACGACAGGGTGGGCAGCTCTACCCAGTGGATCCCGGCCTTTGATGAATGTCGAGAAGGCCTTAGCTAGCGGGCTTGGAGGACCTTCGTTATGTCGGGTGTCGATACACATGGACACATTCTTCAGGTGCTAACCGCAAAATGCGTAAGATTGATCGGGTACTTATAAATGGCTATTGGCTTCAGCAATTCTCCTTCTCTGAAGCTAATTTTCTTCCGCCTGGCATTTCTGATCACTCCCCTATGGTAATAAAAATTGTACTCCCTAGTTCCTTCAAAAAGCCGTTCAAGTTCTTCAACTATTGGACTACTCATCCAACCTTTTTGGAGTTAGTTACCCAAGCTTGGGATACTCATATTACTGGCACGCCCATGTTCATAGTTTGCTGCAAACTTAAGGTTCTCAAATCAAAGTTGAAGCTTTTGAACAAGTCTTCCTTTTCAGACATTTTCGCCAGAACAGAGCAGGTTAGATTGAATCTTTCTGCTGTTCCGACAGCTTTGGAGTCAAATCCATTCGACCAAAGCCTCGGAGCAAGTGAAGCAACACTCCTGCAAACCTTTTCTGCCTTGAGATCTCAAGAAGAGTCCTTTTTCAGACAAAAATCTAGAATTCGTTGGCTCAAGCAGGGGGACATGAACACAAAATATTTTCACCTCCAGGTCAACAAAAGGAGACTTCACAATAGAATCCTATCAGTTTCGACAGAGGCTGGTATGCTAATCACCGAACCTCAGCAAGTCAGGGACCATATCGTCCATCACTTTCAGAGTTTATTAAATGGCAGTTCAGCACCGGCTCTACCTTTTGCCTTAGAGCTGGAGGCTCTCCTTGGACACGTCCTAAATGAAAACCAAAGTTCCATCTTAATTCAGCCGATCACTGAGGAGGAAATTAGATCTTCCCTCTTCTCCCTTGCTAACGACAAAGCTCCTGGTCCTGACGGTTTTAATGCTGAATTTTTCAAACACACATGGGGGATCATTAGACAATTTATTATGGATGCGGTTAAGGCTTTCTTTGAGACTGGTCGCATGCTTAAAGAGATTAACAACACCATTCTAACGTTGGTGCCGAAATCCCCTAATGCATCGGCCATGAGCGAATTCCGACCAATAGCATGTTGCAATACTTTGTACAAATGCATTTCAAAAATCATTGCTAGGCGTATGGCAAAGGTTATCCCGATGCTGATTGGACCTTCCCAAACAGCCTTTGTTAAAGGCCGCAGAATCAGTGACAATATTATGATAGCACAAGAACTTTTTGCGGACTTTCACCACGAAGCATACCTACCTAAATGTGCCATTAAGGTGGATTTTTACAAAGCTTTCGACACGATTGACTGGAACTTTTTTGAAAGGGTACTTACAGCCTTTAACTTTCCAGTTTTTTTTATTAAGCTGGTTATGGCATGCATCTCAACTGCCAAATTCACGATTTCGATTAATGGCGAATTGCATGGCTATTTTGCTAGTAACCGAGGGATACGTCAGGGGGACCCCCTGTCACCGTACCTTTTCATTCTTGCTATGGAAATCTTCTCAGCTATTCTCAAGTCCAAAACTGACAATCCGGATTTCCAGTGGTATTGGCGATGCAAGAGACCTCGCATATCCCATTTGTTCTTTGCAGATGATGTTCTTTTATTTTCACAAGGGCACATGAGATCGATAGAGCTTATAAAGGAATCTCTAGATTTATTCTCAAGATGGTCCGGCTTAAGACCAAATCCTAACAAGAGCAATATTTACCTCTCGGGAGGTAATTCGGAGTCACATACCGGTATTCTCCAATGTCTCGGATTTCAACAAGGGTCTCTTCCCTTCCGATACTTGGGTGTGCCTATTATCTCTTCCAGGCTACGTAAAGAGGATTGCAAGCTCTTGGTTGATTCCATTACGGCGCGAGTCCGTTCTTGGACACAAAGATTTCTATCTTTTGCTGGTCGCATACAACTTATTCAATCGGTATTGCATTCCATCCAAGTATACTGGGCCACGATATTCTATCTTCCCATATGTGTCTTGAATGGTATTGAGACCATACTTCGACAGTTTCTATGGAAATGTCCCGATTTAGGAACGGGTGGTGCTAAGGTAGCCTGGAATGCTGTTTGCCTCCCAAAAGAAGAAGGAGGCCTCGGGATACGAAGGCTTTCTGAATACAATAGAGCCTTGATGCTAAAGCACATATGGATCCTTTTCACTGACAAGGAATCTATGTGGTGTAAATGGATTCATTCAAACTTTTTACATAAGAAAAATTTTTGGACTGTTTCCAAACCCACCTTTTGCTCATGGACTTGGAAGAAGATCCTTGACTTGCGAGTCTCAGCCCAGACCTTTTTCCGGTGGAAGATTGGCAATGGCCGGATGATATCCTTTTGGTTTGATTAGTGGCATACAAAAGGGCCCCTCTATCTCATTTTCAACAATATGGATATCTATCAGTCTCGGATCCCACGTGATGCCTCGGTTTGGGACTTCTTTCACTCTACGTGGCAACCATCATCCACTCTCCACACTATTATGGAATGGATGGAAGCTCTCCCAAGCTTTGATGCTGATACTCCAGATAGCTTCATCTGGAACGCTAACCCGACTGAATCCTTCTCGGTCGCCCAGGCCTGGAACCACATAAGGAAGAAAGGTCACCCAGTAACTTGGCATTCATTTATTTGGGACTCTCACATGGCCCCCCGACACTCCTTTCTCTTATGGATTGCGTCATTAAATCGGCTACCTACACAGGTTCTTCTTCTCAAAAATCGTCGCATTGAATCAGGACTATGTGCTTTCTGTTGTCTTATACCGGACTCCATCAATCATCTTTTCTTCGAATGTTCTGCTACTAGCAGGCTAGCTTCCTTTTGGGCTACAAAATGCAATCTTCCATGGCGCAACTGTCCGTAGCCAGATCTTATTTTGTGGGCAAAGAAAGTTTGTGGAGGCCCTTCCTTTGCGCATCGACTTGCCAGGTTCTCATTCGGAGCTCTTTGCCATACCATATGGATTGAGCGGAACAACTCTCTCTTTAGAAACAAGACTATCTTTATTCCGGGAATACGTAAGCACATTATCAAGATGGTGAAGGATAAAGCTCTATCCTTAGGAAAAATTGTTGACACACCGTTAAATAGAAGACTACAAAAGAACTGGGAACTCTCACCTTCCATCTTCTTTTAGTTGGATGCTTAGTTCTCTATCTTGTAAAAGGCTTTGTTGCGGGTTTTCCATGTTTGGTTTTCTCCTCCAAGCTTCGGCTTGCTGTTCCGGGGGACCTATGGAGCTTTGTTCGGGGACATGGAATTTCACCTCCAATCTTCGCTGTTTTGCTGCTGCTTCCGGCTGATTTCGGTGACATAGGCCTCCAATCTTCGCTGTTCTGCTGCTGCTTCCGGAGATATGGGCTGACCTCCAAGCTTCGGATTGGATTGGTTTTTCCTTGTGTTTAGGATTTACTTGTTCTTGTTCTTAGCTAGCCTTTTGGCTTGTTTTAGTTCCTGCTCAACCTTTCTTGACCTTGTTTGGACATCTTTATGTCCTAATAGGGTCAGGAGTTGGTTTGGGCGTTAGGTTGTATTTGGTGTTTGAAAAGTTATATATACTCTTACCTTTACCCAAAAAAAAAAGAACTATGAAATTCTACTTTTCATTTTCACCAAATTCTCGGGTACTGTTCACAAATCAGAATGCTCTTAATGGGGTTTCTCGCGGGTATTGTTCACCCGCTGGTTTTTCGTTGATTTCGGCCATCTCCGGCGGGCGTTGAAGCTGGAATTCGGTGACGAGGGACATTAAACCCTCCTCCCCATCGGAATCTTCCTATCTCGAAGTGCAGAAGGTGGTACAACGGATCTGTGCTCGCGTCTGCTGGAGTTCTCGCCGGTTCTGTTCACCCGGTGGACTTTGGTTGATTCCGGCTGATCCCGGTGGTCTTTTGGCCTGAAATTGGAGGCTAGGCTCTTCGGACTCTTCTCTCTCACCCCTCCAGAGAACTCTTCTCCTAGTTCTTTGTTGAGATCGGGCTCCCAGACCTGGACTTCACCTGGTGCGGCCTTCTCTTCCCGTGAAATACGATCAAGTGATTACTGTTGGGTTGAGTTCTCGTAGACTTTTCTCCCCTCTTTTAGGTACTCTCTTCGTTGTCCTCCTGCTGGTTCGGAGTTGGAGACTGGTATTAAGAGGGTGGTTTATTGGGGATTGTCTGGTGTTTTTCCCCTGTTCTGGTGCGATCCCCTGGTCTGGATTGTTGTTGCTAGTGGGTCGATTGGCTGCTGCTGGTTGAGCTCCAGGATTAGGCTATCTCTTTCCATCGTTTTCCTGCTGGTTGGATTTGGAGATTGTGAATTTGTGGTCACATTTATATTGGGAGTCTTGCTGTGGCGTTATGGTGTTGGTGGTTGACTGGTAGGTGGTTGTTGTATTGTCTCTATGGATGAGACTGTAGAAACCTTATTGCCTGACCCATCCCCTGTTCTAGAGGCTGATCCTTCCCCTGTAGCCGAGGCCCATCAGGTGGTAATAGGTTCTGTTTCGATCAATGAGGCTGCTGTACTCAAAGGAAAATCCTCTTCTTTGCAAGAGGCTGAACGTCCTTTTAGTTTCAGACCTATTCTGAAGGGGAACTCTAGTTGCAGTAGGAGTAGGGGGCGACCGAAAGATAGGAGCCACTTTCAGGGAAGAACACACAATGATGGTTTGGCAAAGCATTCTGTATCTAGACAGAACACTGGAAGGAAAACAAGTGAGATGGACCAGCGTTCTACTCGTGCCCAAGGCTAATCTAACCATACCCCTGCTACTAGATTGTGGGCTAACGTTGCTAGGGTGTTGATTAAGGGTTACGACCTTACCTTTGTTCCTCCGATAGAGGAGAATGGTGAAATTATCGTGGCTATCTCTCCTGAAGTAGCTGATGATCAGAATCCTATGTGGATGGAATGCATTGTTGGCCATTTCATTGGGAAGAAAGTCCCCTTCAAGTTAACTGAGGAAGCATTTAAAAAAACTTGGGGAGAGCAAATAGTAGATGTTAAGTTACATGAGAATGGGTTCTACTTCTTTCGTGTGCCGAATACTGACTTCCGCAGAAAGATTATTGATATGAGACCGATTTCGATATTCAGTAGTACTATGTTACTTCAACAGTGGCACCCAAAACTGAAACTCAAAAAGGGTGCTATGGATTCTCTTCCGGTATGGATTAGACTGAGAGATATTCCTTTCTCTCTTTGGTCCCTAGCTGGCATTGGGAGGATTGCAAGTGCCATCGGAAAATCACTCTATGTTGATACCCAAACCGAGCAAATGACTAGAATTTCTTTTGCGCGTGTTTGTGTAGAAATCAAAGCCACAAAACCCCGATTGGAAACTGTGAAGGTTCGTTGGGATGGTGAAGAGATCCTGATCCATATTGAATATGAATGGAAACCATTGGTGTGCTCATCTTGTGGTATTTTTGGACATAAATCTAGTTCACATGGATTTGAATGTGCTTCTGGTCTTCCTGATGATAGAGCTGGTAAAACTCTTCAACATCAAGCTGTTGCTAGACCTCAGACTTCCTCTCGACCTCGGCAAGCTGAAGAGTGGACACAAGTTAGTAGAAAAAAAGGCAAACTCCCGTTGGCCAAAGCTGTGAACCAGACCACATCCGCATCAGATCTTGTTCTGGATTCAATTCCAGGGGAGGAGAATCTTCGGCCTCCTGTTCGAGACCCATCTAATGCTCTTGGTCTGTTAACTTCTGATCTGAACTTTCCTAAGGTTTCTAATGCAGGGCTGACCAGAACTGCAGATGGCCATTTACTGGACACGAATCCGGGGGGGAGGAACTATTGCCGCCTGTGTTGAACCCCACTTTTGAACTTGGGCTGATAAGTCATGATCTGAATTTCCCAAAGGAAGTTCACGCAGGGATGAGTCATTTCGCTGTACATGGTCCTCAAGGATGTATTGACCAGCAAATTGAAGACCTTGATATTAACTCCCAATCTTCCGCTGATGTATTGACCAGCAAATTGAAGACCTTGATATTAACTCCCAATCTTCCGCTGAAGATTCTGCTGGATCAATCGTCGGGGTGGAGAATAGTGACTCTGAAGAGCTTGTGATGGAGGACCCTACTGTTATATCCCCCCCAAACACCCGTTCTCGAACCTTGGCTTCAAATGCCTTGGAGGATACCTCTAAAGCTTCCCTAGGGCCTCTTCCTAGCTTGAGCTGCCCTGGTATGACTCCTGGTCCGTCCTCCTCGAAGAAGAAAGCTAAGAGAAGGAGGTCAAGGAAATCTCAGAGATAATATCTCCTTGTCTTCCTATGTTTTTTGGTGTATGGAATATTAGGGGACTAGTAGATCCCCTAAGACAAGCTGAAATTCGCACCTTCATCAGGATTAATCGTCTTTCCTGTATCAGTATAGTTGAAACTAAAGTTAAAAGCTCTCTTTTTGCTGATATTTCGCATGGTTTATATGGTAATTGGTGTTGGACTTCTAACTATGATTCTTCTCCCCTTGGTAGAATTTGGTTTGGTTGGAACCCAGATGAGATGGAAACTAGTTTTCTTTATTCTTCTGACCAACTGATTCATGTTCAGCTCAGGCTCTTAAATATGAACAATTCTTGTCTCTTCACAGTTGTTTATGGTGAGTATTCCTTTGTGAAACGGCGTCCGTTATGGGCTGACCTCTTACGTATCTCCTCTTGTGACCTACCTTGGATTGTTGCTGGGGATTTTAATGCAATTAAAGACCCAGATGATAGAATGGGCAGTTCAACTCCCTGGATCCCGGCTTTTGATGAATTTGGGGATTGTCTGAACCAAGCGGGGCTGGAAGATCTTCGATATGTGGGGTGCAGGTATACTTGGACTCATTCTTCTGGTGAAAATCGGAAACTTCGCAAGATTGACCGTGTACTCGTAAATGACTTATGGATGCATCAGTTTTCCTTTTCGGAAGCAAACTTTGTCTCTTCTGAGATATCGGATCACTCTCCCATGGTGATAAAAAAATTTTTGACACATAATTCTAAGAAACCCTTCAAGTTTTTCAACTTTTGGGCTTCTCATCCTAAATTCTTGGAACTAGTGGAGCAAGCCTGAGATACGCGTATAGTAGGTACTCCGATGTACATTATTTGTTGTAAACTGCGAGTTCTCAAACTGAAGCTGAAACAACTAAACATGAGTTCTTTTCTGACATCTCTATAAGAACTGATCAGGCTAGATCAGAACTTTATGCTGTTCAGTCAGCCTTAGAGACTCATCCTTTTAACCAGAGCCTTCAGGATAGAGAAGTGGAGCTCACACGATCCTTCTCTACCTTGAGAATGCAGGAGGAATCCTTCTACAGGCAGAAATCCCGTATACGTTGGCTTAAGGAAGGAGACTTGAACACAAAATTTTTTCACCATTTTGTCAACAAAAGACGCGTTCATAATCGAATCCTCTCGGTTTCAACAGAGGATGGGTCTATAGTTACTGATCCTCAGGCAGTTAGATCTCATATTGTTGGTCACTTTCAAGAGATACTTAACGGTTCTTCTGTTTCTTCTTGGCCCTTTATTAGCGAGATTGGTGTCTTCCTTGGTCGGGTTCTGGATGAGAACCAGAGGAACATACTGGCGCTTCCGGTCCACCCTATTTTCGCTCGCTAAAGGCAAAGCCCCTGGACCGGACGGTTACAATGTTGATTTTTTCAAAACTAGCTGGGAGATCATTGGACCCTCCATTCTTGTGGCGGTAGGAAACTTTTTTGAGTCAGGATGCATGCTTAAAGAGATCAACAACACCATTCTTACTCTAGTTCTGAAATCTCCAAACGTTTCAGCTATGTCTGATTTTCGTCCTATTGCTTGCTGCAATACTTTATATAAGTGCATCTCCAAAATCTTGGCTAGGCGGTTAGCGCGTGTTCTTCCAACCCTGATAGGCCCTGCCCAAACGGCGTTTGTTAAAGGACGCAGGATCAGCGACAACATCTTGATTGCTCAAGAGTTATTTGCGGATTTCCACCACCGGGCCTACCTTCCCAAGTGTGCTATTAAAGTGGATTTTCAAAAAGCTTATGACACTGTGGACCGGAACTTCTTAGAAAAGGCTTTAATGGCCTTCAACTTTCCTGCTTACTTTGTAAAGTTGGTGATGGCTTGTGTGTCGACAGCAAAATTCTCTGTCTCTATTAATGGGGAATTGCATGGATATTTTGGGAGCTCTAGGGGCATTCACCAAGGAGACCCTTTATCGCCGTACCTTTTTATTCTGGTTATGGAGGTCTTCTCAAGCATTCTAAAGGCTAAAACTGATATGCCGGATTTTCACTGGTATTGGCGATGCAAAAAGATCCGGCTATCGCATCTCTTCTTTGCAGATGATGTACTGCTGTTTTCAGAAGCCCACTTGAGGTCAGTTGAATTAATAAAGGAATCTCTCCTCTTGTTTTCGAGTTGGTCTAGATTAAAGCCGAATACTGCGAAAAGTAATATCTTTCTCTCGGGAGGGACACAGGCGTTGCATGACCAGTTAATCCAATGCCTCGGTTTTCAGCAGGGTACATTGCCATTTCGGTACCTAGGTGTGCCTATTATCTCAACTAGACTGCGTAAGGAGGACTGTAAAGCTTTGATTGATTCCATTACTGCTCGCGCTTGCTCCTGGTCCCAACGCTTTCTTTCCTTTGCTGGTCGCCTTCAGCTTATCAAGTCGGTCTTGCATTCCATTCAAGTATACTAGGCCACTATCTTTTCTTTACCGAAAACAGTATTATATAGTATCGAGACTATTTTGCGACAGTTCCTTCGGAAAGGTCCTGACCTCGGAGTTGGTAGAGCTAAGGTAGCGTGGAATACTATTTGCTTACCCAATGAGGAAGGTGGACTAGGCATCAGGAGGCTTGTGGATTACAATAATGCTATGACCTTAAAACACATTTGGCTTCTCTTCACCGACAAAGAATCCTTGTGGTGCAAATGGGTACACTCTACCTTTTTAAAGAAGGCAAACTTTTGAGTTATGTCCAAACCTACCTTCTGCTCTTGGACATGGAAGAAAATCCTTGATATGCGTGTCTCTGCTTAAACTATGTTCCGATGGAAGATTGGAAATGGGTGCTCCGTCTCCTTCTGGTTTGACTGGTGGCACAGTAGAGGTCCGCTATACCAGCTTTTTAGTAATGTGGAGATTTATCAGTCGCGCATTCCTTAAGAGTCTACAGTACAGACTTTCTATGAAGGCTCCTGGCAACCTTCTAACACTCTGGACACTATTATGAACGGGATGGATGCCCCTCCGTCTGTTATGGATAGTTCGCCGGACAACTTCGTCTGGACACCTCATCCATCTAAATCCTTTTCTGTCACTCTTGCTTGGAATCATATCCGAAGGAAGTGGCATCCAACTCCTTGGCATTCCTTCATTTGGGATCGGCACATAGCTCTCCGGCATGCATTTCTCCTATGGCTAATATCTCTCAACCGGCTACCTACTCAGGTATTCTTGTTACAAAATCACAAGATTGGTGATGCGTTGTGCGCCTTTTGTGGTTCTAGAACAGACTCAATCAACCACCTCTTCTTTGAATGCACTTCTACCGGTAGATTGGCTTCTCTTTGGGCGACAAAATGCAGCCTACCTTGGCGCAACCGTCCCTGGCAAGAACATATTATTTGGGCGATGAAAGTTTGCGGAGGATCTTCGTTTTCCCACCGCATATCTAGATTTTCCTTTGGTGCACTATGCCACATTATTTGGACGGAAAGGAACAACGCTATCTTTAGGAACAAGAGCGTCTACATCCCTGGCATGCGTAAGCATCTTATCAAAGTCGTGAAGAACAAAGCTATTTCAATGGGGAGCTGAGGATACATTTAGGAACCGCATGGTACAGAGAAAGTGGGACCTTCCCCATTCTATCTTCGACTAGAGCAGGTTCTGGCTGTTCCGGTGTCCTTTGGAGCGGATTTCTGGAGTTTTGGGCTTTTCACCTCCGAGCTTCGGATTAGTTCGGCTGCCCTTGTTTTCTGATTCTTTCTTTTGCTTGTCTTTAGCCGGCCTTCGGATTGTTGTATAGTTCCTGCTGAACTTCTTGATCTTGTCTGGATAATACTATGTCCTAATAAGGTCAGGAGTTGGTTTAGGCTTAGGTTGTATTTGGTGTTTTGAAAAGTAATACATATGCTTACCTTACCCAAAAAAAAAACAACTATGAAATTCTACTTTTCATTTTCACCTTCTCGCGGGTACTGTTCACGCGATCAGAAATGCTCTCATCTGGGTTTCTCGCGGGTACTGTTCACCCGGCGAATTTTTGTTGATTCCGGCTGATTTTGGTGGTCATTTGGGCTGATTTTTAGAGGCTAGGTCCCTTGGACTCTCCTCTTCCTCCTCTCTGAAGGGTTCCCCTCATCATTCAGGTTAGAGACCGAGCTACCAGATCTATTGTCTACTGGTGCGGTCCTTTTCCTGAGAAATCTGACCTCGTTGAGTGCTCTCTGCTGGATTGAGTGCTCTGGGAGAGCGTCTCCCCCTATTATAGGTATTTCCTCCTCGAATTCCTTTCTGCTGTGGTGGGGCTTGAGATTGGATCGGTGGATGCATTAATGTTGGGTATACCTGCTAGTGCGAATTCCTGTTCTGGTTCTATGCTGTTGTGGGTTGACTGGTTGGTGAACTTGGCGGGGTAGCGTGCTATACTTTGTCCATATGGAGGAGAATATAAGAACCATTTCGTCGGACCCCTCCCCTGTTCCTGAGTCTCAACAGGCGGTGATTGTTCCTACTGTAAACACCAAGACAGTAGAACCCAAAGGAAATCCTACCTTTGTTTCTCATGAGGCTGTACGTCTTTCTGGTCTTAGACCAATTCTGAAAGGAAACTCTAGTCGTAGCCGGAGTAGGGGTCGACTAAAGAATAGGAGTCGTTCTATTAGAGGTACACACAATGCTGGACCTTCAATGCATTCTGCATCCAGGACTAATCCAGATAGGAAAACAGTTGAAGCAGGATAGAACTCTACTCGTACTCAAGGCCAACCCAACCGTGCTCCCATCACTAGAACATGGGCAAATGTGGCAAGGGTACTGACTAAGGGTTATAACCTAGCTTTTGTTCCCTCGTTGGAGGAGGATGGTGAAATGATTATGGATATTACACCAGAGGTAGCTGCTGAGGAGAATCCACTATGGCTGGAATGTATTGTAGGGCATTACATTAGGAAGAAAATTCCCTTTAAGTTAACTGAAGAAGCCTTCAAGAAAGCATAGGGTGAACAAGTACTTGATGTTAAACTACATGAGAATGGGTTCTATTTCTTTAGAGTTCCGAATGCTGACTTTCGCAGGAAGATCATTGATATGGGGCCTGTTTCTATCTTCAGTAGCACAATGTTGCTCCAGAAATGGCACCCAAAACTGAAGCTCAAGAATGGTGCTACAGACTCTCTCTCGGTTTGGGTTAGACTAAGAGATATTCCATTTTCTTTATGGTCCCCAGCTGGCATTGGAAGGATAGCTAGCGCCATTGGAAAACCTCTATATGTGGATATACAGACGGAACATATGACTAGAATTTCGTATGCACGAGTTTGTGTGGAAATCAAGGCCACAGAACCCCGAATGGAAACTATGAAGGTACGGTGGGATGGTGAAGTGAATATGATCCGTATTGAATATGAATGGAAATCTCTGGCCTGCTCGTCTTGTGGCATTTTTGGACATAAATTGGGCTCCAATGGTTTTGAATGTGCAGCTGTACATACGGAAGGTAGAACTGAGACTACTACTCGACCTCAAGGACCAGTAGATTGGATTCAAGTCAATAGGAAAAAAGGAAAATTTCCTTCGGCCAAGTCTGCAAACCAGACTTAACCTACGATAAACATTCATCTGGAGCCGACTTTGGGGGGGGATCTTCCTGTTTTGAACCCCACTGCTGAACTTGGTCGGATAAGTTCTGAACTGAATCATCCTAATGAAGCTAAGGCAGGGCCAAGTCATTCCTCTGTTCTAGGTCATCCAGGATGTTTTGATCACCAGATTGAGGACCTTGCTATCAATTCTCAGTCATCTACAGAAGAGTCTTCTGATTCTCGGGTGGTGTTGGAGAATAGTGCCTCTGAAGGACTAGTGGAGGAAGAACCTGCTGTTATATCCCCCCAAACACCCGCTCACGATCTCTGGCATCCAGTGCCACAGAGGACACTTCTAAAGCTACTCCGGGGTCTTTACCTAGCTTGATGAGTCCTGGTATGATAACTAGCCCTTCCTCCTCGAAGAAGAAATCTAAGAGAAGGAGGACAAGGAAATCTCACAGATAACTTTCCTTATCTTGCTATGTTTTTTGGTATTTGGAATATTAGAGGACTAGTAGATCCCCTTAGACAAGCTGAAATTTGGGCTCTTATCAGAATACACCGTCTTTCCTGT
This sequence comes from Syzygium jambos, assembly GCA_031216235.1. Lineage (NCBI taxonomy): Eukaryota > Viridiplantae > Streptophyta > Magnoliopsida > Myrtales > Myrtaceae > Syzygium > Syzygium jambos. The sequence continues at coordinate 14,860,877 of CM062221.1, forward strand.
ATTGGTATTGTTGAAACTAAAGCTAATACCTCCCTTTTTGCTGGAATTTCTAGAGGCCTTTGTGATAAATGGCGGTGGATTTCCAACTACGAATCCTCCCCCCATTGGTAGAATTTGGTTTGGTTGGAACCTGGATGAGCTAGAGATGAATCTTATTTCCTCTTCTGCCCAATTGATTCATGCTCATCTTAGGCTCTTAAATATGAATAAATCCTGTCTTTTCACTGTTGTTTATGGTGAACACTCCTTTGTGAATAGGCGACCTCTTTGGGCTGATCTTCTGCGGCTCTCCTCATGTGATCTACCATGGATTGTTGCTGGAGATTTTAATGCTATCAGAGACCCAGATGATAGAGTGGGTAGTACAACTCCATGGATCCTGGCCTTCGATGAATTTGGGGACTGTCTAAATCAGGCAGGACTTGAGGATCTTCGTTATGTGGGATGTAGATACACATGGTCTCATTCTTCAGGAGAGAATCGAAAACTTCGTAAGATTGATCGGGTGCTCTCTAATGACATCTAGACTCAGCAGTTTTCCTTTTTAGAAGCCTCCTTTTTTGCCCCTGGAATTTCTGATCACTCCCCCATGGTGATTAAAATTTCACCGACACCTTGTTCTAAGAAACCGTTCAAGTTTTTTTAACTTCTGGGCTTCACACCCTAAATTGTTGGAGATAGTTGAGCAAGCTTGGGAGACTCGTATAGTTGGAACTCCTATGTATATTATTTGTTGTAAACTGCGGATTCTCAAAACAAAGTTGAAACAACTGAACAGAAGTTCCTTATCAGATATATCCACAAGGACTGAACAGGCCAGGTCTGACCTCTATGCTGTTCAGACAGCCTTGGAACACCATCCTATTGATTAGAGCCTGCTGGATAGTGAAGTCAAGCTCTTACGGTCTTTCTCTACCTTGAGGCTACAAGAGGAATCCTTCTTCGGATAGAAATCCCGGATTCGATGGCTTAAGGAAGGGGATCTGAATACTAAGTTCTTTCATCACTTTGTCAACAAAAGGGCGCCTACAAAATTGAATCCTCTCAATGTCGACAGAAGATGGACTCCTAGTAACTGATCCACTAGTGGTCAGGAATCACATTGTTGGCCACTTCCAGGAGATACTCCATGGTACTTCTACTTCTATTCAGCCCTCTATTAGGGAGATAGGCGATTTCATTGGCAGGGTTCTAGATGAGAATCAGAGGAACCTATTGGCACAACCGGTATTGGATGAGGAAATTCGGATTACCCTCTTCTCGCTTGCTAAGGGCAAAGCCCCTGGGCCGGATGGGTATAATGCTAATTTTTTCAAAACTACTTGGGAGATCATTTGACCGTCCATCCTTGTAGCGGTAAAGGATTTCTTTGAATCTGGACGCAAGCTTAAAGAGCTAAACAGCACTATCCTAACATTAGTGCCAAAATCCCCTAATGCTTCGGCCATGACTGATTTTCGACCGATTGAATGTTGCAATACCCTCTACAAATGCATCTCCAAAATCTTGGCTAGGCGTTTAGCAAGTGTTTTACCAACTCTGATTGGCCCTGCCCAAACGGCTTTTGTTAAAGGACGCAGAATTAACGACAACATCGTGATTGCCCAAGAGTTGTTTGCGGATTTTCACCACCAGGCTCACCTTCCCAAGTGTGCCATTAAGGTGGATTTCCAAAAAGCTTTTGATACTGTTGATTGGAACTTTATTGAAAAAGTCCTAATGGCCTTCAAATTTCCGGAGTTTTTCGTCAAGCTGGTTATGGCTTATGTATCGACGGCCAAATCCTTAGTCTTAATCAATGGGGAATTACATGGCTTTTTCGGTAGTTCCCGAGGTATACGCCAAGGAGATCCATTATCACCGTATCTTTTTATACTGGTTATGGAAGTCTTCTCCGGTATTCTCAAGGCCAAAAACAGACATCCCGGACTTCCACTGGTTTTGGCATTGTAGGAAGACCCGTATATCTCATCTATTTTTTGCGGATGATGTGCTACTGTTTTCAGAAGCCCACTTGAGATCAGTGGAACTAATCAAGGAATTGCTCCTTATGTTCACTGATTGGTCTGGTCTAAAACCAAATTCTAGGAAAAGCAATATCTTCCTCTCGGGAGGGACCCCAGATATGCGTGACCAAATACTTCAATGCCTCGGGTTCCAACAAGGTATACTTCCTTTTCGGTACTTAGGCGTGCCTATTATCTCGTCTAGGTTACGTAAAAAGGACTGTAAATTTTTGGTTGATTCTGTAACTACTCGTGCCCACTCCTGGACTCAACGGTTTCTGTCCTTTGCTGGTCGCCTTCAACTCATCAAGTCGTTTTTGTATTCTATGCAAGTATATTGGGCCACTATTTTCTCTATTCCGAAATCAGTCTTATATAGAATTGAGGCTATTTTGAGACAATTTCTTTGGAAAGGTCCTGATCTTGGCGTAGGTGGAGCTAGGGTGGCGTGGAATGCTGTATGCTTATCCAAAGAGGAAGGTGGCCTTGGGATTCGGCGACTTGTAGAATACAATAGAGCAATGACTCTTAAACACATATGGCTTCTCTTCACTAATAAGGAATCCATGTGGTGTAAATGGATTCATTCCAATTTTTTAAAAAAGGCAAACATTTGGGTTGTATCCAAACCCACTATTTGCTCTTGGACATGGAAGAAAATCCTGGACATGAAAGACTCTGCCCAAACATTGTTCTGGTGGAAGATTGGTAACGGTCACTCGGTTTCCTTTTGGTTTGATTGGTGGCACAATAGAGGCCTTCTCTACCTTCTTTTCAGCAATGTGGACATCTATCAATCGCGGATCCCCCGGGACACCTCGGTTTGGAAATTCTACAATTATTATTGGCAACCCTCAAATACACTTGAAACTATACTGAGCTGGATGGATGATCCACCAATCTTTATGGAAAATTTGCTGGATGAACTCTTCTGGACTCCTCAACCCTCTAACTCCTTCTCAGTTGCCCTTGCCTGGAATCATATTAGGAGGAAAGGGCATTCAGCCCCTTGGTACTCCTTCATATGAGACCGGAACATTGCTCCACGCCATGCTTTTCTCCTATGGCTAGTATCTCTTAACTGGCTGCCCACCTAGGTTTTCCTCTTACAAAACCACAGAATTGCCAATGCTATGTGCACCTTCTGTGGTTCTAGACCGGACTCAATCAACCATCTCTTCTTTGAATGCCCTTCTACTAGTAGGTTGGCATCCTTCTGGGCAACAAAATGTAGCCTACCTTGGCGCAACCGACCTTGGCAAGAGCATGTTAGGTGGGCGATGAAAGTATGTGGTGGTTCTTCCTTTGCTCATCGCATCTCTAGATTTTCCTTTGGTGCGCTATGCCATATCATTTGGACCGAAAGGAACAATGCTATCTTCAGAAACAAGAGCGTATTTATCCCAGGTATGCGCAAGCACCTTATCAAAGTCGTGAAGGACAAAGCCATTTCCATTGGGGGAGTTGATGATACATATAGGAATCGAATTTTTCAAAGAAAATGGGGCCTTCCAACTTTAATCTTTGAAGCGATATGTACGGCCTCTTAGATGGTGTAATAGGCCTGTTGTGGAGTTGACATCTTTGTCACTTGTTGTATAGTTCTTGCTGAGCTCTCTTTGACCTTGTTCGGACATTCTTATGTCCTAGTCGGGTCGGAGTTTGGCTTTGGCTCTTTTGTATTTGGTGTTTTGAAAAGTAATACATATTCTTACCTTTACCAAAAAAACAACTACGAAATTCTTGGTATGGCCTAAAACCGAATACTAGGAAAAGCAATATCTTCCTCTCGGGGGGGACTCTGGTTCTGTATGGCCAATTACTTCAATGCCTTGGCTTCCAACAAGAGCCCGCTCCTAGACTCAACGGTTTCTGTCCTTTGTCGGTCGGTTACAACTCATCAAATCAATCTTGGATTCCATTCAAGTGTATTGGGCCACTATTTTCTCTATTCTGAAATCAGTGTTGTATAGAATTGAGGCTATTTTGCGACAATTTCTATGGAAAGGTCCTAATCTAGGCATGGGTGATGCTAGGGTAGCGTGGGATGCTGTTTGTCTACCCAAAGAAGAAGGTGGCTTTGGGATACGGCGACTTGTAGAATACAACAGAGCAATGACTTTTAAACACTTATGGCTTCTCTTCACTGATAAGGAATCCATGTGGTGCAAATGGATACACTCAACTTTCCTAGAAAAATCAAACTTTTGGGTTGTATCCAAACCTACATTATGCTCTTGGACATGGAAGAAAATTCTGGATATGCGAGCTTCTGCCCAAGCATTATTTTCAGTGGAAGATTGGTAATGGACACTCAATTTCCTTTTGGTTTGATTGGTGGCACAACAAAGGCCCTCTCTACCTTATTTTCAGCAATGTGGACATTTACCAGTCGCGGATCCCCGGGATACTTCGGTTCGACAGTTCTACGATTGTATATGGCAACCTTCAAACCCACTAGATAATATCCTGAGCTGGACGAACTCACCACCAATCTTCGTGGAAAATACTCCGGACAAACTGATATGGACACCACATCCTTCTAACTCCTTCTCGGTAGCGCTAGGTTAGAATCATATCAGAAGGAAAGGGCATTCAGCCCCTTGGCACTCTTTCATCTGGGATCATCACATTGCCCCCGTCATGCCTTTCTCTTGTGGCTAGTATCTCTCAACCGGTTGCCTACCTAGGTACTTCTCTTGCAAAATCGTAGGATTAACACCGCCATGTGTGCTTTTTGTGGTACTAGGCCGGATTTGGTCAACCACCTCTTCTTTGGCTGAACTTCTACTAGTAGGCTGGCTTCTTTTTGGGCAACGAAATGTAACCTTCCTGGTGCAACCGTCCTTGGCAAGAGCATATTAGATGGGCGATGAAAGTTTGTGGTGGTTCTTCCTTTGCTCACCGCCTCTCTAGATTTTCCTTTGGTACACTATGTCATATCATTTGGACCGAAAGGAATAACGCCATCTTCATAAACAAGAGTGTCTCTATCCCGGGTATGCGCAAACATATTTTCAAAGTAGTGAAGGATAAAGCCATATCCTTTGGGGGAGTTGAGGATACTCTTAGGAATCGGATTTTACAAAGGAAGTGGGGACTTCCACCTTCAATCTTCGAAGTGACCTGATGGCCTCCTAATTTGGGTTCTGTTCCTTTTGTTTGTGGTTGGCCTCTTTTTTGCCTATTGTATAGTTCTTGCTAAGCCATCTTTGACCCTGTTCGGACATCTCTATATCCTAATCGGGTCAAGGGCTAGCTTTGGCGCTATTCTGTATTTGGTGATTTGAAAAGTAATACATATACTTACCTTTACCAAAAAAAAAACAACTACGAAAACATATACTTTTCATTCAACCCAGGTACTATTCGTTACAGACGCCCTAATTCTCTCTTGTTATGGTGCCCGAGTTAATGTACACCGGTTGGATTTTCTATGATTCTGGGTGTTTCGCTGGTCCGTTTCTTTTGGAAATTGGAGGCTATTATCGCCAGGTACTTCTCCTAAACATACTCTTTGGATTCATCGTGCGGTGCTCTTTCCTGGCATGATGAGTAGATCTGGGTTTCACGATTATTGCTGCTGTTGATGCTGTTTCATGCCATTGATTGGGGCATATTGGTTAAGATTAGAAATAATAGTCTCCTTCTACCTTGTGGTTCTTCCTTTCGATCGATTTCTGGTTGTATGGTCTCTGTATCTGCTATGGCTGGGTTAACGAAATCTATGGCTGAGCATGATAAGTCTCGTTCGGCGCTTCCTTTGTTGAAGCCGCCTGTTGCCTTGAATAAAGCTAAACAAGCTAAGCAAGATAAGCCGGTGAGGGAATCTCCTAGGAATGCCTCTATTGTCAAGGCTGGCCCTTCTAAAGCCAACCTACGACCCACTTCCCCTGTGCAAGTCGTAAAAACACAATAGTCAACCTTCTTCTATAGATGTGGAGAATCTTGCTGATATGGACCCGCGATCTCAGCGGATTGATACTCGTGGACGAAGCTTGCTAAGACCCTTGTCCACCTTGCCTCAAAATGATTATGCACAGCTTAGGCAGAGCCGTAGCCGGGGGCCAACAGCTATGAAAAAACCCTCTGGGAATCTGTCCAACATACAGAACAACGCTCCTGGGTAGCTATTGCTAAATCAGCCAAGAAGGGATTTTCTCTGTCGTATATTCCTCCTATAGTTGTTGATGGGAGAACAAGTGTCCACATATCGGAAGACATTCTTTAGAAAGCTGACCCAAAATGGAGAGAATGCATAGTAGGCTATTACGTTGGTAAGAAACTGCCATTCAAACTGACTGAATCTGCTGTAAAAAATGTCTGGGGAGGTCGGTTTTATGATGTTCTAGCAACTGCCGATGGATTTTACTTCTTCCACATTCCCGATGACTCCGTTCGATGGAAGATACTTGATGGGAGCCCAATCACCATCCTTCGGGTTCCTATGATCTTGCAGCAGTGGTACCCTGCTATGAAGTTGCAAAAAAACCAGCACTCATCCCTCCCCGTCTAGGTCAAATTGAGGGACATTCCTCTTGGTCTTTGGTCTGGCCCGGACATAAGTGCTGTCGCCAGTGCAATTGGCAAACCACTCCCCGTCGATATGCAAACTGAGCGGATGCGAATGATATCGTATGCTAGGACATGCATCGAAATCAAAGCTACACAGCCCATGTTAGAGTCTATTGAAGTCTTTCTCAACAATGAATCTTGGTTTGTCAAAGTCAAATATGAATGACGACCTTTGACTCGTGTGAAGTGTGGCACCTTTGGCCATAATTGTGCTTTTTCGAAAGTCTTGCCTATTCCTGTTTGCAAGGGCCCTATTCAAGCAGGGGCTACTGATGACTCTCCTATCTCGCTTGGTGACAGATGGGAAATAGTCTAGAAACATCATTTTGGGGTGCGTGCGGAAAAATTGGCCAAGTTGCCTTTACACCCTATTCTGCCTGTCTCTCTTCATCTTAATCATTCTACAGAAGAGAAGGATTACTGATAACATCATGCTGGTCCAAAAATTATTTGCAGGTTTTCACCATCAACCTTACCTATCGAAATGTGCTATCAAGGTAGATTTCCGAAAGGCTTATGATACCCTTGATTGGGGTTTTCTGGAATTACTCCTTCTGGCCTTTTGTTTCCCTCCACATATGGTCAAGTTGATTATGGTTTGTGTCACTATGCCAAAATTCTCTGTTGCTATTAATGGAGAGTTACATGATTTTTTTGCCAGTGGCTGAGGCATTCGTCAAGGGGATCCCCTATCTCCCCATCTGTTTACCCTTGTAATGGAAATGTTCTCGGGCATCCTTAATGCTCAAACTCGGTCTCTTCCCTTTAAATTTTTCTGGAGATGTAAGATCACTAGACTTAGCCATCTTTTTTTTGCTGACGATGTCCTTCTCTTTTCTGAGGGAAACATAGCTTCCGTCACTCACTTGAAGGACGGTTTAGGAATGTTCTTCGGCTAGATCGGCCTTAAGCCAAATGAAAGCAAAAGCGAGATCTTCTTATCGGGTAGATCGGAGGAACTCCGCAACCAAATTCTCAATTGCTTTGGGTTCGCTGAAAATATGTTGTCATTTAGGTACCTTGGAGTTCCTGTTATTGCCTCTAGACCCTCTAAGGTTAATTGTTGCTACTTAGTGAACACAATTACGACTAAAGCCTGCTCTTGATCTCAACGTTTCCTTTCGTTTGCTAGCCGATTGTAACTTATCAAATCAGTACTCTATGCAACTCAGGTTTATTGGGCAAATGTCTTCACCCTTCTTAAGTCCGTCCTATCCAAGATTGAGATGGTTCTCCGCCAATTCCTATGGAAAGGACCAGATCTGGGCACTGGTGGTGCGAAGGTTCCTTGGAATATCGTGTGTCTCCCTAAAGAAGAAGGGAGATTAGGAATTAGGAGACTTGCATATTGTAACACAGCATTCATGCTTAAACATATATGGCTACTCTTCACTGATAAAGAGTCTCTTTAGTGCAAATGGATCCACTCCACCTTTTTGAAGAATATAAATTTATGGGTTTCCACCAAGTTGACATTCTGTTCTAAGGCATGGAAGAAAATACTGGACCTTCGTCACAATTTCCAATTGAACTTCAAATGGAAAATTGGGGATGGTGCCTCCATCTCTTTTTGGTTTGACCTATGGCATTCTAATGGCCCCCTATATAAATTGTTCTCCAATAGTGACATATATAGATAAAAAATCCCGAGAGGTTCTTCCGTTAAAGATTTTTTCTCTTCTGTGTGGCAACAATCCTACGTGCTTGACACTTTTCGCTCCTGGCCGAGCGCTATTTCATTGATGGCGGAGAGAAATGATCAGTTTGCTTGGCAAGAGGCTCTTTCGGGTGTTTTCTCTACTTCCTCAGCTTGGGACTTTATCCGGATAAGAAGCCCCCCAGTCGCCTGGTACTCCTTCGTTTGGGATCATCATATAGCGCCTAGATACGCTTTCTTGCTTTGGCTTATATATCTCAACAGGCTTCCGACACAAGCATTACTATTAAATTACCGCAGGATCTCCTAAGGTGCTTGTGCTTTCTGCTATAGTAGACCAGATTCTATTGACCACATTTTCTTCGGCTGCGGTATCATTCGCTCCCTTGCTCTCTTTTGGGCTTCTAATTGCAACCTTTCTTGGCGTAATGGCACTTGCCAAGAAAACTTTCGATGGGCGGCTCGATTCACTACCAGTCACTCCTTGCATCATCGTATAGCTCGGTTTTCCTTTGCGGCTTTATGCCATCTCATATGGATAGAAAGGAACAACATCCTTTTTAGGAATTGGTCCCTTTATTTGCCTGCCATGCGCACTCACCTTTCTAAGGCCGTAAGGGACAAAGGGCTTTCCCTCAAAACTATGGAAGACAATCCCCAGAATAGAAGATTACAAGTCAAACGGGGTATCTCGGTGTCCATCTTTTTCTAATCCTTGTAAAGCTTTGTATTTTCTTTTCCTTCTTATGCTGGCTGGTTGTCTCAATCTTGCCTTTTAGTGCGTACTTGATGATCCTCTTTTAGCCATAACACCTTTGCACCTATCGGGACATCTTATGTCTCTTCAGGTTCGAGGTTTTTGTCATTGGCTACTCTTTTGTACTTTGTGCGTTGAAACGTCATACCACTTATCTTACAAAAAAAAAAACAACTACGAAAGCATACTTTTCACCCGCCCATGGTATTGTTCACACTAGTACTGTTCAGGTTCTCTCTCGAATGCTGTTACTCTCGGAACTGTTCATTCGTTTGGCTTGTTAGTCTCCTGGTCGATCTAGCCGCTGGATTCTTCTGAGTTTTGGTGCCTAGGGTCGCCAGTAAGTACATTCTCTTTCGTCCGTTGTGATTCCCGAACTCTTTTCTTTGATGGGCTGTAGAACAGATTTGGGTTTTCTGGGTTTCACTCTGGAATTTTTTCTGGTGCGTTTTGCTATTCTAAGGGATGAACTTGTTGGTTTCTGGATACTCTTTAGTCCTCTCTTGTGTGGAGCTCTCTTGTTAAATGGTTAAACTTGTATCAGGGACTATGTCTGGAAATCCCACATCTTGCAAAATGAAACCTCTGTTGAAGGCCCCTGGATCGAAAGCTAAGCAAAAGCAGGGACCCATTAAGCATTCTTCTGCTGTCAATGCCCTCTTTATTGCTAAAGTTGGCTCTTCTGAAGCCATCTTACGATCCACGACCCTTGTAAAACTCGTGAAACTGAAAATCATCGATGCTTCAGTAGAAGTAGGGACATCCACCGCTGTAGCTTAGCAAGAACAGCGACATGGAGATGCGAACATAGCCGAGGACGATCCTCAGTAAACCCACTGAGTAGTGAGGCAACTGAAGTTGGAACCTCTGCGAAACCCTAAGTTAAACAAGGGCCAACCTTAAGGCGAAGCTTAAATATAGGGGTAGCAGCTTCCAAGAAACCTCCTAGGACCCTAAGTAGTAACCAGCTTAATGCTCATGGGCTGCTATAGCCAAATCAGCTGAAAAGGGATATACCCTTTCATACATCCCTCCCACATTTGTGGATGGAAAATCTTTTGTCAAAATCTCTGAGAAGATTCTTGAAGACACTAACCCCAAGTGGAGGGAATGTTTAGTTGGCTATTTTGTGAGTAAGAAATTACCATTCAAGTTGACTGAAAACGCCATTAAAAATGTTTGGGGAGCACATATTGATGTCATGGCGAATGTGGATGTATTCTTCTTCTTTTACATTCCAGATGAATCTATTCGGCGGAAAATCCTGGATGGTGGCCTGATTATCATCTTAAGGGTACCTATGATTATACAACAGTGGCACCCCACCTTGAAGTTGAAGAAGAATCAGCACCAATCTTTGCCGATGTGGGTAAAAGTGAGGGATATACCCTATGCCTTATGGTCCGCTACTGGCATAAGTGCTGTGGCTAGTGCCATTGGTAAGCCACTGCACGTAGATATCCAAATGGAGCAAATGAGAATGATCTCGTATGCTAAAGTATGTATTGAGATCAAGGCAAGTCAGAATCTTCTTGAATATGTAGAAATCATCTTGAATGGTGAAACATGGACAATTGCAGTGGAATACGAATGGAGACCAGTCTCATGCAAGGTTTGTGGTACGTTCGGGTACAGATGTCCCCTTGTTAGGGTGATTCCCACATACAACAATAATAGTCCCTCTCCAACTCCTGCTACCCAGAATCCACCTCTCTCGGCGAAAGAAAAATAGGAGACTATTCGCAAAAAGAATGTTGCTCTACAAGCGGAAAACCCCGCTGTAACGGTCCCCTCTCTAGTGGGTTCTGTTCCTGCTAAACCCAATACCATTCGTGCAGCTACTCAGTCCCTTCCTGATTCTAATTTGCTTTCTCCAGCCACTTCTGTGGATTCTTCTGACTCTGAAGGGCTGCTAGCCAGCAAAGTTGGAAGTGATTCTGAGGCGGAGAATCACTCCCCTGTCCCGCCACTCTCTAGTTCGCAAGTTGGTTTGCTCTCAGATGATGGTTCAGGTTCGGGCACTACTGACCCTACTCTTCCTGCCCCTGCCGTGATCACTCCCAATCCTGAAAACAGCCCAAAAACTACTAAAGTAACCCACCCGAAGCCAAAAAAATGGGCTGGCAAGAAAAAGATGATAGGCTTTTCCTTCCCATGTAAATATGTTTTTTGGAATTTGGAAGATTAGGGGGCTAATGGCCTCCTTGAAAAAAGCTAAAATTAGATCCTTTGTCAGATCTAACTCCCTTTCTTGCATTGATATCATTGAGACAGAGGTTGAAACGTCCCTTTTTGATGAAATATCTGCTAGGTTGATTCCGGGTTGGGTATAGATATCAAATTATAGCTCCTCCCCTCGGGGAAGAATCTGGATTGGGTGGAAACCTCTAGAGGTGGAGTTGATTGTTATCTCTATTTCATCTCAGGTTATACATGGACAATTGAGTATAATAGCTTTGAATAAGACTTGTTATTTTTTGGTGGTCTATAGGGAACATACTTTTGTCTCTCGGCGGGCTCTCTGGGCGGATCTTATCCAAACGAGTTCTCGTTTTGCTAATGCCCCCTGGCTAGTTGCGGGTGACTTCAATGCTATCCGTTATGATTCGGATAGAATAGGCAGTTTTAATGCTTGGATCCCCGCTTTTAAGGAGTTCAGTTTATGCTTGAAACCCGTTCGACGATTTTCCCGAGAGAGAGAGAAGAGAGAGAAAAGAGCGAAAACGAGAGAGAACGATCGTCGACGTGCAGTTAAGGTTTCCTGGACCGAGTGATCAGCGCTTTTCCGGCAGGACGGAAAAGCGTCGGCGAATCGGTCCAAGTGGTGAGCTTCCTCATCGACGAACCAGTGTCGGAGTTGATCACGAAGCTCTGAAACACGAGCTCGCCCGATGCATCCAGAGATTTTCCGACTAAGTGGATACTACGGTTCGATAGTCCAGATATTGAAGAACATCTCTGCGGCCAAAGATAAGCTCGGAGATTCCTATTTGCCTTCTGACAAAGCAGGTAAACTTCGTTAGTCGTCATAATTTTCCCGATTTTCCAGAATAGGATTTTAGTTCAATCGTATATGTGCTTCTCGATTTAGATATGATTGATAATGAAAATATGTTATTATCACATATTTCATTATTTGGTTATATTTTGAACGATAAATCTTGCATAAACCGAGTCGGCCATGGTTGTTGAACTTCGTCGAAAAACTCGAAGCCTCGCTGGAGCATCACCGTGACCATAGGTCATCCAAGTAGGCTTTCTTTCACTTTGTTTGATGATTTGATGCTGATTAGAACCAATTTAGACGGTTAGGGTGATCAATATGTTGATTTGAATGCTTAAGAAATAGGTTTAATTAGTTTGCAAATTAGGTTTTTGACCGAGTTTTTTCACCGGCCGGTGAACGTCCGCCGGCATGCCAAATAGGTTAGATTGAAAATAGGATGTGTGGACATCACCATGGTGCAATCAGAATGACCAAAAGGTCGCCAGAGGCTCATTGGCGACAAGTCCGAACCGGCAGTCTTGAGAACAAAAAACCATCAATGTTGCACGCTAATTGTTTGCCAAAATGTCAATGAGAAACAGCCAAAATAGCGCCGTTTTGGCGTGCCGTGCTTGCCGAGGAAGAAGACCGGCGCCGATGCTAGCGACGGCCGGTTCCGTCTCGACCGAACCGGTTTGAACCGGTCCGGTCCAGTTCGTCTCCACGGCGGGAAAAATTCAAAAATAAAAAAATAAAAAAATCAATAAAAAATTAGAAAATTCTAAAAAAATCACATAAATCATAAAAAATTAGATTTTCTTAAAAAATTTGAAAATTTGCAGAAAATTCATAAAAATTAGAAAAATTACAGAAAATTCAGAAAAATACAAAAATTTTCGGAAAATCCATAAAAATTTCGAAAACTCGGAAAATACAAATAAAAATTTTGAAAATTTTGGAAAATCAATAAAAAAATTGGAAAATTGAAAATTCACAAAAAATTGCAGAAAATCATAAAAAAAATCAATAATTTCTCGGTTTAAAAATTTTTTTGAAAAAAAATTTTCAAAAAAAATTGAAAATTCACAGAAAGGTCCAAAATCATCGTAGCTAGCCATAAAAGATGAAATTTGAATTTTGAAGTGCCCAAATGACACTTAAAAAACTTAAAAAAATTAAAAAATTTGAAAATCCACATAATGATTCAAAATCATTGTGGCTAGTCATAAAAAGTGAAATTTGAATTTTTCAAAATGCCTAAGTGGCATTTCTTGGAAAATTCAAAATTTAGGGATAAAACCTCTAAAAAGCCCTAAACCCTAAAAATGTGTAAAGCATAAAATAAACAAGCTATTAGAGTTTCGTTAGGGTTTGGATGTTCTATTCGACTTTCATTTTTTAGTGACCAAATTAGGGTTACTATGATTGATTTGTCATTGGATGTGCATTTAATTCTTGGGTGTTTACCTGCTTGTTCATGATTAGATTAATGAATTGACCTTAGGGATCCGTGTGATATGTTAGACATGCCATATCGTTCTTAGGTACCGAAAGGGCGTTAATGGTCTCAATTTGGGATCGTTAACGTAACCAAGTCCTTTATCTAGAATCTCTGATTCGTAGGATTGCGGTACTTTTCCCATATCTCAATTAGGTTTCTAGTCAACCTATTGTAAATGACTAGTAGTGACTCCAACTTCAAATTTAGATCAAACAAACCCCGCTATCACATGAGGTATGATATGAGAGAGGCCCATATAGAAAAATACCTCCATTCTAGCACGCGAGAGCGTGGCGCGACAATTAACGAGTAATGGAGTAGAGTATTTTCCTTCTCGGAGGTAACGTTCTTGGCCCCGGGAGTGTCGCGTCGCGCTTTTTGGATTTTCGAGATTTGCGCATTAAGGAGGTATTTCCATGTAAGGGTCTCCCCCAAACCATACCTCACGTGACAGCGGATGGTAATTTCCTATTAGTCTAAGTTTTTGATTTTGGAGTTGCCACTAGTCATTATTGGTAGGTAGACTAAAAACCTAATCGGGGTATGAGAGAAATACCACGATTCTACGAACCAAAAATTTTGAGTACGGGGACTTGATTACGTTAATGATCCCAAATCGAGATCCCTAACGCCCTTTTGGTACCTAAGAACGATACGATATCTAACCTGTCATGTAAGTTTCCGAGACTTACCCACTAATTCTCTCCATTCTAATTGCAGAAAAATCAATCAAGAATTAAATGCGCAATCAATATCAATCAAATCAATAAAAAAAATGCAAGCCCTAGAAGCTTATTCATTTCATAATTTACATTTTTTAGGATTTTAGGATTTTTTAGGGGTTAGAACCCCTAAATTTGAGATTTTTTAAAAATGCTACTTGGGCACTTCGAAAAATTCAAATTTCACTTTCTAAGGTTGGCCATAGTGTTTTTGAAACATTCTGTGAATTTTTAAATTTTTGATACGGTTCGGCTTGACCAAACCGGGCCTCGCCGACGCCGGTCGCCAGTTGTCTTCTTCGGTGGGCACGGTGCCAAAAACGGTATCGTTTCGGTCTTCTACTCTTTGAGTCATTTGGTTGAGCATTTGGTGGGCATGAATCCCAACTTAAAATTTTCAAGGCCACACTTGAAGCTCTTCTCCGGCGACCTTCCGGCGATGTTCCAACACTAATTTTTGGTTCTGTGTCATCCTCGTATCACTGACTATTAACCCGACCTACTCAGTTTTGTTGACACCTAAATGCGCAGTCATTTTTTTCCATATTTTCAAAAAATTCAAAATTAGGTCTAGGAATCTTGGCCAAGTCTAGAAACCTATTTCTAAATCAAAAAATATTTTTTAGCATTTTTCCTTAACTTCTTTTAGTCAAAATAGGCGAGAAAATCAAGAAAAATAGTAAATGGAATCATAAAATTCCATAAAAATAGTCATTAGTCTTATTTTAAATCCAATTTCATAAATACATTGTCAAAAAATTCTCAATCGGGTATATGTTTTTTTTCAAAATTAGGCAAAATTAAACCTGAATTGAACAAAAAATGCAATTAAATTTTTTCTAGTCATTTTTAAGTCATATTGTCTTCACAATAATTGATTATGGGACCTTGAATTGCATAATGGTCAGTCCAATTGCACAATTTGACATAAAAATAAAAAATCCCCAAAATTTGATTGAAAATTAAGAATTTTGAACCCAAATTGGGAATCGTGCCTAATATGAAATTGTCGAAATGTGAGACCATCATTTCTAGGGTTAATCAAGTGTGGGTAATTCAATTTTGGCATCAATTTTGCCTAATCAGGTCATTAGGACATCAAATTAAATAAAATCCTATTAACCCGAATATAAAAATAAGAAAATCTTGGACACAATCATCGTGGCCAGTCATAAAAAGTGAAATTTGAATTTTCGAAAGTGACCAAGTGGCATTTTTAGAAAATTCCAAATTCAGGGGTTATAACCCCTAAAAACCCCTAAAACCTAAAATGTGTAAGTCATGAAATAAACAAGCTATTAGAGCTTCATTAGGGTTTGAGTGTTTTGATTGATTTTTATTTTAGAGACCACTTAGGAGTGATTGACTTGATTGATTTTGATTTTGCGATTAGAACGAATAAGATTAGTGAGTAAGCCTCGGAAATTCGCATGACACGTTAGACATCATATTGTTCTTAGATACCGAAAGGGCGTTAGGGATCTCAATTTGAGATCAATAACGTAATCAAGTCCTCGTACTCAAAATCTCTGGTTTGTAGAATCGTGGTATTTCTCCTGTACCTCGATTCGGTTTCTAGTCTACCTACCAATAATGACTAGTAGCGACTTCAAAATCACAAATTTAAAAATTACCTTCCATTGTCACGTGAGGTATGGTCTGGAAGGGACCATTATACGGAAATACCTCATTAGCGCGCAAATCTCGAAAAAACCCCCAAAAGCGCGGCGCGACAGGCTTAGCGACTCCACTGGAGAAGATGAGCTTTTTCTAGATAGAATGATATGCTTGTGTTTTGTGCTTGCAAGGATCCCAGGTACATTCCGTTAATGATAGTGTTAAATGATTTTGCAGGCGAGTGGTATAAGGGGTGTTATCTTTGCTAACCTTTGTTTTGTAGGATGGTGTTGGGATTGAATGTGTTTAAATGAATTTTAGAAGTGCTGTTTGATCATTAATTGATATGCATGCCTTTAAATTGCTTTAGCACTACACCATTAGCACACACCACCCGTAGCCTAATCCCGGCTACATTTAGGATTACCCTTAGGAGGTATGTGTTTAAGCAATACTATGGGCCGATTGCTCATGAGATCGTTTAAATACAATGCCGATCACCGAGGTAGAATAATATTCCATTACTTTAGGCCAATTGCCTATTGGAATGGAATCCCTTGTTCATTAAAGTGATGATCTTGAGCCTTTACTATATCCTACCCTTTTAGTCGTCAAAACTTCACTGGTTGCATTCGTTTGTCTTTGTAGTTGGCATACCTAAAACCAAACCAAAATATCATGGTAAGCAAGTATCGTTCAATTCCATTCTTTTACAATTATGCAATGCTAGTTGGCACATTTTCAAAAAATGCCTAAATGACATTCAATGCTTGGTTTAAATGCCCCTTTATTTTAGAATGCATGATTAGGGCGTCATATTCCATTTGGCCATTCTTTTATTTTTAGAAGAAATGTATAGATCAATGGCGGATTTCTCATGTAATTAAAATGCTTATTTCAATGTGTTTGAAGTTACAAACCATAGTTTAGGACATTATGATCTAAATGGAGTAGACAAAATGGGCATTTACATCACACATTGGATTTGTCCATAATCTCAACTATATGCTCTTTTAAGGTTTAAACGGACTCAAAATGACATTTGCATTTCTTTCGAGGCATGCAAATGTACTTTACCTCCGTTTTACCTCAAAAGGACATATGATTGACATGGGGGCATTAAAATTGATTCGCAATCCGTGGTGATTAGTGACGAATCTTTTTGTATGATTAGGCTCAATGGGAAAACTAAACATCCAAGTAATTCCCATTCCTCGAAAGGAACTTGTTGCTCGATGGAAAGACATGTCCAAGGACAACCAAACTTATGTTCAGGAAAGGCTTGGATACCTTCTCAAACTTATGCATGTGGAACATCAAGTCAGTTTAGTCCAAGCTTTGGCGCATTTTTGGGAGGCTTCCATCACCACATTTCATCTTGGAGAACATGAATTGGTATCAACATTAAAAGAATATCAAGCCGCCTTTGGAATTAATTCTGAACCTAGGGTCGTAGAGCCACCTATTGGACTTAATCCTGTGAGCCTTTTAGCCGAATTCCTTAACCTCAAAATTTTCAAAATCGAAAAGTTAGTCAAATCAAACACGGGTAGATTTCCATTATCCTTCCTAGTGGATAACTTTTCAAAGCTTCCTAAGGAAACGGGGAACACTTTAGCCCGGGTATTCATTATAGTTTTCTTCGGCTTTGTTCTATTCCCTTTGTCTAGAACGAGATTAGACCCTTTAGTGGCTTTGATTGCAAGACAAGCATGTCTTAAATGAGACTTCTCTAATATGCTGGCGAAAGGACACTATAAGTACCATAACTTGTGTACGGCGCTCACTTTGGTGCCAAGTCGAAGGAAAAACGATCACTTAAGTGTCATAACTTTTTTTTGGATCACTTCAGTGCTAAAATTTTTGAAAAACGATCATTTAAGTGCTAAAATTTTTGAAAAACGATCACTTAAGTACCAATCTCCGGCGAGACTCCGACGAGCCACGTCAGCTTCAGAAATTAATAAAAAAAATGCCACGTCAGATTTTCGGTGAAAAATTGTGTACGGCACCGGAGTTGGCACTTAAGTGATTGTTTTTCAAAAAATTTAGCACTTAAGTGATCGTTTTTCAAAAATTTTAGCACTTAAATGATCGTTTTTCAAAAATTTTAGCACTTAAGTAAGCGCCGTACACAAGTTATGGCACTTGTAGTGTTCTTTTGCCCTAATATGCTTCTTGCCCAATCCGTCATCTCCTTAAACACATACCAAAATCATGGGAAGGGTATCTTTCAAGCTTCTACTTGTCACATCCCGATTTTTGGGCCTGGAAAGCCACAGGTAAATGGTAATATCCTCAATTTCAATCCCTAGGAATTGGCTATAGGTTAAGTTTGGTGGTTTTCCAATCAGAACAAAATTATTTTCTCTTGTTTTGGAAAACTCAATTTTGGATCCTTTGCACCCCATCGTTTTGTTATTTTTGGGGAGACTTTTGTGATCCGAATTTCCAAATACTTTCTTCTTGGAAGTTGTTCCAAACATCATGAAGTTTTACATGATTTAATTTCAGAATTTTTGGAGATGAGATGAGTGGTACGATGGCCTGATTTTCGGACCATGTGAAACTGCCCAGAATGGGCATTTCGGTGATGTTCACATTGTCTTGATTTTCTACAAGCTTTTCTGGGCCGATTTTTGAAAAGTTTCCTTCACAAAAGTTGTTGAGAACTTCTTTTTCTATAACGTATACAAATTTGAGAATTTTTCAAGATGATTTGGATTCTGGACAGAGCTTAATTTGAGAAACACGAATTCTGTTCCAATGAACTGTTTTTGGTCTGTATTTGAGCTACTAAAAATGGTTTTTACAGAGAGATTCTTCTGTTCTTCACGAGAAATGTTTGTTAATGCTTTGTTTAAGACATATCCGAATTTGAGAATTTTCGGAGTCCATTTACTATATTTTCAAGTCCGATTTCGTGAGCAGTGCAAAGCTGTTCGGTTTTGTCAGATTTCAAAGATTTATCAATTGTTATATGAAAAACGTTGGAATCTCGACTTGATGTCTTTTGGTGATATTTGAGGACATATCCACGCCAAACCTCGGGTTAGATGGAATTATTATGCGTGTTTATCGCGGAAAACCTTCAGAAAATCTTGTGATTAAGTATGGCACGGGTTGTGATTTTTGTGCCAATTGGTATATTTCGTGTGACCCGATTGGCCTGAGTCATTTGCATGAGAATTCAGTAAAGTTAGGAGGTTCTAGGGAGTCCACGGTTCGGGAAATTGGTAGAAGAATCTAGAGGATAAGGCCTTGACCGAGTCAAAGCTATCCTCCAAGCTTCATTATGACCCTTATTTATTAAAGTTGGATTTTGATGCCCCACCATCATGGCTTGTATTAATTGCTTGGACTTTAGTGGCCCTTCATGATGTTATACAATTAATGAATCAAGACTTTAGGGCCCTTCATCATGACTCGCATTAATGGAAGTTGGACTTTGGAGGCACCGCCATCATGACCTAATGATGTCATCGCTTATCTCGTACCCTCGATGACACGTGCACTTACCTCACGCACCCGATGACACGTGCGCTTACCTCATTGGACTCCTAAACTTGGTGAGCAAGGTTGGCTTGCCTATAAATAGGCTTAGTCCCCCTTTAGTTCCACACACACAAACCGGCCGAGAGAGAGAGAGAGAGAGAGAGAGAGAGAGAGAGAGAGAGAGAGAGAAAATCGAGAAAGAGAAAGCCGAGGGAAAGAAAAGAAAAGGGTCGACACCGTGAGTTGCTGAGATCCCGAGGCTGTTGTCTTTCCCATCCATTTTCTACTCTCTAGTTCTAGTTTCGTTTAGAGTAAGTGAATTCCTTAATATCGGGAAAGGATGTTGAGATGCGTTGTGACGTGGTTTGCTTGGACCGTGTTCGGTCTTGATTGGTTATCTCTTTGGCTTGTTTATGTTTTGTATTTGATGTTCGTATCTCGAGATAGAAACCGGAATTTGGCTAGTGATGTTCACGTGTTATAGCCATGCTTAGAGTTCTCTAGTATTTGTCGGCATGAACTTTGCTATTGATTTGCCATCGACGCCGGTGCGGTAAGGGCCGACTCATGTTAACGGCGATCGATATATCCTCGCTTGATATTAGTGTTTTCACTTGCTGAGTCTCCCCGACTCATCCCCCATTTTCTCCCCCCTCAGGTCCATAGGATGGTCGAATGGACGGCGGCAACAAGAGGAGTTTGGGCCATGTTGGAGTTCGGGGAAAGCGAGAAGCTATGAATCCGAAGTAGTGGGCTTAGGACACCCGAGCCATTTTGTTATCATGTGTAAATGGCTAAAATCGATTAAGTTAGCTTGTAAAATATGTTTGCATGTCCTATAAATATAAGGTTTGCTCATGATGTTGTTTGTCTTAATCCCGTTGTTGTTTTTCATGTGATTGTCCCGAGATATGCTTCCGCTTGTGTTTAAAGAAAGATAATAATGAACGGGACGTCACGTGAATGACCCCGAGGTGGAGGTGTCACACTACTGGTCTTTTGTCATTATGGTTCATCTCACACATTCGACCTTGGTGTCATTTCATGAACATTTACGAAATTTGTTCGGCAATAAATCCAAGTAAGCGATACATTTGTATCCAAAACAAATTACCCAAATAATCTTTCTTAGATTGAGCCAATTTCATTAGAGTCTTAACTCCTAATCAAATCCAATGGCGGATCAATTGGCCAAAGATTAGCAAAGCAAAGATCATGAGCCGAGAGGGAAATGCGGTACCATTGTTTAGTTTGAGTGGAGGAGTAGCTTATTGTCCTCTAAGGGTCATTAGATAATTTGGGATACTTCAGCAAGTACCACCGGTATGGAATCCCGAAGAGTTCACCTTTGACATCCCAAGTGAAATTATACCAGAAAAAGAGAAGAATGTCCTTCAAGCCAAAATTCACAAGATCACCTTATCCTTGGATAACACACTCGAACAAATAATCGAGTGGCCAAAATGTTTGGAAGAAGATATGAAGATTTACATGGCCTCTAAAGAATACATCAAATAGATAGAAAATAAGCATCCAATTGATATTGAGCCATATGTCCCGTTGAGCATAATACCGAATCCCATGGAGGAGTACGTTTCGGAATACATTGTTCCAAGCATGCTTGGAGTGGAACCCTACATCCCTAAAGAGGTTGTGATTGATGTGGAAGAATGGGAGTCTCGAGTCAAGGAGTGGGAAGAATACCAAAAGGCGAAAGCTATCTTACCTAGCAAGAAGCCTATGATTGGATGATTTAGATTCCCCTTTGAGTTTAAAATCATGATGTCGAATAATTTCAAATTTTATATGGAATGATGGATTGATCATTTTCTAAACATAATTTCAAAACATAAAGGAATCACCATAGATTGCAATTCTTTGAATTGTATGATTCCTTGAGAAAGACATTGATGAAGAATTTTTATACAAGGCTAAGACTTGTATAGAATTTCTTATCCTTGACAATCTCATGAAATCATACAATTAAAAGAATGTAGGGTTTCATGATCACTTTACTATGCTGATGTTGGGTTTTTTTATAAAGCAAGTTATTTAGCAACGGAAGGTAAAAGACCTCAGACTTGGCTACAAGTTAGAATGGCGGAAGAAGAAACTCATAATCGACTAGTTGAAGTCGAGAATCAAATGACCCAAATGGTTGCAATAATAGTGGAAATGAAGGCATTTATTCTCGCATCTCGAGGATCTTATCCTACTACTCCAAATGTAGGAACTTCAAATGCCACCGAAACACCATTTGAAGACATAGTCAGAACAAAGAACCGGTTCAAGAAAATCCTCCCAAGACTACACCTGAGGTAGTGAATTTGAAAGAGGATGATCAAATAAAAAATGCATTCAAAACAAAGGATGAGGAAGAGACCAAGAGATTAGCCAAAATTGAAGAATGCCTAGCAAGTCAAGGCTATGAGCTTCAAAGGTTCGACAAGTTCTCGCCATACACAAAGGTGGTTGTTCCAGAAAACTATAAGGAACCGTAGTTCATGAGCAAGTATGATGACACTGGCGGTCCCAAAAGCCATTTGAAGTATTATCTCCATAAGATGGCAAGATATTCAGACAACACGCCACTTCTTATCAGCACATTTCAAGACAGTTTGAGAGGGGCAGCCCTTGCATGATATACAACCCTTGACATAGAAGACTTCATCGAATGGGATTATCTGGCGGGAGAATTTCTTCGCCAGTACAAGTTTAATGTGGAAGTACTCCTAACTAGAGAGGATCTCGTCAGGATTGAGAAACGAAGGAATGAAGGGTTCAGAGCCCATGCTCAGAGATGGAAGGTCGTTGCCTCACAAGTAAAGCTCGCTATAAGTGAAGACGAGCTCATTGAGCTCTTTCTAAAATCATTGCTAACTGAGTATTACGACAAGCTTCATGTATCAGGCCGGTCAGATATTCACCATGTTGGTCAAAGTAGGTGAGAGAATTGAATGGGGTTTGAAAGAAAAGAAAGCTCAAGAAATAGCAGCACGAAGGCCTTATCACGGGAAAAAAGACAAAGAATCCATCCGAGAAGTGGCTATGGTGTCGAGCCTGAGTACTCATCAAGCATCATTTTCGAAGTAATCAAATGTTGCTTGGAAAAACCCAAGGCAATTCGAGCCAAATTAAAGGCCCATGAGGTAATATACACCGTTGACCCGACCCTTGTCAAAGCTATTATCAATGTCACGCCCCGAACCACATCAAGCACGCGACACACTTCTTTGGTCGGATAATGCGATATCCCAAGGTATCGCCGACCCAATTTAAATTCATCAGAGATTTATATCGACTGGCGGAAGCCATAAATACTCGGACAAATAGAACTGGGGTAATCAGGGAGAATAAACATATCCATTATTGATTCAAGCTTATATAATATCCACAATTAACATAAACACAATATTAACAAGCACACCGAACTTTTTTGCTATAAACCACCGATATAAAAAAGGATCGATAGCTTGAGTACCTTATCATCAAAAATGGTACACTCCAAAAAGACTATTCCCAACCCCTACATAAGCCCCTATGCCCTCTACTTGGTGTCCACTCTGAGTCTGATTCTTCAGCACTCGAGTCTGAGTCCCCCTGAACTGTCTGCTCCTCTGAAGACTCCGGCTCAGCCTCGATCTTGATTGGGCTGTTTATGTCACTCGACTCCGCTGGAACTTCGACCCACTCCTCCTCGATTGGCTCCTCATCAGACTCGTCCTCTGGTACAAACTTGGGGTCAATCCATTGCTCATACTCGGGCACGTGCACCGGTTCCTCTTCAGGTTCATCCTTAGGCTCTTCTTCTGGGGCCTTTTCAGGTTTCACCTCAGGTTCTTCCTCTTCCGGTTCTTCCTCTGGGATAGCCTTGAGATCTACGTCCATCGGATCGTACCCTGCCTGGGACTCTTCCAATTCCGGTTCGTGCTCGGATCCCGAAGGCTCTGCTACAAGTGCCGGCTGAAGTCCGGACTACACTAAACTAATCCCCAAGCTAGTCATCTCGCCATCAGGAGGTGGTATGGCCGAGGGGTCCTAGTCCCTGACTCCATCAAAGGGGACATCAAATCCGCGGACGGGGCCAAACTCGTCTACCTCGTCTTAAAAGAACCAAGCAGTGTATGTATGGGCCTGCCAAAGGGGTAACCCTACGTCTACCCAAACTACTGTCATATGCTTAACCCAGGCCATATTATCGTCCATAGGATACTCTATAACACTGTGGTCGGTGTGCATTGGTACTCCAAAACGCTTAGGCGGTGGCGGTGGGAGATTCATTGCTTAGGCCGGGGTTTTGAAATTTTTGGTTGAAACAACCATGAGATTACATCTCAATAAGCACACACCCTAAACCCCACCTAGGCTATCACGTACCTCCAGACAATTACAATCACAATCACACTCAGTCATCACATCGCAGGCACACAATTTATACTTACCTGGGCCTTTTCTGCGTGCAACCTGCACCTTAGCCATAGTAGTATAATTTTCAATCACATGCATGTTCTAATTACATTCCACACACTCATTCCTGCCTCATCACATTATTTCCACACAACTCGTCAGTGACCCGCGTAATGGTACCACCTCAGATTCACTACGACCATCTCACACTCGACTCGCCAGTGACCCGCGTAGTAGTATCGCCTCAGGTTCATTGCGACTAACTCATAACAACACTTCAAGGCCCGCGTAATGGTACTACCTTAGGTCGTGTATCTTGCCTGTGTAGTGGTACCACCTCAGACAGTGTATCTTGTCATGTAGTGGTACCGCCTCAGGCTTAACACCCATCATCTATGACACAACCCGCGTAATGGTACCGCCTCAGGTTGGCCGTCCTCCGGTAATACCGGGCATTGTCCCACGTAGTCGTACCGCCTTAGGATGGATCAATTCCCCACATAATGATACCACCTCAGGGATTTTCGTAATCTCACATACTACACCACACGCAACTTCTCACTCGTTCACATGCTCAACACTCATGTGCAACCATACTGGCCAATTATGTTTGGCCCGTGCATGCATCAAACCACGCATATTCCACATACTCAATAAACACCCAATTACAGCTAGTTGACGATTAATTCAAATCCGCCCACGCGTGCACATAACAATACAAAATTTAATCGTTCAATTCACCACTCAACAAACATACATGGCCACCTACAGCCCACAATCACAGCCACATACACGTGCACAATTTCAGCCTTTCCACACTCATTTCAAGCCATAACGAGCATCACAATTCAGACACCATACCACACACTAAACCGACACCAATCGCCCTTAAATCAAACCATAGGCTCGTCACTACAAATCCCAATTTCCAGCATTGAACTCGGCATCAATTCAGCCCGAAACATCACAATTTCATCCTCAAATCAGCCCATATCAATTCCTCAAATCAAAGTACCAACATAACCCCTAAACGGCCCCAATTAACCCCTAAACCGACACTAATTAATCCGATTTAGTCCTAATTCGTCCGTCGATACCTGAAGTCCTAAATAGAGTTTAGGGTGCGACTTACTCGAACTCTAGACTAACTCGGCTAGAGTGGCAAGGAGGCGGCTGATCGGCAGCTTACGGCGACACATGGCGGCGGCAAGCGGCTCGGCGACGACTTCCTTGCAGCGGTTGACGGCCACGGGAGGGTAGAGAGAGAGAGAGATCGCCGAGAGGGGAAGAGGGAGAGAGAGACGGCGGCGTGAGGGTGAGGGGTGGCTTGGCGACGGGTGGTGGTGGCTGACGAGCGGCGACATGGCAAGTGGGAGGGTGGTCGATTCGGTGAGGGAGAGGAGGGGAGCCGAGAGACGGAGAAAGTGAGGAGAGAGAGAGGGAATTTGGGTTTTAAATAACCAAGGCCAATAATTGAAAGGCTAATTGACCATCTTGCACTTCTCTCACAATTCCAATCGACGGTCCAGATTCGATCTTATCTTGAGATCGACAGCCCAGATCGAATCTTTTCCAAAATATCCAAGGGTAATTTGGAAATTTTTCAAAAATTCTAAGGGAAAAATTGTCCAAAAATCTCTAATTCTAAGGCTAGGCAAAATTATCAAAATGCCATTCCCAAATTACATTGGCCCTAATAAATCTCCAGGGGTAAAATGGTCATTTTCCATTTCTCGTCAAAATTTAGTTTTTCTGAAGGATTCGAACAAAACCGAGGCTACCGAGGCTAATGACAACATCGTCCAAGTGATCTTTCGTGACTTTCTAAATTTTCAATGCCCAACTCGATCTCTAATTAATGCCTAAATTCTGAATAACGTAACTTGAGCATATCTCGTACTAACGGGTGGCTTTTGGGGAAATTCGCACTATTGACCCATGGCCGATACTAAATCATGTCACGTACAAGTTTACTCGGGTCGTGACAACCTCGGTTATCACTTAATCGTGAGGATCGATTGCTAGATCTGACGAGCACGATCGTTTGGTATAGGTTTAAGGTCATTCGTCAATTCATTTCGTGGTCCAGCAGATTCACCCATAATCTACTAATATGACAGTTGCGAACTGATCCCTAGCTATCCTTAGATCGGCTTACAGTGGCTCAAAATGTCACCTCAACGATTTTTATGGTCGAAATTCGGTTCACGATCGAGTTCTTTGGTCGCACGAATTTAAATCCCTAATTAGCATTTCCCTAACTGTTAGTATTCCCGAAGTGATCAATTCCGGGCGAGATCTAACTATAAGCACGTCCATAAACTATTCATTTCATAAATACCAAGTGAGTCAGATTTCAGAATGTCACAACCAATGCTTCTGGAAAGGCATTTGGTGGCTAAGGAAGTACCGAGAGACAATCTTGCGAGATTTTCTTGGTATGATGAGTCAAAAACTTACACCTATCACATGGGAGAAAGGGGATATGATGTGGATAATTGTCCCATTCTAAAGTATAAGGTTCAACAACTCATTGACAAGAAGATATTGAACTTCCAAGAGCTCGAGCCAAATGTATATTAGAATCCTCTTCCTAAGCATAATACGGTAAACATGATCAAGGATGAGGAAACAATGATTGAGTCCGATGATGAAGATGAGTATGAAGTCAAGATTAAATTTTCTCAATTAGGAGATGCTCGCTTCCATCAGGAAGCACTCCTAAAAGGCGAGATTGTAGACAACTTGGGAGAAGACTCCGGAAAGTATAACTTTCAAGTAAAATATACCCTACTGCTATGGGTGTTCAAAAATGAAGTAATTGTGCCTGATGGCTAGGGTGGTATGGACGATGAAACCAGTCCTAAGGAGAAAGCTCTACCCAAGAAAGAAATGCTTCAAGATGAAATAGATCCGGATGAAAAGGAGAAAGGAAAAGTCCGACAGGGTGAAAGGCGTTTCACCCAGAAAGTAGCCAGGAAAGGCGAAACCGTAGACCTACTCGATTAAGATAGTGGTAAATATAATTACCGTGTCAAATATACACCACCACCATGGGCATTCAAAAATAAAGCCATAGTACCGGACGGATGGGGTGGCATGGATGAGGTCCTGATTAGCCAATTGAATCTCGAAGAGAATGAAGATTAGGAAGAGAAAAAAAAAGAAAAAGACCCGCCGAGGTGATAGGCGATTTGCTCGAAAAGTACGAAAACAAGGCGAAGTTGTTGATTATCTGGGTCAAGACAGCGGCAAATATAATTACCGTGTCAAATATACACCTCCTTCGTAGGCATTCAAAAAAGAAACAATCACCCTTGATGGTTGGGGTGGAATGGATGCTGACGAAGCCAACAGAAGCATGATATCCATGATTACACCATTTCTAATCAAGCTTGATGAGGTGGATAAATATAAGGCGGAGGAAGGTCCTGTCACACCAATCACTATTCAACTTCCCATTGATCAGCTAAGGATCGAGGAAGAAGAAACGCAGCCTGTGATCATCGCTCTCCCTCCAAAAGAAAAGTTTGACACTAAGTGTGTTCCTTAGGACTACTCTCCCAAAAAAGTTGATGCCATAACCCGATCAGGGAGATGCAATGTCCCGAAAGAAAGTGAACACGAAAAGAAAGAAGTGACTGAAGAAGATGTTAAACAGTTACTCTCAGTCATGAAGACGAGCGAATTCGAGGTAATTGAACAGCTAAGAAAGATGCCAGCATAAATTTCTTTGTTAGATCTCTTCAAGACTTCAGAAAACCACAAAATGATACTTATGAAGCTTCTCAATGAGGTTTACATCCCGGAAACGATTAATGAGGTACAATTGGAAGACTTTGTTGGTGCTATTCTTCTGAAGGATCAAATTGCCTTCTCTGATGAAGATTTCCCAATTGACGGGCGTTCCCACAATAAAGCCCTGTATATTACCGTTAGATGTTGGGACAAGGAGGTGTCACAGGTGCTAATTGATAATGGTTTCGCACTTAATTTGTGTCCACTAAACACACTGAATCGCTTGGAGATTAGTGAAGAACTCATAAAATCTTCTAAGGTAACCGTGCACTCGTTTGATGGAATGAAGAAAGACGTTATTGGCGATATCGAGCTCGAGGTAAACATAGGCCCTGTGCCTTTCCTGATTAACTTCCAAGTAGTTGATATTCCAAGGATTTTCAACTTGTTACTCGGAAGACCTTGGATTCATATGGCTAGCACCATTCCTTCATGTCTCCATCAGAAGGTGAGATTTGTCATTAATGGCAAAATGATCACCGTACACAGGAGATAGATTTCACCACCTACAAAAAGAGTGCAATAACGTATGTCGAACCCGAAGTGAAAAAAGAACCAAGTTATCATTCTTTCAAAATGATCTCAATGGTGCAAAATCCTGCCGATTGCATCATAAAATCCCTGGAGTTCTCAAAGTCATCCATTATGTCTGGAAGAATGTTATGCCAGTATGGATTTATTCCCGGTAATGGTCTTGGATCATCGTCTCAAAGAATCAAAGAACCTATCACTCCGCTCGTTATAAGGATGAAGTATGAAATATGTTATATTCCAAATAACTCTAAAGATCACCATGGAGGCTAAGGCCAAGGTCAAAAGAACCATGGAGGCCGTAGAGGCCGAGTTGATCACCTCATTAATCCATCTATATGGAAGGGCAAAGCTAAATCAGAGACGTACAGTAGAATCAGTTCTGGAATCAAGATAAAAACTCCAAGAAACACCTTCAACTTTGAAATCCACCACTTCTCAGCCATGAAAATACCACACCAAGAGTTCAAATCAACATCCAACATCTATTTCAACTTAGTCTAACAATCAAGACTCGCCAACGCTCATTTTAGAAGTTTAAACACGCTTAAACAATCACTAGCTAAACTACCCAATGCAAGTTGAACATCCTAAACAAGGGATTAGATGTTAACTTACTCGTCTAAA
This sequence comes from Syzygium jambos, assembly GCA_031216235.1. Lineage (NCBI taxonomy): Eukaryota > Viridiplantae > Streptophyta > Magnoliopsida > Myrtales > Myrtaceae > Syzygium > Syzygium jambos. Next base: position 14,889,556 of record CM062221.1, read on the forward strand.
AACGACGACAACGCGAGGACGACGGCAACGACACGAGTTGTCCGTGGTGGCCTCGGCTTGACACGACAAGCGACAAATGGCGATGGACGGCACACGGCGATGTACAGGGCTCCAGGGTGGTGGCGTGAGGTTGTTGGTGGGTGAACGGCGGTGGTGGGGTGATTCGGCCGAGAGAGAGGGAGGGCTTCCTATTTATAGAAGCTCTTTACTTGGTCGTTACTCCAGGCCCTTAATTGTCGGTCATGATGATGGTGCCTCAAAGTCAAGAGTCATGATGACTTGTCATCATGATGGGGGCTTCATAGTCTTCATTCATTTATTGCTAGCCATCATGAAGGGCCACCAAAGTCCAACTTCCATCCAACGGCCAAGATCAAGCCTTGCTCTCCAAGTTCCATCCAACGGCCAAGATTTAATCTATCAAAGAGGTTTCTAGAAGGGTAAGTTAGCAAATAATTTTCGATGGCCAATTCATAAAAATTATGAGGCGACGTCCTATAATTCGAGTGTGATATTCTTGAGCATTCGACACGTAAAATCGGATCATAATTCGTGGTTGAAATCGATCAATCGCAACTATAGTTTATCTCGAACTAACGGGCAGCTGCTCGAAATAAATTTTTCGATAGCCTTTCCCCTTTGGTTAGTATCCCCTAGGTGATCAGGCCAGAGCGAGAATTAACTAATAGAGCGTCGATGAAATCACCATTTCATAAATCACCAAATTTGGTCAAATTTTCAGGATATCACAATTCTTCCCCCTCTTACAAAAATTTCGTCCTCGAAATTTGAATTTTCATCTAATTCCTTAAAAGAAAGGGGTATTGACGCCTCATTATCTCTTCACTTTCCCACTTGGCTCCTTCGGTTCCCTGATGTTGCCACACAACCTTGACTAAAGGAATAGTCTTGTTTCGTAGTACCTACTCCTTCCGATCCTCAATTCTCACTGGTCTTTCCATGTAAGATACCCTGTCGTTCACATCTATCTCTTCATAATTTAGAACGTGGGTCGGATTCGGCTCATATTTCCTTAGCATAGACATGTGGAATATATCATGTACTTGAGCCAACTTTGGTGGCAAGGCTAGACAATACGCCAATGATCCAATTCGCTCCAATATTCGAACGGTCTTACATATCTTGGGCCTAGCTTGCCTTTCTTGCCAAAGCGAGACGATCCTCGCGTTGGTAATACCTTGAGAAACACATGATCTCCAACCCGAAACTCCAATGGTCTACGTCACCTATCTGCATAACTTTTCTAACGACTTTAGGCAGTCCTTAGCCTATCACGTATCACCCTTACTGTATCAGTTATAACTGGTATCAACTCCTATCTTGTCAACTTCCTTTTTCCTACCTCGCACCAATAGACGGATGTTCCATAAGCTCTTCCATATAGGGCCTCAAATGGGGTTATATTAATACTTTTCTGAAAGTAGTTGTTGAAAACAAATTCCACTAGGTATAACTCCTCATCCCAATTACCCTTGAAAATCAATCATATATGCCCGCAACACATCCTCTAACACTTGAATCACCCGTTCTAAATATCCATCCGTTTGTGGGTGGAGTGTAGTACCATACTGAAGTTTTGTTCCTAGAGCCACTTGGAAACTCTTCCAAAAATTTGAGGTGAAACTTGGGTCTCGATCCGATGTAATGGTCACAGGCACTCCGTGCAGTTGTACTATTTATTTAACATATAAGTCTTTATACTTTTCAAATGTATAGTCCACTCGCACAGCCAGAAAATGTGCAGATTTAGGCAATTGATCCACTATTACCCAAATAGAATTGTGATTACTTGACATTCTTGACAATCCTTGCACAAAATCCATAATAACAAGCTCCTATCTCCATCTGGGAATTTCTAAAGGCTTTATCATATCTGCTGACTTATGACGTTCGGTTTTCACTTGCTGACACGCCAGGCACTTCGAGACGTGCTTAGCGATATCAACCTTCATTCTACTTCATCAATAATGTTGCTGAAGGTTACGATACACTTTCATACTCCCAAGGTGGATACTATATCTTCTCCTCTGCGTTTCTAACAAAATCTCATTCGCAAGTCGTTCCTCTTTGTCATCAATGTCAGGTTTATGGAGATAAAATCAATGCACCGCCAAATGAGCTATATCAAATGTTCGAGCCATAGCCATTTTCAATGTGGGGCATTGATATGATTGATCCTATCAACCCCAAGGCCTCAAATGGACACCGATTCATTCTGATTGCTATTGACTATTTCACTAAATGGATTGAAGCAAACTTCTACACAAATGTTACTGCCAAGAACGTTGGAAGATTCATTAAGTGGGACATCATTGCTAGGTATGGAGTTCTAGAAGCAATAATTACGAACAATGGCTCAAATCTAAATAACAGGATCGTAGATGATTTACTTGAGTACTTCCATGTCCGACATTTAAACTCATCTCCATATCGTCCACAAATGAATGCAGCAGTTGAAGCGGCAAATAAGAATATCAAGAAGATACTAGCCAAGACAGTCGAAAATTATCGTGATTGGCACGAAAGGTTATCGTATGCTTTGATGGCATACTGAACTTCAATTCGAGCATCAACTAGAGTAACCCCATTTTTTTTTTACTTACGGAATGGAAGCAATACTACCTATTGAAATGAAAATTCCTTCATTAAGGATACTGTCCCAATTAAAACTTTTAGAAGCTGAGTGGAACCAACAAAGGTATTAACAACTCAACATGATCGAGAAAAGAGATTAAGAGCTATATGCCATGGACAAGCTTATCAGAAAAGAGTGGCTAAATCCTTTAATCGAAAGGTGAAATCGAAGAATTTCAAAAGAGAAGATTTAGTAGTGAAGAAAGTCATCTTTAACAATTTAGATCTTCGTGGCAAATTCACTCCGAACTATGAAGGTCCGTATATTGTTAAGAAGGTTTTTCCGGGAGGAGCATTAATTCTTATAGATATGGCAGGAACAGAACTGGCCTATCTTGTAAACGCAGATGCTATCAAGATTTTCTATTCATGAAGTGAAAATAAACGTTCAAGAAAAGATTCGGGTCACTTTAGAACATGTGCATATCATGCATATCATGCATGCCATGCATTTGATGATCATATTTATCTGTTTTGTAAAAGAAAGTAAAAGGAATCCGAATCAATCGATGATTTCAGAATTCCCAATGGAGTTATCAAATAGTAGTTGGGAAGTATCATTTCCAATTCTATTTTCCATTGATATCCTCTAATATGCTTTTCTTTTTATCATCCCTAGAGAGACAAAGAAAAGGGAGCAACAACAAAAGATTCCCCAGTGTAACCGAAGCAAAGACATGTAAACAAGAGGGATCTTGGTAAGTTGATCAAACAGGTATCCCTAAATCGTGAGGGCATGTGCTAAAGAGGTTGCCTTTCTAAGAGAAAAATCAAACTTTTTCTTCCCCAAGCGGGATGACACTAAGGCTGAGCAAAAACAAAACAAATTTTTGAAAAGGAAAACACCTCAGAAATGTTTCAATCAAAGGTTTTGAAACATGCTTTCTTTGAAAATGCACTAAGCATCAAAATTCCCTATAAGGGATAATTTGACAAAAAGTTTTTGAAAAATTTCAAAGAAAAAGTTTAGATCAAATTGAATGGAAAGACCTTCAAATGATGAAAGGTAAGCCATATCCAAACACGTCCCTTTACACTCAAAGTCAAAGTGTAGAAGTGATTGAGAAACACTCATCTAAAGGAAATAGGGGATATTTGCAATGATTTCATGGATTGAAATGATGAAAGGCAATCATTTCATTATTCCAAATATATGCTTATCCCTTGCAAACCAAATTTGAGCCAAAACAAGTAGAGAAGTCTTCCCAAAACAACCATATTAAGAACCATCCCATATTGGGGCAAATCAGGAGGTTTGTGGATTGATAGCTATGGAGAATAGGATCAAGAAAGATTTTATTGCATACTCTTGCATCAATTTTTCTGTGATAATTTCATATGAAGTCGTATGGAAGTTCAAGACATCCCAAGAGGAAGAAGAGCACTTCATTTTTTATACCCAAACACATTACCTTTGATAAAGCCTAATTGAGCCTGAATATTCATTTCAGAACCCTAAATTGGTGATCATCTCTTCACACTGGAGCATGAGCATATGATCCACTTTAATAAATAGGAAATAAAAAGGCAGGACATAGAATCCTTAGAATTCAAAAAGATCAAAGACATAAGAGTTTTGGGCATGAAAAAGCAGTATGCCCGGTAAAAGTAAGGCCAAATGCCCAAGAAAAATGAGAAAGAAAAGAAGAGTGCAAAAGAAAATTCAAAATGACAAAAAGTTCAATTTGGCCTATTAGATTTCAATTATATTCTTTAGTCTAGCTTGTCAATGCAATTTAACTCAAATTAAAGAGCAATTGGGCCAAACAAGTTACATTTGATCAATTTGTGCTTGTATTTCAAATTGGTTCAATCCAATTCAATCAAATTCAATTCAATTGTGTCAATCAATCATGATAGGAATTAAATTGCATGTAATTGGAACAAAATTGAGCCAAGAATTGAACTGATTCAACTTGATCAAACTTGGGTCAAACCGGTCCAACCGGTTCAACTTGGTTTGATAGGAACTGAATCGGCCCAATTGGGCCAATCAATTCCTGGCCAAAAGTTCGGCGGCCAGCGATCCATTCTAACCAGCCAAGGCCAGCCTATCCCCTTGTGTCCAAAATTACTAAATTACCCCTAGTGAAAATACAAAATGCCCCTATAATTAAATTTTAACCAATTTTCTTAAGGGATAAGCAAATTTCCTTAGGAATTAAGCAAACAATCATGGCCATCCATTAAGAGTGTATCATAGCCATTCATAGTACCATGTCACTTATCCTTAGCCCATAAGGAATATTCTTAATTATTAAGGGAACATTTTAGGTCATTGGATTGATCCAATGGCTAGAATTCAAAGTTGGGGAGGCATATAGGTTTTTCCCTCCAAAAATTGGGGTGACACTCATTTTTCAGATTTGGTTCTCTCTCCTCTTTCCCCCTCTCTCTACCTCACGCTCTCTCCCTCTCCTCCCTTGGCTGCACAATCCTCCGCCAACACTGGCCCCTTGCTGGCCGATTTCTGGTGAGCCACTGCCTCGTCGCTCCCCTTTTCGATCCCCCAAGGCCAGTTGCAAGCTTGTCTGGCGCATCTCGTGGCCAGAGCGACTTGATCCGACCCTCTCTCCTCCTTGGCTCCATCACCGGCGTAGGCGCCGGTGATTGATTCCAACGGGTTCAACCAGCTAAATCAGTTGGCTGACAGCCTTCCAAGGTAGTCCCGAGCCACCGGCTACCTTCCTCAGCCCTTTCCCGAGTCCGTGGTGGCCGGAATCTCTCCGAACAGCCATTGGAACACTTTATTTCACTTGTTTTCTTGTTGATTGCTCATTTGAGTAAACCGCTTTGATTCTCACTTTTATTTGCATACTTTGTTCTTAGAGGTTCATCGAGCTTTCCGAGGCTACTCCGTGGTGTCCTTGAACTAAATACGGAGGCCGGATTGCTGAGTTGTACGTCAAAGTGTCATTACACAATGTAAGTTAGATTTCGTAATTCTCGGATCCTGATGAGTCAGTATGCTTGTAATGCTGATATGACCTTGAAAATGTAGAAATCTCGCAAAGTGTTAAACTAGAGAGTCGTAGAATACGTCTTAAGGTTCGATGTGATAGGTTATATGCCTCGAATGGACATCGTTTATTAGGTTAAAAATCCTTTGAAAGTTGAGATCAGAAGTTGCAATGTTGATAATATGTTCTGTTCTTATGAACTCCTGATTGACCTTGCTCTGTTTGGTCATTTTTCTGATTTTCTATGTTCGTTATTTGAGAAAATTTTCTTCATCAAAGTCACAAAACACATTCAGATATGTCCATCATAAAAATTTCATAAAATTCCATGCATGTTAGGACAGGACGATTGGCATCGTGATTTAGGTTCCTTCTCTGTAATAGATGGGTTCTTGACCGACCTTCATGTGTTCTTCGATTTTTTTAAGTTCGTGTGTTTAAAATATGGAAAAGTGTTCTTCACAAAAGTTCACACTGAGATCAAGATATTTCTGATGGTACCAATTTTATCAAAATCTAAGTTCATTTAGATGTTCAAAGGAATTTTTTATGATTTAATCAGCTTCTATGTCCAGATCTGAAATTCCTTTCTTTGAACTCCAAAACATGTTTCTTCGAATTTGATAAGCTTCGTATCCTTTTTTGCAAAAACTCAAACCTACAAAGTTGTTCATTAAGGTCTTATTATGTATACTGAAAATTTTAGGGCTTTAATAGTAATTTTTCGGGGGTTAAATTGACAATAATTCCGGACAAGGTCATCTCAGCCTAAGAAAAGGTTTGCAGATGAGTCCTAGGTAAAAATCGAATTTTTTAAAAAAATTAGTGGATTTTTAGCAAAAACTCAAAACATGAAATTTGTTAGACACATGAAATCCTAACTGTTAAAAAAATTTCGCAGGATTTTGATAATTTTTATTATTATTCCCGTATTTTTTTTGAATTCAAAACAAAACCTGGTCCAGTCTATCTTCCCAAGGATAAATTTGAATTTTCAGGTAAATCAGTTGGGTATTAGAAAAAATGGTCTTCATGAACTTTGATCATCATGAAATTATTTTTCTAATGACACATAGATCACCTCATTTGAACATCATTAGGTCAATTAATCACACTTAAACGTAATGGATATGAATTTAACAATAATGAATGAATAAGTGGTCCTCTCTCAAGGCCCACTTCTCATTATTTGATTGAGTGAGAAACAAGGCCCATGGACCTAAATGAATTTCCTATCTATTGATTTGCATGTGTTTGTTAGATGTATGTTAGGCCCGGTGCATGTTCGGGGTAGCCTACGGTGATCACTTGGGACCCGACTTTAGGGTTAATCGATATGAGTCATCGTTTTGTGAATGCAAATAGTAGCTCATTATCATTAACCATTAATTAATCAATGTTAGATAATTGAGTGGGTGGGACAATCGGAATGTGTGGAAGACAAAAGGCAGATCTCGAGGCCCGTTTTTTATTGATATTTGCTTGCACTTGCTTTGTCTTGCGTGTTTGTTTGCATGTTGTATATGAAATGAATGGTTCGAATGTAAAACCGACACCTTCGAGGTGGTCTTGTCACGCCGCGCTTTTCCCAACCATAAGCATGCTAGGAGGTATTTTCGTTCATTTCTAATGATTAGGTGTTTTATTAAACGAACGAGAGTCTCTCCCTGATCATACCTCACGAGATAGCGGGTTCATGTTATTTTGTTTTCTATTTAGCCTAGGTTTTGTTTTGGAGTCGCCACTAGTCGTTATTGATTGATTAGAAACCTAATCAAGGTATGGGAGAATTATCCCGATTTCTACAAACTGAAGATTACATGGGTAAGGGAACTTGGTTACGCTAACGATTCTGATATTGAGATCCCTAACACCCTTTTGATACCTAAAATGATCCGAAGTATCTAAACGTGTCATGCAAGTTCGCAAGGCCTATCCATTAATTCTAACTGTTCAGACCGGAGAGATATCAATCAATAAAGAAATGCGCAACCAATTCAAATCACAAATGGCAATCCTAAAATGGTCTCTAAAATGAAAATAAATCAAAACATCAAAATCCTAGTGAAACCCTAAAGGCTTATGCATTCAAATGTTATGTTGCGTTTGGGCCATTTTCACAAACACTTGGTGTGCATCAAATGTTATGTTGCGTTTTCAGGACCATGACTTCAACTTAATCTTCGACGAGCTTCCGATCATATTTTGGCCAACCCAAATGGTCCTAGGCCTACTATATACTACCCCCTAGCCACCTAACCCCACCAGATCGCTGTCGGACCACCATTGGCCGGCAAAAACTAAACCTAAAAAATCCTAACTTGAAATTATTTAATCCTAAAACTTTCTAACATTTTCAACTAAACCTAATCTATTTAATCATCCTATCAGTCAAAACAATGATCAAAACAATCAAGGAACAAGAATGACTAACTCGAGATGTCTAATGGCCATGGAGAGGAACTCCAGTGAGGCTTGGTTGCTTTGGCGAAGTGTTTTTTAGGTGACCGACTCATGCATTGTACACAATCATGATCCAAAATGCATCAAATGCAAAAATAATTAATCATAAACATGTTTAAGGCATTGATGATCATAAGATCACAGAGAAAATCACAAAGTCAAACTCAATGGAACTCATATTCTCATTCTGGAATTTGACAAACAGGTGGTGGGTGTTGAGGACAGGTATTTACCTTCTTCGTTGGAGCTTGAATCAGAAATTTTGAACCAAACAAGGGCTTTGAGATGATCCTCAGATACTTGCCCTTTAGGATGATGACTTTCGCTTCGCCGGGAAGGTCTTAGATCGGCTGATCGGAGCTCAGTTTCACAGCTTCCCGATTAGCCCTTCTAAGTTCACCTGGGGAGGAGGTCCTCCTTGGGAGACCGATTCGCCAGCAACATTTCGTCGGAATAGCATCGGTCACTCGGCTCAGGGGACTTCCACTCCCCTTTCTTTGGTTTTCCTTCTTTCTCTCTAGTTTTCTCTCTCTGTCTTTGGCTTTCTGTTGAACAGGTGATCTCTATGGGAACTAAGCTTTCCCGCCTCTTTTGATCACCTCACTTGGGCCGTTCCGAGCTCTAACCGACTCCCTAGTCGATTAGGTATGTTGGGGAAGGACAGCCAGAGATTCTCTAGCTGTCAATTCCCTTTGACACATGCTAGAAATAGAGAACTAAGTCGGTAAAGGGGCGGGCCGAGCTGGTTTTTCCCTCTCTTTCCCAGCTTGGAATTGAGTCTGGTAAGGGAGACGAAGACTCGGGTTGGGTCGGGTTAGTTCTTATCGACTTGGCTGACCCTAGTTGATTAAATTTGCAAATTAGACCCCAATTTGACCCATTTTTGCAATTTTAACCCCAAATTTAGGCTCCTTAACATATTTTACCATAGAATATGAGTTCGATTTGAATTTTCATTTTAATTAGGCCAAAAATCCCCAAATTTGAATTTGGTTAAGTTGGGTTTTTGTTCAATTAAGTGTCCAAATGACCTAATTAAGCAAAATTGAGGCCAAAATTGAATTACCCATGCTCAATTAACCCTAGGGAAGGTATATGTTTTGAATGAAAATTTCAAATTGAATGAAATCCCCTATTTGGTCCTAAAATCCCTAATTTTCAATTAATTTTGGAACTTTTTGATATTTTCATCCAATTGTGAAATTGGACTGATCAATGTGCAATTCATGGTCTCAGAATCAATTGTTGTGAAGACACTATAACCCAAAAACAACTGGAAATGACTTAATTCGATTTTTGGTTCAATTAGGATATGAAATTCCCCAATTTGGGGAAAACATATTCCTAATTGAAATTTTGTAAAATTGACCTTGTAGGGATAAAAATAGAATTAAAATAAAACTAATGACTATTTTTGTGGAATTTTTGAATTGCATTTGGTATTTTCCTTGATTTTCTTCCTAATTTCATTAAAAGAAATTAACTAAAAATTAAATAAAAATCAAGAAAAATTATTTTTTGTTTAGAAATAGGTTCCTAAGCATGGCCAAGGTTCCTAGCCCTAATTTTGTAATTTTTATGTCAAACTGAAAAATAGATAAAAAATTATGTGTCAATAGCGGCCTCTCTTTGAAATTAAGCTTGTTCTAGGTTGATTTCAAAGAAATATTATATTTGAATCCCAGCCGACTCAACTTAAAAAGACAAATGAAAGTTTCACAACAAATGATCAGGGATCTTTACTCAAAAATTCTATTTCAAATCCAATTTTTCGCTTTGGTGCCTTTTGATGAACTTGTTGATTATTGAGAGAGAAATGAGCTTACCTGCTTGTGAGAGCTTCTTCATTGATTATTTCAAAGAGTAGATTGATGATTGTGAGGAATAAGATTTTGATCTTTTGATTTTAAGGACAAACCCACCAACCTTGTGGTTTAAGGATAAACCCACCAACCCTTTGAAAATTAGGGTTTAAGGAAAAACCCAGAACCATTTGAAAATTTATGATTTAAGGAAAGATCCATAATCATTTGAAAATTTAGGGTTTGAAAATTTAGGGTTTAAGGGAAGATCCATAACCATTTGAAAATTTAGGGTTTAAGGTTAAGGTTTAACAAAGACCCAGAAACATTTGAAAATTTAGCGTTTAAGGGAAGACCCAAAACCATTTAAAATTTTAGAGTTTAAGGGAAGACCCAAAACCATTTAAAATTTTAGGGTTTAAGGGATGACTCAAATCGTTTGAAATTTCAAGTGATTTTAACGTTGAAACATGCATTTTCTGTGTTTATGCATTTAGACAATCAAACATCCTTCAAAAGGATATATTTGAGCAAATTACTTGAAATCTTTCAAGAAATGCTTATGATGATCAATTGGAAGACCTTCATTAGAAATGATTTATATCAATCTATGAATTGGCCTTTTATCTTCATTCATTGATACGGGAATCATTTTGTATTTCTCAATTTATCTCTCATAACTAATCCTTGGGTATTCATAGATATTTGCAATGTATATAATTTGACTAATCTGATAAGGTCTTTTTAAAGGATCGTAACATATGCTTGGTCAATAGCTCTTACAAGAATATACATTTTGAGGCCAAGAAGGAATTTCATCATTTTTTGATTCACTTCGGGTCTACAAGTTAAGAACCTCGAGGATAAGACAATACAATATTGCCCACACTTCTTTAAGCGATGGCTTTTGATATGAAATTACGTTTCCACTCTCAATATCCCAATCTAAAGAGTCTTTGGGGAGAGATTATAATGTTGATATTAGGTAGGTTCAAAAGGCTAATTTGTTTTTGGCTTTAGGGTTTTTATAAAATTGGTGATCCTCTTAGCACCACCACCCTTTTCTTTAGTCCATTGGGGATCTTTCCGCTTTTTATGACCACAAGAGTCTTATAAATGCTCATTATGGTCTTTTCCTTTTCAACTTCTAGCCTTTTGTGATCTTTAATCTTTCCATGACTTTTGTCTTTTGTTGTTGTCTCTGATGCTGCTCTTTTGAACACTCTTTCTTTTCTTCTTTTCTTTGCTCACGTTTCACTGGGCATCGGCCTTACTTTTACTAGGCACACTACTTTTTCATGTCCTTGATTCTTATTGCATTTGCATTCCTGATTCTTTTTGCTCTTGACCTTTTGAGCTCTAAGGACTTTTTGTCGTGTCTTTTTGTTGCTATCAACCTGAAGTTGATCACATGCTCTACCCCAGTGTGAGGAGATGATCACCAATTTGGATTTGAAAATGAATATTCAAGCTCAATTGGGCTTTACAAAAGATAATGTGTTTGGGATAAGAAATGAAATGTTTTTCTTCCTTTTGGGATGTTTTGAGCTTCCATATAACTTCATCTGAAGTTATCACAAAAAAATTGAGCAAGTATGTACAATAGAATCTTTTTTGATCCTTTTCTCCATAAATGTCAACCACGAATCTCTTGATTTACCTCAATGTGAGGTGGTTCTTAACAATATTTTTTTGAAAAGCTTCTTCATTGTTTAGGCTCAAATTTGGCTTACAAGGGATAATCATGTGTTTAAGATAATGAAATAATTGCCTTTCATCATTTCAATCCATATAATCATTGCAAATATCCATTTTTCCTTCAAATGAGGTTACTTCTCACTTTTGACACTCACTCTTCCCTTCCACTCGAGTGTACAAAGGATGTGTTTGGATATGGCTTACCTTTCTTCATTTGAAGTTCTTTCATTTGATTTTATCCAAACATTTTCTTTGAAATCTTTCAAGACTTCTGTCAAATCATCCTCTTTGGAGAATCCTGATGTGTAACACATATTCAAAGACTGCATGTTCAAAACATTGGTTGAAACACTTTGAGATAATCTTTGAAATGATTCGTTTTGATTTCACATTAATCTGCTTAGGAAACAAACTTAATTCTTTTTGAAAAAGTGAACTTCTGGAACTCAAATTCGTGAGTTATGGATACTTACTTGATCGATTGGATAGGAATCCCTATAAAAATTAAAACCCAGTGTCAAAATAGGTTCTTGCATTGTTTATTTTAAATTGAAATGATACAACCAACCTTTTGTCTGTTCTGACTTGAGTTTTTATGAAAGATTGTCTCTTCAATCTTTTGCTCTGATTTATTTTGCTTCGGGAATTGAACTCCTTTTGAACAAAACCCCCTTTTAAAGGTTCAATTTCTTTTCAAAAGGGACTTGGAATACTTACCTTTTCTACCAACTTCCTCATGTGCTCTAATTTGGTTCCATGGGGGATTCATTTTTCAGGACTTCTTTCCTTTAGATTCCCTAAAGATGACAAGAACATGCCAATGATGTCATTAAGGAGGGTAAATTGGAGCGCCACGTCCCTTTACCTTTTACCTACTTATTTCATATTGTCCTAAGCTCCTCTTGGCTTCATTCTGCAAAATGAATAAACATGAGGATGCAATGCATGATATGTAAATGTCCTAAAGTGGCCTAAATCGTCTTTTGAAATGTCCAATCTGGCTTTTCACTTCATTCATGGGTATAATATTTTGAATGTATCTGAGTTTATAGGATAAGCCAACTCTGTTCCATCCATATCTACAAGAATCAATGTTCCTCCTGGTAGGACATTCTCAACAATATATGGTCCTTCATAATTTGGGGTGAACTTCTCATGATGATTTGAATTATTGGGAATGACTTTCTTTACCACTAGATCCTCTATTTCAAAGTGCCTTGGTCTGACTTTCCGATTGAAAGATTTAGCGACTCTCTTATGATAGGCTTGACTATGACATATGGCTCTTAATCTTTTTTCTTTAATCATGTTGAGTTGTTCATATCTCTGTTGAGTCCATTCGGCCTCTAAAAGCTTCAACTAAGATAACACTCTTAATGAAGGAATCTCTACTTCGACAGCTATTATGGCTTCCATTCCATAGACTAAGGAAAATGATGTTGCCCCAGTAGACATTTGAATCGAAATTCGATATGCCATTAAAGCATATGGTAACCTTTCATGTCAATCATGATAATTCTCAGCTGTTTTGGATAGTATCTTCTTGATATTTTTATTTGTCGCCTCTACTGCTCCGTTCATTTGTGAGCGATGAGGAGATGAGTTCAAATGTCGAATGTGGAAATACTTGAGCAAATCATCTACAATTTTGTTGTTTAGGTTTGATCTATTGTCAGTGATAATTACTTCAGAAACTCCATATTTGGCAATGATGTCATGCCTAATGAACCTTGCTACATTCTTGGCAGTAACATTGGCATAAGAACTTGTCTCAATCCATTTAGTGAAGTAATCAATTACAACCAGGATAAAGTGATGTTCATTTGAAGCTTTAGGGTTGATTGAACTAATCATATCAATGCCCCACATCAAGAATGGCCATGGCTCAGACATTTGATGAAGCTCATTTAGAGGGGCACTGATTCAATCTCCATATACTTGGCACTGATGACAACATCTCACTTGTTGAATGCAGTCTATTTCCATTGTCATCCAATAGTATCCTAACCTCATGATTTTGCGAGCTAAGAGGTGACCATTCATGTGTGGACCATATTCGCTTTCATAAATTTCTTTCATGATTTGATCAGCTTCTTTGACATCTACATACCTTAGCAAGACTGAATCAAATGATCTCTTATAAAGAGTATGATTACTAAGAAAGAACTTTGTGGCTATCTTCTTTATGAACTTTCTATTAGCCGATTGGCTCCCTTTTGGAAATTCGCCCCTATCAGGAGATAATTCTTGACATCATGGAACCATGGTTCATCATCAACTTCTACTTGAACTACCATGCAATATGCTAGTTGCTCTAGAATGTTGATTCTCAATGGTTTAATATCCGAACCATCTTCTGCCTGTAACAAAGATGATAGAGTAGCCAAAACATCCGCAAAATGATTCTAAGCTCTTGGTCAACAGTCAAATGTGATCTCTTCAAATTCTTCCATTATTTCTTCCAAGTGCTTATGGTAAGGCACCAACTTGGAGTCCTGAGTTTGCCATTCATCCATTGTCTATAAAATGATAAGCATAGAATCTCTGTACACTTGCAACTTCTTTACTTTCATTGAGAGAGCTAAATGTAGGCCCAGTATGTATGTTTCATATTCAGCAATGTTGTTAGTGCATGGGAATACTAGCTTGGTAGACACTAAATAATGGGCAAAAGAACACTATAAGTGCCATAACTTATGTACGGCGCTCACTTTGGTGCCATAACTTTTTTTCGGATCACTTTGGTGTCAAGTCGGAGGAAAAATGATCACTTAAGTGTCATAACTTTTTTTTGGATCACTTTAGTGCTAAAATTTTTGAAAAACGATCACTTAAGTGCTAAAATTTTTTAAAAACAATCATTTAAGTGCTAAAATTTTTGAAAAACGATCACTTAAGTGCTAATTTCCGGCGAGACTCCGGCGAGTCACGTCAGCTTCAGAAATTAATAAAAAAAATGCCACGTCAGATTTCCGGCGAAAAATTGTGTACGGCACCGGAGTTGGCACTTAAGTGATCGTTTTTAAAAAATTTTAGCACTTAAGTGATCGTTTTTCAAAAATTTTAGCACTAAAGTGATCCAAAAAAAGTTATGGCACTAAAGTGAGCGCCGTACACAAGTTATGGCACTTGTAGTGTACTTTTGCCCTAAATAATGTTAGCCCTCTGGGGAAATTAACAATGCCCTAGTTCTTGATCGGGATAGGTTAGTTGCACCATCAAAATACATAGTCCATTTATCATCCACTACCACCAAGACACGGTCATCAAACTCATCTTTTTCACGATGGGTAGATCCTTGCGAATTCTTTGCTAACATATCCACAATAGCTCGTCCTTTAACGAATTTTTGTGAAGGACTTCTGATGTCAAATTCTGACAATAAGACTTGCCATTAAGCCAACTTTCCGACCAAGGAAGATTTCTCTAATAGGAACTTGATCGGGTCATTCTCAGTTACTAGTAAGATTTGATGATATATGGTATATTGCCTTAGCCTATGCAACACCTAGATTAGTGCAACACATGTCTTTTCAACTGCAGGGTAATTCATCTTGGATGTGGTAAATTTCTTACACAAGTATTAAAGGGCTTGCTCCTTACCATCACTTGGTCTCTTTTAAACCAATATTGCTCCTAACGACTCATGGTGAATCATTAAATATAAGATCAACGGAATCCTAAGGATTGGTGGTATGAGCACTATTGGACATACCAGATATTCTTTGATCTTATTAAAGGCTTGTTGGCACTCTGCATCCTATTTTGTTTTGGCATTTTTCTTAGTAACTTGAAGAATTGCTTCGCAGTGTCAGAAAGCTGGTAGATGAATTGAGCAATATAGTTCAGCCTCCCTAATAGACTTCTCACTTCTTTCACCGTTGCGGGAGTCTTGAGATCGTATATCGCCTTGATCTTCGAAGGATCTATCTTGATGCCTTTGTTACAAACCACAAATCCCAATAGCTTGCTAGATTTTTCCCTAAATACACACTTATTGGGATTTAATGTCAACTTATATTTCTTGAGTCTTTTAAACAATTTCCTGAGCACCATCACATAATCTTCTCCTTGTTTGGATTTGGCAATCATATTATCTACATATACTTCAATTTCCTTGTGCATCATATCATAAAATAATGTGACCATTGCTTTTTGATACGTTGCACCGGCGTTCTTTAAACCGAAAGGCATCACTTTGTAACAGAATGTGCCCCATGGTATAATGAAAGATGTTTTTGCTTTATCCTCTTCTTCATGAGAATTTGATTATATCCGAAAAAACCGTCCATGAATAAAAATGTTTCAAACCCAACTGTGCTATCCACTAGGATGTTGATATGTAGTAGTGGAAAATCATCCTTAAGACTTGTTTTGTTTAGATCGCGATAATCAACGTAGATTCAAACTCTTTCATCTTTCTTTAATACGGGAACTATATTAGCAACCTATTTTGGATAAGGTACCACTTCAATGAATTCGACCTTGAGCAATTTCATTAGTTCTTCTTCTATCTTCTTTGCCAATTATGGTTTTGTTCGCCGAAGTTTTTGCTTCTTAAGAGGAATGCTTGGATCAATTGGTAGAGCATGTTCAACAATCTTTGGATCAAGACTAGGCATATCTGTGTAAGACCATGCAAAGATATCCTGCTATTCCTTGAGTAACTCGATAATCCTTTTTGCTTCTTTGGAAGAAAGGCTTTTTCCAATCTTAACTTCCTTGGGATTCTTATTATCACCCAAATTAATAGTAACTGTTTTTTCTTGTGTAATTGGTTTTGATTCTTCATGTCAAATCCACTCCTTTTTGACCAATTCTTCTTCTTCATCAACTTCCTCAATATCACAATTGATTTCCTCTGAAGGACTTGAGCCACATAAGAACTTATTATGAATATACGAATGCTCATGCCTGACATGCAACAAAGATAGTTAGTAATTACATGTGAAATATAGCAATGAATGGAGTTTTATGAAAAGCTTTTTAGAAAATCCATTTTAGAACTCGTTTTAAAATAATGGGAAGAGAAAGCTAATCCTTATATCCTTGGACGTCTTTGCTCTTCATAAAAATCATTTTCACAATCAGAAGCGATATGGAAACTCAAAGCCTCGAGTCCTCACTAGTGAGGACGATATTCATCATAGGTTTGGTTCTTATTTCTATACATCCTTAACAAAACATTGAACACTTTATTGATTATTGAGAAATTCATTACAACTACATCAACATGAATGGAAATTGCATAAGGAATTGAAATGAAACTAGATACTATGAAAGTAACAATGCAATGCAAAAAGACAATAGAGCAAGTAAAGAATTGGAAAGATCTTCCTACTCTAATTCGTAGGTACCTTCCACTTCAATTATGATGACATGACATTGATAGCATTCTCCTCAAATAGCCTAGGTAGAATAGGTTCTTCCTTTGTATGAATGTCCTCCTCTTGGAGTAATTTGGAAGGCCCAGGATAAGTCTTCTTGATATGGATTTGATGATAGGCAAGCTCTTTTGCCTTGCCTTTCCATGTTGTCGAGTTAATGGCTCGACCACCTTGGCCTCCGTGGTTTCCACAGTTTCCATGGCCGTAGCCTTGACCCCGACCTTGGTTTCCATGATGGTCGTTAGAATTTTTTCCTACGTATCCAATTCCATGCCTCTTTTTGGCCACTAGTAGAGTGATTGGTTCTTTAATTCCTTGGGCATCTGCCCCAAGTCCATCTCCAGGAACGAATCCATATTGACAAAATACATTCCCAGACATGATTGATGGTGGCAAAAGTTTTGGTTTCCTTATAACGCTACCTGTAGGTACATATACCATTGAGATCATTTCGAATGAATGATAACTTGGTTCTTCTTTCACTTTAGGCTTTATGTATGGTATCACACTCTCTTTGCGGGTAGCGAAGTCCATCTCTCCGTGCATGGTGATCATCTTTCCATTGATAACAAACCTAACCTTCTGATGTAGGCTTGATGGAATAGCGCCTGTAGTGTGAATCCATGGACTTCCTAGCAATAGATTGAAGGTTCTTAGAATGTCAAAAACTTGGAAGTTAATCAGGAATAGAGCAAGACCAATGAACACTTCCAGCTCGATGTCCCCAATAATATCCTTCTTCATGCCATCAAATAATGATCTCACAATTACTTTCGTTGGTTTAATGGATTCTTCACTGATCCTTAATTGGTGCAGTGTACCTAATGGGCATAGATTGAGAAAAGAGCCATTATCAATTAGTAGTTGTGATACCTCCTTACCTTAGCACTTTACCGAGATGTATAACGCTTTATTATGCGAGCGTCTATCCATTGGAAAATTCGCATATGAGAAGGCGATATGATCTTTAAGGAGAACAGTGCCAACAAAATCTTCCAACTGTACTCCGTTAATAGTTTCTCTCACATGCACCTCGTTGACAAACTTCATAAGGATAAATTTGTGTTTTCAGATGTTTTGAATAGGTCCAATAGAGAGTTTTTGCTAGCATCTTCCTTAATTGCTCTATCACCTCGAATTCACTTGTTCTCATGACTGATAAAAGTTGCTTGGTATCTTTCTCTGCTACTCCTTGCTTTTCCACTTCTCCCTCCTTTAGGGTATAATATCTACTTGGTTGGGTTATGACATCAACTTCTTTTGCAGAATAGTCCCATGGTATGCATTTGGCGTCGAACTCAATTTTTGAGGGTAGAGCAATCACCACCAGTTGCAGTTCACTTTTCTCAATCTTTAGCTCGTCAATAGGAAGTTGGATAGTGATCGGCTCTACGTGACATTCTTCTTCTCTGTACTTATTGACTTCGTCCAGCTTAATCACAAATGGTGTAATCATGGACACCATTCCTTCGTCATTTACTTTGTCCATTCCATCCCAACCATCAGGTATGATGGCCTCTTTTTTGAAGGCCCATGGAGGGGTTGTATACTTGACGTGAAAGTTATAGCGACTGCTATCTTGATCCAACAAGTCCACGATTTCATCTTGCTTCCGTGTCTTGTGAATGAACTATTTGTCGCCTTGTCGAATTCTTTCTTTCTCTTGTTCTTCTTTATCTTCTTTCTCTTTGAGGTTTAACTTGTCCATTTGAATTTCATCCATATCGCCCCATCCATCTGGCACGATAATCTCATTTTTAAATGCCCATGGTCGAGGTGTATACTTGACATGAAAATTGTAACGACCACTATCTTATCCTAGCAAGTCAACAGTTTCACCACGCTCTCATGCTTCACAGATGAATCGTTTATCACCTTGGCGGATTTTCTCTTCTTTCTGTTCTTCTTCATCCATTTCCTCTTTGGGATTCATCTCGTTGTTCTGAGTTTCTGCTTTGGGATCAACTTCATCATCCATTTCGCTCCAACCATTGGGCACGATGACTTCATTTTTGAAGGCCCATGGAGGAGGTATATATGTAACTTGGAAGTTATACTTCCCAGAATCCTTTCTTAAGGTGTCTATTACTTCACCATTTTGACGTGCTCTATTGTGAAACTGAGCATCACCACGACGAGTAGCTTTTACTTTGGCTTAGTACTCATTGTCTTCATTGGACTTAATTTTCTCATCTTCGTCCCAAATCATGCCAACTACATTGTGCTTTGGAAGGGGATTTCGATGCAAATTTGGTTCGGATTCTTGGAAGTTGAGAATCTTTCTATTAATGAGCTGCTATACTTTGATTTTTAAAGTGAGGCAATTATCCACGTCATGCCCCAGTTTTCCCATGTGACTCACATAGGTTTTTGACTCATCCAACCCAAGAAATCTTGGAGAATTCTCTCTTGGTACCTCTTTTGCCACCACGTGCCCTTCAAGTAGCATGGGCAATAATTTCGACAACGGTCGTAGCAACGGTGTAAATTGCTTTATGAGCTTTTTGCTTGGCTCAAATGGCTTTGTACTTTTCCAAGTGGTGATTGATTGTTTCTGAGGTGGTGTTAGATAAGTATTTAGGCTTGTTACCACAACCACTTCATGAGCAAGCTCCTTCTCCTTTCTTGTAGGATATGAGCTCCGTGTCGATGCTTCTTGGTTCTTCTTTTCTTTCAATGCCTATTCTATTCTTTCTTCTGCTTTGTCGCGCCGCGCTTTTTTCAAGCTTTCGAGGTTTGCCCGCTAAGGAGGTATTTTCGTGTAAGGGTCTCTCCCAGATCATACCTCACGCGACAGCGGATGGTAATTTCCTATTTAGTCTAAGTTCTTGATTTTGGAGTCGTCACTAGTCATTATTGGTAGGTTGACTATAAACCTAATCGGGGTACGAGAGAAATATCACGATTCTACGAACCAGAGATTTTGAGTATGGAAACTTGGTTACGCTAATGATTCCAAATGGGGATCCTTAACGCCCTTTCGGTACCTAAAAATGATACGATGTCTAACGTGTTATGCAAGTTTCCGAGGCTTACCCACTAATTCTATCTATTCTATTCGTGGGAAAATCAATCAAGAATTAAATGCGCAATCAATGTCAATCAAATAAATCAATCCTAAATGATCTCTTAAAATGAAAATCAATCAAAATATCCAAACCCTAATGAAGCCCTAAAAGCTTATTTATTTCACGATTTGTAATTTTTAGAGTTTTAGGATTTTTTTGGGGGCTATAACTCCTAAATTTGAGATTTTCTAAAAATACCACTTGGCTACTTCCAAAACTTTAAATTTCACTTTTAAGGTTGGCCACAGTATTTTTGAACCATTCTGCGAATTTTTGAAATTTTTTATTTTTTTTTCGAAAATTGAATTTATGAGAATTTCATTAACCTAGAATTGATTTTTATGATTTTCTGAAAATTTTTATGAATTTTCCAATTTTTTTAATTTTTTATATTTTTTCTGAATTTTTTTATATTTTCTGAATTTTTCATTTGTATTTTCTGAATTTTTATGAATTTTATATTTTTTTTGGAATTTTCTGAAAATTTTTATTTTTTTGTGAATTTCCTATTTTTCTTGATTTTTCTGAATTTTTATGAATTTTTTAGTGATTTTTCAATTTTTTTATATTTTTTAGATTTTATTTATTTTTTTAAAATTTCTCGCCAGGAAAATGAACTGGACCAGCCCGGTTCAACCCGGTTTGGCTGAGTCGAACCAGGCATCGCCGGCGCCGGTTGTCTTCCTCGACGAACACAATACCAAAAAACGGCACCATTTAATGCCTTTTCCATTGGGGCATTACATCGAGCACCTGAGGTGCACAATCCCAGACTTACAGTTCTCATGGCCGTGACTTTGAGCTCATCACCAATGACCTTTTGGCAACTATTTCGCCATTTCTTTTGATTCATTATCAAGTTTATTTCGTTTTTTATTGAACTAGACTGACTGGATGTCCATCGGGCCATTGCCAGCTGGCGAATATCTAGTTGGAAAAACCTAAATCATCACTAATATAAGCTAACATTCTTAGACCTCAAATGACTAATCTAATCGCCCTAGCCATCTAAATCGGTAAAAATAATGATTCAAAACATCAAACAAGGATTAAGAGAGGTCAACTTGAGCGGCTTAATGCCACGGCGGCACTTCGGCTAGGTCCTTCGAGCTCTGGCAAAGTGGTCAAATGCATGGCCGACTCGGTTTATACACGTTTAATAGCAAAAAATGCAATCAAACAACACAAAATGTGATCAAGAACATGTTTTAAACATCAAAATGCAAAAAAATCATTAACGAAATCACATGGGCATAGAACTCAATTCTGGAAAATTTTGGAAAAACCGTGACTGTGATTGATTTTTACCTTCTTCGTTTGATAATCAAAAGACTTTTCCAGGACAATCCCCAATCACGAAGCTCTTCCTGGACACTTTGGCTTCAAGATGATGATACTAGATTCGCCGGAGACCGTCTGGACACATCGGTCGAGCTCGACTTTCAGGCTTAGTCGACCAGCTTCAGGCCGACTATTCTAGGTGAGGAGGCTCACCACTTGGACCAATTCGTCGGTGCTTTTCTGGCTGGAAAAGCGTTGATTGCTCAGTCCGGGAAGCCTAAACTCCCTCTCTCTCGAAAACTCTCTTTCTCCTCTGTGTCTCTCTCTTCTCTCTCTCGGTAATTTTGTCAAACACCTTCCTCCTCTTGTAATCAGTTTTTTGTAGCTCAATTTCCTGCACAAATTCAATTAGAATCGACGTAGAATCGATTAGGATTGATTCTCTGGTGCTAGCTGGAGATTCTTCAGTTGGCCAAGTCAATTTACACGTGCTAGATTGATTGGGGAAGATTCATGAAGTCGCAGGCACGAAATGAAATTTTTTGGGTTTTTAATGTGTTCTGGGCAGTTGGGTGAAGAAGATTGGTAGTCGGGTCAGGTCGGGTTGACCCAATCGACTTGGCAGGCCCGATTTTGTTTAAAAATACAAATTAAGCCCAATTTCAACCAAATTTTCAAAATTAAACCCCAAAATTGAATTCCTCATCACATTTTGAACCTAAATATGTAATTTTCCCCAATTTTTGATAAAATCATGTCCAAGATTTTTAAATTTTTATATTCGGGTTATTGGGGTTTCGTTCAATTCGATGTCCTAATGACTTGATTAGGAAAAATTGGAGCCAAAATTCAATTATCCACATCTGATTAACCCTAGAAACAATGGTCTCATAGTTCAACAATTTCATATTGGGCACGATTCCCAATTTGGGCTCAAAATTCTTAATTTTCAATTGAATTTTGGGGTTTTCTAATTTCTTTGACAAATTATGCAATTGAACTGGCCATTATGTAATTCAAGGTCCCATAATCATTTTTTGTGAAGACATTATGACTTAAAAATGACTAGAAAAGATTTAATTGCATTTTTTTTTCAATTCGAATTTAATTTTGCCCAATTTCGGGAAAAACATATACCCGATTAAGACTTTTCAAAATTGATGATCTATTCATGAAATTGGATTTAAAATAAAACTAATTACTATTTTTATGGAATTTTCTGATTCCATTTGCTATTTTTCTTGATTTTCTCACTTATTTTGACTAAAAGAAATTGAGGAAAAATGCAGGAAAATGCTAAAAAAAAATTTGGTTTAGAAATAAGTTTCTAAGCTTGGCCAAGATTCATAGTTCTAATTTTGAGATTTTTGAAAATATGGAAAAAATGAACTAAAAATCAGGTGTCAACAATTGTCCCTTTTTGAGATTGAGCTCGTTAGAGGTTGATATCAAAGATAATGTGACACATGAATTTTTAGTCGACTCAATGAGCATGATAAGACGGAAATTTCACAATAACTAATTATGGATCTTGCTTTTGAAATTGGTGATTTAATCCAAAGGTTTTATTTTCAGAACACATTCTAAAAGGCTCTTAGTGATTAAGGGAGAGAAACTTACCTATCTGTGAACATATCTTTGTTGCTTATCAATGGCATGAATTGATGGTGGTGATGATTATGATGATTATTCAGATTTCGTGATTTAAGGACGAATCTACGAACCATGAATACCTGAAGCTCCTCGCCTGAGGATTTGAAAATTTGCTTAGTAGCTCCTCACCAGTAAGACTTCGGAAATTGCCTATGGGCTCCTTGCCTGTAGGACTTTCGATTTTCCTAGGGATTTCTCGTCTGTAAGACTTGAATTTTCATAAGGGCTCCTCGCTTGTAGGACTTGAATTTACTTAGTGGTTCTTCACTAGTAGGACTTGAATTTACTTAGGGGCTCCTCACCTATAGGACTTTGATTTTGCCTAGGGGCTCCTCGCTTATAAGACTTGCATTTGCCTAGTGATTCCTCACCAGTAGGACTTGAATTTGCCTAAGGGCTTCTCGCATGTAGGACCTTGAATTTGCCTAGGGCTTCTCACCTATAGGACTTTGGATTTTTCTAGGGGCTCCTCGCCCGTAGGACTTAAATTTGCCTAGTGGTTCCTCACCAATAGGACTTGAATTTGTCTAGAGGTTCCTTGCCTATAGGACTTTGAATTTGCCTAGGGGCTCATCGCCTGTAGGACTTGAATTTACCTATTGGTTCCTCACCAGTAGAACATGAATTTACCTAGGGCCTCCTCACCTATAGGGCTTTGAATTTTCCTAGGGGCTCATCGCCTGTAGGACTTTGGATTTGCTTATGGGCTCCTCGCCTGTAGGACATGAATTTGCCTAGGGGCTCCTCGCCCGTAGGACATGAATTTGCTTGGGGGCTCCTCGCCCGTAAGACTTGAATTTATCTAGGGGCTCCTCGCCTTTAGGATTTTGGGAAGACTTCAAACAATGAATGCCTTAACCATGAGTTATGTGATTTTTGAGGTTTCACTAACCTTTGTATGGTTTTTAGTTGACTAAAAACTATTTTGAAAAGTAGTTTTGAAATTAATCAAAACTGTTTGAAGCGTTGTTGATACCTGATTTTTTAGCTCATTTTTTTACATATTTTCAAAAATCTCAAAATTAGGACTAGGAATCTTGGTCAAGCCTAGAAACCTATTTTTAAACCAAATTTTTTTTAGCATTTTCCTGCATTTTCCTTAATTTCTTTTAATCAAAATAAGTGAGAAAATCAAGAAAAATAGCAAATGGAATAAGAAAATTCCATAAAAATAGTCATTAGTCTTATTTTAAATCCAATTTCATGAATATATCATCAATTTTGAAAAATCTCAATCAGGTATATGTTTTTCCCCGAAATTAGGCAAAATTAAATTCGAATTGAACCAAAAATACAATTAAATTTTTTCTAGTCATTTTTAAGTCAGAGTGTCTTCACAACAAATTATTATGGGACCTTGACTTATATAATGGTCAGTCCAATTGCACAATTTGATATAAAATAAAAAATCCCCAAAATTTAATTGAAAATTAAGAATTTTGAACCCAAATTGGGAATCATGCCCAATATGAAATTGTCGAACCATGAGGCCATCATTTTTAGGGTTAATCAAATGTGGGTAATTCAATTTTAGCATCAATTTTTCCTAATTAGGTCATTAGGACATCAAATTGAACAAAACCCTATTAATCCGAATACAAAAATGTAAAAATCTTGGGCACAATTATAACAAAAATTAGGGAAAATCATATATGTGGGCTCACAATGTGATGGAGAATTCAATTTTGGGGTTTAATTTTGAAAATTGGGTCAAAATTGAGCTTAATTGGCAAATTTAGACCAACCCGGGTCTGCCTGCTCGGCCGAGTCAACCCGACCCAACCCAGGTTGGTTGTCTTCTTCTCCCGACTCACGCGAGTCACATTAAACCCAGAAAAAATGTTTCAAACCCTCCACTTCGCCAATCTTATCCGGTCAAATAGACACATGTTTGACCTGAATCGATCGGAAGTCGGTTCTAACGATTTATAAGCGGGAAAAATGGATCAACAAAAATGAAGAAAAAACTGAACATTGAAGGAGGGTGTTCGACGAATTGCTGAAGAGAGAGAGAGAACCAGAAATGCGAAAGAGAGGAAACTAGTGAGAGAGTCAGTTGAAACTCCCTGAGGCCTAGAAATCGGCGCTTTTCTAACCAGGAAAGCGCCGGCAAATAGGTCTCGTCGGTGAGTTTCCTCATCGGCAAACCTGCAAATAAGCCTACTGTGAAAGCCTAAAAAGGTGCTTCGATTGATCAATCCAGGGACTCTCCGGCGCAGTGTAGACCACTGTTCGATAGTCCAGGTGTTGTAGAACATTCCCATGGCCACAGATTAGATCAAGAGAATCATTTGGTTCACTTTCGAAACAGGTAAAGTTCTGTCTTCAACATTATTTTTCCAGAAATTCCAGAAAATGAAGATAAAATTGATATTGTTAAATCGGTAATTTTTTTTGTTGATTTTGAGTGCCTTGATGTCAAAAGCGAGTTTCTGATAAATTTTGGTGTTGTTTGATTGCATTTCGAGCATTAAAAATGCATAAACCGAGTTGGTCACCCCCATGAACCATCTCGCTGGAGCTCAGGTGACGTTGCCAGAGCATCACCATGGCCATAGGCCTATCAAGTTAGCCTCTTTCAACCTTGTTTGATACTTTGTTAGTAATTAGAATCGAGTTAGATGGCTAAGGCGTGCAATATTGTGATTTGAAGGTTAGGTTAGTTAGTTTAAAACAGTTGTGAATTAGGTTTTTTTTTTACCGGTTTTTCGCCGGCCGGCGGACTTCTGCCAGTGTTCTGAGTAGGCTAGATTCAAAGTAGAACATATGAACCTCATTATGGTGCAATCGGAATGGTGAGATAGTTGTCGGAAGGTCGCCGGATTCCAATCCAAAATCACGGCCTTGATAACGTTTGAGTCAAAATTGTGCACACCACTTGTTCGGGAAAATGTCCCAATGAAAAATGCTTAAAACGGTGCCGTTTTTGGCTATGGACTCGCCGGAGAAAGATGACTGGTGACCGGCGATCGGCGCCGGCGATGCCCGATTCGATCAAGCCAAACCGAGCCGATCCGGTTCATTTTCCCGATGGGAATTTTGAAAAAAAATAGATAAATGATAAAAAAAATCTAAACAAAAACATAAAAAATCTAAAAAAA
This sequence comes from Syzygium jambos, assembly GCA_031216235.1. Taxonomy (NCBI): domain Eukaryota; kingdom Viridiplantae; phylum Streptophyta; class Magnoliopsida; order Myrtales; family Myrtaceae; genus Syzygium; species Syzygium jambos. The sequence goes on from CM062221.1 coordinate 14,915,624, forward strand.
TCAAATAAAATATAAAAATTCACAAAAAATAAAAAAAATCAGAAAATATAAAATTTTTTGAGAAATTCGAAAAAATTCTAGAAAAATAGAAAATTCACAAAAATATTAGAAAATTCATAAAAGTTCAAAAATATCCAGAAAATTCATAAAAATTCAGAAAATAAAAATAAAAAATGTAAAAAATTTAGAAAATCAATAAAAAATTGAAAAATTGGAAAATTCATAAAAAATTTCAGCAAATCATAAAAAATCAATTGATTCTCGGTTAATAAAATTTTCAAAAAAAAATAAAAAATTTTAAAAATTTTAAAAATTCACAGAATAGTCCAAAAACACCGTGGCCAACCATAAAAAGTGAGATTTGAATTTTTAGAAGTGTCCAAGTAGCATTTTTAGAAAATCTCAAATTCAGGGGTTATAACCTCTAAAAAACCCTAAAACCCTAAAAAATGTGAATCATGAAATGAATAAGCTTCTAGAGCTTCATTAGGGTTTGTATGTTTTGATTGATTTTCATTTTTAGAGACCATTTAGGATTGATTGATCTGATTGACATTGATTGTACATTTAATACTTGTTTGGTTTTTCCTGCGATTAGAATGGATAGAATTAATGGGTAAGCCTCGGAAATTCACATGACACGTTAGACATCATATCGTTCTTAGGTACCGAAAGGGCGTTAGGGATCTTGATTCGGGATCAATAACGTAACTAAGTTCCCGTACTCAGAATCTCTGGTTCGTAAAATCGTGGTTTTTCTCCCGTACCTCAATTATGTTTTTAGTCTACCTACCAATAATGACTAGTGGCGACTCCAAAATCACAAACCTAGACTAATAGGAAATTACCTTCCATTGTCACGTGAGGTATGATATGGGATAGACCCTTACACGAAAATACCTCCTTAGCGAGTAAATCCCAAAAACTCGAAAAAAGAAGCGCGGCGCGATAGGTTTGGTGACTCCGCTGGAGATGTTACCTTTTTTAAGTGGACTTAGGCCTAGATAGAACGATATGCTTGTATTTTGTGCTTGCAAGGATCCCAGGTACGTCCTGCTAATGATAGTGTTAAATGGTTTTGCAGGTGGGTGATATAAGGGGTGTTGTCTTTGCTAACTCTTGTTTTGCAGGATGGTGTTGGGATTGAATGTGGTTTGAATGAATTTTAGAAGTGATGTTTGGTCATTAATTGCTATACATATTTTTAAATTGTTTTTGCACTACACCATTAGCACACACCATCCGTGGCCCAACCCCGGCTACATTTAGGATTACCCTTAGGAGGTATGTGTTTAGGCGAAACTATGGGCCGATTGCTCATGGGATCGTTTAAATACAATACTTATCACCGAGGTGGAATAATATTTCATTACTTTAGGCCGATTGCCTATTGGAATGGAATCCCTTATTCATTAAGGTGATGACTTTGAGCCTTTAGCATATCCTATCCTTCTTAGGCGTCAAAACTTGACTAGTTACATTCGCTTGTCTTTGTGGTTGGTATACCTAAAACCAAACAAAAATATCATGGTAAGCAAGTATCGTTCCATTCCATTCTTTTGCAATTATGCATGTTAGTTGGCACATTCTTAAAAAATGCCTAAATGACATTCAATGCTTGGTCTAAATGCGCTTTCGTTTTGGAATGCATGATTAGGGCGTCATGATTATTCGTTCATTTCAATGTGTTCGAAGTTGCAAATCATAGTTTAGGACTTTACGGTCTAAATGGAGTATGATAGAATGGGCATTTACATCATACATTAAATTTGTCCATAATCTCAACTATATGCTCTTTTAAGGTTTAAACGGATTCAAAATGACACTTGCATTACTTTCGAGGCATGCAAGTGTATTTAACCTCCGTCCTACCTTAAAAGGACATATAATTGAAATGGGGGCATTCAAATCAATCGGTAATCCATGGTGAATAATAATCACTTTCTTTTACATGCTTTAGATCGAAATGGGGAAACTAGACATGCAAGTCATTCCTATTCCAAGGAAGGAGCTTTTGGCATGGTAGGTAAACATGACAAAGGACAATAAAGCATATGTCAAGGAAAGGCTCGGGTATTTGTTCAAGCTCATCAACCTGGAGTATCAAGTGAGCTTAATCCAAGCATTATCCCATTTTTGGGAAGTTACCACTGTCACATTTCAATTGGGCGAGTACGAGATGGTACCTATACTAGAAGAATATAAGGTAACCATTGGGATTGATTTCGAGTCAAGAATTGTTGAGCCCCCAATTGGATTGAAATCCACAAGTGTTATAGCTAAAATTTTAAACTTGAAGACCCTTCAAGCGGAAAAGTTGATCAAATTGAATACCAGGAGATTTCCTCTATCATACTTGGTGGATAATTACTCCATATTGCCGAAAGAAACGGGAAATACTTTCGCGAGGGTTTTTATTCTGGCCTTCTTCGGATTCGTTTTATTTCCCGCATGTCGCGACCTACCCCTCGAGGGCCGAGCTCGGATGAGGCGGGTTTAGAGATAAGTGTTCATGAGATGGTTCATACGGCATCTTATAAAAATGATTCTACTGAAGTGTAAATCTTTTGTTTAGCCATATGACCCATTGATCATGAACGTGGATTTTCCCTAAATCCATATCTCGCGTGACAGCGGATCAATTTTATTTTTTAAGGAGTCGCCACTAGCCTAGGTCGGGGGTCGGCTAGAATACCCAACCGAAACGTGGGAATTTCGTTTCGGTTTCTACGAAAACCAGAGATCAAAGGTTTGGGGACTAGCTTACGTTAATATTTCTATTAACGCCCTTTCGGTACCGTTAAACTTAACATGGTTGTTATCTAAGTCGTCATGCATTTGTTTTTTATCATTTTCATGCCAAAGTCTTAGTCCACTATGTGATCATGCATCTTGTTTTTGCGTTTTCATTTAAGATTCTAAACTAATCCTATCTTAGTCTAGAAAAAGAAAAAAACAATCAATTGTATTTGAAGGACATTTCGTAAAGTAAACACCCGAAATATTGAAAAGACGAGCTAATTCTAAGTGCGAGAAAGTAAAAAGTAAAAACCCGCAACTCGTCGGGTGTTTATTACAACACGAATTGAAAAACCCGAGACATGATCGGGGATGAATGAATTAAGTACAAATTGAAACCGGATTGGACATCGGTTTGGCACCATCATCAAATGAGTACAAATTGAGACCGGATTGGACATCGATCAATCACCTTGGCTTTTTCAACTTCGGATTTTTCTTCCTTGGACCGCCTCTCGGGTGTCGATGTTTACATCCATAACATTCATTCATAACAAACGACATATGAAAGAACAATGTTGCAATCAATCACTAATTAAAGCACGGGCCTCGGGATCGGCCTTTGTTTTTCATGCGATTCGATTCATCACCCATCTAATCACTTAACATTGTTTGATTAATGGCTAATGATGATGGGCTACCATTTGTATTCACAAAACGGCAACTCATATCAATTAACCCTTAAAGTCGGGTTCTAATGATCATGAATGGGTTACCCGCCGAACATGCATCGGGCCTAACATTCATCTAACAAACACATGCATAATAATAAAATGAGCATGCATTCAAGCCCATGGGCCTTGTTTCGAAGCCAATCAAACAATGAGAAGTGGGCTTTATAAAAAAGACCACTTATTCAATTAATGTCTAATTCGGATTGCTTCTGTTCAAGTATGATTAACTATCCTAATGACGTCCAAATGAAGTGGTTCAGGTGTCATTAGAAAGCTTATGACATGAGGATCAAAAGTCAAGAAGACCATTTTTTCTAAATCCTAGCCAATTTTCCCGAAGATATTCAATTTAATCTCAGTGACAGGTTGGACTCGGTTCAGTTATGAATTTCAAAACAATGGCGGGAAAAATAACAAACTTTATCAAAACAGTACAAAATTTTTTTTACGGTTAGGATTCCCTGTGTGCAACAACTTTTGTGTTTTGAGTTTTTGCTAAAAAGCCCTCCAAATTTTTATAAAATTCGGTTTTCGCGAAGGACTCAATTGCAAATGGAATTTTAATCCGAGAAGACCTTTCATGAAATTGACCCTCCAAAAATTGCAATTAGGTCCTCAAAATTTCCAGTTGACATAATGAGACCCCAATGAGAAACTTTGTAATTTTGATTTTTTGCAAAAAAAGACTCTAACTTTATCAAATTCGGAGAAACATCTTTTGAACTCCAAAGGAATGAAAATCAGATCTGGACACAGATTCTGATCAAATCGTGAGAATTCCTTTTGAAAATTCAAATGATCTCCGATTTTGATGAAATTAGTATCAATAGAAAGATCTTGATCTCAGGAAGAACTTTCGTGAAGAAAATTTTTTCATATCTCGAACACACGAATTTATGAAAATCGAAGAACACACGAAGGTCGACTGAAACTAGCATGTCACCCGATTCACATGCATATGACGTTGCAAATCGTACTAGGCTAACATGCTCAAAATTTTGTGAAAATTTTATGGTGAACAGATCAGGATGTGCTCTACAACTCTCATAAAGGAAGTTTTTCCATAAAATGATCGTAAAAAATCATAAAAATCATCAAACAGCACAAGGTCAATCAGTAAGACATCAGAACAGACTTGAGCAACATGTTTCAGATTCTGATCCTAACTTCTAAAAGTGTTTTGGTATAGCAAATCAAGTCCGATCGAGGCATATGATATATCAAATCGAAGCTTAAGACGAGCTCTACGACTCCCTAGTTCATCACTTCATCAGATCTCGACGTTAACAGGCTCAAATCAGCATCTCAAACTAACAGGTTTCACTGGACACGAATTTACAGAATTGTGTTCAAGTGCTCTTACCTTGTCTCACAATGCTCCAACGCTCAAGCGAGCGATCCGGCCTCCGTATTCAGACCAGAAATGTCACGGAGAAGCCTTGGAAAGCTCGGCCAACCTATGACAATAGAGTGTACGAAATATTGTGAGAATTGACTCGTTTTCTCACAAATAGACTAATCAGTAAAAATTAAGGCTAAAGATGTGATCCGGTGGCTGTTCGATGAGAGGCCGGCCACCACAGCGACGTGAGGACGCCGAGGGAGGTTGTCGGATGCTCTGGATCGCCGGAGGAGGTTGCCGGAGGGCCGGTTCAGCCGGTTGAACCGGCTGATCACATCACCGGCGGTAATGCCGGTGATGTTGCCGAGAGGAAGAAGTCGCCGGAGGAAGGAGCTCCGGCCACCAGTGAAGGTGGCTGGACTTGCAACTGGACTAGGGCCACCATGGGGGACGCCGGTGGGGCAGCAGCTCGCCGGAAAGTGGCCGGCAAGGGGCCGAAATGGGCTGCGCTGAGAGAGTGCTCGAGAGAGAGAGAGATGATCGTGAGAGAGAGAGAGAGAGAGAGAGAGAGAGAGAGAGAGAGAGAGAGAGAGAGAGAGAGAGAGAGAGAGAGAGAGAGAGAAACCAGATCTGAAAATGAACCCCCTCTTTAATTTTTGGAGGGAAAAATACTATATACTTCCCCCAACTTTGAATTTTAGCCCTTAGATTAATCCAATGGCCCAAAATGCATCCTTAATGATTAAGAATATTCCTTAATGGCTAAGGATTGGTGACATGGCATCATGGATGGACATGATCAATTCTAAATGAATGGCCATGATTGATTTGCTTATCCCCTAATTAATTTGCTTAATTCTTGAAGAAGGGCATTTTTGTCATTTCTCTTAGGGGCATTTTTTGTAATTCTCAATTAAGGGCATTTTTGTCATTTTCGCACTCAAAAGGATGTGACCGGCCTTGGTTGGTCTGAACGGATTGTCGATCATTAAAATTTTCAACCGGAAAATGGCTAGTCCGATCGGATTAGTTGAATTTGAATCAAATCGATTTGAGTCAATTAGCTCTGAATTTGGGTAATTGCATGACCGAGCTAGACTAACAAGTTTAATCGAAGTCTAATTAACCAAATTGAGTCCCAATTCATCAAATTGAATATTAGTCTTGAGTGGGTCAAGTTGAATTGCACTATTTAGACCAATTACTCTTAGACTTCCTAATCATGGGATCACTAAATTGATCAAATTGACCCAAATTCATATGAATCTTCTAAAATTGATTTTGAATTTGGATTTCATATAAGAAATTAGGCTCATTCGCGCCTCAATTGCGCACATCATGAAGAATCGATCAAAATCACTGATTAGGGCTAAAATTGGGGGTTTTTGTGTTTGGCTTGGAATCACAAAATTGGTTCAAAAATTGGATATAAGATGACTTCTAGATCAAATGTCGTGAAGAAAACTAACCTAAAAAATGACTAGAAATGAAGTAATTTCATTTTTGGCCGATTTAAATCAAATTCCGCAATTTGGGAAAAAGTTGATTCTAAATCGATTTTTGTAAAATTTCTAATGCCAAAGGTAAATTGAATGTAAAATAAAATGATTTTTGAATTTTTGTATTTTTCAATTTTTTGGTCAAAGGTTTGACCAAAAGTCAAACCCTAGTTGACTTTTCACTAGGAGCTTGATTTTATGATCAAATCTTTGAATTTTTCTAAAATTTCCACTTCTAAAGTGAAATTGGACTTGAAAGGAATTTTTTTATGCAAAAAGCCCAATTTGACCTGGGGTTGACTTTTGGTCAAAGGGTTGACCAAAAAGTCAACGCCAAAGTCAACCATTTGACTTTTCAGATTTTTACATGAAATGAATAGAAAATCGTTTATAAAAGCTAAGCAACAGACAGAATTAAAAAACAATATTTTTTGTTCAAGAAACAGGCTCCGTCGCGATCAGAAACCATAATATCAAATTTTTTATTTTTAATGACGCATCGGCTAAAAATTAGGTGTCAACACCGCATTAAGGATGTGATTAAATCCTCTTATTGCGGTAATTACTAGGCAAGCTTGCCTTAAATGGGACTTTTCTAATATGCTCTTGGCGGAGACCATCATTTCACAGAACAAATACCAAAATCAATAAAAGGGTGTACTGCAAGCTTCAACTGAGTTACTTTCTGTATGGTTTATTTCCCATATTCGACCTTGGGAACGTTATATGTGCATACGAGATATCGACTCATCTACCAACCCTATTGAGAAGTATTTGAAACTCCAAGACAAAATGCCAAAGTACTCTTTTCATGAGTGGGCAAACTTCATTAGAGCATTAACTCCCGATCAGCTTCAACGGAGAATTCGATGGCCAAAGATAACGAAAGCTCTAATTAATACCCCAGATGGCAATTTTGTACCTTTGCTTGGATTGAATGGCGGAACTGCTTATTGCCCACTAAGAGTTATATAAGAATTCGGAATGGTTCAACAAATTCCACCTATTTGGCATCTTGAGGAGTTCACATTTAAAATACCTCAAGAACTTATACCAGAAAAGAAAAGTAAAGAGTTGTGAACAAGGGTCGATGGGATCGTGAATTCCTTGAAAAGATCAACCAAATAAATAGTACAATGGTCGGAAGATTTGAAAGGAGAAATGAAGCTCTTTTTGGCGTCCAATATGTATATAAGGTGGTTGAAAGCTAAGCGACCAATTGATGTCGAACCCTATGTACATTTAAGTGTTACTACTCATTCTGATGAGTCATACATCCCAGAGTACGTTGTGCCAAGCACATCAGGTGTAGAGCCTATCGCGACCCTCTTTTTCCGTCATGGGAAAAAGGAACGGGGTTAGGTGGTATTGCCTAAAAAGGCGGGCCGATGGCCCATCGATCTAGGCACGAACTCTCCCCTAGTTCATACCCCGTGCAACGTTGGATTTCGTTTTGAATTCTTGATAACTTAAGTACTTCTAGGAGTCGCCATTGGCCTATTGGGGTCGGCTAGAAACCAATCAAGACGCGGGAGTGTCGCCTCGATTCCTACGCAACTAGAGGTTCTAGGGCCGGGGACTTATTTACACTAACATTTCTATTAGCGCTCTTTCGGTACCTAACTTGAGAGTGTATTATCTAAGTGGTCACGCGATCTTGATCACCAATTATAATCCTATGATATCAAAGTCGCTAAGTGTCCTTGCAAATGTTTTTGTGGGATTGTTTTCTTCAATGTCTAGATTAATACTAACCTAATTTAGGAAAGAAATTAGCACTCAAAATATCGAAAAGCAAAGTAGTAAGTAAACATCCAAGAAATTGAAATGACTTGAAAGTAAACGCGGAAAGAGAAAACCCGATACAAGTCGAGCAAATAATATTACATGGCCTTGTTATCATGCCATGGGACAGGACCCCCATGAGCGAAATGAGAATTTAAATATGCATGAAATTACTCTAGCTACACAAAACTATTCTAAGTAATTTTAGTCTATGCAAAATGGATTTTTTTTTGTAAAAATGGTAATAAAATACCAAAATAACATTAAATTAGGGAAATGACTTTATAAAATTAGGAAAATCTCATAAACGTCATTTTTTTTGCATAATTTGATACTATCCAACATTTTTCATTTTTTTTGAAATTTTCCGATTTTTTTATTTTCATTTTTTCGTTTTTTATTTAAAAAATAATAATTCCCTAAATTGGCCTATGCTCGGTTTACGTGAACATGAAAAAACTCAGAATATGAATATTACGAGAACCGGGCTCAAATCAACCGTTTCAAGATCGAAGCTTGGTTTGGGCATTTCGTCGAGCATTTGGTGTGCATTAAACTGCCCCAAATGGCTTCCTCGAGCCATATTCGTGGCCTTCAATCTCACTTCGTGTGTAATATCAAGTGGAACCGAAGTATCAATGTTATATTATCACATGCAAAGAACAAGATTAGCTAGAAATCACAACCTAAAACGTACAAGAACCAAGTTGGAATCAGCCTCCAATATGTGGGTTCGGACTGCTTTTGCAAATCTGGGTTTAAACCCAGGTGAAGCAAACCTGTTGCATGCCCAGGTTTAAGCCCCAACACTCATCACGTGCAAGATCTATGGGAAACATCACTTCATCCGAAAGAATATACGTAACATCTACTTTTAGATGAAACAAACATCATAGAGAATGATCAAGTCAACACGTCGAAACAACCCCTCCAAAAAGCATACACGCATGGTTCATAATGACTAGCCATGAATCAATGTGGGTTAGCTTGGCTTTTTATTCAAGTTGCAAGCGATCTCATGGTTCACACGGGGCTTCAAAGACCAAACCAAGTGGATCTCAGCATAATTTGTACACCCATATAACATTCATCAAGCTCATGAAGGTAGAAAACGCATGCAAAGAGGAGTACCAAGTCAAACATATAGGGCTCATGAAGGGGCTCCAATACTAAAAAAAAATTCCAGCCTCAGAAATCAGTTCACTGGGCTGGTTTTCTCTTGATTTTTCATGACTAAAACATGTTCAAAATTGAACAAAAATACATGTAGGATACTTACCTTGCTTCCTAGTTTCCCTTTGAAGCATCCCTTGGCCGAGGAAACCAAAAACTTGTCTTCCAAGGGCGCGGTGAAATAGGCTTCTTTAAACTGGAAAATGAGATCTGCAAAGAAGGAACTGACAACGAAGGTTTTTGTTGGTCTCCAAAACCAGAATCAACGACCTCTTTTTCTTACTAATTTGACATCAACCCCAACTAGATGTATTATAGTTTAATTTCCAAGTCACGGGTATCCTCATATATTCCTCATGTCTCTCAAAAACTCCCACTTTCCCTCACCAGTAACCATCTGACTTCAACACTTCGAAAATTTCTGGGTCTCTCTCTTGACCCGAGAATAGGCTGCTTTTCGAGGGGATTTTGGGTGGCTTCCTGACATCCATTTGGAACGTGCGACCTATGGTTGGAAAGCTCTTTGAATGTAGTTCCACTCTCTAGTTGAAGGTTTCGGCTAATTTTGGCTCGAAGTTTACGAAAATCTCCTTTTTCTCTCCAAAAGCCAGTCTGGAACATTTTTTGGGTTGATTTTGTTTGAGTTGCGTCTGAGGGTGAGTTTTTTGGAACGACCGTCCACTCCCCTCCTCGTCTCATCCCTTTCTTTTTATCCCGCAAAAAAGCGTGCTTCAGAGATCCTATTCACCGAATCCAACCAAATTTTTAGCCCGTAATTGCCTACTTACCAAGCCTGCAAACTGAGTTTCTTCACCAACTCTTGACCCCAAAATCATCAATACTTTGCAGCTGTTGAGTGAGTAGGTTTGACTGAGATTATCACGTGCCTTCAGCAGCCTATCCCAGGCAAATTTTTGTCCACTTGCACTCCTAATGATGGTCTTACACCTCAGCCAGAGTTCACGCTGATCGGCTGGCTGAGTAGGATATGGTGGGGCCACAAAGTTGGCTACTCAGCAGCCTCGAATTGAGACCAAATCGTGGACCGGTTTTTGGAAGCTGATTTAAGTGCTTTAATCCATCAATTTGGTCGGAATTTTTGATCAGTTTGAAAGTTGAAGTATATTAGTTTAAGATGATAATCATAATTTGTAATTTTCCATGCCTAATTTTGCAGGAAAGTCCCTCAAAATTAGCCATTTTCTTGCTTGAGAATGCCCGCTTTGAGCCAATTTAGTCCTTTTGGCTTGATCTGATCAATTTTACCTTGCCCGCTTTCAATTTCAAGCTTGATTAGGGGTAAAAATGATGGTTTAAGGGCTTGGGGGCAAATTTTACAAATTTTGCGATTTGGTCCCCAACTCTTTGGAAATTGCATTTTGGTCCCAACTTGCTGGTTCATTTGCAATTTGATCCCTTGGGTCTCGGCTAGCTACACTCGAATCCTTGGCCCTTGCTGTTCCTCTTTTTTTTAAAATTTTTTTTTAGTAGAATAATTCCAAAATATTTTTGTGGAAAAACAAGTTCCAATTTTTTGAAAATGATTTTTGGGCAAAAAATTTAGGTGTCAATAGAGCCGTATGTTCCCGAGGAGGTGGTAATCGATATGGAAGAATGGAAGACACGAGTCAAGGAGTATAAAGAAGTTGAAGCTACCTTAGCTAGCAATAAGCCTATACTTGTTTAAGCTAGTGTTCCCTTATTTTGATGAATAGCATTGTAATAAAAATTTTCCAAATTGAAACAATTGCTTAATGAACAATTGCTTAATGAAGTTTCAAAATATTTTTTGTGAAGAATCACCATGGATTACAATTCTTTGAATTGTATGATTCCTTGAGAAAGACATTGATGAAGAATTTTATACAAAACTAAGGCTTGTATGAGATTTCTTATCCTTGACAATCTCATAAAACCATACAATCAAAAGAATGTAGGGTTTCATGATCATTTTACTATGCTGATATCGGGTCTTTTTGGCGAAACAGGTTGTTAAGCAACGGAAGGTAAAAGATCTTGGACTCCCCTACAAGTTAGAATGGCGGAAGAAGAAACCCATGCTCGACTAGCTGAAGTCGAGAGTCAAATGACCCAAATGGTTGCAATGATAGCAGAAATGAAGGCTTTCATTCTCACATCTCAAGGACAATATCCTACTACCCCAAATGTAGGAGTTTCAAACGCTACCGAAACACTGATTGAAAATCTAGTCAGAAACAAAGAACCGATTCAAGAAAATCCTCTAAAGACTATGCCTAACGTGGTAAATTTGGAAGAGGATAATCAAATCAAGAAGACATCTAAAACAAAGGATGAAGAAAAGGCCAAGAGATTGGCCAAAATTGAAGAATGCTTAGCAAGTCAAGATTATGAGCTTCATTGATTCGACAAGTTCTCACCGTATGCAAAGGTGGTTGTTCCAGAAAACTATAAAGAGCTAGAGTTCGTGAGCAAGTATAATGGTACCGGTTGTCCCAAAAGCCATTTGAAGTATTATCTCCATAATATGGCAAGAAATTCATATAACACGCCACTTCTTATTAGTACAGTTCAAGATAATTTGAGAGGGGAGGCCCTTGCATGGTATACAGCCCTCGACCTAGAAGACTTCACTAAATGGGATCATTTGGCAGGAGAATTTCTTCACCAGTATAAGTTTAATGTTGAAGTACTCCCAACTAGAGAGGATCTCGTTAGAAGTGAGAAACGGAAGAATAAAGGGTTCAGAGCCTATGCTCAGAGATGAAAAGCTGTTGCCTCATAAGTAAAGCCCGCCATAAGTAAAGAGAAGCTCATTGAGCTCTTTCTAAAGTCATTGTCAATTGAGTATTATGACAAACTTCATGTATAAGGCTGTTAAACATTCACCATATTGGTAAAAGTGGGTGAGAGAATTGAATGGGGATTAAAAGAAAAGAAGACTCAAGAAATAGCAGCACGAAAGCCTTACCCTAGGAAAAAAGACAAAGAACCCATCCGAGAAGTTGCTATGGTGTCTAGCCCAAATACTCATCAAGCATCATTTTCGATGCAATCAAATGTCGCTTGGAAAAACCCAAGGCAGTTCGAGTCAAATAAAAGAGCCGTGAGGCAATACACACCGTTGCCCCGACCTTTATTAAAGCTATTACTAATGCTTCTAGAAAGGCATTTGGTGATCAAGGAAGTACCGAGAGACAACCTTGCGAGCTTTTCTTGGTATGATGAATTAAAAACTTGCACCTATCACATGGGAGAAAGGGGACATGATGTAGATAACTGTCCCGCTCTAAAGTACAAGGTTCAACAGCTCATTGATATGAAGATATCGAACTTCCAAGAGCCTAAGCCAAATGTACATTAGAATCTTCTTCCTCTTGAGCACAATACAGTGAACATGATCAAGGATAAAGAAATAGTGATCAAGTCTGACGATGAAGATGAATATGAAGTCAAGATTAAAGCTTCTCGATTAGGGGATGCTCGCTTTCGTCAAGAAGAACTCCTAAAAGGCGAGATTGTAGACAACTAGGGAGAAGACTCCTGAAAGTAAAACTTCCAAGTGAAGTATACCCCACCACCATAGGTATTCAAAAATGAAGTAATTATGCCTGATGGTTAGGGTGGTATGGATGATGAAACTAGTCATGAAGAGGAAACCGTACCTAGTAAAGAAATACTCCAAGATGAAATAGATGTGTATGAAAAGGAAAAAGAAAAAGTCCATAAAGGTGAAAGGTGTTTCACCCAAAAGTCATTTGTTGAAGGCGAAACTGTAGACTTACTCGGACAAGATAGCGGTAAATATAATTACCGTGTCAAATATACACCACCACCATAGGCGTTCAAAAATGAAGACATTGTATTGGATGGATGGGGTGGCATGGATGAGGTCCCAATCAGCCAATTAAATCTTGAGGAGAATGAAGATCGGGAAGAGAAAAAGAAGAAAAAGACTCGCTAAGGTGATAGAAGATTTGTTCAAAAAGCACAAAGACAAAGTGAAGTTTCTATTTTCTGGATCAAGATTGTGGCTGGTATAATTACCGTGTCAAATATACACCTCCTTCGTGGGCATTCAAGAACGAAACAATCACACCTGATGGCTGGGGTGGAATGGATGCTGACGAAGCCAATAGAAGCATGGTATCTATGATTATACCATTTCTAATCAAGTTTGATGAAGTAGATAAATATAAGGAAGAGGAAGGCCCTGTCACATCGATCACTATCCAACTTCCCATTGATGAGCTAAGGATCAAAGAAGAAAAAACACAACCTGTGATTATCACTCTCCCTCCAAAAGAAAAGTTTGACGCTAAGTGTGTATCTTGGGATTATTCTTCCAAGGAAGTCGATGCCATAATCCGATCAGGGAGATGCAATGTCCCGAAAGAAAGTGAACACGAAAAGAAAGGAGTAACCGAAGAAGATGTCAAATAGTTGATTTTGATCATGAAGACGAGCGAATTTGAGGTAATTGAACAGCTAAGAAAGATGCTGGCATAAATTTCTCTATTGGATCTCTTCAAGACTTTAGAAAGCCACAAAATGGTACTTATGAAGCTTCTCAATGAAGTGTACGTCCCGGAGACAATTAATGAGGTACAATTAGAAGACTTTGTTGGCATTATTCTTCTGAAAGACCAAATTGCCTTCTCCGATGAAGATTTCTCAATTGACGGATGTTCCCATAATAAAGCTCTGTATATTGCCGTCAAATGTCGAGGCAAGGAGGTGTCACGGGTGCTGATTAATAATGGTTTCGCACTTAATTTGTGTCTACTAAGCAAACTGCATCGCTTGGGGATTAGTGAAGAGCTTATCAAACCTTCTAAGGTAACTATGCGCTTGTTTGATGGAATGAAGAAGGACATTATTGGCAATATCGAGCTCGAGGTGAACATAGGCTCTATGCCTTTCTTGATTGACTTTTAAGTAGTGGATATTTCAAGGACTTTCAACTTGTTACTCGGAAGACCTTGGATTCATATTGCTGGTGCCATTCCTTCAAGTCTCCATCAGAAGGTGAGGTTTGTCATTAATGGCAAAATGATCACCGTACACGAGGAGACAGATTTCACTATCTACAAAGATAGTGCAGTACCGTATGTCGAACCCGAAGTGAAAGAAGAACCAAGTTATCATTCTTTCGAATTGATATCAATGGTGTAAATTCCTGCTGGTTGCATCATAAAGTCCCCAGAATTTTCAATATCATCCATTATGTTTGGAAGGGTATTATGCCAGTATGGATTTACTCCCTATAATGGTTTTGGATTGAAATCCCAAGGGATCAAAGAACCTATTACTCCGCTTGCTACAATAATGAAGCACAGAGTAGGTTATATTCCAAATGATACTAAGGACCACCATGGAGGCCAAGGCCGAGGTCGAAAGAACCATAGAGGCTGTAGAGGCCGAGGTGATCGCCTCATTAATCCATCCATATGGAAGGGCAAAGCTAAAGAGCTTCCCTATCATTAGATCCACATCAAGGAAACTTTTCCTGGACCTTCCAAGCTACTTCAAGAAGAGGACTTACATGCAAAGGAAAAATCTATTCTGCCAAGTTTATTCGATGAGAATACCATCAATATTATCATAACTAAGGTAGAAAATACCTACGCCCTGGAGTAGGAAGATTCTTTTGAACTTTTGTTATTAGTTTTTTTCCATTGCATTTTGTTGATTGCCATTTCAAATTTCTTGTGATTTCATTTGCAATTTCAGTTTAGTTGCAATTTACACTCCTTTTGATATATATGTAATCACATTTTTCAATTCAATAAAAGTGGTCAAATGTTTTGTTAAGGACATGTAGAAACAAAACTAAACCTATGATGAACTTTATCCTCATTCATGAGGCTTAAGGCTTTGGGTTTCTATATTACTCCTCATTGCGAAAATGATTTTAAGAGCAAGAAAGTCTGATGATATGAGGACTAACTCTGTCTTTATGTTCTTTCAAAATAAATTTTAAAATGAATTTCCAAAAGGGTTTTCATAAGATCACGTGTGTTAGTTACTTTGTATGAAATTACTAATCATGTTTGTTACATGTTAGGCATGAGCATTCGCATATTTATAATAGGTTCATATGTGACCCAAATCTTTCCAAGGAGATAACTTGCAATATTGAAGTGGATAATGAAGATGAGGAATGGATCAGAAAGGAATGGATCCGCCATGAAGAATTAAAGCCACTCACATTAGAGAAAACGATCACTGTTAATCTAGGCGATAAAGAGAATTCCAAAGAAGTTAAGATTGGAGAAAGTCTTCCCTCAGCAGAGGCGGAAAGGATCACAGATTTGCTCAAGAAATATCAAGATATATTCGCATGGTCCTATGCTGATATGCCAGGCCTTGATCTAAGCATAGTTGAGCATGCTTTGCCAATTGATCTAAGTATTCCACCAAAGAAGCAAAAACTGAGGCGAACAAAGCTAGAATTGGCGAAGAAAATAGAAGAAAAAGTGATGAAATTACTCAAAGTCGGTTTTATCAAAGTAGTATTATATCCATAATGGGTTGCAACATAGTACCCGTAATGCAAAAAGATGGTTGGTACAGGGTGTGCGTTGATTATCGCGATCTAAATAAAGCAAGCCTTAAGGATGATTTCCCGCTTCCACATATTGATAATTAGTGGATAGCACTGCTGGGTTTGAAACATTTTAATTCATGGATGGTTTATTAGGATATAGTCAAATCCTCATGAAGAAAGAGGATAAGGCGAAAATGTCCTTCATAACACAATGGGGCACATTTTGTTATAAGGTGATGTCTTTCGGCTTGAAAAATGCCGGTGTCACATATCAAAGAGCAATGGTAACTTTGTTCCATGACATAATACACAAAGAAATCGAGGTATATGTAGACGACATGATTGCAAAATCCAAATAAGGAGAAGATCATGTTGAGGTGCTTCGCAAATTGTTTGAAAGACTTAGAAAGTACAGGTTACGATTGAACCCTAACAAGTATGTATTCGGGGCAAAATCTGGCAAACTGCTAGGATTTGTGGTCAGTAGTAGGGACATTGAAATAGATCCTTCCAAAATCAAGGCAATATACGATTTAAAGATTCCTTCTATGGTAAAAGAAGCGAGAAGCTTGTTGGGATAATTAAACTACATTGCCCGTTTTATCTATCGGCTTTCTGAGACTGCTAAACTATTCTTCAAACTATTGAAGAAAAATGCCTAAGTAAAGTGGGATGCGAAATGTCAACAAGCGTTTGACAAGATAAAAAAATATCTGGTATGCCCACCAGTGTTGGTACCGCCAACTCTTGGAGTTCCACTGATCTTATATTTGACAATTCACTATGAGTCGTTAGGGGCGGTGCTTGTAAAAAGAAGAGCAAATGACGGAAATGACGGTAAAGAACAAGCCATTTATTACTTGAGCAAGAAGTTTACAACATCAGAAGTGAATTACCCAGCAGTTGAGCAAACATGCGTTGCATTGATTTGGGTATTACACAAATTAAGATAATACACCTTTCATCACCAAATTTTGCTAGTGATTGAGAATAATCCGATCAAGTACCTTTTTTTAGAAATCCTCTTTAGTCGGGAAATTAGCAAAGTGGCAAGTTTTGTTATCAGAATTCGACATTAGAAGTTCATCTCAAAAATCAGTCAAAAGACGAGCAATAGCAGACATGTTGGCAGAAAATTCGCAGATTATTGCCAGTCTTGAAGAACAACTTGATGATCATATATTGACACTTGTCAACGATAAATAGACCATGTATTTTGATGGTACAATCAACTTATCCGGATCAGAAACTGGGGCAGTACTGATCTCTCCAAAAGGCTAGTACTATCGGGTATTTGCGAAATTGGTATTTTCATACACCAATAACGTCACTGAATACGAAGCATGCATTCTCGACTTACAATTAGCCCTTTTAACGAAGGTAAAACGGTTGCAAGTATATGGAGATTCTATGCTCATCATATTGCAAACAACTAGTGAATGTCAAACTCAAGATGCCAAGCTAATTCCTTATCACAGATGCTTAGAAAAGATGATAGAAAGTTTCGAAGAAGTAACATTCGATTATCTCCTAAGAGCTCAAAATCATTTTACAGATGCTTTGGCAACTTTGTCATCCTTACTACAAGCTGAAGATGGTATGGATATAAAACCACTGAGAATAAATATTCTTGAACAACCAGCTCATTACATGATGGTTCAAGTAGAGTTCGACAACGAACCATGGTATCATGACATCAAAAGATATCTTCAATCACGAGAATTTCCTAAAGAAAGCCAACCAGATAATAGGAAATTTATATGGAAGATAGCCAACAAATTCTTCGTCAGTGGTCAAATCCTCTACAAGAAATCATTTGATTCAGTCTTGTTAAGATGTGTAAATGCTACAGAAGCTGAACATATCATGAAAGAAATTTATAAGGGTGAATGTAGATTGCACATGAATGGACATCTTTTAGCCCGAAAGATTATGAGATTGAGATATTATTGGATGACAACAGAATCAGACTACATCCAACACGTGAGATGTTGCCATCAATATCAAGTTTATGGAGACAATCAATGCACCATCAAATGAGCTACATTAAATGTATGAGCCATGGCCATTTTCATTGTGAGGCATTGATATGATAGGTCCATTCAACGCCAAGGCCTCAAATGGGCACCAGTTTATCTTGGTTGCTATTGACTATTTCATTAAATGGATTGAAGCAAACTCCTACCCGAATGTTACTATCAAGAATGTTGCAAGATTCATTAGGCGGGACATCATTGCTAGGTATGGAGTTCCAGAAGTAATAATTACGGACAATGGCTCAAATCTAAACAACAAGATTATAGATGATTTACTCGAACACTTCCACATCCGACATCTAAACTCATCTCCATATCATCTATAAATGAATGGAGTAGTTGAAGCGGCAAATAAGAACATCAAGAAGATACTAGCCAAGACAGCAGAAAATTATCATGATTGGCACAAAAGGTTGCCGTATGCTGTGATGGCATACCGAACTTCAATTCGAACATCAACCGGAGTAACCCCATTTTTCTTGATTTATGAAATGGAAGCAGTGCTACCCGTTGAAGTAGAAATTCCTTCATTAAGGAGACTATCCCAGTTAAAGCTTTTAGAAGCTGAGTGAAATCAACAAAGATATAAACAACTCAACATGATCGATGAAAAGAAACTAAGAGCTATATGCCATGGACAAGCCTATCAAAGATGAGTGGCTAAATCCTTTAATCGAAAGGTGAAATCGAGGAATTTCAAAATAGAGGATTTAGTAGTGAAGAAAGTCATCTTCAACAATTTAGATCCTCATGGCAAATTCACTCCGAATTATGAGGATCCATATATTGTCAAGAAAGTTCTTCCTGGAGGAGCATTGATTCTTGTAAATATAGCAGGAACAGAACTAGCCTATCCTGTAAATGCAGATGCTGTCAAGATTTTCTGCTTATGAAATGAAGACGAATATTCAAGAAAAGATTCGGGTCACTTTAGAACATGTGCATATCATGCATACCTCAAAGAAGTCATCACTCAAAGAAGTGTATGCAATAATATTTTGTCTTATTCTTGAGGTTTTTAACTTGTAGACCCGAAGTTAGATATGATGAAATCCTTTTTCTTGACCTCGAAACGCTTATCCTTTGAATAGTCATTGACCAAACCAACATTACAGTACTGCGAAAGACCTTATCGGATCAATTAGATTGTATACATTGCGAACATCTCCGAACACTTAAGGATTGATTAAAAAAGATAAAATTGAGAGATATCAGACAAGTTCCAACAAGTTTCCCTTTCAATCAGATGAAGAAAAGACCAAGTTCATAGATTAAAACAAATCCTTTCTAATGAAGGTCTTCCAAAAGATCATTTCAAGCATTTCTTGAAAGATTGCAAGCATTTTGTTCAAATAATTCCTTGAAAAGGAAATTTGATTGCCTGAAATGCATTTAATACAAAGAATGCATGTTTCCAGACCAAATTTCAAAAGTTTTTGGTTAACTTAAAATCAAGTTTTCAAACAATTTGTGGAAAGCTAAAAAAAAATCACGCTTCAAACAGTTTTGATTAATTTCAAAACTACTTCTTAAAATAGTTTTTGATCAACTAAAAAATCATACAAAGGTTAGTGAAACCTCAAAATCACATAACTCACGGTCAAGGCATTCAATATTTGAAGTCTTCCCAAAGTCCTACAAATGAGGAGCCCCTAGGCAAATTCAAAGTCCTACAACGCGATGAGCCCCTAGGTAAATTCAAAGTCCTACAGGCGAGGAGTCCCTAGGCAAATTCAAAGTCCTACAGGTGAAGAGCCCCTAGGCAAATTCAAGTCCTATAGGCGAGGAGTCCCTAAGCAAATTCAAAGTCCTACAGGCGAAAAGCCCCTAAGCAAATTCAAAATCCTACAAGCGAGGAGCCCCTAGGCAAATTCAAGTCCTACTAGTGAGGAACCACTAGGCAAATTCAAAGTCCTACAAGTGAGGAACTCCTAGGCAAATTCAAAGTTCTATAGGCGAGGAGCCCCTAGGCAAATTCGAAATCCTATAGGCGAGGAGTCCCTAGATAAATTCAAGTCCTATTGAGGAGGAACCACTGGGCAAATCCAAAGTCCTACAGGTGAGAAGCCCCTATGCAAATTCAAGTCCTACTGATGAGGAACTACTAGGCAAATTCAAATTCCTACAAACGAACACCCCCTAGGCAAATTCAAAGTCCTACAGGCGATGAGTCCCTAGGCAAATTCAAGTCCTACTAGGGAGGAACCACTAGGTAAATTCAAAGTCCTACGAGCGAGGAGCCCCTAGGCAAATTCAAAGTCCTACAGGCGAGGAGCCCTTAGGCAAATTCAAATCCTACTAGTGAGGAATCACTAGGCAAATTCAAAATCCTACAGGCGAGGAGCCCCTAAGCAAATTCAAAGTCTTATAGGCGAGGAGCCCTTAGACAAATTTAAGTCCTACTAGTGAGGAACCACTAGGCAAATTCAAAGTCCTACAAGTGAGGAACCCCTAGGCAAATTCAAAGTCTTATAGGCGAGGAGCCCCTAGGCAAATTCAAAATCCTACAGGCAAGGAGCCCCTAGAAAAATTCAAGTCCTATTAAGGAGGAGCCACTAGGAAAATCCGAAGTCCTACAGGCGAGGAGCCCCTAGGTAAATTCAAAGTCCTACTGTTGAGGAACCACTAGGCAAATCCAAAGTCCTACAGGCGAGGAACCCCTAGACAAATTAAAGTCCTACCGGTGAGGAACCACTAGGACAATTTCCAAACCCTCAAGCGAGGAGCCTTAGGCGTTCATAGTTCGTGGATTCATCCTTAAACCACAAAATCTAAATAATCATCATAATCATCATCACCATCAATTTGTGCCCTTGGATAAGTGATAAAGAGACAACTCACAAATAGGTAAGTTTCTCTCCCTAAATCATCAAGAACCTTTCAAAATTCATTTTGAAAAGAAAACTTTTGGATTAGATTACGAATTTTAAAAATAAGATCCCTAATCAGTTGTTGTGAAATTTTCATCTTATTTTGTACAAGGAGTCGACTAAAAATTCAGGTGTCACCTTGTTTTTGAGATCAACCTCTAACGAGCTCAAAATCTCAAATAAGGGTAACTGATGACACTTGATTTTTTAGCTCATTTTTTTCATATTTTCAAAATTTCAAAATTAGAACTAGGAATCTTGGCCAAGCCTAGAAACCTATTTCTAAACCAAAATTTTTTTATATCATTTTCCTTCATTTTTCCTTAATTTCTTTTAGTAAAAATAAGTGAGAAAATCAGGAAAAATAGCAAATGAAATTATAAAATTCCAAAAAAAATAGTCATTAGTCTTATTTTAAATCCAATTTCATGAATATATCATCAATTTTGAAAAATCTCAACCGGGTATATGTTTTTCCCCAAATTGGGCAAAATTAAATCCGAATTGAACCAAAAATACAATTAAATTTTTTCTAGTCATTTTTAAGTCATAGTGTCTTCACAACAAATTATTTTGGGACCTTGAATTACATAATGATCAGTCCAATTGCACAGTTTGACATAAAAATAAAAAAATCTCCAAAATTTAATTGAAAATTAAGAATTTTGAACCCAAATTGGGAATCGTGCCCAATATGAATTGTCGAACCATAAGGCCATCATTTATAGGGTTAATCAGATGTGGGTAATTCAATTTTGGCATCAATTTTGCCTAATTAGGTCATTAGGACATCAAATTGAACAAAACCCTATTAATCTGAATACAAAAATGTGAAAATCTTGGACACAATCATAACAAAAATTAGGGAAAATTATATATTTGTGTTTGGAATGTGATGGGAAATTCAATTTTGGGGTTTAATTTTGAAAATTGGGTCAAAATTGAGCTTAATTGGCAAATTTAGACTAACCTCGGTCTGCCTAGTGGGCCAGGTCAACCCGACCTGACCCGAGTTGGTTGTCTTCTTCTCCCGACTCACCCGAGTCACATTAAACCCAGAAAAAACATTTCAAACCCTCCACTTCGCCAATCTTATCCAGTCAAATAGACACGTGTTTGACCTGAACGACAGCTGGAGAATCTCCGGCTATCGTCGAAGATTAGTTATAATCGATCGGAAGTCGGTTCTAACGATTCAGAGGTGGGAAAAATGGATCAACAAAAATGAAGAAAAAACTGAACATTGAAGGAGGGTGTTCGACGAATTGCCGAAGAGAGAGAGAACCAGAAACGTGAAAGAGAGGAAACTAGTGAGAGAGTGAGTTGAGACTCCCTGAGGCCTAGTGATCGGCGCTTTTCCGATAAGAACAGCGCCGGCAAATAGACTCACCGGCAAACCTACAAATAAGCCTATTGTGAAAGCCTCAAAAGGTGCTTCGATTAATCAATCCAGGGACTCTCCGGCGCAGTGGAGACCACCGTTTGATAGTCCAGGTGTTGTAGACTCACTTCCGAAATAGGTAAAGTTTGATCTTCAATATTATTTTTCCAGATTTTCCAGAAAATGAAGATAAAATTGATATTGTTAAATCGGCAATTTCTTCGTTGATTTTGAGTGCCTTGATGTCAAAAACGAGGTTCTGATAATTTTTGGTGTTGTTAGATTGCATTTCGGGCATTAAAAATGCATAAACTGAGTTGGCCACTCCCATGAACCATCTTGCCGGAGCTCAGGTGACATTGCCGGAGCATCACCATGGCCATAGGCCGATCAAGTTAGCCTCTTTCAACCTTGTTTGATACTTTGTTAGCGATTAGAATTGAGTTAGATGACTAAGGCGTGCAATATTGTGATTTGAAGTTTAGGTTAGTTAGTTTAGAATAGTTGCAAATTAGGTTTTTTTTTATTGACTTCGGGTCTATAAGTTAAGAACCTCGAGGACAAGATAAGATATTATTGCATACGTTTCTTTGAGTGATGACTTCTTGTCATAAAGTCATGTTTCTACTTTCAACATCCAAATCTGAAAGAGTCCTGGGGAGAGATTGTATTGTTGGTATTTGGTACGCTCAAAAAAGGCTAATTTGTTTGAATTCAGGGTTTTTATGAAATTGGTGATTTTCTTGACATCACTACCTTTTTCTATTGTCTACAAGGGATCTTTCTTTTATGAACATCAAAGTCCCCTAAACATCCATTACAATCTCTTTACTTTTGCTCATTTTCACTTATTGTGATCTATGATCTCTTATGATCTTGACTTTGCTTTGTCATGAATTTTTTCGTCATTTCGAGCTTTCTTTTGAACTCTCTTTTTCTTTCTCATTTTCCTTGGGCATTCGGCCTTACTTTTACCAAGCACACTACTTTTTCATGCTCCAGATTCTTTTGCTTTTAATTTTTTCTAAGGACTCTGCGTCATCCCTTTTGTTTCTTCTCTATTCAAAATGGATCATATGCTCATGCTCCAGTGTGAAGGGTTGATCACCAATTTAGGGTTCTAAAATGAATATTCAGGTTCAATTGGACTTTGCCAAAGGTAATGTATTTAGGTATAAGAAATGAAGTGCTCTTCTTCCTCTTGGGATGTCTTAAGCTCTCATATGACTACACCTTGAAATTATCACAGAAAGATTAATGCAAAAGTATGCAATAAAATCTTTCTTGATCCTATTCTCCATAGCTGTCAACTGCAAACCTCCTGGTTTGCCCAAATGTGGGGTGGTTCTTAACAGGATTGTTTTGGCAAAACTTCTCCACTGTATCGGCACAAATTTGATTTACAAGGGATAAGTATGTGTTTGGGATAGTGAAATGACCGTCTTTCATCATTTCAATTTATGTAATCATTGCGAACATCTCCTATTTCCTTCGGATGAGTTTTTTTACTCACTCTTTCACTTTGACTTTGAGTGTATAGGGGACGTGTTTGGATATGGCTTACCTTTCATCATTTGAAGGTCTTTTCGTTCGATTTGATCCAAACATTTTCTTTGAAATTTTTCAAAGCCTTTTGTCAAATTATCTCTTTTTAGGGAATTTTGATACTTAATGCATTCTCAAAGAAAGCGTGTTTCAAAACTTTTGATTTGAAACATTTCTAAGGTATTTTCCTTTCAAAACAATGTGTTTTGTTTTGCTTAGCCTTAGTGTCATTCCGTTTGGGGAAGAAAAAGTTCAATTTTCCTTTAAATAGGCAACTTCTTCAATATATACACTCACGATTGAGGGATACAAGTCTGATCAACTTACCAAGATCCCTCTTGTTTGCATGTTTTTGCTTTGGTTTCACTGGGGATTCTTCCTTTTGTTGCTCCCTTTTCTTTGTCTCCCTGGGGATAATAAAAAGAAAAGTACAGTAGGGAATATTAATGGAAAATTGAATTGGAAATAATACTTCCCTCTATTATTTGATAACTTCATTGGGATTTTTGAAAACATTGACTGGTTCGGATTCCTTTTGCTTTCTTCTGCAAAATAGATAAATATGTTCATGAAATACATGGTATCCATGATATGCATGATATTGCACATGTTCTAAAGTAACCAAAATCTCTTCTTGAATGTTCATCTTCATTTTATGGGTAGAAAATTTTAACAGCATTTGCATTTACAGGATAGGCCAATTCTATTCCTATCATATCTATAAAAATCAATGCTCCTCTAGGAAGAACTTTCTTGACAATGTATGGACCCTCATAATTTGGAGTGAATTTGCCACGAGGATCTAAATTATTGAAGATGACTTTCTTCACTACTAAATCTTCTGCTTTGAAATGCCTTGGTTTCACTTTTTGGTTAAAGGATTTAGCTACTCTTCTCTGATAAGCTTGTCCATGGCATATAGCTCTTAATCTCTTTTCATCGATCATGTTGAGTTGTTCATATCTCTGTTGAATTCACTCAGCTTTCGAAAGCTTCAATTAAGATAGTATCCTTGATGAGGGAATTTCTGCTTAAACAGGTAGCACTGCTTCCATTCTATAAATCAAAGAAAACGGGGTTGCTCCAGTTGTTATTCGAATTGAAGTTTGGCATGCCATCAGAGCATACGAAAACCTTTCGTGTGACATTCTGAAATCTAACTTACTTGGGATTTATGAAATGGATGATTTTATAACGTACTTGTAGTTAGATCTCACCCGGAACTTATCACTCCTAGAATACTAACCATTAGGGAACGGCTAATTAAGAATTTAAATTCGCGCGACCAAAGAGCTCGATTGTGAACCGACTTTTGACCATAAAAATTGTCGATGTGTCATTTTAAGCCAATGTAGGCTGATCCAAGGATAGTTAGGGATCAATTCGCCGCTGTCATACGAGTGGATCGCGGGTGATTCCGCTTGACCACGAAATGAATTGACGAATGACCCCAAACCTATACCAAACGATCGTGCCTATCGGAACTAGCGATCAATCCTCGCGATTAAGTGACAACCGAGGTCGTCGCGATCCGAGTAAATTTAAATGTGGCTTGATTCAGTATCGGCCACGGGTCGAATGTGTAAATTTCCCCAAAAGCCACCCGTTAGTTCGAGATATGCTCAAGTTACGTTAATTAAATTTGGTAATTAATTAATGATCAAGATTGGGCCTAGGGAATTATGAATGTCATGATAGGATAGTTGGATGACGTTGTTATTGGCTTAGTTAGCCTCAAATTTGTCCGGATGGCGAGAAATAGAAAATGACCGTTTTACCCCTGGGATTTTGTTAAGGCCAAGTATAATGGGAAATGGACATTTTGGTCATTTCACACCTACTTTAGAAATAGAAATTTTTGGACAATTTTTCCCTTGGAAATTTTGTGAAATTCCAATTTTGCCCATGGATATTTTTGACAAGGATTAATCTAGACCGTTGATCTTAGGATAAGATCAAATTGTGGCCGTTGATTTGGATATTAGAGAGGAGGGTAGGATGGTCTTTTGGCAAGGGTGTGAGACACCAATTATTGCCATTAGACTATTTAATCTCATTTTTTCTCTCTCTCCCCTCACTCTCTCTTTCTCTTGGCATCTCTCTCTCCCTCTCCCTCCTGGCCGAGCTTCCCCCTCCGCCCATCGTGACCATGGCCAGCCGCCTAGGCCGGTTGCCGCCACCATCCACCCGCCTAACCGGATCAGCCACACGCCGGAGCCACTGCCGCCGCCGTGGCCACGTCCTCGCCACCACCACGCCTCACCGTCCCTCTCTCTCCCCTGTTTTCCCCTCACCAAACACCACTACTAGCCCCTTCGGTTCAGCGCAGCCGAGGTGAACCAGCAAACCGTCCAGCCGTTGTCACCCACCGTGCAGCCGTCGCCATCGCAGTACGCCCGCCAGGTGATTGCCGTCCAGTCACCCCTCCCCTTCAGCCGAGCTAGACTAGGTTTCCAAGTAAGTAGCATCCTAAACCTTATTTAGGATATCGGGTACCGACGGACGTAATTAGGGGCTGAATCGGGTTAATTGGGGGCCGATTTGAGTGAATTAGAGGCAATTTATGGGTTAATTTGGCGAACTGATTTGGTGGTTGAACTTGACTGCTTTGTGGATAGATTTGTGATGGTTTGGGGCTGATTTAATGTAGAATTGGGTGCTGGAAATTGTGGCTCGCAATGATGAGCAATATGGTCCAATTCGGGGACTAAAGGTGTCGGTTTGATGTGTGTGGTGTCGTGGATGGTTGTGGTGCTTATTATGGCTTGAAATACACCTGAATATGTTGAAATTATGTCCATAATTGTTGCTGTGATTGTAGGTCCAATGACGACTTTATTTGTTAGTTGGATTGTGAATTGATTGATTGAAATGTGGACTATTATATGGGCGCATGGGCTAAATTGAATTGACTGGCAATTGGCCATGATTGGGTGTTAATTGAGCATGAGAAATGCGTGAGGTTCAATGCATGCATGGGCTGAATTTATTCGACTAGTAATTTGGCATATTGGTGTGTAAATCGAGCGAGTGAATGAATGAGAAATTGTGTGAAATGTCGTGCGTGTGGTCACGAAAGTCCCTGAGGCGTATACTGTAATGCGGGAAATTGAGCCGTCCTGAGGCGGTACTTTAACAGGGGATGATGCCCGATATTACCAGAAGACTGCTAACCTGAGGTATGTACTTCGACACTGGTTATACCATAGGTGGTGGATGTTGAGCCTGAAGTGGTACTATAATGCGAGCAAGGGACATAGCCTGAGGCGGTGCTGTAACGCGGGCTAAGAAGTGTTGTGAACATGAGATGGTCGCAGTGGACCTGAGGCGTGTACTGTAATGCGGGTTACTGGGTAGTTGAGTGAAAATTGTGTGATGAGGCATGAATGAGTGTGTGGAATTGGAAATGCCATGTGTTCGACTTGTGTTTTAGGCGTGAAATTAATTTGAAATGTGCATGTGGTTGGAAATTGTATATTTGAGACTAACCTGTAGATTGCGTGTATCAAAAGCCCAGGTAAGTGCAATTGTGTGCTTATTATGTGGTTGCTGAGTGTTAGTGTGTTTGACTTGTCTGGAGGTACGTGTTAGCCTAGGTGGGGTTTAGGGTGTGTACTTGTTAAGACATGTTCTCATGGTTATTTCAATTAAACAATTTCAGAACCCCAGCTTGAACTATGAATCTTCCACCACCGCCGCCTCAACGTTTTGGAATACCGATGCACACCGACCATAATATTGTAGAGTACTCGATAGACGATAATATGGCCTAGATCAAGCATACTACCCGTAGTCTGGGGAGACATAAGATAACCTCTTTGGCAAGCTAACACCTATACCGCTCGGATGTTTCGGGACGGGATATATAAGTTTGGCCCCGTCCGTGGCTTTGATGTTCCCTTTGACGGAGTAGGGGATTGGGATCCGTTAGCCATACCCCCTCCTGACGGTGAGATGACTAGTCTGGATACTAGTCTCGCCTGCAGCAATTGAACCTTTAATGGCTGAACCTGATCCGGAGCCGGAAGAATCACAGGCAGGGTATGATCTTATGGAAGTGGATCTAGGTGTAATACTAGAAGAGGAACCCGGAGAAAAAGACCTCAAAGAAGAGCCTGAAGAAGTATCAAAAGAAGAACTCGAGGACTAGCCAGAAGAAGACCTAAAGGTAGAACCAGAAGACGAACCAGAGGATGAGCCATAAGAGGAGTCTGATGAGAAGGAGTGGGTTGAGATTCTCTAGAGTCGGGTGATGAGGATAACCCGATTGAGATCGAGACAGACTTTGAGTCCTCAAAAGAATAGGTGACTCAGGGGGATTCAGACTCGAGTTTTGGAGAGTCAGACTCGGAGTGGACGCCATCCAGGGGGCGTAGGGGTTAGTTTTAGGTGTTAAGGAAAGATTTGGAAGTGTCCCATTTTTGGAGTAGGGTATACCTAGGCTACTGATCCTTTTTGATATTGATGATGTATAGTTTGGAAGTTCGGTGTGCATGTATATTATGTGGATTGTAAATGGCGGATATTGTATAAGTTTGTATTGGTAATGGAACTACATCCTCCCTTTTAGCCCTAGTCAAATATTGTCCGGGTATTTATTGTTAGTGGTCTGTCCTAGGAATCAATCAATGTTGATACTCTAATATTAGTTGTGGATTAGGTTGTGTCGGAAAAATCGACCTTCACTATACTTAGGTAGTCATAATGTCTTGCTAGAGACCGCTTATGACTTGTGGGCCAAAAGGGTTTTGAGCACACTACTAATATTTAGTGAACCTACAGGGTCGCACACAATAGCGAACGAATTTAATATTTTCTATGCGCCTTGATCTACTTAAGAAGTAGATTTTGATTTATTCTCTTATTTAAATTATCTATGTGGTCGTGCGCATTATGAGATAACGATTAAACGTACGATTAAAAGTGGATGATTTAGCGGGCCCAAATCGCCCGGCCCACTTCTTTTAATTCCGATGGATAATGAGGATATATAAATAGATAGAGAATCGTTCTCTGTCTAGGGTTTTCTTTCGAAAGAGTATCGAAAATCAAAAGACGTTCAAGAAAGAAACTTCAAGATCTTTCACTAGCACGTGGATCGTTGGAGAATCCTATTCGTGTGTGTGGATACCGGTAGAGGCGTAACACTTGGGGTGCTAATCCAGACACAATCAGTTATCGATTTATCCTCGATCTGCAAAAGGTGCGTTTCGAAATTCCCTCTCGATTTCAATATACACATGGATCCTATCTAAGGTTCTATATTCCGCTGCGTTGTTTTCGTTGATGAACCGTACATTTATGGCTTTCGCTGGTGCTTCATATTTGATGTGTGGGGTCGGCGACTTCTTGGGACATCGCGATATTCGACCATAAAGGTATGTCATGGGCTCGATGAGATTCGAGGCGTGACATTTTGTGCCAATCACGATAATTTTCAGCTGTCTTGGCCAATATCTTCTTGATATTCTTAGTTGCCGCTTTAACTGCTCCATTCATTTATGGACGATATGGAGATGAGTTCAGATATTGGATGTGGAAGTGTTCGAGTAAATCATCCACAATCTTGTTGTTTAGATTTAAGCCGTTGTCCGTAATTATTACTTTTGGAACTCTATATCTAGCAATGATGTCCCGCTTAATGAATCTCGCAACATTCTTGGCAGTAATATTCATGTAAGAGTTTGCTTCAATCCATTTAGTGAAATAATCAATAGCAACCAGGATAAATCGGTGCCTATTTGAGGCCTTGAGGTTGATTGGACCAATCATATCAATGATCCACTTTGAAAATGGCCATGTCTCAAACATTTGATGTAGCTCATTTGGTGGTACATTAATTCTGTTTCCATAAACTTAACATTGATGGCAACATCTCACATGTTGCATGCAATCTGTTTCTATTGTCATCCAATAATATCCCAATCTCATAATCTTTCGGGCTAGAAGATGTCCATTCATGTGCGGTCCATATTCACCTTCATGAATTTCTTTCATGATATGTTCAGCTTCTGTAGCATCCACACATCTTAGTAGGGTTGAATCAAATGATTTCTTGTAAAGGGTTTAACCACTGAGGAAGAATTTGTTGGCTATCTTCCTTATAAATTTCTTGTCATCTGGTTGGCTTCTTTCAAGAAATTTTCTTGATTGAAGATACCTATTGATGTCATGATACCATGGTTTGTTGTCAAACTCTGCCTGGACCATCATGCAATGAGCTAGTTGTTCAAGAATATTAATTTTTAATGATTTTATATCCCTACCATTTTCAACTTGTAGTAAGGATGATAAAGTTACAAGAGCATCTACAAAATGATTCTGAACTCTTGGAAGATAATCGAATGTTACTTCTTCGAAGTTTTCTATCATTTCTTCGAAGTATCTGTGATAAGGAATTAGTTTGGCATCTCGAGTTTGCCATTCACCAATTGTTTGTAATATAATGAGCATAAAATCTTCATATACTTGCAACCTCTTTATTTTCATTGAAAGGGCTAATTGCAAATCGAGAATGCATGCTTCATACTCAGTGATGTTATTGATGCATGGAAATACCGGTTTCGCAGATACCGGATAGTGTGGTCCTTCTAAGGAGATCAGTACTGCCCTAGTTCCTAATCCAGATAAATTGGTTGCACCATCAAAATACATGGTTTATTTATCGTCAACTAATGTCAATATATGATCATCAAGTTGTTCTTTAGGATTAGCAATATTCTACGAATTTTCTGCCAATATGTCTACTATTGCTCGTCCTTTGACTGACTTTTGGGATGAACTCTTGATGTCAAATTCAGATAACAAGACATGCCACTTTGCTAATTTCCCGACCAATGAGGATTTCTCAAGAAGGTACTTGATCGGATCATTCTCAATTACCAGCAAAATTTGATGGAGAGTGTATTGCCTTAATCTGTGTAATATCCAAATCAATGCAACACACGTCTTTTCGACTGCCGGGTAATTCATTTATGATGTCGTGAACTTCTTGCTCAAGTAATAAATTGCTTGTTTTTTACCATCATTTGGTCTTCTTTGTATAAGCACCCCTCCTAACAACTCATAGTGAATCGTCCGATATAAGATCAGAGGAACTCTAGAGATTTATGGTACCAGCACTGGTAGGCACACTAGATATTCTTTGATCTTGTCAAAGGCTTGTTGACATTCTGCATCCTACTTCACTTCGGCATTTTTCTTCAACAATTTGAAGAATGGTTTAGCAGTCTCAGAAAGCTGATAGATGAAACGGGCAATGTAATTTAATCGCCCCAATAGGCTTCTCACTTCTTTTACCATTGAAAGAGTTTTTAAGTCGTATATTGCCTTGATCTTAGAAGGATCTATTTCGATGCCTCTACTACTGACCACAAATCCTAGCAGTTTGCCAGATTTTGCCCTAAATACACACTTGTTGGGGTTCAATCGCAACTTATACTTTCTAAGTCTTTCAAACAATTTACAAAGCACCTCAACATGATCTTTTTCTTATTTGGATTTTGCAATCATGTCGTCTACATCTGCCTCGATTTCTTTTTGCATCATGTCATGGAACAAAATTACCATTATCCTTTGATACGTGGCACCAGCATTTTTCAAACCGAAAGGCATTACCTTATAACAAAACATGTCCCATGGCGTTATGAAGGACGTCTTCGCCTTATCCTCTTTCTTTATGAGGATTTGATTATATCATAAGAAACTATCCATGAATGAAAATATTTCGAACCCGACAGTGCTATCCACTAATACATCTATATGTGGAAGCGGGAAATTATCCTTAGGGCTTACTTTATTTAGATTGCAATATTCAACGCACACTTGTACTCGACTATCTTTCTTCATTACGGATACTATGTTGGCAACTCATTCTGGATATGGTACTACTTCAATGAAACCGACTTTGAGCAATTTCATCACTTCTTCTTCTATTTTCTTTGCCAAGTTCGGCTTCGTTCGCCTCAGTTTTTGCTTCTTTGGTGGAATACTCGGATCGATTGGCAAAGCATGTTCAACTATGCTTGAATCAAGGCCTGGCATATCAGCATAAGACCATGCAAATATATCTTGATATTCTCTGAGCAAATATGTGATTCTTTCTACTTCTGATGAAGAAAGACTTTCTCCAATCTTAACTTCTTTAGAATTCTCTTTATCGCCCAAATTAACAATGATTATTTTCTCTAATGTGAGTGGCTTTGATTCTTCATTATGAATCCATTCCTTTCTGACCCATTCCTCATCCTTATTATCCATTTCAATATCGCAAGTGATCTCCTTGGAAAGATTTGGGCCACATATGAACCTATTATGGATATACGAATGCTTATGTCTGACATGTAATAAACATGATTAGTAATTACATACGAAGTAAGTAACACACATGGTCCTATGAAAAACCTTTTGGAAATTCATTCTGAAATTTATTTTGAAAGAATATAAAGACAAAGCTAGTCCTCATATCATCAGACTTTATTGCTCTTAAAATCATTTTCGCAATGAGGTGCAATATAGAAACCCAAAGCCTTAAGCCTCACGAATGAGGATAATGTTTATTATAGGTTTGGTTTTGTTTCTACATGTCATTAACAAAACATTTGACCACTTTTATTGAATTGAAAAACGTGATTACATCTATATCAATAGGAATGTAAATTGCAACTAAACTAAAATTGCAAATGAAATCACAAAAAATTTGAAATTATAATCAACAAAATGCAATGGAAAAGGCTAATAGCAAAAGTTCAAGAGAATCTTCCTACTCCAGTGCGTAGGTATCTTTTGCCTCGGTTATGATAACGTTGATGGTATGCTCTTAGAATAAACCAGGCAGAACTAATTCTTTCACTGCATGTAAGTTTTCTTCTTGAAGTAATTTGAAAGGTTTAGGAAAAGTTTCCTTGATGTGGATATGATGATAAGAAGCTCTTTAGCTTTCTTCTTCCATATGGATGGATTAATGATGCGATCGCCTCGGCCTTTACAGCCTCCATGGTTCTTTCGACCTTGCCTTTGGCCTCCATGGTGATCTTTAGAGCTGTCTGGAATATAACCTACTCCGTGTTTCATTCATGTAGCATGCAGAGTGATAGGTTCTTTGATTCCATGGAATTTCGATCCAAGACCATTATTGAGGAGTAAATCCATACTGGCATAACACCATTCCAGACATAATGAATGATGTTAAGAATTTTGGGGATTTTATAATGTAATCGGCAAGGTTTTGCACTATTGAGATCATTTTAAAGGAATGATAGCTTGGTTCTTCTTTCACTTTAGGTTCGACATATGGTATTGCACTCTCTTTGTAAGTGGCGAAATCTACCTCCCCATGTACGGTGATCACCTTGCCATTAATGACGAACCTGACCTTCTGATGGAGACTTAAAGGAATAGTACCAGCCATATGAATTTAAGGTTTTTCGAGTAACAAGTCGAAAGTCCTCAGAATATCAACTACTTGGAAGTCAATTAGGAAAGGCACATGGTCTATGTTTACCTCGAGCTCGATATCGCTAATAACGTCTTTCTTCATTCCATCAAACGAATGCACAACTACCTTAGACGGTTTGATGAGCTCTTTGCTAATTTCCAAGCGATGCAGTGTGCTTAATGGAGACAAATTAAGTGCGAAATCATTATCGATTAGCACACGCGACACCTCCTTGCCCCGGCATTTAATAGCAATATACGTAGTCTTATCATGAGAACGCCCGTCAATTGGAAAATCTTCATCGGAGAAGGCAATTTGATCTTTTAGAAGAATAGTGCCAACCGTGAATACACCCCTGGGTACTGTTCATTGCAGCAGCCCCTTTCTCTCTCGTTCTGGGCGATTCTGGTACTGTTCACCCGTTTGGATTCTTTGCGATTCTGGGAGCTTCGCTGAACCTTTTCTTCTAGTTTTTGGAGACTATGATCGCCAGGTACCACACCCAAACATACTCTCACGAATCTTTGGTTGGTGCCCTCTTCTGGCCTGTCGAGTAGATCTAGTTTTCGTGACTTCTGGTACTGGTGTTGCTGTGAGTTGCCCTAGATTTGAAATCTTGTTTTGCTGGTCCACGACTGGTTGTCCTACTACTGTTTGCCTACTGGTAGGTTGATTTCTGTGTGTATGGCACTTGAATCTTCCATGGCTGAGTAGAGAGAACCATATACATGGCGGAACATGTCAACTCTCGCTCGGCGCTTCCTCTTTTGAAGTCGCCTGGTGCTCCAAACGTAGCTACTCAAGCAAAGCAAGATAAGCCAGTCAAGGAATTTCCCTTGAATGTCTCAAATGATAAGGCTGGGCCTTCCCAAGCCAATTCTCGACCCATTTCCCCTATGCAGGTCGGAAAGCAGAACAACCCACCCTCTTCTATAGATGTGGTGACTAATGCTACTACGAACCCGCATCTTCAGCGGAAGAATTCTCTTGGACGAAGCCGTCAAAGGAACTCGTCCAAAGTGCCTCTTAAGGCTACGGAACAGCGTAGACAAAGCAATAGTCGGGGACCAAAAGTGGTGAAACCCCTCCGGGACACAATCCTGCAAACAGAACAGCGATCCTAGGCCGCCATTGTTAAATTAGCTGAGAAGGGCTTTTCCTTGTCATATATTCCTCCCACAGTTGTTGATGGGAGACCAAGTGTTCACATATCGGAAGACATTCTTCAAAAAGCAGACCCAAAATGGAGTGAATGCATTGTGGGGTATTATGTTGGTAAAAAATTGCCATTCAAACTTACTAAATCTGCAGTAAACAATGTATGGGGTAACCAGCTCTCTGATGTCTTAGCTAATGCTGATGGCTTCTACTTCTTCCATATCCCGGATGAGTCATTTAGGCGGAAAATTCTAAATGTGGGGCCAATCACAATCCTTCGGGTTCCCATGATCTTGCAACAATGGCACCCTACTATCAAGTTGCAGAAAAACTAGCATGTATCCCTCCCTGTTTGGGTAAAATTGAGGGATATCCCTCTTGCTCTTTGGTCTGCCCCGGGTATAAGCGTTATTGCTAGTGCCATTGGCAAGCCGCTACATGTTGATATGCGGACGGATCGAATGAGAATGCTCTCGTATGCCAGGGTATGTATTGAAATCAAAGCCACTCAGGCCACTTGAGAGAATGTTGAAGTTTTTCTTAATAATGAAAGCTGGTTTGTTAAAGTTGAATATGAATGGCGGCCCTTGGCTTGCTCGAAATGTGGCACCTTTGGTCACAAGTGTGCTGATCTGAATGTCTTGGCTGAGGACCCTACTCGAAGGCTCCCTATTCCAGAGACTCCTACTGAGGAATCCCCTACTTTACCTGATGACAGATGGGAAACTGTTTAGAAACACCACTCTGGGGATATTTCAAGGAAATCGGCTAATCTTCCTTCCTACCCCACTCGGCTTGATCCTCCTCAACTAAGTCATCCTATGGAAAAGCTGGGTGATTAGATCCCTGTTCCTGATATCTCTCCAGCTTCCTCTCGGTCTTCCTCAAAAGAAGATGATAGCCAGGACGATAAAGCTAGCAACATCAGTAGTGATTCTGAGGAAGGATACACTGTAATGCTCACTAATCGTTCACGTGTTAAGTCGCACTCAATGGCTGAGACCTCAAAGCCTGACATTGTTCCTGCCCCTCGAGACCCTTCCCCTGTCCCGAAAATAATACCTGCCAAAGGAGGCGCTCCGTCTAAAACCAAACTTGCCAACCCGAAAGCTCGGAACAGGGGTGGCAAGAAAAAACGGTAGGCCTTATAGCGTTTCTTCTGTATGTTTTTTGGAATTTGGAATATTAGGGGCCTGTTGGCTCCCCTTAAGCAAGTTGAAATCCGTTTCCTTATTAGAACTAATAACTTATCTGTTATTGGGATTCTTGAGACCAAGATCAATCAGTCCCTTTTTGAACCCACCTCTTCCAGGCTAATGCCGGGTTGGTTTTGGACTTCAAACTACAACTTCTCTCCACAGGGCAGAATCTGGGTTGGGTGGAACTCGCAAGAAGTACATCTTAATATTATTTCTAAGTCCTCCCAGGCCATTCATGGTCAGGTCTACATGCAGGCGATGAACAAGACTTGTTTTATTTCGATTATCTATGGTGAACAAACTTTCGTGAATCGGCGTTCCCTATGGGCGGACTTGATCCAATCCAGCTCTATTTTTGAACATGAGCCTTGGCTGGTGGCTGAAGACTTTAACGCCATTCGTAATCACTCAGACAGAACCGGAAGCACTAACTCTTGGATCCCGGCTTTTGATGAACTGGGTGAATGCCTTGACCAAGCTGGATTAGACGACCTCAGGTTTGTTGGTCATCGCTATACTTGGTCGAACTCTGCTGCTATTAATCGCAAACAACGGAAAATTGACAGAGTCCTTATCAATGAGAAATGGACTTGTGAGTTCTCATTCTCTGAGGCAGCCTTTCTTGCTTCAGGAATATCGGACCATACTCCTATGGTAGTGCGGATTTTCCAGCACCGATCATCAAAAAAACCGTTCAAATTCTTCAATTTTTGGATGTCCCACCCTTCCTTTGAGAACATAGTTACACAGGTTTGGGACTCGGTAATGATGGGTTCCCCAATGTATGTGTTATGCAGGAAACTCAAGCTGCTGAAAACGCGATTAAAACTTCTTAATCAGGATTCTTTCTCTGGTATCTCGACACGTACTGCTCAGGCCAGGTTAGCTCTCTCTTCTACACAAGATCTTCTTGATGCTGACCCTGCTAATTTGGCTTTGGCACGTTTAGAAAGGGAACAATCCCAACTGTTGTCGGCACTTCGGCTTCAGGAAGAAAGCTTCTTCAAGCAAAAGTCCAGGATTAGATGGCTGACTGAAGGGGACAATAACACTAGGTACTTCCATCATTTTGTCAATAAGAGATATCTTTAAAATCGTATCTTATCAGTCTCTGACAATGATGGTAATATCATTCATGAACCGGCCCTCATTCAGCAACATATAGTTTCTCATTTTTGAAAACCTTCTTGTTGATGACACTTCAACCATTCCACCGGATGTCCTCACCATCCGTCCAATGCTCCAACATGTTTTGGATAATATTCAGATTCTTTCTCTATCTAGACAGGTGACAGATATTGAAATACAAAGCGCTATGTTCTCTCTTGCCAAAGGAAAGGCCCTGGGGCCTGATGGGTTCGACGTAGATTTCTTCAAGTCCAACTGGGACATTGTAGGCCCCTTTATCATATCGGCCGTTAGGGACTTCTTTCGGTCTGGATCATTGTTGAGGGAACTCAATACCACAATCCTCACTCTTGTATCGAAGACCCCCAATGCCTCATCTATGAAAGACTTTAGACCCATAGCATGTTGTCACACAGTTTACAAATGCATATCCAAGATACTGGCAAACAGAATTTCTTCAGTATTGCCTTCACTAATCAGTCACTCCCATAATGCTTTTGTCAAGAAGAGAAGGATTACTGATAATATCATGCTGGCCCAAGAATTATTTGCAGGCTTTCACCATCAACCTTATCTACCGAAATGTGCGATAAAGGTTGACTTTCGGAAGGCCTATGATACCCTTGATTGGGGTTTCCTAGAAGTACTCCTTTAGGCCTTTGGTTTGCCTACACATATGATCAAGTTGATTATGGAATGTGTCTCTATGCCCAAATTTTCCATAGCCATTAATGGTGAACTTCATGGCTTTTTTTCGAGTAGCTGAGGCATCCGTCAAGGGGATCCTTTATCCCCCTACCTGTTCACCCTTGTGATGGAAGTATTTTCGGGCATTCTCAATGCTCAATCCCGTGCTCCGCCTTTTAAATTTTTCTGGAGATGCAAAGCTACGAGACTTACCCATCTCTTCTTTGCTGATGATGTGTTGCTATTTTCTGAGGCAAACTTGGCTTCTGTTGTGCTCCTCAAGGACGGATTAGGTATGTTCTCTACCTGGTCCGGCCTCAAGCCAAATGAAAGCAAAAGTGAGATCTTCTTATCGGGTGGATCGGAGGAGTTGCACAACCAGATTCTCAACTATTTTGGGTTCGGACAAGGTAATTTGCCTTTTAGATACTTGGGAGTTCCTGTTATTGCCTCTAGACTCTCCAAGGCTGATTGTTACTACTTAATCAACACAATTACGGCTAAAGCCCATTCCTGCTCTCAACGTTTCCTCTCGTTTGCTGGCCGGCTGCAACTCATTAAATCGGTACTATATGCAACTCAGGTTTATTGGGCAAATGTGTTCACCCTTCCAAAATCTGTTCTATCGAAGATTGAGATGGTTCTTCGGCAATTCTTATGGAAAGGACCAGACCTAGGAACGGGTGGTGCGAAGGTGCCTTGGAATATCGTCTGTCTCCCCAAAAAAGAAGGGGGGCTTGGTATTAGGTGCCTATCAGATTGCAACTCTGCCTTCATGCTCAAACATATTTGGCTCCTTTTTACTGATAAAGAATCCATTTGGTGTAAATGGATCCACTCCAATTTCTTAAAGAATACTAATTTCTGGGTGGATAGCAAGCCGACAGTCTTTTCGTGGGCATGGAAGAAAATACTAGATCTTCGTCATGACTTTCAGCTAACCTTCAAATGGATAGTGGGGGACGGATCCTCCACCTCCCTCTGGTATGATCTTTGGCACCCTAATGGCCCTCTTTATAAATTGTTCTCTAATAGGGATATCTACGATTTTGGAATCCCGCGAAATGCCACGGTGAAAGAGTTTTTCTCTTCTAATTGGCAACAATCCTACGTGCTTCACACGTTCCATTCTTGGCCGGACAGTATTTCTTTGACAATGGAGAGAAGTGACCAGTTTACATGGCAACAAGCTCCTTCGAGTATATTCTCCACTTTATCAGCGTCGGATTTTGTCCGAATTAGAGGCCCTCCGGTTGCCTGGTCTTCCTTTGTTTGGGACCAATATATAGCACCTAGGCACTCCTTTTTGCTTTGGATTATAGCTCTTAACAGGCTCCCGACTCAGGATTTTCTCTTAAGATACCGCAGGATCTCTGAAGGTACGTGTGCCTTCTGCCAAACTCGACCGGATTCTATTGATCACCTCTTCTTTGAATGCGGCATCACTCACTCCCTTGCTCTGTTTTGGGCTTCAAATTGTAACTTGTCTTGGCGCAATGGCACTTGCCAAGAAAACTTCCGATGAGTGGCTCCAGTCACTTCGGGACAATCCTTCCATCATCGGATAGCTCGATTTTCTTTTGCTGCTCTTTGCCACCTCATTTGGATTGAAAGGAACAATATCCTGTTTAGGAATCAATCACTATATGTGCCTGCCATGCGCACTCACCTCTCTAAGGCCGTAGGGGACAAAGGGTTTTCCCTCAAAACGGTGGAAGAAAACCCCCGGAATAGAAGTCTTCAGCGTAATTGGGGAATCTCGTCCTCCATCTTCCTCTAATCCCCTTCAGCTTTGTCTTTGTTGTTCATCTATACTGGCTGGTTGTATCTTTACTAGCATGTTAGTGCGCACTTGACGCTTCTCTTGTAGCTGTAACACCTTTGTACCTGTCGGGACATTTCTATCTCCACAGGTACGAGGTTTTTGTGTTCAGCTTTCTTGTATTCCGTGCGTTGAAAAGTAATACCACTTACCTTACCAAAAAAAAAAAGTCTTCCAATTATACTTCATTAATTATCTCCAGGACATGCACTTTATTGAGAAGCTTCATAAGCATCATTTTATGGCTTTATGAAGTCTTGAAGAAATCCAATAGAGAAATTTATGCCAGCATCTTTCTTAACTATTCAATTACCTCAAATTTGCTCGTCTTCATGACCGAAAGCAGTTGTTTGACATCTTCTTCGGTTACTCCTTTATTTTCGTGTTCACCTTCTTTTGGGATATTATATCTCCTTGATCGGGTTATGGCATCAACTTTTTTAGGAGAGTAATCCTAAGGTACACACTTAGTATCAAACTTTTCTTTTGGAGAGAAAGTGATAATAATAGGTTATGTTTTTTCTCTTTCAATCCTTAGTTGATCAATGGGAAGTTGGATAGTGATTGGTTCGACATGACTTTCCTCCTCCTTATATTTATCTACATCATCAAGCTTGATCAAAAATAGTGTAATCATGGATACCATGCTTCTATTGGCTTGTCAGCATCCATTCCACCCCAGCCATCAGGTGTGATCATTTCCTTCTTGAATGCCCACGAAGGAGGTGCATATTTAACACGGTAATTATATCGGCCACTATCTTAACCTAGAAAATCAACAACTTCACCTTATTTTCGTGCTTTTCGAGCAAATTGCCTATCACCTCAGAGAATCTTTTTCTTCTTTTTCTCTTCTCGATCTTCATTTTCTTCGAGATTTAGTTGACTAATCGGGACCTCGTCCATACCACCCCATCCATCAAGTACAATATCTTCATTTTTAAACGCCCACGGTGGTGGAGTATATTTGACACGGTAATTATATTTATTGCTATCTTGATCGAGGTAAGTCTACGATTTCGCCTTCCCTAGATGATTTTTGGGTGAAACGCCTTTCACCCTGTCAGGCTTTTTCTTTCTCCTTTTCATCCTCATTTGTTTTATCTTGGAGTATTTCCTTCTTAGACGGAGCTTTCTCCTCAAGAATGATTTCGTCATCCATGCCACTTCAGCCATCAGACACAATTACTTCATTTTTGAATGCACATGGCAGTGGGGTATATTTTACTTAGAAGTTATATTTTCCGGAGTCTTCTCCTAAGTTGTTTACAATCTCGCCTTTTAGGAGTGTTTCTTGATGAAAGCAGGAATCTCCTAATCGAGAAGCTTTAATCTTGACCTCATGTTCATCTTCATTGTCAAACTTGATCACTATTTCTTTATCCTTGATCACGTTTACTATATTATGCTAAGGAAGATGATTCTAATGTACATTTGGCTTGAGCTCTTGGAAGTTCAATATCTTCTTGTCAATGAGCTGTTGAACTTTGTACTTTAGAGTGGACAATTATTTACATCATGTCCCATTTCTCTCATGTGATAGGTGTAGGTTTTTGATTCATCGTACTAAGAAAATTTTGCAGAATTGTCTCTCAGTACTTCTTTGGCCACCAAATACTTTTCTAGAAGCATTGGTAATAGCTTTGACAAGGGTCAGGGTAACGGTTGTATTGCCTCACGGGCCTTTTATTTGGCTCAAACTGCCTTGGGTTTTTCCAAGCGACATTTAATTGCTTTGGAAATGATGCTTGATGAGTATTTATGCTAGACATCATAGTCACTTTTCAGATGGGCTCTTTGTCTTTTTTCTCGGGGTAAGGCTTTTGTGTTACTGTTTTTTTAGCCTTCTTCTCTTTCAATCCCCATTCAATTCTTTCACCCATTTTTACCAACATGATGAATGTTTGACAACCTGATACATGAAGCTTGTCATAATACTCAATTGGCAATGATTTTAAAAAGAGCTTAATGAGCTCATCTTCACTTATGGCGAGCTTTACTTGTGAGGCAATAGCTTTTTATCTCTGAGCATAGGCTCTGAACCCTTCATTCTTCCGTTTCTCGGTTCTCACAAGATCTTCTCTAGTTGGGAGTACTTCAATATTAAACTTATACTGGCGAAGGAATTCTCCCGCCAAATGATCCCATTCAGTGAAGTCTTTTATGTCGAGGGTTGTGTACCATGCGAAAGCCGCTCCTCTCAAACTATCTTGAAATGTGCTAATAAGAAGTGGCGCGTTATCTTAATATCTTGCCATCTTACAAAGATAATATTTCAAATGGCTTTTGGGACAACCAGTGCCATCATACTTGCTCACGAACTCTAGTTTGTTATAATTTTCTGGAACAACCACCTTCGCATATGATGAGAACTTGTCAAACCTTTGAAGTTCATAGCCTTAACTTACTAAGCATTCTTCAATTTTGGCCAATCTCTTGGCTTCTTCTTCATCTTTTGTTTTGAATGTCTTCTTGATTTGACAATCTACTTCCAAATTTACCACCTCAAGCATAGTCTTTGGAAGATTTTCTTGAAGTGGTTCTTTGTTTTTGACTGGTTCTTCAATTGGTGTTTCAGTAGTGTTTGAAGTTCCCGCATTTGGAGTAGTAGGATACTGTTCATGGGATGTAAGAATAAAAGCCTTCATTTCTACCATCATTGCAGCCATTTTGATCATTTGATTCTCGACTTCAGCTAGTCGAGCACGGGTTTCTTCTTTCGCCATTCTAACTTGTAAGCGTGTTCGAGGTCTTTTACCTTCCGTTGCTAAACAACCTGCTCCGCAAAAAGACCTGACATTAGTATAGTAAAATGATCATAAAACCATACGTACCTTTTAATCGTATGATTTCATGTGATTGTCAAGGATAAGAGATTTCATACAAGCCTTAACTTTATATAAAATTCTTAATCAATGTCTTTCTCAAGGAATCATACAATTTAAAGGATTGTAATCCATGGTGATTCTTTACAAAGAAACTTTATTAAGCAATTGTTTCAATTTTGAAAATTTTTATTACAATGTTATTTATCAAAATAGGGGAACACTAGCTTAAACAAGTCTAGACTTCTTGCTAGCTAAAGTAGCTTCGACTTCTTTATATTCCTTAGCTCACGTCTTCCATTCTTCCATATCGATTACAATCTCCTCGAGAACATACAACTCTACACCTGGCGTGCTTAGCATAATATACTCTTGGATGTACGGGTCATCGAAATGAGTAGTAACACTCAATGGTACATAGGGTTTGACGTCGATTGGTCGCTTAGCCTTCAACCACCTTATATACTCGTTGGACGCCAAAAAGAGCTTCGTTTCTCCTTCCAAATCTTCATGCCATTGAACTATTTGCTTGGTTGATTTCTTCAAGGAATTTACGATCCCATCAACTCTTATTTGCAACTCTTTTCCTTTCTCTTTCGATA
This sequence comes from Syzygium jambos, assembly GCA_031216235.1. Classification (NCBI taxonomy): domain Eukaryota; kingdom Viridiplantae; phylum Streptophyta; class Magnoliopsida; order Myrtales; family Myrtaceae; genus Syzygium; species Syzygium jambos. Next base: position 14,958,114 of record CM062221.1, read on the forward strand.
GTGATTTTTGTGGTATCTCAAATGTGAACTCCTCAGGATGCCAAATAGGTGGAATTTGTTGACCCATTCCAAATTGTCATATGACTCTTAGTGGGCAATAAGCAGTTCCGCTGCTCAATCCAAGCAAAGGCACCAAATTGCCATCTAGGGTAGTAATTTGAGTTTTCGCTATTTTTGGCCATTGAATTCTCCATTGAAACTGGTCGAGAGTTAATGCTCTAATGAAATTTTCCCACTCATGAAAAGAGTATTTTGGCATTTTGTCTTGGAGTTTCAAATACTTATCAATAGGGTTGGTAGATGAGTCGATCTCTCGAATGCGCATATAACGTTTCCAAAGTCGAATGTGGGAAATAAACCACACAGAAAGTAACCCAGCTGAAGCTTGCAATACACCCTTTTATTGATTTTGGTATTTGTTCAATGAAATGATGGTCTCTGCCAAGAGCATATTGGAGAAGTCCTATTTTAGGTAAGTTTGCCTAGTAATTACTGCAACGAGAGGATTTAATCCAGTCCTTGATGCAGAAAATAAGACGAATCCGAAGAAGGTAAGAATAAAAATCCTCGCGGAAGTATTTTCAGTTTCTTTCAGTAATTCGGAGTAATTGGCCACCAAGTAAGATAGAGGAAAATCTCTCAGTATTTGAAATAATCAACTTTTCTACTTGAGGGGTCTTCAAGTTTAAGAATTCAGTTATAACACTCGCAGGTTTTAATCTGTCATTCCCCGAACCCCATCGAGCTCATGGCATCCCTTCTATAGTCAAATATTGCGACGTCCCAGAAAATTGTCGACCTCATTTCATTTTATCAAAGAGTTAAATCAACCAGCAAAAGCCACAAATACTCGGACAATAAATGACTAGGGTACAACGGAGAATAAACATCCAATACTTATCCAACTTTACACAATATCTACCGTATGCAACCCATACCATAATTTACATGCACACCAAGTATCCTGCATCACCAACGTTCAAAAAGATCAGCAGCCTGGGTATACCCTATCTTCAAAAATGGAACATTCCAAAAGAGTTACTATGACCCTAAAACTATCCCTAACGCCTGCTAGACGGCGTCCACTCCGATTTTGTCTCCCCAGAATCTAAGTCTGAATCCCTCTGAACCTTTTGCTTGTCTGTTGGGTACTCTACCCCGTTATGGTCCGTGTTCATCAATATCCCAAACGCTGCGGTGGCGGAGGAAGATTCATTGCTCCGGTTGGAGTTCTGAAATTGTTGATTGAAACAACCATGAGATCGCATCTCAATAAGCACACACCCTAAACCTCACCTAGGCTATCACGTACCTCCAGTCAATCACGACAAACAATCACACTTAGCTATTACATTGCAGGTACACAATCAATACTTATCTGGGCCTTTCCAGCGTACCACCTGCACGTTAGTCACAATAGCACCATTCTACTCACATGCATGTTCTAATTACGTTTTATGCATTTATTCCGATCTCATCACATCTTTTCCACAGCACTTGCCAGTGACCCACGTAATGGTACCGTCTCAGGTTCACTGCGACCATCTCATAATAATACTTCAAGGCCCACGTAATGGTACAGCCTCAGGTCATGTATCTTGCTCACATAGTGGTACCGCCTTAAGCTCAACATTCGTCACCTAGTGCACAACCCGCGTAATGGTACCGCCTCAGGCCATGTATCTTGCCCGCGTAATGGTACCGCCTCAGGCTCAACACCTACCACCTACTACACAACCCGCGTAATGGTACCGCCTCAGGTTGACAGTTTTCCGGTAATACCGGGCATCGTCCCACGTAGTCGTACCGTGTCAGGACGGATCAATTCCCCGCGTAATGATATCGCCTCGGGGATTTCCATTATCACACGTATCGCACCACACACGCTTTCTCACTCGTTCACATGCTCAACACTCACACGCCAACATATTGGCCATTCACACTTGGCCTATGCACGCATCAAACCACGCATTTCTCATTCTCAATAAGCATCCAACACGGCCAATTGACAATCAATTCAATTCGGCCCGAGCGTGCACATAACAAAGCACATTTCAATCCATCAAATCACGGTACAATAAACACACATGGCCACTCACGGGCCCACAAACATAGCCACGTTCATAGGCATAAATTCGACATTTCCAAGCTCATTTCTAACCATATTAAACACCACAATCCAGCCACACTACCACACACCAAACCGACACCATTTGTCCTTAAATCGAGCCCTAAGCTCGTCAATTCCATCCCACAACGTCCGACACTCTATTCAGTCTCACTCCAGCCTCGAAACATCCTCATTTCATGCTCAAATCAACTCATATAATACACATTCAAGCATAAATTCCAGTCACGAGGGCAGCAACTATTTAACCTCAACATCCCCACCATTCCGCTCATAAAAATGAACACCTATGGAATCAGGGTAAATCTGGGTAGTTTATACAGTGACCGAAATCCCATCAAAATAAATAGTAAACGAACTCCAAAAATTCTAAATTTTGGATATATCATAAAAAAACATCTTGGTAAACATTTTCTTATGAAGAACACGAAATCCAATTTAATCTGCAACCATGCTTTTTTGTCCCTCGAAACCAGACCAAAATCAGTTTGCTCTAACGGACTGTTTTGTCCACAAAATACATTTCTTTCAATACACAAATCACCTTAAAAAGCTTTGAAATTTTTATATGTCATAGAAAAGAAAGTCGCCAACAACTTTTGTGAAGGAAGTTTATTGAAACTAGATCTGTAAAATTTTATAAAAATTTGGCAAGACAAGAAGGTCGGGATGAACAGTGTTCCGGGCGGTTTAAGACGGTCTGAAAATGGGTTTTCGTACGACCCAAATGGCCTCCAAAAATTCCAAATGTAAAATATGTTACACTTCAAGATGTTGGGAGCAACTTTCATGAAGAAACCTTCCTCAAATTCGGTCCACAAAATTTTCCACAAAAATAGCAAATCGGATGGGTACAGTAGTCACGAATTCGAGTTTTGAACTAAACAACCAAGATTCAAGTTCTAGCTCACATCCATGGATCTCCAACCCACAAAACTCATTCCCAAATGTCTAATACAGCATGCAACAGCCACTAACAGCCACGATCAGCCACCAACAACCACGATCAGCACCCTAATCAACCCCTAAACTACCCTAAACCGAATATAAACGAGTCCGTTAATACCCGATATCCTAAATAGGGTTTAGAGGGTGACTTACCCGATCTCTAGACTAACTCGGATAGAGCGGAAAGGGGGAATGGCTGGTCGGCGGCTCACGGCGGCACACGGCGGCGGCGAGCGGTGTACGGCGACGGCGACGAGCGGCGTCCTTGGCGGGTGGCGACGATCACGGTGAGGGGAGGGGCTAGCTGGTTCGGCCGGGAGGAGGGGGAGAGCGAGTGAGTGGAGAGAGGTGAGAGAGAGAATGAGGAGAGAGAGAGGGCTTTGGGCTTAAATAGTCAAACCAATAATTTAGGGGCCAAAATGACCATCTTGCCCTTGTCTCACAAATCAAATCGACGGTAGAGATTCGATCTTATCTTGAGATCGACGACCCGGATCGAATCTTTCCCAAAAATATCCAAGGGAAATTTGAAAATTTCATAAAATTCCAAGGGTAAAATTGTCCAACTCAAAATTTATGACAAAATGACCAAAATGCCCTTCCCCTTTAAAACTTACCCTTTATAAACTTCCAAGGGTAAAATGGTCACTTTTCCATTTTCTTGTCGAAATTGAATTTTTCTGAAGGATTCGGGAAAATCCAAAGCTGTACGTTCCAACCACAACGTCATCCTAATGCCCCATCATAACTTCCTAATTTTCCGATGTAATTAAAATTTATTAAATGTAACTCGAGCGTTTCTCAAACTAACGGACGGCTTTTTGGGAAAATTCGCATATTCGACCCGTGATTGATAATAAATCGAGTTATGTACAAGTTCATTCGATTCATGACGACTTCAGTTATCATGTAATCACGAGGTTCGATCGTTAATTCTGTCGGGCACGATCGTTCGGTATAGGTTCTGGATTATTCGTCAATTCATTTCGTGGTCAAACGGAATCACCCGTGATCCGCTCGTATGACAGTGACGAATCGGCCCATAACTATCCCAAGATCGGCCTACATTGGCTCAAAATGTCGCATTGATGATTCTATGGTCGAAAATCAATTCACAATCGAATTTTCTTTAGTAGCACGAATTTAAATCCCTTATTAGCTTTCCCTAATGGTTAGTATCCCAGGAATGATTAGTTCCGGGCGAGAACTAAATATAAGTACCCTTATAAAACCAAGCATTTAATAAATCCCAAATGGGCAAATTTTAGGATGTGACAACTCTTCCCCCCTTACAAAAATTTCGTCCTCGAAATTTACAATCCAACTAACAACTCCAATAAATAGGGGTATTGACGTTGCATTATCTCTTTACTTTCCCAAGTCACACCTTCAGTCCCGTGATGCTCCCATATAACCTTGACCATCGGGATCGTCTTGTTCCTCAAAATTCTCTCTTTCCGATCCTCGATCCTTATTGGTCTTTCGGCATACGATACCTTATTGTCAACTTCTATCTCCTCATAATTTAACACATGAGTTGGGTCCAGTTCATATTTCCTCAACATCGATACGTGGAACACATTATGCACTTGCGATAAATTCGGTGGAAGTGCAAGGCGATATGCTAAATCCCTGATTCTTTCTAAAACCTCAAAAGGTCCCATGTACCTCGGACTCAACTTGGCTTTCTTACCGAACCTGGATAATCCTCTCATGGGCGATACCTTCAGGAATACGTGATCCCCTACTTGAAACTCTAAAGGTCTTTGCCTTCTGTCTGCATAACTCTTTTGACGGCTTTAAGCTGTTTTCAGCCTTTCCCGAATTACTTTAACAGCCCCAGTTGACTGTTGAACTAATTCTGGTCCAGCTATACTCTTCTCTCCTACTTCATCCTAACACACGGGCGTCTTATAAGTCCTACCATATAGCACTTCAAAGGGCGTCATTCCGATGCTATGTTGAAAACTATTATTATAAGCAAATTCTATTAAAGGCAATTGCTCTTCCCACTTACCCTGAAAATCCAACACACATGCACGAAATATATTCTCTAAAGTCTGAATCGTCCTCTCAGACTGGCCATCCGTTTATGGATGGTAAGCTGTACTAAACTGCAGCTTTAATCCTAACGCCGTCTGCAGACTTTTTCAAAAATTGGCGATAAACCTAGGATCACGATTTGAGGTGATCGTCACAAGCACCCCATACAAACGAACTATCTGCTGCACATATAACTCAGCATACCGATCTAATGTGAAATCCTTTCGCATAGCTAAAAGGTGTGCCTACTTGGTCAATCTATCGACAATCACCCAAATAGCATCATGACCTCTTTGGCTCCTTGGTAATCCCGTCACAAAATCCATAGTTATATGTTCCCATTTCTATTCTGGGATTTCTAAAGACCGCAACAATCCTCCAGACTTACAATGTTGTGCCTTCACTTGCTGGCACGTCAGATATTTGGCCACATGTCTGGCTATGTCTACCTTCATACCATTCCACCAATAGTACTGCCTCAAATTCTAATACATTTTAGTACTACCTGGGTGGATACTATAGCTACTACGATGCGCCTCTGATAAAATTTCTTCCTTAAGCTCCGTATCGTCAGGCACACATAATCGCCCACGGAACTTCAGTATCTCGTCTTTGGATATCTGGAAGTCCGGCTTTCTCTTAGTCTCATCCATATCTAGAATCCTTTGGATTTCTTGATCCGAAGACTGTAAAGTCTTAATTCTAGTCTGGATCTCTTGTTCAATCCTAAGCATAGCCAGCAGACTCAAGACTTGACTTACTTTAAATCTAAACTTCGAGTCTCGCACTTTTTCTAATAAAGTCCATTCCTTGACCATCAAATGTGCTATGCTCGACTTCCGACTCAATGCATCGGCTACCCGGTTGGCCTTCCCGAGATGATATAGTATATCACAGTCGTAATTCTTTAACAACTCTATCCACCGACGTTGCCTCATGGTTAACTCCTTTTGAGAAAATAGATATTTGAGGCTCTGATGGTCGGTATAGATCTGGAATTTCTCTCCGTATAAATAGTATCGTCAAATCTTCATAGCGAATACTATTGCGGCTAATTCCAAATCATACGTCGGATAATTCAACTCATGCAATCTTAACTGCCTTGATGCATAGGCCACTACTTGCCCATTTTGCATGAGTACACACCTTAATCCTTTCACGATGCATTGCTATAAATTTCGTATCCTCCGGGTCCTGATGGAATAGTCAACACTGGTTCCGTCGTCAATCTATGCTTCAATTCCTGAAAACTCCTCACATTTATCAGTCCATTCAAATCTCGTTTCCTTTTTTAATAAATGTGTCAACGGCGTTGCTATTGCCGAAAACCCTTCCACGAAACGACAATAATATCCAGCCAAACCTAGAAAACTTCGAACCTCTATTACCGTCGTTGGTCTCGGCCATTTCATTACCATCTCAATTTTTGTTGGATCTACTGGGAGTCCTTCCCTAGAGATCACATGTCCAAGAAATGTTACTCGATTGAGCCAGAATTCGCACTTGCTAAACTTAGCATACAGTGCATTCTCTCTTAATGTTTGCAACACTCTACTCAAGTGAAATTCATGCTCCCCTAGGCTCTTTGAGTACACCAATATATCGTCTATAAAAATGATCACGAATTGATCTAAGAATTCCTTAAACACCCAATTCATTAAGTTTATAAAGGCAGCAGGGGCATTCGTCAATCCGAACGGCATTACTGTAAATTCATAATGTCCATACCTCATCCTAAATGCCGTCTTCGGTATATCCTCCTTCCTAATTCTCAACTGATGATACCCGTTCTCAAATCAATCTTAAAGAACACCGAAGCCCCTTGTAATTGATCGAACAAATCATCAATCCTCGGCAAGGGATACTTATTTTTTATTGTCACCTGATTCAGCTGCCTGTAATCTATACATAACCTTAACGATCCATCTTTCTTCCTTACAAATAATATTGGCGCTTCGAACGGAGACGTACTCGGACGAATAAATCCCTTGTCTAACAACTCTTGCATTTGCACCTTTAGCTCCTTTAACTTCGACAACGATATTCTATAAGATGCCTTTGAGATTGACTCAGTTCCGGATGCCAACTCGATTACAAACTCTACTTCTCTTTCTGGTGGTAATTCCGGCAATTCCTGAGAAAACACATCGAGATATTCGCATACCACGGCTATATCCTCTAGCCTCGGCTCCTCAGCCGTTGAATCAACTATAGCTGCTAGAAATCCTTGACACCCTTCATTCAACAACTTAGTCATTTCTAGCGACGAAATCCATGGAATTGAGGATCCTCCTCAATTTCAGACAAATTTGAACTCCGGATGTCCAACAGGATTAAATTGGATCACCCTACTATTGCAATCCATTACGGCCCTCTATTTAGACAGCCAATCTATACCTATTATCACATCGAAATCATACATAGCTAGAACCGCTAAATCAATCATTTCCTCCCTATCCCCAATCACAATCTTACAATTCGAATACCCCAATGAGACTACCATCTTATCATTCAAGGGAGTCGTCACGCATAACCCAATATCAAGCAATTGCGGTTCCATTTCAATCAATTCAACAAATTGCGCAGATAAAAACGAATGTGACGCCCCAGGGTCAAATAAAGCATACGCAGCATGGTTGCACAGAGAAACCGTACCTGTGACAACCCCCGGCACGTTCTCAATTTCTCTTCTGGTCATGGCGTACACTCGTCCTTACGCCTGTGGCCTATTCTGATTTGATGTTTGGACCGCTCCTGTCTGGTTCCTATTCCGAGGTAGCGGCAACGCAGGCGACCTATTTTGCCTGAGATTAGGACAAAATCTTATGTGGTGACCAAATCCACCACACCCAAAACATGCTCCGCCTCGGATTGGATAAGGTCCATTTCCATGCCTTTCTCCACATACCCTACATGGACCATTTTGATTACGGGTCGGCTTCCCTATATTCCTTCTAATAGGAGGGATAAAACGTCTATTACTCGACATCGGCCTCTTCCTAAGATTACAATTGTCCCTATCCTGGACAAACCTCGACCCAGAAGTGGCAACCCTATCTACCTGATCCCGCTCAAGAATCTGAGCCTTATCAAATATTTCCTCATAAGTCCTCAGATTCACCAATAACAACTGGCTGCGAAGGTTAGTGTTGACACCTAAATTTTGCCTAGTCATTTAGGGTTTAATTGCGTAAAAAATTAGGGATTAATTTTTAACCCCTAAATGAAAATATTTTCATCAAATTAATTGGCATGTAGACAATAGGTGCATTTGCATTAATAGGGCCTGTTAGAACTTATTTTCCTTGTTTATTTTCGAAAATTTAATTAAAAAATTCTTTAAAAAATTTTTAGTTAAATAATTAATTTTAAAAAAAAAAGGGAGAGAGGCCAGCGTTGAATTATTCAACGCTGACCCACTGCACTTTGCCGTGCGCTGACCATCTTCTTCTCCCCAGTGTTATGCAACGCTTTGGGGAAGGGAAGAAGGCAGCAGCAAAAAGCGGGGCAGCGACAGAAGCCAAAAGAGAAAAAGCAGAGGGGGCAGAAGAACAGAGGATGAGACCGAGAGTTCCGAGGGAGAGAGTTCCGAGAGAGAGAGTTCCGAGGGAGAGAGCTCGAGAGAGCTAAAGGGGGGAACGCAGAAGCCAGAACGGGGGGACCGAGCGAGAAACACCGAGGAGAGAACAGAGAGAGAGAGCAAAAAGAGCCAGTCCGAGAAGAATAGAGAGAGAGAGCGAGAAAGAAAAAACAAGGGGAAAGAAGGAACGGAGAGGGAGTTGAAGAGGAACCGGAGAGGTCCGAGGCTTGCCCGCTCGCCGGAGGTTCGCCCGAACCGCTGCCGAATCCCCCCAACCGTAACGCTTCGCTCCGGTCGGCTGCGAACCAGGTGGGTCTCTCTCGGCCTTCCCCTGTTTCGGTCTCCCTCTCCTGCCTCTCGGGTGCCGGGCACACCGAGTCTATTCGGTGGTCGCTCGGCACCATAAGATGAGGAAAATGTTTCTTTGACCTCCAGGATGTATTATTGAACGATTTCCATAAAAGAAAACCTTCGAATCTCGCTAAAATCCACTTGGAAACCCTCAGTTTTAGGCGCATCCCACCCGTTCGATGAAATGCCCGAATGAAAACCGAAACTGAAGTCACCGTGTCGACCCGTAAAAATCTTAGATTCACATTTGTTCGCCCCGAGGTTGATGTTTGGTGACTGCTGCTGTGTTGTTTTGTTTTTTGTTGTAGCATCTTTGTCGTGTATCCGAGTGAGCCATCGAGGAAACCTCCGCTAGAGACGCCATTCCCGTCGTTGGGTCGACGCCCGCGATTAGAGGCCACCTTAGTCAGTCTCTCTCTCATTGTCCCATCTTTGTTGTGTGTATGTGTGTCCATTATATCGCTAAAAAGATTTTAGCCGATGAAAGATGTTCTAACCGGAAAATGAGTTTGAGTTTTGGGTTGCCGACAGGGAGATGCGGTTCTGAGGTGCGGTTCTTCTCTAAGTCGTCGACGTGGTCACCAGAGCGTCGTCCGACGGTGACGGCATAGGCCGGCGTCTGCAGTTGGTGCTGGCGGCCCGAGCTGACGGCCGGCTGTGGGTGATCACGGCGTGGTCGACTGAAGAAGAAGAAGACTCGGTGAAGAACAGTAAGAAGCAAAGGGCATAAGCATTCTGGGCAAAAGATACGAAGGAGGGGATGAAGAATAAAAAATATATAGAAAAAGAAAAATAAAAAAAGGAGAAAAGAAAAGAAAAAAGGGGAAAATAAAAAAAAATCAGAAAAGAAAAAGAAAAAAATGGATCCTGGGCGGGTCAGAGAGAGTCGGGTCAGGTGTCGGGCGGATCGGGTCAGGGGACCCGGTCTGGAGTTCTTATTTTATTATTAAAAATATTAAAATATTCAAATATTCAAAAAAATATTAAAACCTTAAAAAAATTCAGAAAATTCAAAAACATTAAAAAAATTCAGAAAAATTCGAAAAAAATTTCAAAAAATCCAGAAAATTAGGAAATGTTCAGAAATCAGTTTTGGGCTTAATTCCACTAGATTTTAGATTAAAATACTCAAAAAAACGAAAAATAAGAAAAACTCTCTAAAAAAATTCTCAAAAATCAGATAAGCCATTAGGGCTTTATCTTAGGGCTTTTGATTGCATTTTCTTTTTTAGAGACGATGCTAGGTCGTTGGTTGTTTATTTTCTTTATGATTATCTAGTTGCGCACTTTTAATACATTGATTGTTATTTTTTATGTTTAGAACGGTTATGTGGAATTTTAACTTTGTCGATAGGTTGCCCGGTACGTTAATTAGCGAGTGATCAAGTTTAGGTACCGAAAGGGCACTAGTAAATCGCTAGTGTAATCAAGTCCCCGAATTTTGGAATCTCTGGTTTTCGCACGCATCGAGACGATGCTCCCGCGTCTCGATTAGGGTTTCTAGCCGACCCTTGATCATGGCTAGTGGCGACTCCAATCGAATGTGTAAATTAGACAATTCTCGTCGCGTGAGGTATGAGGCTCGGGAGTGTCTCGGTCCTTGGCAAATACCTCTTGGCCTAAATCCGATCGATTCGGGTAGGTTGCAATAGCTTGGCGACTCCACTGGGGAATTGAGGACTTAGGCCTAGTATATCTTGATTGTTTGTTAACTAACGTGGTCTTATGGCAGCGTATCGTGAAGGCTAAGATAAGTCCGCTAACAAAGTGTTAAATGATCTTGTAGGTTGGGAGTTATTAGGGGTGGAGTAATTGTTGACCCTTTGTTTTGTAGGTTCGGAGTTTGGGAATGAATGTTTTTCTCTTTCAAACTCTTGAAGTGCTTTGTTTATAAACTGTTGTGCATGCTTTAAATGTTTTAGCACTACACTGTTGCACACACAACCATGCTGCCGGACCTGGGCTGCACTAGGAATGTTTAGGATGGTATTGAGTTGGATACGACTTCGATCGCGAGGCCGCGTAGTAGAGGTTGCCCAACTCAATCCCGAAAGCTTCTTTCTTGGTGTCAAGAATGCTTACCTTTGCCCGTGAGGCCGCGTCGCATCGAGGTATCATTCTTGACCGAGCCGGAGTTACGAGGACTTGGCTTAGTGCGCGAGGCTGCAACTAGTCATCCCACCCTCGTAACTCCATTTTATTAAGCCCGCTACAGTAGAAGTCCAGTCGCACGTTACATTTGCATGTTTGTGTGATTAAAAGTTTGTCATCCACTGTAAGTATGGTTTCTCTCTTTATCTGTTCACTTTTAGTTGAAACTTTCATTTTTGAAATTCGTGGAAATCAATCGAATGCCCTAGGTGATCTAATCTTATAATTGAAAATTTTAGGCAATCACTCTTGACCGTAAACCTTGAGCATAAATCTCAAAACACCTTTGATTTAGCCCTACCAAAACAAATGGTTTTGTCTAAACTTTCAGTTGTAGGCTTAAAATCGCATTTTTAGTGAAGAAATTCTTTCAAGTCAAGATTGCATCTTGGGGCATAAAATTGAAATCACATTTTCAATAAAATTCTTTTTTGTTCACATTTCGAAATCAAAATTCAAATCACTTTTTGTGTATTAATTTTTTAAAATAGGAATCACCTCATTTTTGCAAAAGTAAAATCATAAATCAGTCTTTCAAAATTAATGCCGCATTTTGCGATGAAACTTTTGGAATAAAAAGGGCGCTCGATTGATAGCCGCGATTTGATCTTTTAATGATGTCTCCACTTACGATGAAATCTTGGTGAAATACTAAATGCCCATAAATAGGAACCATGGGGGCATGTATTGTTGCCTCGCTTTCGTCATAAGAGGCGGCATAAGTGAAAGATCACTTTTTCATTCACATACTAACGTTGTTTTCTTTTCGCAGGTTATGTGTAACAGTCATCCCTTGGAATTCTCTTGCTTAATCATGCAAGGAGCCGAAGTTTAGAGTTAGAACGTGAATTGCTTGTTTACACTCATCTATTCAAAAGTTTCTCGAACTTCATCCCTCTATTACCATTTGGAATTGCGTTTTCCATTTTGGGTTTTAATATGAACCCAATCGATGTTTTTGAAAATCATGCGACTCACGTCTTTGAGTAGTGAGATTCTAATTTGTGGCATTGTTCTTTGAAAGTACTTGGAATATTTCAAATTGAACCCCTGAGTTAAGCTTTTATGCTTTACCTTCAAAATGTTTTGAAAAAAAAGAGTTTCAAGAAAGTTTTGCATAAGATTTTATCACTCTGCTTGATCATTTCTCAGGTTGGTATGCAAAAAGATACTTTGAGATGGTAAGGTTGTAATCGTTCCAATAAGAATTTCTCGTGCGACAACTGACTCGTCTATTCATTTTTGTCAAATAGGTAAAATGAATGATTTGTTCGACATTCTCCTCCTCTAAACACTAAAGTTAGGCACTTGGAACTCAAATCAAACGCAACGTGCCATAATCACCAATTGAAGTGCGTCGCAGGAAGCACAAGTGCTCGTGATTTTTGCTGTATTCGGCGGCCAGACTCCAAACAAAAGCCCCCAGGCAAGCATGGTGAAAACATGTGTCAACGAAACTTGATTCGACATAAGGATACACCTCTCACCAAGAGAACATGATCGAAGCATTTGCTTCGGCACAAAAGAAATAATGGAGGGTGATTAAAGACCCGCCGGCCATACAGGATGAAGTTGCATATGGCTAAATCATTTGGCTCAATATGAAGCACCAAATTATTGGGACAAATCTTTCTCTCCTCCAAGCAAGCATAATATGCAAAACAACGCCTCTTGCCAACAAATCACGACAAGACATCCAATTTAGCGTGGAAGGATGTATCGTTCCTACATTGAGTCCAATTTAGTGTGGAGATAACCCGTCCTATTTCCTTTTCTTGCAGAGTGATGATTGGAGCAGATCACTCAAGGGGCAACAACTACCATTCATGAAGTATGATGAAATAGAATAAAAAATGTGTTTGATCATGGTGACGACGTTTCCAACTAAAAAACGTGAGGAGGCAGAATCATCCATATCGGCATAAAAGGATTTGTATCGTTCCTAAATTAGCTCAACCAAGAATGGAAATGACTTGGGTCATCTCTCATTTCGCAGATAGAGAAATGTATGGGGGAAAGCATCCACGAAGCAATGCCCTCAAACGTCGAAGCAGGGAGTATCCCTCTCCTTTAGTCTCTAACAATCACTTGGAATTAGTGAATTCGATGGCATTGGAAAGGCCAATATGGGAACAAGATTTTCAAGATAACTTGGAAATAATGATCCTCATTTAAATTTTTCAAACTTCATATGAAAATAACAGGAATTGAATTTTGTGAATTATCCCGCGAATGAAATAAGGACCGCAAGGCCAATTTTCATGCATTTCGAGTCACTTTAGGTTATTTGTATTATGAATATATTGCATACATCCTTTATGTCTGTACTTCTTTTTGATAATGCCGAAAAGTCAAGGTGGAAGAAAGCGGATGAAGGGAGTTGCCAAACATACAAGAAGGCAAATTCAAATGAAGGGAGTTGCCAAACATCCAAGAAGGCAAATTCAAATGAAGGGTAAATCGTATCGTTTCCAATTGTCCATTTTAATACAATTTTTGACATGATTCTTTTTTCCTTTGATAAGAAGCATCAAAGACTTGAAGGACAAATGCAAACGAGGGGTAATGTTGTATCGTTCCCAATTTTTCAATCCTTAAAGGGTCCTTAATTAACACATTCTTTTTTATTCTTTATAGGTTTACCAAGTCGCCATGACGCAGGTAAGTACCCTTCTCCCAAAATTCAAATGGAAATCAAATGGATAATTTTCATCACAAAGAAAAAGTCTTTGATGGTTTTGAAAAAAAAACAAGCACTAAAGTAGAGACTGAAAAAGCAAGCTCTTCACAAAAATTTTGAATATCATCCTTATTAAAAAATTGTCTTTGTGCTTGGTGAATCATTCATTTTGAATCAAAATTCCCCATGGAGATTAATTTACTCAAATGATCACAACAAAATGAGAGGAGATGTTAATTATGCCAAGCGAGAAACACTTAGGATGAGGAAAGGCAAACCATTTCTAAACACGTCCCGTAAATACTTTGAGAGTTGAGCGAAAAGAAAACCTGTGTTGTTCAAGGACAAGAAATTCATTCGCGAGTAGTATACAGACCAAAATGAAAAGATGCATTTCTTTCATATATCCTACACACTACAGGTGACCATAGTCAAGCCCCTTTGAGCCTTTACATGTGGAGAATTTCTACAAAATACCCCTGTCAAGAACCATCCCACAACGGGACAAATTTGGAGGTTTTGATTGACATTCTTTGGAGGAAAAGATGAGAAAGACTTCTTTTCCCTTATTTGTATTAATCTTTTTGTGGTAACTTCAGGTAAGTCCTTATAGAAGCTTGAAACATCCCAAAATAAAGAGGAGCATTTCTTTCTCTATCCAAACTCTCATACCCTTTGTTCAGCCAAGTTGAGCTTGAATATTCATTTCTAAAGCCCGAATGATGATTATCTCCCTACACTGGGGCAAAGCACGTGATTTATCAAGACAATTGGTACTCATGAGACAATGTAAAAGACATCTCGAAAGTTTTAAAAGCTCAAAAAATGAAAAGAGCAAAAGTCAAATGAAAACTAGGGGGCATGAAAAAGCAGTGTGCCTGGTAAAAGCAAGGTCAATGCCCATTGTAAAAAAAAGTTGCATCAAGAGAAAAATTCTCATGAAAAAAAAGAGAATGTCAAAAGCAAAATGCTTGCAAAGAAAAATCATTGCAAATGCAAAAGTCATTAGAGAAAAGAGCAAAGCTCTTACATTAAAATGATTAGTCAATGGACTTTCAAGACAAGTTAAATTTCAAAAGTCGAGTGCCGTCAAAAAGATTGGATGGTATGGTAATGATGCTATGATAATCACCAACTCCTAAATCCCATTTGAGAATTTCTGAGCCTTTCGAGACTCTCACCGAACTAATATTACAACCATTTCCTAAAGTCTCTTCTGATTGGGATGATTTAAGTGAAAATAAGGACTTTACAAACAAGCTATCGCTTGAAGAAGTGGGGGCAAAGTTGTCTTATCTCATCTTAAGGTTTCTTGACTTGTAAACCTGATGGAGATGCTGATTGAAAATTATTTCATTCCTTAGCCAATAATGCTTATTTGTTGTTGAAACCATGACCAAACCTACATTACGGTCCTTTAAAAGACCTCTTAGATCAGTCAATGTATACTTATTGCGAATGATTCTCGAAGCCTCCGACACTGGTAGTGTGAGGTATATAGAGAGATCATGTTTACTTCCCACATCAATGGATGGGATCAAACAGCCTTTTTGAGAGTATGTGAGAAGTCCTTTCAGACTAAAGAATTCTTGTTTGGCATGCTTAATAGGCTCTCTTCATAAGTTAACATCATTTTGATAAAAGACTTTCTCCTAAGGGAATTTGATGATTAATGATGTCTTTCATACATGAAGGCGATTTTGCAATATTGAAGGATGTTGAATGCTCTCCAAACAATTGAGTCTATCCTAAATTGCTCGTGCAATCAATGCTTTTTCATTGATGATACCATTTTGACATGGCCTCTTGTGATGTTATTTTGCGTGGTACGCATTCGCTACCAAAGCACTTGTTATAACACGTCATGTTAGATGTGCAGATGCCTCCTCGGAATTTCCTCAATTTTTGACAGATATGTTGAGCTCTAACTGCCCGAAACCATTCTTACATGAGAAGTCTTCCCCATATGAGATCATGCTTCCTGAAGGTTTGTGCGTTTATCCTTAAATCACGCAATGCAAAGGTTTATGCATTTATTGCATAACACTATGATTTCAAAAGGTTCTGGGTTTTTCCTTAAACCCTGATTTCACAAGGTTCCAGGTTATTCCTTAAACCCCGATTTCAAAAGGTTCCGGGTCTATCCTTAAACCCCGATTTCAAAAGGTTCCAGGTCTTTTCTTAAATCCCGATTTCAAAAGGTTCCGGGTCTTTCCTTAAATCCCGATTTCAAAAGGTTCCGGGTCTTTCCTTAAACCCCGATTTCAAAAGGTTCCGGGTCTATCCTTAAACCCTAATTTCAAAAGGTTCCGGGTCTTCCCTTAAACCCCGATTTTAAAAGGTTCTGGGTCTTTTCCTAAAATCCTAATTTCAAAAGGTTCCGAGTCTTCCCTTAAACCCCGATTTCAAAAAGTTCTGGGTCTTTTCTTAAACCCTGATTTCAAAATGTTCACAGGCCTATCTTTAAATCATGTTTTTTTTACAACATAAAGTCCTAAGTGAAAACTTTAGGCATTAAAATCCTGAGTGAAAAACAGTAGGTATTTCAAAATCTTGAGTGCAATTTGCCATTCATAGGGTTTTAGTCCCTAGGCAAACCTTCGACGTTCATAAGGTTTTAGCCCCTAGTTGTTCCTTCAAGCTGTTGTTCCTATTGCCGTTCATAGGGTTTTAGCCCCTAGGCGGGATCTTAGCTGTTCACAGGGTTTTAGTCCCTAGGCAAACCTTCGACGTTCATAGGGTTTTAGTCCCTAGGCGTACTTACTAGGTTTTAGTCCCTTCGTCGTTCATAGGGTTTTAGTCCCTAGGCGTACTTGCTGGGTTTTAATCCCTAAACAGAATATTTGACGTTTATAGGGCTTTAGTCCCTAGGCGTTCAGTCTGGGTTTTATTCCCTTTGCCGTTCAATAGGGTTTTAGCCCCTAGGCGGAATCTTTGGCGTTCATAGGGTTTTAGTCCCTAGACGTTCCTTTTGGGTTTTATTCCCTTTGCCGTTCAATAGGGTTTTAGCCCCTAGGCGGAACCTTTGGCGTTCATAGGGTTTTAGTCCCTAGACGTTCTTTCTGGGTTTTATTCCCTTTGCCGTTCAATAGGGTTTTAGCCCCTAGGCGGAATCTTTAGCGTTCATAGAGTTTTAGTCCCTAGGCGTTCCTTCTGGGTTTTATTCCCTTTGCCGTTCAATAAGATTTTAGCCCCTAGGCGGGATCTTAGCTGTTCACAGGGTTTTAATCCCTAGGTGGAATTTCCGACGTTTACAGGGTTTGAGTCCCTAAATGTCAATACAGAGTCCTTTTCTTTGCACGGTGAGCTTTTGCAGCCCGGACCATCCTTTCGACCTGGCGAGCTTTTGTAGCCCAGAGTCCTTTTCCTTGCACGGTGAGCTTTTGCAGCCCGGAGCACCCCTTTAGACCTGGCGAGCTTCCGCAGCCCAGAGTTTTTTTCTTTGCACGGTGAGCTTCTGCAGCCCGGAGCACCCTTACTGACTTGGCGAGCTTTCGCAACCCAGAGTTTTTTTCTTTACACAGTGAGCTTCTGCAGCCCGGAGCACCCTTATTGACCTGGCGAGCTTTCGCAGCCCAGAGTCTTTTTCCTTGCCCGGTGAGCTTCTGCAGCCCGGAGCATCCCTTCGACCTGGCGAGCTTTTACAACCCAGAGTCCTTTTCTTTGCACGGTGAGCTTCTGCAGCTAGGAGCATCCCTTCGACCTGGTGAGCTTTCGCAGCCCAGAGTCTTTTTCCTTACCCGGTGAGCTTCTGCAGCCCGCAGCATCCCTTCGACCTGGCGAGCTTTTGCAGCCCAGAGTCCTTTTCTTTGCACGGTGAGCTTCTGCAGCCAGGAGCATCCCTTCGACCTGGCGAGCTTTCGCAGCCCAAAGTCTTTTTCCTTGCCCGGTGAGCTTTCGTAGCCCAAAGTACCATATCGACCTGGCAAGCTTTCGCAGCCCAGAGTTTCCTTCTTTACATAGCAAGACTTCAGTCGAAGGCCCGTTCTTACACAGTATGGCTTCCTTTTCGGTCAAAGTCCGTTCTTACACGGTACGACCTCTTCATTGATCCTAGAGCTCGTTCTTACACAGTATGGCTTCCTTTTCGGTCAAAGCCCGTTCTTACACGGTATGACTTTCTTCTTGGTCGAAACCATTCTTACATGGTAAGACCTTGTCGAATAAAAGGATTTTCCTTTTGGATAGTATCCGTGAAAAAAAAAAACACCCCCATGCCTCAAGCATTGTGCCATCCCATGCCTTCCCTCAATAAAATTTAGGTGTCTTTTGTCTTTAAATGGAACTTCTTCGAACTCCCTTTCAAAGAGGGGCAGCTGTTGACACCTAAATTTTGCCTAGTCATTTAGGGTTTAATTGCGCAAAAAATTAGGGATTAGTTTTTAACCCCTAAATGAAAATATTTTCATCAAATTAATTGGCATGTAGACAATAGGTGCATTTACATTAATAGGGCCTTTTAGAACTTATTTTCCTTGTTTATTTTCGAAAATTTAATTAAAAAATTCTTTAAAAAAATTTTAGTTAATTAATTAATTTTAAAAAAAAGGGGAGAGGGGCCAGCGTTGAATTGGCCCACTGCACTTTGCCGTGCGCTGACCATCTTCTTCTCTCCAGTGTTATTCAGCGCTTTGGGGAAGGGAAGAAGGCAGCAGCAAAAAGCGGGGCAGCGACAGAAGCCAAAAGAGAAAAAACAGAGGGGGCAGAAGAACAGAGGATGAGACCGAGAGTTCCAAGGGAGAGAGTTCCGAGAGAGAGAGTTCCGAGGGAGAGAGCTCGAGAGAGCTAAAGGGGGGACCGCAGAAGCCAGAACGGGGGGACCGAGCGAGAAACACCGAGGAGAGAATAGAGAGAGAGAGCGAAAAGAGCCAGTCCGAGAAGAATAGAGAGAGAGAGCGAGAAAGAAAAAACATGGGGAAAGAAGGAACGGAGAGGGAGTTGAAGAGGAACCGGAGAGGTCCGAGGCTTGCCCGCTCGCCGGAGGTTCGCCCGAACCGCTGCCGAATCCCCCCAATCGTAACGCTTCGCTCCGGTCGGCTGCGAACCAGGTGGGTCTCCCTCGGCCTTCCCCTGTTTCGGTCTCCCTCCCCTACCTCTCGGGTGCCGGGCACACCGAGTCTATTCGGTGGTCGCCCGGCACCATAAGATGAGGAAAATGTTTCTTTGCACCTCCAGGATGTGTTATTGAACGATTTCCATAAAAGAAAAACTTCGAATCTCACTGAAATCCACTTGGAAACCCTCAGTTTTAGGCGCATCCCACCTGTTCGACGAAATGCCCGAATGAAAACCGAAACTGAAGTCATCGTGTCGACCCGTAAAAATCTTAGATGCACATTTGTTCGCCCCGAGGTTGATGTTTGGTGACTGCTGTTGTGTTGTTTTGTTCTTTGTTGTGGCATCTTTGTCGTGTATCCGAGTGAGCCATCGAGGAAACCTCCGCTAGAGACGCCATTCCCGTCGTTGGGTCGACGCCCGCGATTAGAGGCCACCTTAGTCAGTCTCTCTCTCATTGTCCCATCTTTGTTGTGTGTATGTGTGTCCATTGTATCGCTAAAAAGATTTTAGCCAATGAAATATGTTCTAACCGGAAAATGAG
Organism: Syzygium jambos; assembly: GCA_031216235.1. Lineage (NCBI taxonomy): Eukaryota > Viridiplantae > Streptophyta > Magnoliopsida > Myrtales > Myrtaceae > Syzygium > Syzygium jambos. Next base: position 14,977,594 of record CM062221.1, read on the forward strand.
TTTGAGTTTTGGGTTGCCGACGGGGAGATGCGGTTCTGAGGTGCGGTTCTTCTCTAAGTCGTCGACGTGGTCACCAGAGCATCGTCCGGCGGTGACGGCGTAGGCCGGCATCCGCAGTTGGTGCTGGCGGCCCGAGCTGACGGCCGGCTGTGGGTGATCACGGCGTGGTCGAATGAAGAAGAAGAAGACTCGGTGAAGAACAGTAAGAAGCAAAGGGCAGAAGCATTCTGGGCAAAAGATACGAAGGAAGGGGATGAAGAATAAAAAAAATATAGAAAAAGAAAAATAAAAAAAAGGAGAAAAGAAAAGAAAAAAGGGGAAAATAAAAAAAATCAGAAAAGAAAAAGAAAAAAATGGATCCTGGGCGGGTCAGAGAGAGTCGGGTCAGGTGTCGGGCGAATCGGGTCAGGGGACCCGGTCCGGAGTTCTTATTTTATTATTAAAAATGTTAAAATATTCAAAAATTCAAAAAAATATTAAAACCTTAAAAAAATTCAGAGAATTCAAAAACATTAAAAAAATTCACAAAAATTCCAAAAAATTCCAAAAAAATCCAGAAAATTAGGAAATGTTCAGAAATCAGTTTTGGGTTTAATTCCACTAGATTTTAGATTAAAAAACTCAAAAAAATGAAAAATGAGAAAAACCCTCTAAAAAAATTCTCAAAAATCGGATAAGCCATTAGGGCTTTATCTTAGGGCTTTTGATTGCATTTTCTTTTTTAGAGACGATGCTAGGTCGTTGGTTGTTTATTTTCTTTATGATTATCTAGTTGCGCACTTTTAATACATTGATTGTTATTTTTTATGTTTAGAACGGTTAGGTGGAATTTTAACTTTGTCGATAGGTTGCCCGGTATGTTAATTAGCGAGTGATCAAGTTTAGGTAACGAAAGGGCACTAGTAGATCGCTATTGTAATCAAGTCCCCGAATTTTGGAATCTTTGGTTTTCGCACGCATCGAGACGATGCTCCCGCGTCTCGATTAGGGTTTCTAGCCGACCCTTGATCATGGCTAGTGGCGACTCCAATCGAATGTGTAAATTAGACAATTCTCGTCGCGTGAGGTATGAGGCTCGGGAGTGTCTCGGTCCTTGGCAAATACCTCTTGGCCTAAATCCGATCGGTTCGGGTAGGTCGTGACAGTCAGCTTTCAACCCATCCTGAAATCTTCGCGCCTTGTCCTTGGGATGTTCTACCATCCTAGGTGAAAATTTATATAGTTTAGCAAATTTCGCCTCATATTGATTTACCATCATCTGGCCTTGGCGGAGTCTCATAAACTCTGCTAGTTTCCTTTCCCTAACGCTTGCCGAGAAATAATTTTCATAAAAATTCTCGATAAAAGCAGCCCAAGTTCGAGCTGTACCTTTTGGAAATATCCTATCCCTAGTGGCCTGCCACCAATCATTCGCGTTGTCCTGCAATTGATATACAGCTAGGGTTACTTTCTCATTCCTAGTGTACCCCAACACCTCAAAGGCTTCCTGTAGTTTCTCTACCCACCATGGTGCAGCCTTAAGATCGCCTCTACCATTAAACTTAGGAGGCTTTAACTTCAAAAACTGCTTCACTAATTAGTGCATTTGCCTATTCATATTCGCTTGGCCCTGCCCTTGATTCCCATTATTATTATTGGCAGTAGCGGCCACAGCGGCCACAGCGGCCTCGGCAGCTTGGGCAATAGTAGCAGTTCTCTCCTAAGTCTGCCGTCCTATCAAATTACCAATCTCTTCTAGGGTCTTTATGACGGCATCCATTCTTGGATCTACGGCAGGTCGAGCTCGTGAGCTAGACGGACCCCCAGTTCCTCTACCTTGAGAACTCATCCTCACGATTTCTACCACTCAACTACCTGCTACAATTCTACTCAGAAATTAGAAACCTAGGCTAACTATGTCAGTTTAGCCCTAGGCAGTGAATTAACACCACAATTCACTCAACAGGTAATCAATCAACACGGCACAAGGCCACAATCAATAGGGTCTGTGCACTTACCTCAGGTCCAGATGCGCCTGCATTTCAATCATTACAGCAATCAATTCACCCGATCAATCACAACAAATAATCATGGAGGTACGTGTAGCTTATTCCATCCAATAATTCGCTAAGGTCTCCCTAAATCACTACCCCAGGATTTCTGCTTCTTATCACTCCAGACTTCGACCAACTTAGATCGAGCGGTCCTCGCTCTGATACCAAATCAACACATGATTTCACGCCCTAAACCCCATCGAGTTCATGGCATCCCTTCTCTAGTCGAATATTGCGACGTCCCAGAAAATCGCCGACCTCATTTCATTTTATCAGAGAGTTAAAACAACCAGCGAAAGCCACAAATACCCAGACAATAAATGACTAGGGTACAACGGAGAATAAACATTCAATACTTATCCAACTTTATACAATATCCACCGTATACAACCCATACCATAATTTACATGCACACTGAGTATCCTACACCACCGACGTTCAAAAAGATTAGCAGCCTGGGTATACCCTATCTTCAAAAATGGAACATTCTAAAAGAGTTACTATGACCTTAAAACTATCCCTGACGCCTGCTAGACGGTGTCCACTCCGATTTTGTCTCCCCGGAATCTAAGTCTGAATCCCTCTGAACCTTTTGCTTGTCTGTTGGGTACTCTACCACGTTATGGTCGATGTGCATCGATATCCCAACGCTGCGGCGGTGGAGGAAGATTCATTGCTCAGGCTGGGGTTCTGAAATTGTTGGTTGAAACAACCATGAGATCACATCTCAATAAGCATACACCCTAAACCTAACCTTGGCTATCACGTACCTCTAGACAATCACGACAAACAATCACACTCAGCTATTACACCGTAGGTACATAATCAATACTTATTTGGACCTTTCCAGCGTGCCACTTGCACGTTAGTCACAATAACACCATTACACTCACATGCATGTTCTAATTACATTTCATGCATTTATTCCGATCTCATCACATCTTTTCCACAGCACTTGCCAGTGACCCACGTAATGGTACCGCCTCAGGTTCACTGTGACCATCTCATAACAACACTTCAAGATCCGCGTAATGGTACCGCCTCAAGCCATGTATCTTGCTCGCGTAGTGGTACCGCCTCAAGCTCAACATCTGTCACCTAGTGCACAACCCGCATAATGGTACCACTTCAGGCTGGCTATATTCACAATACTTCTCGGCCCATATAATGGTACCGCCTCAGGCCATGTATCTTGCTCGCGTAATGGTACCGCCTTAGGCTCAACACCTACCACCTACTACACAATCCACGTAATGATACCGCCTCAGGTTGACAGTTTTTCAGTAATACCGGGCATCTTCCCGCGCAGTCGTACCACCTCAGGACGGATCAATTCCCCGCGTAATGATACCGCCTCAGAGATTTCCATTATCACACGTACCGCACCACACACGCTTTCTCACTCGTTCACATGCTCAACACTCACACGCCAACATATTGGCCATTCACACTTGGCCCGTGCACGCATCAAACCATGCATTTTTCATGCTCAATAAGCATCCAACACGGCCAATTGACAATCAATTCAATTCGGCCCGAGCGTGCACATAACAAAGCATATTTCAATCCATCAAATCACGGTACAATAAACACACAAGGCCACTCACGGGCCCACAAACACAGCCACGTTCATAGGCAAAAATTCGACATTTCCAAGCTCATTTCAAACCATATTAAACACCACAATCCAGCCACACTACCACACACCAAACCGACACCATTTGTCCTTAAATCGAGCCCTAAGCTCATCAATTCCATCCCGTAACGTCCGACACTCTATTCAGTCTCGCTCCAGCCTCGAAACATCCTCATTTCATCCTCAAATCAACTCATTTAACACACATTCAAGCATAAATTCCAGTCACGAGGGCAGCAACTATTTAACCTCGACAGCCCCACCATTTCGCTCATAAAAATGAACATTCATAGAATCAGGGTAAATCTAGGCAGTTTATACAGTGACCGAAATCCCATCAAAATAAATAGTAAACGAACTCCAAAAATTCTAAATTTTGGATATATCATAAAAAACATCTTGATAAACATTTCTTATGAAGAATACGAAATCCGGTTTAATCTGCAACCATGCTTTTTCGTCCCTCGAAACCAGACCAAAATCAGTTCGCTCTAACAGACTGTTTTGTCCTCAAAATACATTTCTTTCAACACACAAATCACCTTAAAAAGCTTTGAAATTTTTATATGTCATAGAAATGAAAGTCACCAACAACTTTTGTGAAGGAAGTTTATTGAAAATAGATCTGGAAAATTTTATAAAAATTTGGCAAGATAAGAAGGTCGGGATGAACAGTGTTCCGGGCGGTTTAAGACGGTCTAAAAATGGGTTTTCGTATGACCCAAATGGCCTCCAAAAATTCCAAATGTAAAATATGTTATACTTCAAGATGTTGGGAGCAACTTTCATGAAGAAAACTTTCTCAAATTCGGTCCACAAAATTCTCCACAAAAATAGCAAATCGGATGGGTACAGTAGTCACGAATCTGAGTTTTGAACTAAACAACCAAGATTCAAGTTCTAGCTCACACCCATGGATCTCCAACCCACAAAACTCATTCCCAGATGTCTAATCCAGCATGCAACAGCCACTAACAGCCATGATCATCCACCAATAACCACGATCAGCACACTAATCAACCTTTAAACTGGCCTAAACCGCGTCTAAACGAGTTCGTTAATACCCGATATACTAAATAGGGTTTAGAGGGCGACTTACCCGAACTCTAGGCTAACTTGGCTAGAGCGGAAAGGGGGAACGGCTGGTCGGCGGCTCACGGCACCACACGGCGGTGGCTAGCAGTGTACGGCGACGGCGACGAGCGGCGTCCTTGGCGGGTGGCGACGATCACGGTGAGGGGAGGGGCTAGCTGGTTCGGCCGGGAAGAGGGGGAGAGGGAGTGAGCGGAGAGAGGTGAGAGAGAGAATGAGGAGAGAGAGAGGGCTTTGGGCTTAAATAGTCAAACCAATAATTTAGGGGCCAAAATGACCATCTTGCCCTTGTCTTACAAATCAAATCGACGGTCAAGCTTTGATCTTATCTTGAGATCGACGGCCCGGATCGAATCTTTCCCAAAAATATCCAAGGGCAATTTGGAAATTTCATAAAATTCCAAGGGTAAAATTGTCCAACTCAAAATTTATGGCAAAATGACCAAAATTCCCTTTCCCTTTAAAACTTTCCCTTTATAAACTTCCAAGGGTAAAATGGTCACTTTTTCATTTTCTTGTCGAAATTGAATTTTTCTGAAGGATTCGGGAAAATCCAAAGCTGTACGTTCCAACCACAACATCGTCCTAATGCCCCATCGTAACTTCCTAATTTTCCGATATCCAAATTGGACTCTAATTAATAATTAAATTTTATTAAACGTAACTCGAGCGTTTCTCAAACTAAGGGGCGGCTTTTTGGGGAAATTCGCATATTCGACCCGTGACTGATAATAAATTGAGTCACGTGCAAGTTCATTCGGCTCGTGACGACTTCGGTTATCATGTAATCACAAGGTTTGATCGCTAGTTTTGTCGAGCACGATCGTTCGGTATAGTTCTCGATCGTTCGTCAATTCATTTCGTGGTCAAACGGAATCACCCGTGATCCACTCGTATGACAGTGACGAATCGGCCCATAACTACCCCAAGATTGGCCTACATTGGCTCAAAATGTCACAATCAATTCACGATCGAATTTTCTTTAGTCGCACGAATTTAAATCCCTTATTAGCCTTTCCCTAATGGTTAGTATCCCAGGAATGATCAGTTCCGGACAAGAACTAACTATAAGTACGCTCATAAAACCAAGCATTTCATAAATCCCAAATGGGCAAATTTTAGGATGTCACATAATCCAATTGGGGGCTCAACGGTTCTTGACTCGAAATCAATCAAAATGGTTGCCTTATATTCTTCTAGTGTAGGTACCATCTCGTGCTTGCCCAATTAAAATGTGGTAGTGGTAACTTCCTAGAAATGGGATAATGCTTGAATTAAGCTTACTTGGTACTCCAGGTTGATGAGCTTGAACAAATACCCTAGCCTTTTCCTTACATATGCTTTGTTGTCCTTTGTCATGTCTACCCACCATGCCAAAAGCTCCTTCCTTGGAATTAGAATGACTTGTATGTCTAGTTTCCCTATTTCAATCTAAAGCACATAAAAGAAATTGATTATGATTCACCATGGATTACCGATTGATTTTAATGCATCCATTTCAATTATATGTCCTTTTAAGGTAAGACATAGGTAAAATACACTTGCATGCCTAGAAAGTAATGCAAATGTCATTTTGAGTCCATTTAAACCTTAAAAGAGTATATATTTGAGATCATGGACAAATTCAATGTGTGATGTAAATGCCCATTCTGTCATACTCCATTTAGACCATAAAGTTCTAAACTATGGTTTACAACTTCGAATACATTGAAATGAACGAATAAGCACTTGAATTACATGGAAAATCTACCATGGACTTATACATTTCATCTAACAATGAAAGAATGGTCAAATGGAGTATGACACCCTAATCATGCATTCTAATATGAAAGGGCATTTAGACCAAGCATTGAATGTCATTTAGACATTTTTTTGAAAATGAGCCAACTAACATGCATAATTGTAAAAGAATGGAATGGAACGATGCTTGCTTATCAGGACATTTTTTATTGGTTTTTGGTATACCAATCACAAAGACAAATGAATGCAACTAGTGAAGTGATGCCTAAAGGGTAGGATATGCTAAAAGCTCAAGGTTATCACCTTAATGGACAAGGGATTCCATTCTAATAGGCAATCGACCCAAAGTAATGGAATATTATTCCATCTCGGTGATCGGTATTGCATTTAAACGATCTCATGAGCAATCAGCTCATAGTTTCGCTTAAACACATACCTCCTAAGGGTAATCTTAAATGTAGTCGGGATTGGACCACGAGTAGTGTGTACTAATAGTGTAGTGCTAAAGCAATTTAAAAACATGCATAGTAATTAATGACCAAACAGCACTTCTAAAATTCATTCAAACCACGTTCAATCCCAACACCATCCTGAAAAACAAAGGTTAACAAAGACTACACCCCTTATATCATCCGCCTGCAAAACCATTTAACACTATCGTTAACAGGACATACATGAGATCCTTGCAAGCACCAAACATATGCGTATCGTTCTATCTAGGCCTAAGTCCACTTAGAAAAGGTTCTTCCCCAGTGGAGTCACCAAGACTATCGTGTCGTGCTTTTTTCAGGCTTTCGGGGTTTACACGCTAAGGAGGTATTTCTATGTAAGGGTCTCTCCCAGACCATACCTCACGTGATAACAGATGGTAATTTTCTATTTAGTCTAAATTCTTGATTTTGGAGTCGCCACTAATCATTAGTGTAGGTTGACTAGAAACTTAATCGGGGTACAGGAGAAATACCACGATTCTACGAACTAGAGATTCTGAGTATGAGGACTTGGTTACGCTAATGATCCCAAATGAGGATCCCTAACGCCCTTTCGGTACCTAAGAATGATGCGATGTCTAATGTGTCATGCAAATTTCCGAAGCTTACCCACTAATTCTATCCATTCTATTCACGAAAAAATCAATCAAGAATTAAATGCATAATCAATGTCAATCAAATCAATCAATCCTAAATGGTCTCTAAAATTGAAAATCAATCAAAACATCTAAACTCTAATGAAGCCCTAGAAGCTTATTTATTTCATGATTTGCATTTTTAGAGTTTTTTTGGATTATAACCCCTGAATTTGAGATTTTCTAAAATACCACTTGGGCACTTCAAAAAATTCAAATTTCACTTTCTAAAGTTGGCCACAGTATTTTTGAACCATTCTGTGAATTTTTGAAATTTTTAATTTTCTTTTTCGAAAATTGAATTTTTGAGAATTTCATTAATCGAGAATTGATTTTTATGATTTTCTGAAAATTTTTATTAATTTTCCAATTTTTTAATTTTTTTTTTTAGATTTTTTCTGAATTTTTTTTACATTTTTCGAATTTTTCATTTGTATTTTCTGAATTTTTATGAATTTTCTGAAATTTTTTTTGAATTTCCTGAAAATTTTTATTTTTTTGTGAATTTCTTATTTTTCTCGATTTTTCAAATTTTTTCAAATTTTTTTTCTTTTTTATGAATTTTTTTGAATTTTTTAGTGATTTTCAATTTTTTTATATATTTATTTAAAATTTCCTACTGAGAAAATGAATTGGATCGGCCCGGTTCAACCCGGTTCGGTTGAGCCGAATCGAGTGTCGCCGGCGCCGGCACCAGTTGTCTTCCCCAATGAGCACAACACCTAAAAACGGCGCCGTTTAATGCCTTTTCCATTAAGGCATTACATCGACCACCTAAGGTGCACAATCCCAAACTTACAGTTCTCAAGGCCATGACTTTGAGCTCATCGCCAACAATCTTCCGGCGACTATTTCGCCATTTCTTTTGATCCATTATCAAGTTCATGTCGTTTTTTATCGAACTAGACTGACTGGATGTCCGTCGGGCCATCATCAGCTAACGAAAATCTAGTCGGAAAAACCTAAATCATCACTAATGTAAGCTAACATTCTCAGACCTCAAATGACTAATCTAATCGTCCTAGCCATCTGACGATTCAAAACATCAAACAAGGATTAAGGGAGGCTAACTTGAGTGGCTTAAGGCTAGAGTGGCACTCCGGCGAGGTCCTTCAAGCTCCAGCAAGGTGGTCAAATACATGGCCGACTTGGTTTATACATGTTTAATGGCCAAAAATGCAATCAAACAACACAAAATGTGATCAGGAATATGTTTTAAACATCAAAATGCGAAAAAAAATCATCAACGAAATCACATGAGCATAGAACTCAATTCTGGAAAATTTTAGAAAAACCGTGACTGTGATTTATTTTTACCTTCTTCGTTTGATGATCAAAAGATGTTTCCAAGACAATCCCCAATCACGAAGCTCTTCCTGGACACTTCGGCTTCAAGATGATGATTCTAGATTTGTCGGAGACCGTCTAGACACACCGGCTGAGCTTGACTTTCAAGCTCAGTCAACCAGCTTTCGGCCGATTGTTCCAGGTGAGAAGGCTCACCCCCTAGGCCAATTCGCCGGCGCCTTTTTGGCCAGAAAAGCGCCGATCGCTCAATCCGGGAAGCCTCAACTCCCTCTCTCTCTAGAAAACTCACTTTCTCCTCTATTTCTCTCTTCTCTCTCGGTAATTTCATCGAACACCTTCCTCCTCTTGTGATCAGTTTTTTTTCAATTTTTTGTAGCTCAATTTCCCGTCCAAATTCGGTTAGAACTGACTTAGAATCGATTAGGATTGATTCTCTTGTGCTAGCTAGAGATTCTCCAGCTGGCCAAGTCAATTTACATGTGCTAGATTGACCGGGGAAGATTCATGAAGTCGCGGACACGAATTGAAATTTTCTGGGTTTTTAATGTGTTATGGGCAGTCGGGCGAAGAAGACGGGTAGCCGGGTCAGGTTGGGTCGGGTCGAGTTGACCCGGTCAACCTGGCAGGCCCGATTTTGTTTAAAAATCTAAATGAAGCCCAATTTCAACGGAATTTTCAAAATTTAACCCCAAAATTGAATTCCTTATCACATTTTGAACCCAAATATGTAATTTTTCCCAATTTTTGATAAAATCATGTCCAAGATTTTTAAATTTTTGTATTCGGATTATTGGGGTTTTGTTCAATTCGATGTCCTAATGACCTGATTATGCAAAATTGGTGCCAAAATTGAATTACCCACATCTGATTAATCCTAGAAACGATGGTCTCATGGTTCAACAATTTCATATTGGGCACGATTCCCAATTTTAGCTCAAAATTCTTAATTTTCAATTGAATTTTGAGGTTTTCTAATTTCTTTGACAAATTGTGCAATTGGATTGACCATTATGTAATTTAAGGTCCCAGAATCATTTGTTGTGAAGATACTATGACTTAAAAATGACTAGAAAAGATTTAATTGCATTTTTGGTTCAATTCGGGTTTGATTTTGCCCAATTTTGGGAAAAACACGTACCCAATCGAGATTTTTCAAAATTGATGAGCTATTAATGAAATTGGATTTTTTCTGATTCCATTTGCTATTTTTCTTGATTTTCTCACTTATTTTGACTAAAAGAGATTAAGGAAAAATGCAAGAGAATGCTAAAAAAATTTATTTTTTGTTTAGAAGTAAGTTTCTAGGCTTGGCCAAGATTCCTAATCCTAATTTTGAGATTTTTGAAAATATGGAAAAAAATGAGTAAAAATCAGGTATCAACACACTTTTACCAACATGGTGAACGTTTAACAACCAAAGACATGAAGTTTGTCATCATACTCATATGGGAGGGACTTTAGAAAGAGCTCAATAAGTTCTTCTTCATTGATCACGGGCTTAACTTGCTAGGCAATGGCTTTCCACCTTTGTGCAAAGGCTCGGAATCCTTCGTTTCTTCTCTTCTCTATTCTCACGAGATCTTCTCTCGTTGGGAGTAATTTGACATTGAGTTTGTATTGACACAGGAACTCTCCGACTAGATGATCCCATTCGCAAAAGTCCTCAATGTCAAGAGTAGTATGCCATGCTAAAGCGGCCCCTTTGAGACTATCCTAAAATGTGCTAATGAGAAGAGGCGTGTTATCCGAATATATTTTAAGTGGCTTTTTGGACAACCAGTTCCTTTATATTTGCTCACAAATTCAGGTTTTTTTTAATTTTCTAGGATGACCATCTTTGCGTAAAGCGAGAATTTATCGAATCTTTGCAACTTGTAGCCTTGGCTTGCGAGGCATTTTTCAATTTTAGCCAACATTTTGGCTTCTTCCTCATCCTTGGCTCTAGATGTAGTTTTCTTTGATGTGCCATCTTCTTCTAAATTCACCACATCAGGTGTTGTCTTTGGTAGGTTCTCCTGAACTGGCTCCTTATTTTGATTTTGGTTATCTCGAGAAGTTTCTCTAGCATTTGGGGTGTTAGTATTAGGAGCTATAGGATAAGATCCTCTTGCGGCAATAATAAAAGCTTTCATCTCCGTTATCATGGCGGCCATTTGGGTCATTTGATTTTCGACCTCTGCCAAGCGATTGTGAGTTTCTTCTTTTGCCATTCTTGTTTACAAACGGGTTCGTATTCAGGTCCTCCTTTCTTCCGTTGTTATATCACTTGTTTTGAAGAAATGAAATGTTAGTATGAAGAAACAACGGTTACAACCTATATTCTTTCAATTATATGATTTTTTTTTATTAACAAGGATAAGATTTTTTTATACAAGCCTTGACCTTGTGCATTAAATTTCTTATCAATGTTTATCTTAATAAATTATAAAATTCAAAAAATCGTAATTCATGGTGATTTCTCTTCAAAATGTGATCAAAATCTCATCAAACTTCATTTGTCAAACGATTACTTTAATTTTGAAAGTTTTCATTACAATACTTCAAACAAAAATGGGGTAACTAGTTTAATCAAATCTAGGCTTCTTGCTAGCTAAGATAGCTTCCTTCTATTTATTCCATTCTTTAATCCGGGATTCCCATTCCTCCACATCAATCACCTCCTTAGGGATGTATGGCTCCACACCGGCTGTACTAGGAACGATATATTCTAGAACATATGGCTCATCAAGGTTTGGTGTAACACTTAATGACACATATGGCTCAACATCAATAGGTTGCTTGTCTTCTAGCCATTTGATGTACTCCTTTGATGCTGAATAAAGCTTCATCTTTCCCTTCAAACCTTCATGCCACTCCACCACTTGCTCGGATGATTTCTTCAAGGAATGAATGATCTTGTCAACCTTTTTTTGTTGCTTTTTCTTTTCCTCTTCAGGTAGGGTTCCTCTTGGTATCTCAAATGCAAACTTTTCAAGATGCCATTTGGGTGGGATTTGTTGTATCATCCCAAATTGCCGCACAACTCTCAAAGGGCTTTAGGCCATACCTCCATTTAAGCCAAGTAAGGGTACCATATTGCCTTCTTGGCAAGTAATTTTGGCCTTGGTTATCTTTGGCCAACTTATCTACCGTCGGAATTGTTCGAGAGTTAGGGCCCTAATGAAATTGGCCCATTCAAAGAATGAGTATTTTGGCAACTTATCTTGAATCTTAATGTATCTCTCAATCGGATTCACAGCCGAACTAATCTCTTGAATGCTCATAAAACACCCCACAGTTGAAGATAGGAGATGAACCATAGAGAGAGTAACCCAGTAGATGCTTGAAGTACACCCTTATTATTGTTTTGGAAGCCATTTAAGGAGATAATGGTTTCGGCTAGGAGCATACTAGAGAAATCCCACTTAAGACAAGCCTGTCTCGTGATTATGGCCACTAAAGGATCTAGCCCTGTCTTGGATACAGGAAATAGAACAAATCCAAAGAAAGCTAAAAGAAAGATCCTAGCAGAAGTGTATCCCATTTCCCTCGGAAGTTTGGAATAATTGGATATTAGGAATGACAAGGGAAATCTTCCGGTATTTGACTTAATCAGTTTCTCAACTTGATAAGTTTTCTTTTTCTCAACTTGGGAAGTTTTCAAGTTAAGATATTCGACTAATACGCTCATGGGTTTTAACCCAATCGGAGGTTCTACAATCCTAGGTTTGAAATCAATTCCGATAGCAACTTTATATTCCTCTAGGGTCGGCACCATTTCATTTTCGCTAAGTAGGAAAGTTACGTTGGTAGCTTCCCAAAAATGAGCCAAGGCTTGAATCATACTCACTTGATGTTTGACAATGATTAGCTCAAATAAGTATCTGAGCCTTTCTTTAACATAATATTGATTCTTTTTGGTCATGTTCTCCCACCATGCTAAGAGTTCCTTTCGGGGAACCGGAATGACTTAAACATCTAGTTTCCCCATTTTATATCTAAAGCATGCAAAAAGGTTTTTTGTCAATCACCATGGATTACTAGCAACATTTTAAAATTTCATTTTAACCACATGTTCTTTTGAGGCCAAAATGGAAATAAGAATGATTTGACATCTTAATTCCATTCTAAACCTTAAAAGAACACATGATTAAGAATGGTGTCAAAATCAATGTTTGGAATAGGTACCCATTTTCTATACTCCACTAAGATTGGAAATACTCAATTTGAAAATTTACAAGCTCTAAATACATCAAAATTGACTTTAATCTCTTGAAATCTAGTGGGCCATTTAACCACTTGACATTTTCAATTTTTTGAATGGCCTTACACAATAGCACTCATTTGATTTACAATAGAAATTGACCTATACATTCCATCTAAAATGAATAAATGGAGCATAGAACCTTAATTGTTCGTTTCAACCTAAAAGGGGTATCTCAACCAATCATTGATTGTTGCTTTTAAACATTGATTCATGATGTTTGAAATAAGTAACATAATTTAAAGGAAAGGACAAGAAACGACGCTTACACTTATCGAGGCGATTTTTTTGTAAAGTCAAGCACAAAGACATGCAGTTGCAACAAGTGTGGGGTTTTGACGCCTAAGGGTAGGATATGTTAAAGGTTTGAGGCCACAACTTTAACAAACAAGGGATTCCATTCCAATAGGCACGCGACCTAAAGTAATGGAATATTATTCTGTCTTAGTGGTCGATATGAATTTAAACGATCCTATGGGCATGGCCCATAGTGTTGTCTAGATTCATATGTTCTAAAGGTAATCCTAATTTGTAGTCGGGGTTGGGCTATGGGTGGTGTGTGCAAATGGTGTTGTGCTAAAGCTATTTAAAAGCATGCATAACAATTTATAACCAAACAACACTTCTAAAATAATCACATCACACTCATCTCAACACCTCCTTGCAAAACAAAGGGTTGAACAAAGACTACACCCTTTATACCTCTCACCTACAAACCATTTAACAAAATCATTAGTGTGACGTACCTTGGGTTCTTGCGTGAGCACAAAATACATACGTATCGTTCTAAACCAGGCCTAAGTTCACTAGACATCCCCAGTAGAGTCGCCAAGCCTGTCACACCTTGCTTTTCCCTACCTAAAGCACGCTAGGAGGTATTTTCGCTCATTTCTAATGATTAGGTGTTTTATTAAATGAACGAGGTCTCTTCTTGACCATACCTCACAAGACAACGGGTTCTTGTTATTTTGTTTTCTATTTAACTTATGGTTTGTTTTGGAGTCACCATTAGTCCTTATTGGTCTACTAGAAACCTAATCGAGGTATGGGAGAATTACCCCGATTTCTACGAAATAGAGATTACATGGGTAAAGGGACTTAGTTATGCTAACGATCGCAATATTGAGATCCCTAATGCCTCTTCGATACCTAAAATGATCTGAAGTGACTAAACGTGTCATGCGAGTTTGCGAGGCCTATCCACTAATTCTAATCGTTCTAATTGAAGAGAAATCTATTAATAAAGAAATGCGCAACCAATTCAAATCACAAATGGCAATCCCAAAATGGTCTCTAAAAAGAAAATCAATCAAAACATCAAAACCCTAGTGAAACCCTAAAGGCTTATATATTTAAAGGATTGTGTTATTTTTTAAGGTTTTTTAGGGGTTAAGACCCCTTTTGGGGGAACCACTTGGGCACCTCAAAAAATTTACATTTCACTCAAAGCAGGTGGCCACATGTATTCAAAGTCATTCCGTGAATTTTTGGAATTTTTGGAATTTTTTATTTGTTTTTTGGAAAAAATTTTGTCCAATTTCTCACTTTCCTAAACCTCAATTTTTATTTTGAAAACTTTTTATGAAAATTTTTTTTTGGAATTTTTTTTTACATTTTTGGGTTTTTTTGGAATTTTTTCAAATTTTTATGGATTTTATAAATTTTCTAATTTTTTATGAATTTTTCATAATTTTTCAAATTTTTATAGATTTTTTGAATTTTCTAATATTTTTTTTATGAATTTCTCAAAATTTTTCAATTTTTTATGGATTTTCTAAAAATTTTCTGAGTTTTCTGAATGTTTATGTTTTTTATTAATTTTTAATTTTTTATTCGGGGGTGAACCGGACTGAGCGAGTTCAGATTGGTCCGACCAAGTCAGATCGGGCTAATCGGTGCCAATTAGTGCTCCAGCAAGGACGGTGCCAAAATGGCACTATTTTTGGCACTGCTCTTTGGGGTATTTTTACACACTTGGTGTGCATCAAATGTTATATTGCAATTTTAGGATCATGACTTTAACCTAATCTCCGACGACCTTCCGATCATGTTCCAGCCACCCCAAATGGTCCTAGGCCTATTATATATGACCCTCGAACCACATAACCCCACCGGACCACCACCGGCTAGTGAAAACTAAACCTAAAAAATCCTAACTTGAAACTGTTTAATCCTAAAACTTTCTAACGTTTTCAACTAAACCTAATCCATTTAATCATCCTATCAATTAAAACAATGATCAAAACAATCAAGGAACAAGAATGACTAACTTGGGATGCCCAATGACCGTGGAGAGGAACTCCGGTGAGGCTTGGTTGCTCCAACGAAGTGTTTTATAGGCGACCGACTCATGGATTGTACAAATTAAAATCCAAAATGCATCAAATGCAAAAATAATTGATCATAAACATGTTTAAGCCATCAATGATTATAAAATCACAGAGAAAATCACAAGGTCAAACTCAATGAAACTTAGATTCTCATTTTGGAATTTTGACAAACAGGTTGTGGGCGTTGAGAAAAGGTATTTACCTTCTTCGCCGGAGCTTGAATCATAAATTTCGAACTAAACGGGGGCTTTTAGATGATCCTCATACACTTGCTCTTTAGGATTGTGACTTTTGCTTAGCCAGTAAAGTCTTGGATCGGCTGATTGGAGCTTAGTTTTCAGAGCTTCCTGATTAGCCCTTCTAAGTTCACCTAGGGAGGAGGTCCTCCTTGGGAGACCGATTTGCCAACGCCGTTTTGTCGGAATAGCGCCGGTCACTCGGCTCAGGGGACTTCCACTCCCCTCGCTCTTTGGTTTTCCTTCTTTCTCTCTCTCTCTCTCTCTCTCTCTCTCTCTCTCTCTCTCTCTCTCTCTCTCTCTCTCTCTCTCTCTCTGGCTTTTTGTCGAACATGTGATCTCTATGGGAACTAAGCTTTCCCGTCCCTTTTTATCACTTCGCCGGGGCCGTTCGGGGCTCTAACTTACTCCCCAGTCAATTAGGTTTGTTGGGGATGAACAGATGGAGATTCTCCAACTGTCAATTCCCTTTAACACATGCTATAAATAGAGAACTAAGTCGACAAAGGGGTGGGCCAAGCAGGTTTTTCCCTCTATTTCCCAGTTTGGAACTGAGACAGGTAAGGGACATGAAGACTCAGGTTGGTTCAGGTTGGATCCGACCAACCCGGCTAACTCAGGTTGATTAAATTTGGAAATTAAACCCCAATTTGACCCATTTTGCAATCTTAACCCCAAATTTAGGCTCCTTGATACATTTTACCATAGAATATGAGTTCAATTTGAATTTTCATTTTAATTAGGCCAAAAATGCCGAAATTTGAATTTGGTTCAGTTGGGTTTTTGTTCAATTAAGTGTCCAAATGACCTAATTAAGAAAAATTGAGGCCAAAATTGAATTACCCGTGCTCAATTAACCCTAGGGAAGGTATAAGTTTTGATTGAAAATTTCAAATTGAATGAAATCCCCAATTTGGTCGTAAAATCCCTAATTTTCGATTAATTTTTGGGAATTTTTTATATTTTCATCAAATTGTGAAATTGGACTGACCAATGTGCAATTCAAGGTCCTAGAATCAATTGTTTCGAAGACACTATAGCCCAAAAACAACTAGAAATGACTTAATTGGATTTTTGGTTCAATTAGGATATGAAATTGCCCAAATTTGGGGAAAAACATATTCCTAATTGAAATTTTGTAAAATTGACCTTGTAGGGATAAAATTGGAATTAAAAAAAAACTAATGACTATTTTTGTGAAATTTTTGAATTCCATTTGGTATTTTTCTTGATTTTCTTCCTAATTTTATTAAAAGAAATTAAATAAAAATTAA
Organism: Syzygium jambos; assembly: GCA_031216235.1. Classification (NCBI taxonomy): domain Eukaryota; kingdom Viridiplantae; phylum Streptophyta; class Magnoliopsida; order Myrtales; family Myrtaceae; genus Syzygium; species Syzygium jambos. The sequence goes on from CM062221.1 coordinate 14,994,612, forward strand.
AGAGAAATCTATAAAAATTATTTTTTGTTTAGAAATAGGTTTCTAAGCATGGCCAAGGTTTCTAGTCCTAATTTTGTGATTTTTATGTAAAAAAAAATAACCAAAAATCAAGTGTCAACAAGTCCATGAAGGAGATGGCCAAACAACTTCGAAGAGGGTGGTCAAAGACCGATGTCCAATCCAGTCTATTTTTGTATATCATTTGATGCTCGGCCATATCTCGAGTTTTTATATTCGTGTTGTAATAAATACCCAACGAGTTGCGGGTTTTCTTTTCCAGTGCTTAGATTAGCTCGCCTTTTAAATACATTGGGCGTTCACTTTATGCACTGTCTTTTCAAATCAATTGTTTGTTTCTTTTCTTTTCTAGACTAAGATAGGATTATTTTAGAACCTTAAATGAAAAATACAAAAAATAAATTGCATGATCACCTAGTGGACTAAGACTTTGTTATGAAAATGGTAAAAAAATAAATGCATGACAATTTAGATAAGAACCATGATAAGTTTAGCAGTACTGAAAGGACGTTAGTGGAAACATTAACGTACGCTAGTCCCCGAATCCATGATCTCTAGTTTTCTTAGAAATCGAAATGAAACTCCTGCGTTTCAATTGGGTATTCTAGTTGACCCTTGACCTAAGCTAGTGTAGATTCCTAAAAAAGATAAAATCAATTTGCTGTCACGCAAGATATAGATTTAAGAAAAATTCACGTTCATGATCAATGGACCATATGGATGACCAAAAAATTGACGCTTCGGTAGACCGTCTTTTATGATGTACCATATAGACAGTGTGACATTCTGAATTTCGACCCATTTTCGAGATTTATGAAATGAATATATATCTTCAATGCACTTTTAGTTAGATCTCACTCGGAATTGATCACTCTTGAGAACGTTAACTATTAGTGAATGGCTAGCTAAGAATCAAGTACGTGGACCTAAGAACTTGATCACGAATTGTCACGTCCCGAGCCCCATCGAGCTCGCAACATCACCCCCTCTAGTCGAGTTGTTGCGACTTCCTAGGTACATCGCCGACCCAACCCAAACATCAGAGGCACATGCAGAAACGAGTAGAAAAACCCCGAACTAAAAAGATGACGATGGGATAAATCATCAGAATAGTCAAAGAACAATAACATTCACTTTTATACAATGCCATGGCACCAAATAAACAAACGTTGCATTACAGGCATACTTAGCAAACAAGCTTACCCAGCCACCGACATAACAAAAGAATCAGGTGGTCTAGTTAACTTAACTTTACTATAGGTTGACCTATCTAGCAAAAACGTAACTGGTTAGACCCAATTTACACAACCCCTAAAATATCCTAGGGAAAAACTAATGGTCGCCCTCCTCCAAATCTGCTCCTGAGTCTTCTAGCTTGTGCCCCCGGAAGATCACTTGAACCACGATACGGGGGATCACCTGCAGCTCCACTGAGGCACCATGAACAGCTCTTCATACTCCAAAAAGAGGAGGCGGGTCTCCTGGGTTTAAGGCTGGGGGTCTGAAATTGGTGGTTATATAATCATGAGGTGAATCTCAATAAGTGCACAACCCCAAACCCCACATAGGCTCTCACGTACCGCCAGACGAAACACGCATAACACATAATGATAAGCCATAATAACAATTACATACGACCCTACCTAGGATCCATCATGCACGTCCTGCATGTCAGATAATAATACAGCCAACATGCCACAATAATACATCATTCATGTCACAAAACCAAAGCATGTAATAAAAATTCCCATGCATTAATGCATCACAGTCGCGCGTGCCTCGATTATAAGGCAAAACCTACTTGGGCACGTCCCATACCATGCCTAGCAGTTTTTACCTCATAATCGAGCGCTACCTCACGTGATACAAATCACACTAGCACACTAACTCACGCCATGCGTCAACTTTCGCAATCCTCATACGTCAAGCCAAGTCCAACTTATTCTCACTTTTCCACCACTACCGCGCTCGCAAAAAACGTATCAGGCCAACGGTCTTATGACCTCATTAGGCATCGTCACCCCGTCGGGCTGGGCATCGTCACCTCGTCAGGGACGGCATTGTCCCGCGTAAACGAACACGCCTCAGGACGGAACCTACGCCGCGTAAACGAACACGCCTCAGGGCATCATTTTTCCAACCAATCCTACATTCCCGTACCTTCGCTCCACACATACCACACGTACCACACGACCACACACAATCTTACGCCTCATATACACTTCGCAAATGCATATCCTCGTCACACAAACACCACATGATCACCCATGCTTGGCACACGAACTCATTGCGCAATCACACCACCACATCTCACGGCTACACACACGAGGCACACGGCCACACATAATCAACCCAAAATACACTTCGAACCAGCCAACAATCACAAGCCATACAATCATTCAAATAAACCCATTCAAGCCACAAAACTACCGATAAAACGCACAATTCAGCTCAGATCATTCCACGTCACCTCGGCCCTATCCGAGCCTCCTAAATCTCACATTTTCATCCCACAAATTAGTCCACAACAGCCATATTATCCAGCCCCCTTCACATGCTTCAAACAACCTCTAAATTACCCAAACCGAGTCCTATACATGACCTACAATACCCAAGGTCCTAAGTAACATTTGGGGAAGTCACTTACCTTGAAAAGGCGTGACAAACGGGCTGGATGGGTGGCCGAAACAGTTGGCCTAGCAGCAGCAGTCAAGCGGCGTCGCCGGCGGCCAAGCGAGCGAGCGGTTGAGGTGCCGTGGACAAGCGGCTGGCGGGCGACAATTGGCCTACTGGGGGCGGCGGTCAGGTCGTATGGACTAGGGGAGGACAACTAGGGGTGGCTCGGTGGTGGCGGAGCTGAATAGGACGGCGAAACAGAGAGAGAGGGTGAACGGCAGGCGGTGAACGGCAGAGGGGCGGTGACCAGACGGCGGCGAGCTGGTGGTCGGCCTAGCTGGGCTCACGCATAAGAGAGAGGAGAGAGAGAGAACCGATCAGTGGGAGGGGGTGAGGAAAGAGAAAGAGGATTGAATTATTGGAGAGACAGAGAGGAAAATGATTATTTATATTCTACCCCCAATAATTGCGCTCGAAACCCCGTTGAAAATTACTAAAATACCCCTCAACTACCCCTCCGATCCAATGGCCAAGATTTGATCTCATCCAAAATCCAACGGCCCACATCCGTCCTTATCCAATAAGTCAAAGGGCAAAAGAGTAATTACCCGTGGGAGGAAAGGGGCATTCTTGTCCCTCTAATTTTCGGCCATATAGGATCATTTTCAGTCCCCTGACTTAATCCAGTCCTTAAAATTTGTTCGTGGTCCTAGGGGCAAAACGGTCATTTTTCCGATCCCGAATCGAAATCCATTGTTTTACAAAAACGGGTGGCCCCAAGGTTGGCCACACCAAAAATGCCATCAGCCGTTAAAAATTATCACTTTCAAAATTCTCGATTCCCGAGCCTGAATTCCAAGAAATGATTAGAATCGAACAATCGCGACTTTAGCTTATCTCTTGCTAACGGGTGGCTCATTAGGATTACACGCTCTCGACTCGTGACCGACACTAAGTCAAGTTACGTTTAAGTTGCTCGAACCAAGGCGACCTCGGTTGTCATGTAATTGCGAGGGTCTGTCGCTAGTTCCTTTCGAACACGATTAATCAAGTAGATCGGTCTCTATTGGCCCAAAACATTCCCTCGTCAATCTTTATGGTCGAAAGTCGCACCAAGGTCGAGTTCTTTGGTCGTGCGAACTCAATCCCGTAATGGCCTTACCCCTAAGGTTAGCATCCCGTGAATGCGCGGTTCCGAGTGAGATCTCACTATAAGTGTATTGATCAAAATATTCATTTCATAAATCCCAGGAAAATGATCGAAAATTCAGAATGTTACCATTCTTCCCCCTCTAATAAAAATTTCGTCCTTGAAATTTACAACTATACTCCGCTATCCAAGCAGACGGGGGTGATGACGTTTCATTACTCCTTTCTCCCAAGTGGTGCCTCTGTCCCGCGATGCTCCCAAATAACTTTGTTCCCATTTCCATTCGGGGATTTCTAACGTCTGCAACATCCGACCAAGTTTTACAATGTTGTGCCCTTACCTACTGGCACGTCAAACACTTGGCCACATGTTTGGCCACATCTACCTTCATTTCGCTTTACCAATAATGTTGTCGAAGGTTCTGGTACATTTTCGTACTACCCGGGTGAATGCTATAATTGCTCCTTTGAGCCTCCGATAAAATCTCTTCCTTAAGTTCCAAATCGTCGAGCACGCACAATCGTCCTCGAAACTTCAAATTCCATCCTCGAACACTTGGAAGTCCGTTTTTCTCTTAGTACTATCCATTTTTAGAATTTTCTGATTCTCGGGTCCGTAGACTGCAACGTCTAAATTTTGATCCGTACTTCCGGTTCAATCCTTAACATCGTCATCAACCTGGAGAGGTGTCCTACCTCGATCCGAAACCCTGAGTCTCGCACTTTTTTTTTTTCTAACAACGCCCAATCCTTGACCATCAAATGTGCGACACTTAACTTCAGACTCAATTCATCAGTTACCCGGTTGGCCGTTCCGAGATAGCACAAAATGTTATGGTCATAATTCTTAATAAGCTCCATCCATCGGTGTTGCCTAATACTCAATTCCTTCTTAAGCAATTGCGTCAACGGTGTGGCTATTGACGAGAATCCTTCCACAAAATGTCGATAATAGCCAGCCAGTCCTAAGAAACCTCAAATCTCCTTCACTTATATCGGTAATCAATACACAGTCTCCATGACCCATCCTTCTGCCTTACGAATAAAACTGGCGTTCCCCATGGAGACACACTCGGTTGAATAAAACCCATATCCAATAGTTCCTGCATCTGAACCTTAAGTCCTTTCAACTCCAACCACGACATCCTATAAGGCGGCTTCGAGATTGACTCGGTTCCAGGGGCCATTTCGATAATAAATTCTACCTCTCTTTCTGGTGACAATCCCGGTAGTTCCTAAGCAAAAGCATCGGGAAAGTTGCACATCATAACTATATCCTCTAGCCGCATTTCTTCTGTCGTTAAATCGACCACACTTGCTAAGTAACCATAACACCCTTCATCCAACAATTTGGTTACTTTTACTGACGAAATCCAAGGGATCGGGATTCCTCCTCGACTCCCTACAAACTCAAATCTAGGGTGTCCAGCCGGACTAAACTGAATCACCCTGCTGCTGCAATCCATTACAATATTCTGTTTGACTAACTAATCCATGCCCACAATCATATCAAAATCACACATAGCCAAAATAGCCAAATCTATCCTACTTTCTACACCACCATTCATAATTTTATAGCCTGGGCATCCTAACGACACGCATATCTTATCCATCAATGGTGTAGTCACACATAATTGCACTTTTAACAAAATAGGTTTCAGTCCAGCCAATTTAACAAATTGAGCAGACACAAACGAGTGCGACGCCCCCAGATCAAATAAAACATATGCAACATAATCATACAGAGAAACCATACCTGTGATTACGCCTGGCGCATTCTCAGCTTCCTTTCGTGCCAAGGCGTACACACATCCTTGTGCCAGCGGCCTGTTCGGATTAGCCAGAGGGGCTGCACTAGTCGGATTCCTAATCCGAGATGTCTGTGATGATGGGGGTGGTGGTCGAACCTGATGATTCGGACAATTCCTTATGAGATGTCCCATTTCACCACACCCATAGCATGCCCCAGTCACACATGGGCAGGGACCACTTCTATGATGTCTCCTACAACGCCAACAGGCTGAATTAGATGGATGTGCCGATTTCCCAATATTCCTTCTTGCAGGAGGAACAAAACGTCGATTTCCCATCATTGACCTTTTCTCTTGCTGACGATCGTCCCTGGCTGAGATATATCTTGATCCAGACGCGACGGCTCTATCCATCATATCTTGTTCGATAGCCTAGGCCCTCTCATATAATTCTTCATAGGTCCTCAAATTTACCAGTATCATTTGGCTATGAATGTCAGCCCTCAATCCATCTTGAAACCTTCGCGCCTTATCCTCATGATGGTCTACCATTCTTAGCGCAAATTTAGACAGCTTGGCAAATTCTGCCTCATATTGATTCACAGTCATTTGGTTCTGTTGCAACCTAAGGAAAGCTGTCATCTTTCTTTCTTGGGCACTTACCGAGAAATACTTCTCATTAAAAGCTTGAACGAAAGCCGTCCAATTCTGATCCGTACCTGCTGGGAACACTCAACTTTGCGTGGCTTTCCACCAGTCATTCGCATTACCCTGCAGCCGATACACTGCCAACGTCACTTTCTCTACTTCAATACACCCCAACAAAGCAAAAGCTTTTTCCAACTTCTCAAACCATTTAGAAGCAGCTTTCGGATCCCCTACTCCTTCAAACTTGGGTGGTTTCAATTTTAAAAATTGTTCTACTATCTGATGCATTTGTCGATTCCCATTTCCGTTGCCAGCATTCTCATTAACTACAGTAGCTGCAGCCTCAATAGCTTGGGCGGTCGTATTAGCTCGCTCTTAAGCTTGCCTATCCATCATATTCCCAATCCTTTCTAACACTCTGAGGACTCCTTCCATACGCGAATCTTCCGCGATCGGAATCTGAGAACTCGACGAGCCTCCCGCTCCTGCACCTCTCCTACTCATTCTCACGATCTCACACTATCCTCCTACCTGCTATATTTCCATACAGGAATTAGGGACCTACGCCAACTATACTAGTCCAAGCCCTAAGCACAAAACTCGACAACCAACAACCAACCATCAAACCATTCACATAACCTCAAGCCAACATCACCAAGCAACCAACAAGATTCTTGCACTCAACTCAAGTCCTGTCGTACCTTCGTCTCAATCAACATCACAACCAGCATCAACCACTCAGCAACCACATGCACATAAACATGCATTCTACGAAGGGCTCTCTAACTGACTACCCCAAAGTCGTCGCTCCTTATCACTCCAGGTCTCGACCTTACCGGTATCAAGCTAGCCTTGCTCTGATACCAATTCAAAACGGGGATATTACGCCCCGAACCCCATCGAACTCGCAACATCCCCCCCCACTAGTCGAGTTGTTGCGACGTCCCAGGTACATCGCCGACCCAACCCAAACATCAGAGGCACATGTGGAAACGATTAGAAAAACCCCGGACTAAAAAGATGACGACGGGGTAGATCATCAAAATAGTCAAAGAACAACAACATTCACTTTTATACAATGCCATGGCACTGAATAAACAAATGTCGCATTACAGGCATACTTAGCAAACAAGCTTCCATAGCCACCGACATAACAAAACGATCGGGTGGTCTGGTTAACTTAACTTCACTATAGGTCGACTTATCCAGCAAAAAGGTAACTGGTCAGACCCAGTCTACGCAACCCCTAAAATACCCTAGGGAAAAACTAATGGTCGCCTTCCTCCAAATCTGCTCCTAAGTCTTCTGGCTTGTGCCCCCGAAAGATCACTTGAACCACGATACAAGGAATCGCCTGCAGCTCCACTAGGGCACCATGGGTGGCTCTTCATACTCCAAAAAGAGGAGGCCGGTCTCCTGGGTTTAAGGCTGGGGGTTTGAAATTGGTGGTTATACAACCATGAGACGAATCTCAATAAGTGCACAACCCCAAACCTCACATAGGCTCTCACATACCGCCAGACAAAATACGCATAACACATAACGATCAGCCATAATAACAATCGCATACGACCCTACCTGGGATCCATCATGCACGTCTCTGCATATCAGATAATAATACAGCCAACATGCCACAATAATACATCATCCATGTCACAAAATCAAAGCATGTAATAAAAATTCCCATGCATCAATGTATCACAGTCGCGCGTGCCTCGATTATAAGACAAAACCCACTTGGGCACGTCACATACCATGCTTAGTAGGTTTTACCTCATAATCGAGCACTACCTCACGTGATACAAACCACACTCGCACACTAACTCACGCCATGGATCAACTTTCCCAATCCTCATACGTCAAGCCAAGTCTAACTCATTCTCACTTTTCCACCACTACAGCGCCCGCGTAAAACGCATCAAGCCAACGGTCTTCTGATCTCGTAAGGCATCGTCACCCCATCGGGCCGGGCATTATTACCTCGTTAGGGACGGCATCGTCCCGCGCAAACGAACACACCTCAGGATGGAACCTACCCCGCGTAAATGAACACGCCTCAGGACGGAACCTACCCCGCGTAAACGAACACGCCTCAGGGTATCACTTTTCCAACCAATCCTATATTCATGTACCTTCATTCCACACATACCACACATACCACATGGCCACACACATAATCTTATGCCTCATATACACTTCGCAAATGCATATCCTCATCACACAAACACCACACGATCACCCATGCTTGGCACACGAACTCATTGCGCAATCACACCACCACATCTCACGGCTACACACACGAGGCACACGGCCACACATAATTAGCCCAAAACACACTCCGAACGAGCCAACAATCACAAGCCATACAATTATTCAAATAAATCCATTCAAGCAATAAAACTACCGATAAAACGCACAATTCAGCTCAGATCATTCCACGTCACCTCGGCCCTATCTGAGCCTCCTAAATCTCGTATTTTCATCCCACAAATTAGTCCACAACAACCATATTATCCAGCCCCCTTCACATACTTCAAACAGCCCTTAAATTACCCAAATCGAGTCCTAAACATGACCTACAATACTCGAGGTCCTAGGTAACATTTGGGAAAGTCACTTACCTTGAAAAGGCGTGACAAATGGGCTGGATGGGTGGCTAGAACAGTCGGCCCAGCAGCAACAGTCAAACGGTGTCGCCGGCGGCTAGGCGGGCGAGTGGCTGAGGGGCCGTGGACAGGCGGCTGGCGGGCGGCGATCGGCCTGCTGGGGGTGGTGATCAGGTTGTATGGACCAGGGGAGGACGGTTAGGGGTGGCTTGGTTGTGGCGGAGCTGAACAAGACGGCGAAATAGAGAGAGAGAGTGAACAGCGGGCAGTGAGGTGCGGCCGAGATAGGGAAACAGCGGCGGCGAGCTGGTGGCCGGCCTAGCTAGGCTCACGTACAAGGGAAAGGAGAGAGAGAGAACCGATCGGTAGGGGGTGAGGAGAGAGAAAGAGGATTGAATTATTGGAGAGAGAGAGAGAGAGAGGAAAATGATTATTTATATTCTACCCCAATAATTGCACTCTAAACCCTGCTGGAAATTACTAAAATACCCCTCAACTACCCCTCCAATCCAATGGCCAAGATTTGATCTCATCTAAAATCCAACGGCCCACATCCGTCCTTATCCAATAAGTCAAAGGGCAAAAGAGTAATGACCCATGGGAGGAAAGGGGCATTCTTGTCCCTCTTATTTTCGGTCATACAGGATCATTTTTAGTCCCCTGACTTAATCCAGTCCTCAAAATTCGTTCGCGATCCCAGGGGTAAAACGGTCATTTTTCCGGTCCCGAACCGAAATCCATTTTTTTACAAAAACGGGTGGCCCCAAGGTTGGCCACACCAAAAACGCCATTGGCCGCTAAAAATTGTCACTTTTAAAATTCGCGATTCTCGAGCCCGAATTCCAAGAAATGATTAGAATCGAACAATCACGACTTTAGCTTATCTCTTGCTAACGGGTGGCTCATTAGGATTACGCACTCTCGACTCGTGACCGACACTAAGTCAAGTCACGTTTAAGTTGCTCGAACCAAGGCGACCTCGATTGTCAAGTAATTGCGAGGGTCTGTCGCTAGTTCCCTTCGAGCACGATCAATCAAGTAGATCAGTCTCTATTGGCCCAAAACATTCCCTCGTCAATCCTTATGGTCGAAGGTCGAACCAAGGTCGAGTTCTTTGGTCGTGCGAACTCAATCCCGTAATGGCCTTACCCCTAAGGTTAGCATCCCGTGAATGCACGGTTCCGAGTGAGATCTCACTATAAGTGCATTGGTCAAAATATTCATTTCATAAATCCCGGGAAAAGGATCGAAAATTCAGAACGTTACATGGATCGACACTTCGATCATATGGATTGACGATGAGATATTTTGGGCCATTATAGGCCGATCCAAGGATGTTTATGGAATGATTTGCAAATATTATATAATTGGATCGTGGGTGATTTCGCTTGATCATTGTATGAATTTCGAACTATCCTAAACCTAATTCGAATGATCGCGTCAATTGGAACTAATGAGTGACCCTCGCAATTACATGATAACCGAAGTTGCCATGACTTAAGTAAGCTTAAATGTGGCTCGATATTGAATTGGCCACGGGTCGATACGCGTAACTTCTAAAAACCATCCGTTAGTTTGAGATATACTAAAGTTGTGATTGATTGGTTTCAGCCATGAATTAGAATCCAGAATGGGATGTCAAACTTTCAAGATTCCACGAAGATTTATTAGATATCTTCTCATTAGGTGTGGTCATCTACTGAATCGCTCGGAATTATTGGAAAAGTGTAATTTGGATTGAGTATTAGAAAAGACCATTTGACCCCAAAGGATATTTGACTTCATTTGAGACATTGAAGAGCAACTTGGACTTTAGTGTTTTCCCTCCATGGTCGAATTTGATGGACCATTGTGCCCCTCCTCTCCTTGCTTATTTATTTTGCTTGTCATTTGTTATTTTGTGTAATTAGTTGAGAGGAAATTTGAGAGCCCTAGGATCTTGGCTTGGGAAAGGGGAAGGAATGTGGACCCTTGCATATGAGATAATGGGGTTGGTATTGGGGTTTTGTGAGTGGGGTTAGTAGACACTCTTATCACTCTTGTCTCTCACCTCTCATTGTGATTAAGTCTCTCGCTCCCTCATTCTCCCCTCCCTTGCTCTCATTCGGTCGACTCTCTCCCTCCACCTTGCCGTGATCAGCCTAGCTGACCACCACCACCGCCACACTATCCAGCCACCGGCAGCCACTCACTGCTGCTGCCGCTCGCCTCTCGCACCCCCTACCACGACACTCTCTTGTTACTTCTCTTTCTTGCTCACTTGGCCATAACCACCACCAACCAAGATCACAAGCACCACCTCCGACCACCTGAGCTGCCGTCAACCATCCGCCCTTGCTGCTTGTTCGCTGGAGTAGCCGTTGCCGTGCCAAGGCTCTTGCTACCCCCCTTGCTTGATAATCTTGCTTAGGCTCCCTAGTAAGCGCTCCCTAAACCTTGATTAGGATAATAGGCTACTAATGAGATGTTTGGGGGTTGATTAAGGGTTGTTTAGAGGTGGTTTAGTGCCTGGATGAGTTTGATTGCTTATTGATTCTTGCTTGGTTGATCTCGGTTTGGTTGCGGCTGTGCCTTTGTGTGTTGTTATTTTTGTGAAGACGTGTGTGAGCTGAATCTGAGGAGGTGACCTCATGAAAGTTGTTCCTAACATCTTGAAGTATAACATAATTTAAATCTGAAATTTTTGGATATCATTTGGGGTCATTCAAAAGTCCATTTTTGGACCGTCTAAAAATTGTCGGGATTACTGTTCACCTAACCTTCTTGTTTTTCCAAATTTTTATAAATTTTTTCAGGTCTCTTTTAAACAAACTTCCTTCACGAAAATTGTTAAGAACACTTGTTTCTATGACATATAAAAATTTCAAAACTTTCTAAAGAGATTTGGATACTGATTGAGATGCATTTTGAAGGCCGAGCGGCCTGTCCAAACGAATTGATTTCTGTCTGACTTCGAGTGACAAAAAAAGGGGCAAAATGACACTATAAGTGCCATAACTTGTGTACGGCGCTCACTTTGGTGTCATAACTTTTTTTCGGATCACTTTGGTACCAAGTCGGAGGAAAAACGATCACTTAAGTGTCATAACTTTTTTTTGGATCACTTTAGTGCTAAAATTTTTGAAAAACGATCACTTAAGTGCTAAAATTTTTTAAAAACAATCGTTTAAGTGCCAAAATTTTTGAAAAACGATCACTTAAGTACCAATCTCCGGCGAGACTCCGGCGAGCCACGTCAGCTTCAGAAATTAATAAAAAAAATGCCACGTCAGATTTCTGGCGAAAAATTGTGTACGGCACCGGAGTTGGCACTTAAGTGATCATTTTTCAAAAAATTTAGCACTTAAGTGATCGTTTTTCAAAAATTTTAGCACTAAAGTGATCCAAAAAAAAGTTATGGCACTAAAGTGAGCGCCGTACACAAGTTATGGCACTTATAGTGTACTTTTGCCAAAAAAAAAGGTGTTTACAGCCGGAACTGGGTTTCGTGCTCTCATGAAAAATGTTTATTAAGATGTTTTCTATAACATATCCAAAATTCAGAATTTTTAGAATTGAATTACTATTTATTTTGAGAGGATTTCAGTTACTGTGCAGCCACCTAGAATAGCCCCGGTTCTGTGTAACTTTGGTTTTCTCTCTCTCGGGGACTACTCAGTGTTATTATTGCATAAGAGAGGCACGACTTTTTGTTACACGAGTACAGATTTAGTGGCATTTGACAAATCGAAAAGATGAGAATTGGTTTGAGTGCTTGAATGCTCGTATGGTCATATAATGTCCTGATACGTCTTACATGGGGATTTAACTTGTCTTGATGCGTTTTATAAGAGACGATACCCAATTTATTGGATGCCCAGCGGGGGCCTGGATGCCAATCGCGATGGAGGTCGGATTGATGCTCCTCATGGAATGCCGTCTTGATGCATTTAACGTGAGATGTTGCTATCGCTAACGTAGCGGGACAATGCCCCGTTATGCCGAAAGACTAATAACTTGATGCGTTTTATGCGGGTTCGGGGGAGCCCGAGGAGCCATTAATAATTTGGATATAGTGAGTGCGATATGCATTATGGAATGTCATGTTTGAGACTAATGTTGGGCATGTCTAGATTATTAAGTGTGTTATGCATGTTCATACCTCGATTCGGGTTGTTATGCTCGATGAACATTTGCCATGTTGTGGCGGTTCTCTAATGTGCAAGGCTTGTGTATGTGCCAAGGTGAGATAAGGGCCCTTGTGATTGATGTGGCATGTTGATTGATAGAATTGCATGTTTAGAACTGTCCGGAGGTACGCGTTAGCCTAAACGAGGCTTAGGTAGTTACTTATTGAGATTTATTCACATTGTTATATCCCAAATATTTTAGACCCCCGATCATGAACATGAATGGTCACCGCAACGTTTTGGGATATCGATGCATATGGAGTATACGTTGACGGAATACCCAGTGGGAGAAGATAGGATTTAAATTAGGCATGTTAGCACTGTTTGGGTAGACGAGGGTGAGACCTTTTGGAAACCACATACCTTTTTGGCTTGGTTCTACCGGGATGGAGACGAGTTGTTTGGTCCACTCCAGAGATTTGATGTTCCCCCTGATGACGGAGTAGGAGAGTGGGACCTCATGGAGATTCTTCCACCAAACGGAGTTCTTACTAGCCTAGACACTGGTCCTGAAGATTCGGATCTCGAGTTGGAGCCTATGGAGTATGACCCCGAGCCAGAGCCTGTTGATTTCGAACCTGAGCCGTCTGACGACATGGCTGATCCGGGATCACCTGAGTACTTTAAGTCCAATCCGGGGACGCTGCCTGGGTATCTTGGGGGTGACTGATAGGTTTAGAAATCCCGACTTTTGAGAAGCCCTCTTTTGATTAGAGGAGCTAAGCGAACCAACCACCTGACCCTTTTTGTTACACATGATCCGCAGTTAGTTGCCTCATAGAAGGCTTACAAGTGGATATGTTGTTACTGACGTTATGTTTATAAAAGTATTTCATTGATGTGTATCAAATGTCTCTCTACTATCCCGTTTAATTGTATATTGTATGGCGAGTTCAAGTTTGCTTTCGCTTGCGTTATCGTTGTGATTTGATTGGGTCGGCAACAAGTCCTGAGATATCGCATACTTAACGATCTATGCGAAATGTTGTGTGCTTGCGGGGATCGGGGCGTGATAGACCGTTTCATGGATACTTACCTCTAAACCCGCTTTCCCGAGGTGGACCTTATAGGAGGTAAGTCGCGACATTCGTTTATGAAAATTTTTTGCCAAGGAGTTCATAACATGAAATCCTAGCTTGGTAATTGACCAATACCATAGTAAAGTACCTCAAAAGGCCCTCTTCCAACCAACCGACATCTATTACAATCTCCCTCCTATCAAATGTTAGTGCATCTACTAACATACAAAGATACCTACAAGACTCTCGAAGATTCTAGAAGGATCGGGAACGTACCTCGAGCTTTAGAGGCTAAGTTGGTCACGTAAGATACCAACTCATCGAGGAAGCGGCCCACGTGTTTGTCTTCGAGTGGCAATGATGCATCGTAGACAGAACCTCTTCATGAGCGTCTACGGACTGCCTGTGATTCAGCCAATAGTGTTCGTCCGTGAGATATGCTAATTAAATTGCTATCTAAAGCATCTAAGGACAAATAATAATCTTCTATACATCCTCACAGGTAAATATCATCAGATCTAATATCTATCTAGTAGAACAGTATTGTGTTCTGTACTCATCGCAAAATCATTTCCTACTCTTACCATTCCACTTGTAATTATACAATACAATAGCAATTGTGCATAACTTATTAAACTTTCCTATAAGTATGGATTTAGATATATCCCAAGTTTTCTCAAACTCTAATACAGGGTCGATTGTAACAGGTAGGGTTCAGGTTCCAGAAATTGAGAATCGATTATAACAGGATCTACCTATCTTGTAGCCGATCACCCCTAATAGAATCTCGGCCGGGAACTGATCACTTTCGGGTTCTTGTTTTTAAAATAGAGATTTTGCTAGAATCGCACTCGATCGAATTTGACCGTTATTTAAAACCCGAACTTGGCAGTCGATTTTCGAGAGTTTCGGGACGAAATAAATTGGACGGTGTCGATATTATTGTGGCCAATGTCGAGATTATCAGGAATAGTGAGAAAGTGGATTTTTTTGACCGGGTGCGAATTTGGACTAGTAGACCTCCTTCGTAATGTGTTTTGAATTATTTTATTCTGGCCATCTGCCCTATATTATTATTTGGGATTTTTCGTGGACTGTTAGATCATTTTCCGAATTTGAATCGTGACAGTTAGATCGATTTTTAGTTTGAACTTTGTCCGTTGGTTCGCGCTCGAAAATAAAAGTTTATCTTTTTCATTTTTCTCTCTCTCTCCTCTCTCCTCTGCCGCGCCACCCACCCCCTCCCGTGCACGTCTCTCTCTCTCTCTCTCTCTCTCTCTCTCTCTCTCTCTCTCCTTTCTCTTTCTTCTCCTCTGGCCGCACATCTTCCCCTCTGCCGCACGCCTTCCCCATGCACACGTCCCTTCTCTCTCTGCATGCAGACACCCCCCTGACACACTCTCTCTCCTCTCTCCTCCTTTTCTCTTCTTCTTCTTCTTCTTCTTCTTTCTCCGGCCTCGACTAGTTTTGCTTCATTTTTCTGTTCTGCTCGCTAGCCGACTCCGCCCGAGCCCGCCTGACCGCCGAGCGCCACCGCCGTCGCAGACCAGCTTCGCCAATGTGTCATCGACCGCCGCCCCCCATCCCAACCGACTGCCCTCTCTCTCTCTGTCCTTCGCGCGCAGCAGCAAGCTCGCCGTCGCTGCCCGGCGTTGCCCAGCCGCGTCTGGCTGTCGCCACCGTCGCCCCTGCCGCGTCGACCGTCGCCGTTGCCGCCGTGAGCGAGCCCAGCCACTGCTCGAGCTCGCCACGTCCAGCCACCGCGCCCGACGAGCCCAGCCATCCCCATCGCCGCTGCCCGGGGGCCAGCTCACCCGTCGCCGCCCATCGACTAGCTCGCCCATTGCCGGCTCGTCCGGCCAGCCGCCGCCGGTCCGCACCCCCCTCAGCCTCCCCCTCCCTCTCCCTCTCCCTCTCGCCTCACCGCCTGGCCGACTCCCCCCCTTTTTAGTTCGCTACCGCCCCCGCCGCTACCGCCGTCGCCACCACCGCCGGTCGCAGCCCCGACTAGCTAGGCCAGCTAGCCAGCCCAGCCGCGCCCGTGCCGGTGCCCGCGCCCACGCCCGTGCCGCGCTCGTTGCCTAGGCGCATTGCCCGTTCAGCCGGCTCGTCGCCCGGGCGCGTTGCCCATCCGCTCGCCCGTGCGCCCCCCGGGCACGCCGCACATCCGCCACGCCAGCACACCGGGCACGCCGATCGGCCATTACGCTCGCTTTGGCAGGTCAGCGCGCCCGTTGGCCCGCGCCCGTGCCTAGTTGGGCACTGTTCACCCGGGCCATTTTGGGCACGAGCCGACTTTTCCTGGGCCAAAACTTGGTGACTTCATAAACCCTACCTAGTATTTTGGGTATTTAATTGACTTGTCTCGGGTTAGACGGCTAGGGCGTGTTTTGAATTTATTTATATTGTGATTTAATTAGATTATGTTATGCTCTAATTATGCTAATTGGATTGGATAACATAGAATGCTTGATTGAGTGATCGTGCATGGCCGACTTGAACGTCGGGTTTGTGGATTGAGGTGGCGAAGTGTGAATTGGACTGAGTTGTGAACATGAGTTGTTTGATGAAATTGGCGTGAAATTGATTTAAGTAAATGGCGTATGCTTGCCTGTCGATTTTTAAGCCTGGATTGATCGGAGGGCTACGGACTTGGGACGTGTTGACGGCGGTCCGTGTGAAGGCTTGACTGGCCGGTGTGCCAAATGGAAAAGACGGACTTGGAACGTGTTGACGGCGGTCTATGTGAAGGCATGAATGGCCGGTGTGCCAATTGGACGCGGGCTTGAGACGTGTTGACAGTGGCCCGTTAAAGGTGTGTTAGACCGAGACGTGTTTACGTCGGTCATTGGAAATTGAGCCCGGATTGATCGGAGGGCTACGGACTTGGGACGTGTTGACGGCGGTCCATGTGAAAGTATGAATGGCCGATGTGCCAGATTGGCCTGAGGCGCAGTAGTGCGGGTTGTGAGAATGGACCTGAGGCGCAATGACGCGGGTCGTGAGAAAGATGTTCGGCCATGCATGCGATTTAAGTGTGATTAAATTGACTGGTTGAGAGTGTGACTGAATTGGCTGGTTGAGCGTGTGATTGAAATGGCTGGTTGAGTGTGACTGAATTGGCTGGTTGAGCGTGTGATTGAATTGGCTGGTTGAATGTGTGGTCGAATTAGTAAGAGGAATTGCGTGCTAGTGTGGTTGGCGTTTGAGCAATTGCAATGTGCTATTTAGTTACTATTACTGCATTACCATGTTATGACTAACGTGCAGAGTCGGCATGGGTTTGATGGCACGGTAAGTATAATGATGCAAATTTTATATGTTATGGGGTAGATTGCATGTACGACTTGTATGGGTACGCATTGGCCTACGTGGGGTATAGGGGGTTGCTTATTGAGACTCGTTTTCACGGTTATTATATAACCATTTCAGATCCGCGACCATGAGTGATGGGCGACGCTGCAAGGGCAATTCGGAGATCGACGACGGGTCAAGTACCCAGTATTTTGAGTTCCCTTTTTTGTAGAGGAGTTAAGTTTGCAAACTATTGCCCCTTTCGAGGAATGTGATTATGTTGTTGTGGCCTAGCTTGGGGTTTGTCTCTTGCGAACGTCGTATGTAGTTGTCAAGTGTAGGAATTGCAGTTATTGTTTCGTACTATTACTGCCCATTGTCATTATTAATTGTCCGGGTTATTTCTATTTGTTTCCGCGCGTGCCTAATCTCTGATGTTTGGGTTGGGTCGGTGACGTATCTGGGACGTCGCATTCAATGTTCGACCATCGAGGGATGATGGCGCGCTCGTAGGGTGCGGGGCGTGACAGGAACAAAAGAAAAATAGGTTCTCGAGTAGACTCTGAATCAGACTAGAAAAATAAGGTAGGCTTCAAAACAAGTTTTTAGAAAAATAGGATAGATTTCAGATTCCAAAAATTGGAAATTAGTTATAATAGGATCGGTTCTAGGTTTCAAACCTGTAACCTACCTACCTTGGAACCGATCACCTCTCCCCTCTCCCTCCCCCTCCTTGAACAGAACTTTGAGAAGAGGCACGTACCCACCCAAAAGACCCGAAAACCAATTTTACCCAATCCGAATAGACTATGAAAAGTAAACAATATCCATGTTTCAAATAAACAAATTCCAAAGAAATCGAAGTTTTTGGTCATTCACATTCGACTCAACTAATCGGAAGAGTGTCCAATTTGTTTTGTTGCTATTCATCTACGGAGTGATATTGAATCGATGCACGTGTGTCGCGACCTGCTCCTCAAGGGCCGAACTCGGATGAGGCGGGTTTAGAGATAAGTGTTCATGAGATGGTTCATATGGCACTTTTTAAAATAATTTTTACTGAAGTGTAAATCTTTTGTTTAGCCATATAACTCATTGATCATGAACGTGGATTTTCCCTAAATCCATATCTCGCGTGACAGCGGATTGATTTTATTTTTTTAGGAGTCGCCACTAGCCTAGGTCGGGGGTCGGCTAGAATACCCAACCGAAATGCGGGAATTTCGTTTCGGTTTCTACGAAAACCATAGATCAAAGGTTCGGGGACTAGCTTACGTTAATATTTCTATTAACGCCCTTTCGGTACCGCTAAACTTAACATGGTTGTTATCTAAGTCGTCATGCATTTTGTTTTTTTACCATTTTCATGCCAAAGTTTTAGTCCACTAGGTGATCATGCATCTTGTTTTTGTATTTTCATTTGAGACTCTAAACTAATCCTATCTTAGTCTAGAAAAAGAAAGAAACAATCAATTGTATTGAAAGGACATTTCGTAAAGTAAACACTCGAAATATTGAAAAGACGAGCTAATTCTAAGTGCGAGAAAGTAAAAAGTAAAAAAAAGTAGAAACCCGCAACTCGTCGGGTGTTTATTACAACACAAATTGAAAACCCGAGACATAATCGGGAATGAATGAATTAAGTACAAATTGAAACCGGATTGGACATCGGTTTGGCACCATCATCAAATGAGTACAAATTAAGACCGGATTGGACATCGGTCAATCACCTTGGCTTTTTCAACTTCGGATTTTTCTTCCTTGGACCGCCTCTCGGGTGTCGATGTTTACATCCATAACATTCATTCATAACAAATGACATATGAAAGCACAATAATGCAATCAATTCACTAATTAAGCACGGGCCTCGGGATCGGCCTTTGTTTTTCATGCGTTTCGATTCATCACCCATCTAATCACCTAACATTATTTGATTAATGGTTAATGATAATGGGCTACCATTTGTATTCACAAAACGGTAACTTACATCAATTAACCCCTAAAGTCGGGTTTTAATTATCATGAATGGGCTACCCGCCGAACATGCACCGGGCCTAACATTCATCTAACAAACACATGCATGATAATAAAATGAGCATGCATTCAAGCCCATGGGCCTTGTTTCGAAACCAATCAAACAAATGAGAAGTGGGCTTTATAAAAAAGACCACTTATTCAATTAATGCCTAATTCGGATTGAATCTGTTTAAGTATGATTAACTATCCTAATGACGTCCAAATGAAGTGATTCAGGTGTCATTAGAAAGCTTATGACATGAGGATCAAAAGTCAAGAAGACCATTTTTTCTAAATCCTAGCCAATTTTCCCGAAAATATCCAATTAAATCTCAGTGACAGGCTGGACTCGGTTCAGTTATGAATTTCAAATTAATAGCGGGACAAATAACAAACCTTATCAAAAACGCGCGAAAATTTTTGTGCGGTTAGGATTCCCCATGTGCAACAACTTTCATGTTTTAAGTTTTTGCTAAAAGCCCCTCCAAATTTTTATAAAATTCGGTTTTCGCGAGGGACTCAATTGCAAATAGAATTTTAACCCGAAAAGACTTTTCAAGTAAAATGACCCTCCAAAAATTGCAATTAGGTCCTCAAAATTTCCAGTTGACATAATGAGACCCCAATGACCAACTTTGTAGTTTTGATTTTTTGCAAAAAAGGACCCTAACTTTATCAAATTCGGAGAAACATCTTTTGAACTCCAAAGGAATGAAAATCAGATCTGGACACAGATTCTGATCAAATTGTGAGAATTCCTTTTGAAAATTCAAATGATCTCCGATTTTGATGAAATTAGTATTAATTGAAAGATCTTGATCTCAGGAAGAACTTTTGTGAAGAAAATTTTTTCATATCTCGAATACATGAATTTATGAAAATCGAAGAACACACGAAGGTCGACTGAAATCAGCATGATACCAGATTTACATGCATATGACGTTGCAAATCGTACTAGGCTAACACGTACAAAATTTTGTGAAAATTTTATGGTGAATAGATCAGGATGTGTTCTACAACTTTCATGAAGGAAGTTTTTCCAAAAAAAGGATCGTAGAAAATCATAAAAATCATCAAACAGCACAACACCAGTCAGGGAATCATCAGAACAGACTTAAGAAACATATTCCAGATTCTGATCCTAACTTCTAAAAATGTTTTGACATAGCAAATCAAGTCCGATCAAGGCATATGATATATCGAATCGAAGCTTAAGACGAGTTCTACGACTCTCTAGTTTATCACTTCATCAGATTTCGACATTAACAAGCTCAAAACAGCATCTCAAGCCAACAGGTTTCACTGGACACGAATTTACAGAATTGAGTTCAAGTGTTCTTACCTTGTCTCACAATAATCCAACGCTCAAGCGAGCGATCCGGCCTCCGTATTCTGATCTAGAATGGTACGGAGAGGCATCGGAAAGCTCGGCTAACCTACGACAATGAATTACACGAAATAATGTGAGAATTAATTCGTTTTCTCACAAATAGACGAATCAGC
The DNA here is from genome assembly GCA_031216235.1 of Syzygium jambos. NCBI lineage: Eukaryota > Viridiplantae > Streptophyta > Magnoliopsida > Myrtales > Myrtaceae > Syzygium > Syzygium jambos. The sequence continues at coordinate 15,015,401 of CM062221.1, forward strand.
GAAAAATTAAACTAAGGATGAAATCCGGTGGCCGTTCGATGCGAAGCCAGCCACCACAGCGACGTGAGAAGGCCAAGAATGATATTCGGTTGCTCTGGATCGCCGGAAATGGACGCCGGAGTGTCACGCCCCGTACCCCACGAAGCATGATCATCCGCGTAGGTCGAAATAAAATGTGACGCTCCCAGGATTGCGTCACCGACCCAAAACCCAAATCAGAGAAAAACGTACGTCACATGCGGAAACCACGTATATATATATATATATATATACACCCAGACATGCAATTATAACCATGAATAGCAATAGACATTAATATACTAAGGGAATACTAACATATATACACCCTTTTTAAAAACTTTATACAAGCTATTTATTTACAACCAAAAAGAATACATAAAAAGGGCCACTAAACAAAAGGATTGGTGGCCTAAAGGTGTCAGCCTATTATCTGGGAGAGGTTACATCAAAAGAGGGGTTAATCTAACGCCTATCGCTGAAACCAGCTCTATGGCTTCGGGTTTGGATTGGATAATGCTACAGATTCCTCAGAAGAATCCTCCTCGGATAATATTTCTTCGTCCGATCCAACCTCTGCTATTTCTCCTGCTGCTTCAGCATTCTCTCCTACCACTTCTAAATTCTGTTCTTCATCTTCCTCTTCGAGCACATCCGCAGCTATAACTTGCTCCTCTCCTTGCACCTCATCCATGGGTATCGGTCCGTCCACGGTATCACCCACGCTGCTCACACTAAGAGAGGCTGGGGGATCAGAGACTTCGCCACTCACCATCTGGGGAATCATCACACCATTTCTGTCTACTGGAATATCAAAAGTCCTGATAGGAGGTCCAGTTACACCATCAGCTCCCCTCAAATACCAAGCTACATACTCTTGGGTTTGGTGGTAATCCTCTCCTACGTCTATAAGCACCACTGATTGGCGCCTAATATATGCTGATCCGTCCCCGCAAGGATACACATTAACATCTCGTTGAATCCGGTACGGGTATCCAAAAAGAGGACCTCTCCTCGACATGCTACGGACGGGGGTCTGAAAAATCCGGTTTTACCACAACCGTGAGATAAACTCAGCAAGTAAAATCTCTAATCCTAAACTAGGCTAACGTGCACCTCCAGAAATAAATAAAACACATAATCTACTGAACCAGTAATTGAATCATTATAAGTTCACATGGGCTCACAGCCCGATTCCAATATTCCAGCCCTGCAAGTTAGGCTCTCGATATCAATATAATTCATAAACAATTAAATCGACCCGAAGGCCATGACCCAATGGTCATCACAATTTAACTCGACCCGAAGGCCATGACCCAATGGTCATCAATCATTCGACCCGAAGGCCCGACCCGTCGGTCACAGTTATAAATTGACCCGAAGGCCTGACCCGTCGGTCACAATCACACTCGACCCGTAGGCCTGACCCGTCGGTCACAGTTATATATCGACCCGAAGGCCTGACCCGTCGGTCACAATCACACTCGACCCGTAGGCCTGACCCGTCGGTCACAGTTATATATCGACCCGAAGGCCTGACCCGTCGGTCACAATCACACTCGACCCGTAGGCCTGACCCGTCGGTCACAGTTATATATCGACCCGAAGGCCTGACCCGTCGGTCACAATCAAAGGCCCATTTAATTTCTAATGGGCTTCCAGCAATTTAATTCAATTCATCTCAAGGCCCATTCCACTTTCCAATTGGGCTTCAAACAATTTAATTGAATCCACCTCAAGGCCCATTTAATTTCTCATTTTCTCCAATGGGCCTCAAACAAGCCCAACTCAATTTCTCACTCAAGGGCCCATTTAAAATTATCCAACTTGGGCCTATTTAAATTATCCAACTTAGGCCCATTTCAAATTATCCAACTTGGGCCCATTTAAATTTCTCCAATTTGGGCCCAATTAACACAAAATTCGGAGCCCATGAGGCCCATCCCAATTCAGCCCACAAATCCTCTCCTAATTACTACTAAACCAATGTAATTAGTCCTAATTAAGTCCACTAACCATCCATTACACAAAACACACTTAATTAGGCCATAATTAACATAATTTAATCCCTAATCAAGCACAATTAGACTAATTTAGCGATTAGTAATTTTACTCGCCTAATGACGACGCGAGACGACGGGAGCGAGCGGCCGATGACCGGCGAGCGGTACGATCGACGGCGGCGCTCCAAGGCAAGCCGGCGGCCTACGGCGGTCCGGCGAAGCTCACGGCTTCCTCACGGCCAGAACAGGGGAAGCTTCGGCTGAGAGGGGCTGAGGACGGATGAGAGTGAGATGGGGAGGCGAAGCTGGTCGGCTGGGGTGGCGCACGGCGGCGCGGCCAGGCGGACGAGCCCAGCGACGGCGACGGCGTCCTTGTCGCGCCTCGGCTGGAGTGGCCGCAACGGGCGGTCACGGGCGGCGGGAGGGGAAGATAGGGTTGCGACTGGGCTGGGGACGGCACCAGGGGTCGGCACTCGGCGGTCGGCGACCAGCAGCTCCGGCGAAACCTGCTGTTCCGGCGTGAACAGTGGACTGGCGGTGCTGATCGGTGGAAGAGGGAGCGGCCGAGTGGATTTCGGGAGAGGAGAGAGAGAATTGCGGGGAGAGAGAAGGCTGAGGAGAGAGAGTGAGGGTCAAAGATGGTCAAGAGAGAGAGTGGGTGGATGCCACTTGTCAAAATCCTAGACCAAAAGACCAAAATACCCCTAATCCAAGGGTTGAAATTGCTTCTTATCCAATAATGCAAGGGTATAATTGTCATTTGCCCCTAACCATGGTTAACCAACCCTAGTTAACCTTAACCAACCTTGGTTAATCTCCAAAAATTAAATCAAAATTCGAAATAAACCAAAAATGGCCTAGGGGCAATTCTGTCATTTTTCCGTCCGGAACCGAAATTCCAATTTTCGCTCATACCGGTTCCAAATATTCATGTGATACCTAATCCAGAGTCGGAATCGCGAAATTCGCTTTCTAAGCCCTCGAAAATCCTCTGCGAAGTTTCCGGGAATAAAATAATATTATTTTCCAATTTTTGTCGAAAATCCACTTTTTGTCCAGAATCACTCCAAACACACTTGGATACCCCAAAATGACGTTGGCCGCGAAAAATAACCTCAAACGGCCTCCGGAATCGGCCTCGGTGTTTCCAGGGGCAAAATGGTCTTTTTCTCACTTTCTGCCGAATCTTCAGTTTTCAACTGTTTTAATCTCAAACATGAATGGTCATTACCAATTGACGTCCGTCTTGCAAAATAGTCGTAATTACCCTTGAGATTTTGATATCGAAACTCGGGTCCAATATTGTAATCTCAATATGCTCGTTTCGCAGTTTTAGGGTCTCTCACTAACGAGCGGCTGTTTAGGTGTTACGCGTATCGACCTAAGATTGTCCAAATCGTGATGGTCTAAATTTCGAGAGAACGAGAGGAATTATCACTAGTACCAGGGTCGCGATCGTTTGGATTACAATCAGGTTTCATTCGTCAGATGTACTTTCGGTCGTGCGAAATCACTCGCGATCCGATCGTACGTTACTGACAAAATCACCCAGTCATTTTCCTAAGATCGGCCTATATTGGCTCAAAATATTTCCTCAACGTTCTTCAAAATCAGCGTTCAGTCGCGATTGGGTTCTCGGTCCACGTACCTGTTCCTATTTAGCCTTTCTCATATGGTTAGTGTCCCGAGACTATCAGGTTCAGGCGAGACTCACTAAAATTACACGAGAATGAATATACACTTTATTGGTCCCGATAACGGGTCAAAATTCAGGATGTTACACGGAGAGCCGGTTCGGCCGACTAAACCGGCTGGACAAGTCACCGGCGGTAAAGCCGGTAATGCCGCCGAGAGGGAGATCAGGCCGGAACAGTGAGCTCCGGCCACCAGCGAGGGTAGCTGGTCTTGCGACCAGCCTCAGGCCGCCGTGGGGGACGTCGGAGGGGCGGTGGCTCGCCGGAAAGCAGCCGGCAAGAGGCCGGAAGAGCTGTTGCCGAGAGAGAGGGCTAGAGAGAGAGGTGATCGTGAGAGAGAGGGAGAGAGAGAGAGAGAGAGAAGAGAGAGAAACCAGATCTGAAAAATGAACCCCCCCTTGATTTTTGGAGGGAAAAACACTATATACGCCCTTCAACTTTGAATTCTAGCCCTTAGATTGATCAAATGGTCCAAAATGTATCCTTAATGATTAAGAATATTCCTTAATAGCTAAGGATTGGTGACATGGCATCATGGATGGACATGATCAATTCTAGATGAATGGCCATGATTGATTTGCTAATCCCCTAATTAATTTGCTTAATCCTTGAAGAAGGGCATTTTTGTCATTCTTAATTAAGGGCATTTTTGTCATTTTTGATTAAGGGCATTTTTGTCATTTTTGCACTCAAGAGGATGTGACCGACCTTGGTTGGTCCGACTGGATTATCTATTATCAAAATTTTCGACCGGAAAATGACTAGTCTGATCGGATTAGTTCAATTTGAATTAAACCGATTTGAGTCAATTAGCTATGAATTTGGGTAATCGCATGACCGAGCTAGACTAACAAGTTTAATTGAAGTCTAATTAACCAAATTGAGTCTCAATTCATCAAATTGAATGTTAGTCTAGAGTGGGTCAAGTTGAATTGCACTATTTAGACCAATTACTCTTAGACTTCCTAATCATTGGATCACTAATTTGATCAAATTGACCCAAATTCATGTGATTCTTCCAAAATTAATTTTGAATTTGGATTTCATATAAGAAATCAGGCTCATTCGTGCCTCAATTGTGCAAATCATGAAGAATCAATCAAAATCACTGATTAGGGCTAAAATTGGGGGTTTTTGTGTTTGGCTTGGAATTGCAAAATTGGTTCAAAAATTGGATATAAAATGACCTCTAGATCAAATGTCGTGAAGAACACTAACCTAAAAAATGACTAGAAATGAAGTAATTTCATTTTTGGCCGATTTGAATCAAATTCCGCAATTTGGGAAAAAGTTGATTCTAAATCGATTTTTGTAAAATTTCTAATGCCAAAGGTAAATTGAATGTAAAATAAGATGATTTTTGGATTTTTGTATTTTTCAAATTTTTGGTCAAAGGTTTGACCAAAAGTCAAACCCTAGTTGACTTTTCACTAGGAGCTTGATTTTATGATCAAATCTTTGAATTTTTCTGAAATTTCCACTTCTAAAGTGAAATTGGATTTGAAAGGAATCTTTTTATGCAAAAAGCCCCAATTTGACCTGGGGTTGACTTTTGGTCAAAGGGTTGACCAAAAAGTCAACGCCAAAGTCAACCATTTGACTTTTCAGGTTTTTACATGAAATGAATAGAAAATCGCTTATAAAAGCTAGGCCAACAAACAGAATTAAAAAAAAAACGACATTTTTTGCTCAAGAAACGGGCTCTGTCGCGATCGGAAACCATAATCTCGAATTTTTTTATTTTTAAAGACGCATCGGCTAAAAAATTAGGTGTCAACAACATGCAATCACATTTTGATTACAATGTATATAGCGAACTTAACCATGCTTGCTTGTAAGTGGAAAATTTAAAATGGGGAACTATCCAAATTTGAAATATCAATTATAGAATGTGGTAAAATTGAAAAGTCCTGTCTAATGTGTTGCCCTAATATGTGAGAAACTACCCTTGCAATTGATATGTTTATCTCAAAAAATTAATATCTTTCGATTTTAGAATAGAAAATGAAAGCGTCTTGAAAACTTCTTACGCATCGAATTAAATTTCAAACCAAAATGTACCATTAAAATTCAATTCTCATGTATCCTCTTTGGTGCTTGACTCACTCTTTGCGTGGACTATTTGCCATGTCTACCGTTTGGATATTTTAACGTACATAACTAAAACGGTATCCAAAAAAAAAAGATTTAAAAAAGAAAATGGAGACAGTCGAGAGAGAGTGAACAATTACGAAATAATTAAATCTAATTGATAAACTTAATGTTTATTTCATCCTTGTATTTTCTATCAAATTTTCTTTTTATTGTGCATTACTTTTATAGTGATAACCTTCTAACTTTCACTTCCTGGACATTAATAAAGTGTACTGATAAATTTAATGATGGACATTCAAACTTGAAAGTACATCAACAAGTACATTTTTTTTGTATAAAAAAGGGTTATAGTCGAATAAAAAAAATGAATGTCGAGAATTTACTATCCCTAATTTATCCCATAATAAAACACCAAATAACTCTTGAGTAAGCAGTAAAAGGAACTAGGACCCAAAACCTTGTCAATATCAAGATTAACAAAGATCACCATCAAGGTGCAAACTCATTAAAAAATCCTTTGTAGAAAGAAGTCGAGTACATTAGTAAGCAGAAGAAAGAGAAAACGAAGTCTATATACAAACGAATGGGAATAACATAAATGGTGGAATGAAAACACCATTTAGAGGGCGAAAATATCTGTCTTTTGTATTTATGACAAAATACTAAAGGCATTTAGACAATATTTTTATGAGAACAATCTTTCCATTTGTGATTTTGCAATATGTAGCAACTTTTGTATTTTTATGACAATGCTCTTATGAGAACACTCATATATTTTTAATGAGAACACTTATCCACTCGAGTACAATAATAAGAACACCCTTATATTTTATGACAATATTTGCCTTTTGTGTTTGCAATAAATAGCAACTTTCACCCTATCCATTTGTGATTTTAATTAACTAGTTCTCTTAATGCTATTTTTGTTAATTCAACAAATTAGAGTGTTATAGCCATTTAGAGGGCAGAAATAGCGTGAGCCCAAATTAAAGATTTCCTTTTAAAGAAATATGTGTTAATTGCATATTAAAAAATGTCAATGGATTTTTCCTTTATATTTGCTCTGATTTGGATAATAATATTAATGTGTATACTAAAAGATTGTGAATGAATGATTAATACGTGAATAAAATGTGATTCCCTAATTGAATCAATTACATATAAGTTTCAAACTAGAGGAATGTTATGGTAAAGCTTTGTTTAAAAACAATGGTGGTAGAAAGTAACGTGCGACGTGAAGGACATGATCAGTTGTGGATTTTTACACATATCCTTTTTATTTTATTATATTATGTAGGGATGAAGATGTTTTTGGCTCAACATTTTTTGTCCCGTTCCACTAGAACCCTCGTCTTTTCTTGGGTTGTAGTGTATATAGCATGTGATGTAGCTCGAATAAAAAGTATTGATTCATTTCTAAGGCAAGGATCTAGGATTAGTGCCAATTAATGAGTTGGAACAACTTCGTAAGTGTGGTCTATTTTCGATTTCTAAATCAAAAGGATTCAATTTGAGCAAGTTTCAAATCCAAAAAAGGAAAATTTGTTGGAATTAGTGAAACTCTTTTGATCAAAAGCGTAAGGTGCGAAAAACAACCGTTTATGATTCTTTGATAGAAATAAATGAGAAAAAGGGGCATGTTACCGCCATTTAGAAAAGATAAAAAATCACTGAAGTAATATCTAAAACCAATGATTCAAGGCAAAACTAAAATATCTTGGAATAAGAAAATATTTCACATTCGCATAACCTTCGTAATCTCAAGAAAGTAGGTTTTTTAGGTATGGGCCTAGCAAAAGAAAAATTGGGATAGGATCCTATAGGATCTCTCTCCTTTAAAATCGGACGAGAAAGTTTCCTTTCATCTTGCTCAAGTAGTTACACCAAATAAGGCATATACGATCTATAAGAATAGAAAAAAAGATTATGATATTTCGATTTAGGGAATTGTGAAAAAAAAAAAGGAAAGAGATAAAGATTACGTGGAAGTGGAAGATGAAATGGTCTAGCTTACAATGATGAGAATATAAACATGAAAATTTGCAGAAGTATCCCTATTGAATTAGCGATATTTCGGAGCAAAAAAAACATAGCGATATTCGCCACGTACCTCTTCTGAAACCTGGTATCGAAAACAAAAAGGCGTTACAAACCATTGATGTGATTTACAATACGAGCAAGGGCACTGGGACGAAACAGTCATCTACTTGAAGATAGTTAGCCAAGACTATTTAACTGGACTAAAAAATTAATTACGGCAATGGATCCTCATAACCCATTTTTATACGTACATGAGATATTCATTAATTTATTTGACATCATTAATGCACAAATGTTTTTTCATAATTATAATAGTGGTATTATGATAATTACTATAATATGTATTAGAAAATGCTAATTAACAATAGATTTAAGAAAATCCTTTTTGACAGCAATAGTAGACATAAGATATACATTTTTTTACAATGAAAATACCAATAATAATGACAACAAATTATAATAGTAACAACAACAAGCAGCAGCAGCAGCAACAACAACAGCAATATACTTAACTGAAAACACTAATTACAAAACCTCTCATTATTATTGGACAAAAACCCATAATATATATAAGATTAATCATATAAAATTCAAAATCAATTAGCTAAAGTACAATCAATTAGCATCAATGGATCATCGATACGGTGTAGTTAATACATAATACAAGTTTATAATTTTATATCAATATATATATGCGCTTACTACTAACTTAACTGATGACGTCATAAGAAGGCATAAAATGACATGAATTTCCATGGTGCTGTGAGTTGCACAAAATTCACTGTGAATATCATACCTATATATGGACAAAATCATCATTTACGATAATGAAGATGATTGGCAAGTAATCAATTAATGCATTAGAATACAAAATAATTGCCTTGTATTTAATATATCACTAATGTTTTCTTACAACAATTTAAATTTTGATAAAAGGGGTTTAAATCTTCTCCTTCTCCTTCTCCTTCTTCTTCTTCTTCCTTCCTTCTTCTTCTTCTCCTTCTTTCCTTCATCCCTTCCGAACCCAGACCTACCAGCCATATTCACTCTCCCAGGCCGAGACCGACGTGTCCTCTAAAATGGGCCACGAAGTACTACATCCGCTCCTTTAAGTGCCGATTCGCCGCTTTGACCCGCTCTTTGGCGTCCTCGAGTTTGGGGAGCATCTCATCCAGGTTCGACAGCCGTTTATTAAGCCTTCGGATAACTTCAAGTTGGGACTCCACCAGTTCATCCGATTTTTCGGCCATTCGGTCCAAGGATGTGGAAGCGGAGGTGACAAAGGTCTCACAACGAGAATCCATCGAGACGTCCATCTTGATTTCATCCTTTTCAGGGCAAGAAACTCCTTGCCTTAGTTTTTTCTCCACTCCACGGATCCGCTCAACAATCGACTCCCGGTATTTGTTAAGATGCTCATGGGAAGAGTGAAGTTGGCCCTGCACGTCATAGAGTGTGTTGTACACCACATCAGCATGCTCACTTTCCTCCTTGATACTCTCAGACAAGCATTCCATAACGAAGTACGCACGGATAGCCTTCTCATTGTCTTAGAACTGGGATACCCCGTGCTCGAAGATGGTTACGAACTCCTCATAGTCTGCAAGAAAAGAATGATCGGAAGGTAGGTCATCAGGTCTCTCCTTGCAAATCAACTTCTCGACCTTAGACACCGCCTGGGGCTTGACAACCAGGACAATGTAAGTCAGGCTCAGGTAGGAGATAATCTCCTTCCACAAAGCCTTGAACTTACAAGCACTCGAGGTTGATGACGATGCACTGGACTCCATCGACGATCGACACAGGAAAGAAAGGGGAATTTCTCTAGAAAAGGAGGGGTTGAAATTCAAACTTGAATGGTGAAGTTTTGATTGCAATAAGCCCACTATTTATAGCCCACGACTGGAGTCTTGAATCGTCATGAATCGGTACAAGAAGATTGACTGACGCGACGAATATCTCGGTGGGTACGATCGTATCCGATTGATTAGCCCAAGATACAGGGATTAGAACGTTGCGAATAATGGGTATTTATTCCTTGAAGGTCACGAAGCAAGATTTTGGGAAAAACGTGCCGATGATTACTCCTAGCCGCTTGATGATTTACACGTGTATTGATGGGATTCAACTATCACTCAGACGGATATCCATATGACGACAGAAGTAAATCGCACCGATATAAAGTGATCATGCGTCGTATTGATTCATTAAATCCAAGTACAGAAGATTGTATGCAGACGTCTTTTCAAGAGCATGAAAAGAGGGTAATTCAGTCAATAATGCCATCAGAGCAGGCACAGACATGATTACCCAGATAAAAAGCAAAGCCGAGCAATAAAGATATTTACATCAGTGCTATCCTCAGCATTATTGACATGAAAGGGAAAGAAAAAGAAAATTGCAAATTAAACGAAATGTTGTTCGGGGCCCAGAACGAATCCATAAAGTTGGACTTCTCGATCACAGTTTAATTCCAGGATTTCGTTCTTTCTGGCTTGGCTGTCCTCCACCTCAGTGCACAATTGCTTCATGATTGCTTCGAGGTTCAATATAGCCTTACTTAGATCAAAGAGCATTGACAGAGAAATACTTTCATCGACACGGAATGCCTCAAAGACCTTACGGGCCTTGGCTAACTCTTCTTCTTTAAGACTCAAGGTCTTTTCTTTGCCCTCGATGTCATTAACATATTCAAGCCCTGCCTTAAAAGTCTTCATAGTTACATCGAATGAATCAGAGAATTCATGAAGAGCAAAGTCTAGAGCTCGACAAGGTAAAGGGTAAGATAAATTAGTCAGATAGCTGAGTAAGGACCTGACTTTGCTTTCGATCTCTGGGACGTCACAAATGACATCGTACCCTTCCCTTAAAAGCCCATAAAGTTGAGCTCCCTTCGAGCAAATCTCATCATGATTAGTGGGAGGGAAAAAGTTGCTTATCGAAGGACGTTTACCCCCAATGACTCGAATGTTGTTAACCTGAGGAGCTTTAAGGGAAGAATGATCCATAGTAGAGCTCACTTCGTCCATTGATTCATTTAAAAATTCATCCATGTCAGAGAAAGATAATGATGGAGTGCTCGGAGACAGGGGCATATCAGGCATAGGAAACCGCCTAAAAGGATGTAACAATCCCATTGGAAGCAGGGTTATCCTCGACAAGGCAGAATCCATGTCTTCAAGAAATATCAAGGCCTTATATTCATCCCACCATTAATTAAACGACGTTGAACTATACGGAGTGGTGAAATTATCGATAAGCTTGAATTGTCCTATGATATATTTGGCAACTTCATTGTAACATGATAGGGCATCATTCCGTAGAGACAAAGGATAAGGGAAATTCATTGAGTAGATAATTAGCATAAGAATACCTTACACCAATCTAAATTGACGAGCACAGTAATGGGGGTTGTATGCCTCGAAACCAATAGAAAATCTTCCTCCAAAAGTGAATTCCAGTGGAAGATCGATGGGAACAAGGATACTTGCCCAAAATATGGAGGTATCATGTTGTACAGTCGATGAATCACACACAAAGTTTACGCCAAACCTATGAAAAGTGAAGTCCTTCAGGGTAAGCAAAATATCTAAAAGGTTTCCAAGACCGGAAGCCCTCCAATTGGCTAGAGGAAAATGCTACAAAACTTCCAAGGTCCAAAAACAGTCTCTATGGGATGTTTATGTGCATCATACCAGTCGACGGGTGTAGAACTGTAAGACATGAACAGATGAGGAATGTATGATCGAACCCAACCATACAATATCCACAGCGGACCAATGAAAGGGTCAGGATGCGCATTGAACAATAAAGATTGTGCGTCAGTTAGACCTTTGTACAAAGCCGACAAGGCCATTCAACCTAACCCTACATTAACACCCTGAGTAAGAGCGTATGCAATGTCCATAAACCCACATGATATAGAAGTGGTACAAAAGACATATCGACAGAGCCAATAAAGTAGGAATGTAACATGTTCTTGAGGCGTTATGGGTCCATCTGGCTTGCTAAATTCCTTGATGAAGTCAGAAAATGAGAGGTCAACGAAAGAGATACCACAAAAATCTAGACATGACCATGAGTTCTGATTATAAAATTCCACAAAAGGTGATAGGCCAGTCAGTGACCACACATTGAGCAAAGTAATGGTTACCAGACCGGGGGCAAGAAGAAGCAGTTAGTTGATGGTGACCAGAGACAATAAAGAGCTCCGATAAGCCCACATTCCACAGGATCAGTGGAAAGGCAGCTTAGTGATAAAGCCTCCTTTATCTTTGTCGCTTTCCAAATGTTGGACATTTCTAGTCTCATCCTTTGGTACCACCGAGAGAATTGTTCGTCATAGCACGGATACGAGTTGAAGCGAGAATTTAGTGATGCCCAGGCAGAGATGCTAAGCCGAGATCGACTAATGGGAAGAACCTCCTTGTAATGACGTGAAAAATGCTCGGTAAAGATGGATGGTGGGGGTGTTGATTTGAGATATGGACCTAGGATTACGTGACGAGCTTTTGCGTCGTAATCTATAAAGGATAAGAAAAGGCGCCCTTGTCGGTCAACATTCCGAAGTTTCTCAAAACAATTCAGGCGAAGGAGAGCTTGAGCATTGGTTGGGGAAAAAGAAAAGTTCGCCATTGTGATGGGCTAAGTGATAAAGTATGTTAACGGCTATTAGGTATTTATACTAATCCATTTGGCTGATGAGTTAGGCCCACTAACTGGTGACGTGCACATAAACGAAGGCGCAAGGCTCGGGATCTATTATCAAAGTTGGTTATGAATGATCGTGGCACACGTAGGACACCCAATGAAAATAAGGATATTTTATTAAGAAGAAGAAGGTTTATCCGATAGAAAGTCGTGAATCTCTCGTTGGAGCAAAAATAGTTGAGATTCTAATCTATTCATCTCTGAAGTACATGCACCTTTATTTTGATGATGCTCTATTACGGAATTCACTACTCGAATGTGCTCCTGCTGCTTCAAACTTTTCAAGACACCAACATGATGACGCAGTTCTTGCTCAATTTCTGCCTGTTGACGAAGCTTCATCTCCTGCCGTCGACGAGTCTCTTCGAGGATTTCCGTAAGATGCATTTCCTTCTCGATAAGGACAAGTACCTCGTCCATGATAACCTGAAGGGACTCACGACGAGTACTTACTGTTTCACTAGCCTCCTTCACAATATCAGCCCACTCTTCATGTATTTTTGTGGGAATGGATGCCTCTCATACATGGCCCAAGAGTTGTTGATACTTATCGAACATAGTCTGAAACTCTTAGGAGAAAATCTTGAGCTATTCCCTGAGTGCCGAAGGAAGAATAGACATAACTTCGGCATTGTCATTCCCAAGATGCTCAATGAGGAGTTTAAACTGCTCTAGGGCTGCGGCATCATACGGCATCCTCACAAATCCTCCTATAGAGAAGTCTAAAAAGCGCATCAACTCCATCTTCTTCTTAATAATGGCCAGTTTTGATTGACCAGAATGAGGTGACAAGTCATATGGATTAAATGCCAAAATAAATTTAACTTCGTTTATAGCATGCATTGCCCTGCCTGTATAAGCGGTGGTTGACTGATGATAAGGAGTTAGTGAGACAGACGTCGATGATAAAGCTTCAGCAGAGTTAGTCATGAAAGCCAAAGTTACGAACATTGGAGTAAATGTTGACGGAGAGATTATAGAAGGGTTGACCATAGTAGCTGGAATAGTGGTCCGTTGAACCATAATATTTGACGACGGACTTGTCGACGGACCACATGCTGCAAACCATAATGATATCTCAGTATCGGGATTAGAATTGAAAACAATGTAATGTTTGAAAGGCATATACCTATCTCGGGCATAGTTGTCTCATGTCCAATCACATTAAGAGCGACAATGGTCCCTACAGTAGAACCAAGGATCGGAGTAGTTCCGACGAATGAAGAAGTGGAAACAATTGCTGGTATAACTGGAAAAAGAAGAAGGATATAAATAAATCCAGTAAACAAAACAAGCAGAATACAACAGATAACAACAAAATTTTACCAAGGGCCACAGTAGTCGATGAACCAGGTTGAGTAAAGAGCTGTACTCGGAATGTTATTGAATTGGTAACAATGGTGTTGGAAGATATCAAGGTAGTTACGGTTGGTATGGCACTAGAAATACCAGTCGATGGGATTAAGATGTTGATAACCCGCTCGACAGAAGAAAGACCAGTAGATGCCAAGATGGTAACGGGATTCTAAATTATAGGAACAGAGATGCTATCCCTTGGGCCTTTATCCAAAGAAGTAACAGCTTCTGAAGAAACCACATTGCGTGCAATTGGCTCAGCAGATGGTTCAACAGATAAAGTGCTGGACTTCTTTCTCGGAGAGGAAGGAGAAGATCTTTTCCTTTTCCTTCTCAATAATGATGTCATTTCTTCCAATGTTTCCTCTTCGTTTGTCCCAGAGACAATCCAAGGGGAGAAAGACCTTATAAGTAACAAATTAATATAAGGGAGGATAAAGTAAGCTGACGCAGGGGAAGTAAGATAGAGATTTACTATTAGTAGGATTTTCTGCAGCATCGAGACCCTCTGCATCAGAGTCTTCTTCTGTTTCTGAGTTAAGAAGTGGAAGGTTAGAAGATGCACCAGATTAAAACTAAATAGAACATAGAGTGATGGTGCCTATACCTTGAGTGATCGGTTTCTTAGAACCACTCCGCTTCACACGACCAATCGCAGACTGGAGGGCCTCTTCGTAAGTACTTTCAAATGCAAAAGAATACCACCAAGTCTATCATTCAGCAAGATGTCCTGGGCGAGCTCTAAAACCATTGGGGAGGTTATGCACTATAATGGATGCGCATTGTATTAGCAATTTCAATACAATAGAGAAGTGGGTTTCGATTTTTGAGAGAATATTCTTTCTTCTTGGCTCCTTATGAGAAGCCCATTGAATAAGGAATTGGCATAGGAAATGCTTGCCAAAGTCCAAATTGCCTAGCATAATATTATGGAGAATATACTTCAAACTCAGGATAGAATCGACCCTTTAATGAAGTCTATATGGGGAGATCTACTGTAGACAAAGCATAAGTCCAGAAGGGCCTATAGAGGTTGAATCGAGCTGGATCAAACAAATAATCAAACTCTCCATGGCTGTACTTAAAGAAAATGACTTGATCATGATTCAGTTCAAGGAAAGCTCGGAGATAGAAGATAAAAGAAGGCGCTTGAGAAGCAATATGTCAAGGGAAACAACTTAGCAATTGATAATCCAGAGGTAGAGGTACGAGTTTTCTATACCCTTGTAAAGATAGATGAGGAAGATGACGAATACTTTTACCGAAAAGGGAAGGGAAATACAAAGCCATCTATGCTTGAAGTATCCAAAAAGCACCTGAGATGGTTCCAGAATCCCCGAATTTCATTGCTCGAGAGGCGTGAGTAAAGCCTTTATATAAAACTGCAAGAACAAGAGGGGCCAATGCGAGGCGTCGTCCTGTAGCTAAGGTTGCGGCAATTTGCAGATAGTCTTTGCAAACTTTAAGGGCAGGACTAAAAAACACATATTTTGACAACCAAAAGAGCAAGAAAAAGATATGTTCATCTTGAGTTACAGGACCCGAAGCTCAATTAAATCGAGACAAGAAATTGCTGTATGCCAGAGCATCTTCAGAAATAAAAAGAGTGGACAGTACAGGCAAATCCTCGACGGCATGACCAACCAATTCAAAACCCGCTATGGCAAACACATCGAGCATAGTGATGGACATGTGGCCCCAAGGAAAAAAAACAGTTGCTGGAAGATGACCAGAAAGTGATGGCGGAACCCAATAACCCACATTATAGGTCATAAGATGACATACTGACCTCGAGAGCGATGTCGATTCCAGCAGCCATCCATAAAAGTCGAGTTTCTTGGCCGGCTTTCAACCAAATAAATCATTTGTGAAAACCCTCTTCGTAAGAAGGGAAACTTTGAAATCGAGAAGACCCGGTGGACCA
This sequence comes from Syzygium jambos, assembly GCA_031216235.1. Lineage (NCBI taxonomy): Eukaryota > Viridiplantae > Streptophyta > Magnoliopsida > Myrtales > Myrtaceae > Syzygium > Syzygium jambos. The sequence continues at coordinate 15,031,240 of CM062221.1, forward strand.
CACATCCGTAATAGAAGAATGTTGCAGTGCCAGAGTCTCACTGTGCTTTTACGGGAAGTGGAATTGAAGGTTCACAGATATATTAAGATGGTCCATGAAACTGGGGTCTAGAGAGAAACAGTTGCATTCATTCTCGACAACTTTTAGTAAATGAAAAAAGCAATTACCAGCACGTGGATCCTCTTTAAACTTATCAAAGGCTGCAATGAAATCACTAGTTGAATATTCAGACTTTTTAGATGCCATGAGAAACGATGGATCAAGATCAGAAAAGGGTTCAAGAAAGGATTTTTAGGGTTAGAGAAGAAGACGCGACGGTGAAACAAGGTTTTTACAAAAATAAAGGATGAAGAAGATGATTTAAAAAGTCACAATTGTTCGGGGAAGGTACGAGATGATGTGTCCAAAAGATATTGGATGAAGAATTCGTAGAGACTGCTCGAAAGGATGTCAAAGGACAGAAAGGCATGATCATTGCCTAGGGATTCGTACACAGACAAGGTACACCTTTAAAAGAAATAAATTCAAATTTATTCCTTTTAAAAGGGGGCATATGTTGATACCCAAAATTATCCCTGATGGGAGTGGGCCGTTTACAAGTTACAAAAGATATAAAGTACGGCCCACATGGTGAAAATCCAAAAAGGTCGCAAGTCATGCTCAAAGGCATTAAGAGGACCTAGGATAATTATCAACAGGACATGTCATAGAGATGTCGACAAGTTCAAAATCACGAGCCTTGCACGTGATGTCGATGAATCCAAGATCACAAGCTTTGCACGTGATGCCGATTGATCTAAAATCACGAGTTTTGCACGTGACATTGACGAGTCCAAGATCACAAGTTTTGCACATGACGTCGACGAGTCCAAGATCACGAGCTTTGCACATAACGTCGACGAATCCAAGATCACGAGCTTTGCACGGAATCTTGGTAATACGTGGCGAAAAATTCATTTACACGTGTCAAAAAGTAAAGATATGACCGTGGACGTGAAGATCAAGGAAGAAATAAAGAAACACGTGGAAGAAAATTAGCTATTACGTGATGCCCAAAGAACGTGAGTAATATCGACAAGTTAGGAAACAGTTAAAGCGCGAAACGTAAGGAAGTGAAAAATGACTATCAAGGGAAAGTCGGTCGACAGTTATCAAGCTGCTCTATAAATACTCAAGGATTTCCAATGCAGAGGAGACCTTCTTCGAAAAAACAAAACACAGCCCATCTTTTATTTAACCTTTATCCTTAACGCATCAGGAGTAGTTTTAATCATAGCTTTTAGATTCTTTGTCGTAGATTCAATTTTGACGATGATCTTTATCAGGTTCAGCATTATTGATTAAATTCCAATGTTGTGCCACTAGTCTAGTGTCGTTGATTAAATTACGGCATTGTGCTTAGAGTATAGCTATTGATTAGATTCCAGCCATATTCTCTTAAGTTGCGTCATTGATTAAATTCCGGCGTACTTTGTGGTTGTGTCGTTGATTAGATTCTAATATAGCTTAATTCCAATATTTGCAAGTTATCGTTTCATTGTTAGTATTGTCGAGTTTGGCATCGTATCGAGTCAGGGTGTGAGATTTAAATTGGGATTAATAAACACATTTGACATTCTCTATTCTAGCTTGACTCAGAACCCTGGTCTCCCTTAATAAAATCCGAAACGTAGCGTTCGGTGAAAGATTTTCGATGGAGTAAAAACTGGCGAAACAAACTGTGATAGGTTTACCTTGTTTTTGGACATTGTTCTTCGTCATAATCATATTTGATATTCCATAATCATATTAAAGAAAATCGAATTTTTTCGCGCTTACAGTTCGTGACCTCTCGTCATGCCATCTGAATCACATACATATTGATTAAGGGTTGAGGATGCTGATTTGGGTCCTACCTAAAAGTGTCATAGGTGGAGAAGGACCCTAGAGATGGCCCGAGCTTTATGTGCACTTCAGCTAGAGCTAAGCACTCGAGGTAAGAATATCATTTGGCATGACTTTCTTCTCAGTATATTTAGCACAACTTGAAGATGAAGATGATCATTATTGAAGGCTCTAAGACAAAGAAACGAAGACGAGAGAAGGATGGAGCAAACCCGGTTCCCGCGGAGATGGAAGGCGAAGAGGTTGATGTCGGGAACTCCCTGAGCCCCAAGATACTCGCTAACCTCGCCGTGGACGGCTTGCAGAGCAAGTGCAAACTTGGTTACCGGACCAACTACGTTCTCAAGCTTGCCACGGAGATAGAGGAGGGGAATCTTGAGATCGACGCATAGGAGGGAGTGTAGGACGCTGCATCATCCAAGATATTGATCAACGGCATAAGCGGGGTCGGATCTTTCGCGCGGGCTAGCATTTTGATGTGCCTCGGCTTTTACGATGAGGTTTCGTGGGATAGCCTAATTCCCAGAATAAACCTCCAAAATGAAATTGGCCTAATTTGTAATTAATGCACCTCTTTCCATCACCGCGTGTGTCGTCCCCAAGAATCCCTCGTCCAAGCCAGTCGTGGACATCGGCAACATGTCATCAATAGATGACTCCATAGATGCCTCCGACTTCGGGGAAACGACAACCATAAATCGCCTTCACACCAATTTCTTCTGTGCCATCGCCACTCTTCTCAACACTACCCCAAATCTTCTCGAACAACTCAAAAATTTTCTGCTCGTACAGATTCGAAAATACCTCATCCTCTTGAAAACTTGACCCTTGTTCGCCAATTGACCATCTGTGAAGTCTCGTCCGAGTAATTCCTTAACATGACAACGGAATTTAAGGGGTTCATGCCGATGAAGACCGTCGCTGAGATTTTCAACTGTACGGGATTTGTCTTAGCCTTATTCTTCGAGTGAGACGGGGCCTCACTGCTGGGCTGTGAGCGATTTGTCTTCGCCTTCTTCAAGTGGTCCATTTCGAGCCTCACTGTTCTCATATTGTGCTGATGAAGACCCTGAGATTTTCACGGGGAGGAAGAGGAGGAGCGGGCATGAGCTGAGGGATTTTTGTCCTCCTTCCTTTTGTCCAACAGTTAAAGGGATACGAGAGTATTCCCAGATGTTAACGCTTGTGTTCTATTTATAATATATGCATTAATAATGTGCAGTATTCTCTTTTTTGGACAAATAATGTGTAGTTTTTCAGTAAATCATTTTTATCCAATCAAAAAGAAAAACTAAATCCTTTTTTGTAAATTTCATAAACAGATTTTTGATATTTCTTATCTTTGAAAAATAGTATTTAATTTAATGCTGAAGGACGTTTAAATATTAACGCTGAACAATGTTCAGTAATTAAATCCGTTTAAATATAAAATAAAAGGTTGACAAGAAGGGATGCTCGAGATTGGACCGTGTGAATCTAGTTATGGACATTCACAAAAAAATATTGACTTCTCATTTATACACATGCACCAAACTCTCATTTAAAGATCTTCACCAGACTTGTCTGCAACGAGCATGCTTTCCTGCAGAGAAACGGAAGCAGCAGTTGTCCCCTCTCTCTCTCTCTGTTCGTTAATTACTCTTTCTCTCTCCCATTTCTTCTCCCTCTCTCCCAAAGTATAACAATTACAAGGTAAGGTTTTGTGATGGGTGAAGACCCGACTGTTGAATAAAGTGGGCTGCTTTAGTATGCATTCTCTCTCTCTCTGCCTTTGTTGGCATCTTGGAAAAGAGAAGATGAACGTGTCAATTAGTGAGTTCATTCACCACCGTCCTTCACCGCTGGATGGGGGCTGCCATGACCGAGGGTGTCTTGGTAAAAGATCCTTTGGACTGAGATGCAGAGTCCAATTATAAAAAAGCGTCAAAGCGAACTTTTTTTTTTGTCGGTCCTACTTTATCTCTCACTCACGATACATACTCAGACTTGTGCCCCGCCTCCTACAGGGCGTGGGCGTCGAAACCCATATGTTAAACTACGCAGCCCCACCCCTACCCCCTGCAAAGGTGGGGATTCGAACTCCCCACCTCCCCCTTCTCAAGTGAGAAGGGTGGCCACTAGAGTAAACCCCCAGTGGTTGTCAAAGCGAACTTGAGAGGATAATTATCTCCCATTATAAAAGCAGCAATGCGAACTTCACAGGATAATTATCTGCAAAAATTAATTGGACCGAAAAGAGGACATTTCAACAGCATCCTCCTGATTCGTCTAATATACAACTATATGGGAGATGAGGCTCCTTATAAAAAACACAAAACGATCGAGATGCTAGATATTGTTAGAACACTATTCTAACCATCAAAAAATCAATCTGGAGCCCACAACCTACTTCCGAGAATAAACCTCCAAAATGAGATTGGCTCTGTCTTTAATTAATACGCCTCTCTCCCTTGCCACCTGCGTCTTCTTCAAGAATACCTCATCCAAGCCGATCCTAGACATCATCAGCAACACGTCATCTATAGATGACTCCATGGATGCCTTCGACCTCGAGGGCCGCCTCGGTCATGAGTTTGGAGGTAATTTTTCTTGTGACATTCATAATGGCGTATCTCGAAAGGTAGCTCAAAAAGCATCATACTTAAGTTCAACGATAACGTCCACCAATCACGAATGTGGACTCTTCTTGAGTCCATACCTCGCGTGACACGGGATCATTATTATTATTTTTATCAATTAGGAGTCACCACTAGCCTTTTGTTGGGAGTCGGCTAGAATACTCAATGGAAACGTGAGAATTTCGTTTTGATATCCACAAAACCAAAGATATCAAGGTACAAGGTATGGGGACTAGGTTACGTTACTATTTCCATTAATGTCCCTTCGGTGGTATCGCTAACTTAATTGGTTATTATCTAATGTGATCATGCATTTGTTTTTATCATTTTCATGTCAAAGTTTCAATCCACTAAGTGTCCATGTGACATGCTTGTTGAGGGGTCGTTTTAAAATCTTAAATAATCCCAAAAAAATGGAAAATTAACAAGCAATGTATTGAAAAGACGAGGCATAAAGTAAACACCAAATGTATTAACAGGCGAGCTAATCTAAGCACAAGGAAAAAAAACCCGCAACTCATTGGGTGTTTATTATAAAACAAATTGACAACCCAAGACATGGTCAAGTATTGAATGAAATACAAAATGAGACTAGATTGGACATTGGTCTTTAACCTTCATTTTTGTGACCCTCAGCCGCCTCCTCCGCGGACTGCTTTGGTGGTGTCGGTTTTTTATTGACTCATACATTCCAAACAAGTGGCGTGCATGCATACAATCAAAGTAGTGCAATGACATCCAATCATCAAAGCATTTAATTGGCCATCAGGGTTGGCCCTATATTTTCATGCATTTTCAATTATCCGAACCACCTAATTGACTAAAACCGATTAACTATTGGCTAATGATGATTCGCCTCCAATTGCATTCACAAAACAATGGTCGATATCACTTAACCCCTAAAGACGATTGCTGCGCCGCACTTCTTTTTTCAAGGGTTTTCGGGATTTGCGTGCTAAGGAGATATTTCCGTATAAGGGTCTCTCTCAGACCATACCTCACGTGATAATGGAAGGTAATTTCCTATTTAATCTAAATTTGTGATTTTGGCGTCACCACTAGTCATTATTGGTGGGTAGACTAGAAACCTAATCGAGGTACGAGAGAAATATCACGATTCTATAAACCAGAAATTCTGAGTACGAGGACTTGATTATGTTATTGATCTTGAATCGAGATCCCTAATGCCCTTTTAGTACCTAAGAACGATACGATGTCTAACGTGTCATGTGAATTTCCGAGGCTTACCCATTAATTCTATCCATTCTAATCATAGGAAAAACCAATCAAGTATTAAATTTACAATCAATGTCAATCAAATCCATCAATCATAAAATGGTCTCTAAAAATGAAAATCAATCAAAACCTTCAAACCCTAATGAAGCTCCAGAAGCTTATTCATTTCATGATTCACATTTTTTTATGGTTTTAGGGTTTTTTAGGGCTTAAAACCTTTGAATTTGAAATTCTCAAAAAATGCCACTTTGGCACTTCCAAAAATTCAAATCTTGCTTTTTATAGTTGGTCACGATGTTTTTGGACCATTCTATGAATTTTTTAAATTTTTAAATTTTTTTATTTTTTTTAGGAAATTTTATTAACCAAGAATTGATTGATTTCTTATGATTTTCTGAAAATTTTTATGAATTTTCCAAATTTTCAATTTTTATTGATTTTCTAAAATTTTCACATTTTTTATTTGTATTTTCTGAATTTTCTGAATTTTTATGAATTTTCTAGATATTTTTAAATTTTTATGAATTTTCCAGATATTTTTGAAATTTTATGAATTTTCTAATTTTTTGTGAATTTTTTATTTTTTCCTAGAATATTTTCGAATTTCTCAAAATTTTTTATATTTTCTAATTTTTTATTTTTTATTGTGAATTTTTATTTTTAATCTTTTATTTGATTTTTTTCCTTTTTTTACGTTTTTTTATTTTTAAGGTTTTTTTATTTTTTATTTTTTATTTTTTATTTTTAAAAATTCCCGCCAAAGTGGTGAACCGGATTGGCCCGATTCAACCCGGTTCGGCTTGGCCGAACTGGGCGACACCGGCGCCGGCGCCAATCACCTTCTCCGGCTGGCACAGCACCCAAACGGTGCTGTTTTTCCCTCTTCTTCATTGTAGCATTTTATCAAACATGCGGTAGGCATGAATCCTAGTTCTACGTTCTCAAGGTCACCGGTTTTGGTCCATCGCCGATGACCTTCCGAGAACTATTTCACTATTCCAATTGCACCATTTGTGGTGTTCCTATGTTCTATTTTTAGTCCAATCCATTTAGCACGTCGTCAGACCTCTACTGGCCGGCGAGATTCAAGTCCAAAGAACCTAGACCATTTCTAGCTAAAACTTGAATTTCTAGAACATAAACCATTACCATACTCACCCTAGCCATCTAATTCGGTTTCAATCAAGGACAAAAACATCAAACAAAGTCAAGAAAGCTAACTTAAGTGGCTTAATGCCACAGGGAGTGCTCCAGTGAAGTTTCTCGAGCTCCGGCGAAGGTTTTTTTTTTTTTTATGATGGATTGACTCGGTTTTGTTGGTTTAATAGCACAAAATGCAATCAAACAAAACAAAACATGATTAGAAACTAGTTCTGAACATCAAAATACCGATATTCATCGACGAAATCACACAAACATTCATATTGGGATCAAAACCAAATTCTGGAAGATTTTGAAAAAAATGACTATGAACCGACTTTACCTTCTTCGTTCGATGATTAAGAGGGATTTCCGAACTGATCCGCACCTATATAGTTGTTCTTTGACACTTGAACTTCACCTTAGTAGCTTCTAATTCGCCGAAGTAGGTCTCGGCGCACCGGACGGAGCTCGTTTTCAGGGCTTTGCGATCAGTTTGTCTGACTGAAACAACCAAGGGAAAGTTACGGGCAATTCACAATTCACCGGTGCTCCGCTGTCTACGGTGGCACAGAACACTCGTGAGGGAACTCTCGACCCTCTCTCTCTAGATCTTTCTCGTTGATTTCACCTGTTTCTCTCTCCTTTCTCTCTCTTCGGCATTTCTCCGAACAACTCTCCTTTTTTTTTCGCAATGTTCAGTTTTCTTCCCTTTTGTTGATCCATTTTTCCCGCCTCTAAATCATTAGAACCGACAGTCGATCGGTTATAACTGATCTCCGGCGACAGCTGGAGATTCTCCAGCTGTCGTTCAAGTCAAACACGTGTCTATTTGACCGGATAAGATTGGCGAAGTGGAGGGTTTGAAATGTTTTTTATAGGTTTAATGTGACTCGGGTGAGTCGGGCGAAGAAGACAACCAACCCGGGTCGAGTCGGGTTGACCCGGCCAACCTGAGTTGGTTTAAATTCACCAATTAAGCTTAATTTTGACCCAATTTTCAAAATTAAACCCCAAAATTGAATTCCCCGTCAAATTCCAAATCCAAATATATAATTTTCCCCAATTTTTGTCATGATTGTGTCCAAGATTTTCTCATTTTTGTATTCGAGTTAATAGGTTTTTTTATTCAATTTGATGTCCTAATGACCTGATTAGGATGCCAAAATTAAATTATCCACATCTGATTAACCCTAGGAATAATAGCCTCATGGTTCGACAATTTCATATTGAGCGCGATTCCCAATTTGGGTTCAAAATTCTTATTTTTCAATTAAATTTTGGGGATTTTTTATTTTTATGTCAAATTGTGCAATTGGATAGACCATTATATAATTCAAGATCTCAGAATCATTTGTTGTGAATACACTATGACTTAAAAATGACTAGAAAAAATTTAATTCCATTTTTGGTTCAATTCGGGTTTAATTTTGCCCAATTTTGGGAAAAACATATACCCGATCGAGATTTTTCAAAATTGATGATGCATTCATGAAATTGGATTTAAAATAAGACTAATTAATATTTTTATGGAATTTTATGATTCCATTTGCTATATTTCTTGATTTTCTCACTTATTTTGACTAAAATAAATTAAAGAAAAATGCTAAAAAATGCTAAAAAATTATTTTTTTTATTTAGAAATAGGTTTCTAGGCTTGGCAAAGATTCCTAGTCCTAATTTTGAGATTTTTGAAAATATGAAAAAAATAAGCTAAAAATCAAGTGTCAACAGTTGCCTTTCTTTGAGATTGAACTCATTAGAGGTTGATCTCAAAGACAAGATGACACATGAGTTTTTAGTCGACTCAATGAACAGAATAAGATGAAAATTTCACAACAACTTATTAGGGATTTTTTTTTTAAAATTCGTGATCTAATCCAAAAGTTTTCTTTTCAAAATGTATTTTGAAAGGTTCTCAATGATTGAGGGAGAGAAACTTACCTGTTTGTGAGTTGTCTCTTTATCACTGGCAAAAGGACACTATAAGTGCCATAACTTGTGTACGGCGCTCACTTTGGTGCCATAACTTTTTTTCGGATCACTTTGATGCCAAGTCGGAGGAAAAACGATCACTTAAGTGTCATAACTTTTTTTTGGATCACTTTAGTGCTAAAATTTTTGAAAAACGATCACTTAAGTGCTAAAATTTTTTAAAAACAATCATTTAAGTGCTAAAATTTTTGAAAAACGATCACTTAAGTGCTAATCTCCGGCGAGACTCCGGCGAGCCACGTCAGCTTCAGAAATTAATAAAAAAATGCCACGTCAGATTTCCGGCGAAAAATTGTGTACGGCACCGAAGTTGGCACTTAAGTGATCGTTTTTCAAAAATTTTAGCACTTAAGTGATCGTTTTTCAAAAATTTTAGCACTAAAGCGATCCAAAAAAAAGTTATGGCATTAAAGTAAGCGCCGTACACAAGTTATGGCACTTGTAGTGTACTTTTGCCCTTTATCACTTATCCAACGGTATGAATTGATAGTGATGATGATTATGATGATTATTTAGATTTTGTGGTTTAAGGACAAATCCACGAACCATGAACACTTGAGGCTTCTCGCCTGAGGGTTTGGAAATTTGCCTAGTGGTTCCTCATCAATAGGACTTTAATTTGCCTAGGGGCTCCTCGCCTATAAGACTTTGAATTTGCCTAGTGGTTCCTCACCAGTAAGACTTTGAATTTGCCTAGGGGCTCCTTGCCTGTAGAACTTTGGATTTGCCTAATGGTTCCTCACTAATAGGACTTTGAATTTGCCTAGGGGCTCCTCACCAATAGTACTTGAATTTTCCTAGGGGCTCCTCGTATGTAGGATTTTGAATTTGCCTAGGGGCTCCTCGCCTGTAGGACTTGGAATTTGCCTAGGGCTTCGTCACCCGTAGGACTTTGAATATGTCTAGTGGTTCCTCACCAGAAGGACTTGAATTTGCTTAGGGGCTCCTCGCCTGTAGGACTTTGAATTTGGCTAGGAGCTCCTCGCCTGTAAGACTTTGAATTTGTTTAGTGGTTCCTTACTAGTAAGACTTAAATTTGCCTAGGGGCTCCTTGCCTGTAGGACTTTGAATTTGCCTAGGGGCTCCTCACTTATAAGACTTTGAATTTGCTTAGTGGTTCCTTACTAGTAGGATTTGAATTTGCCTAGGGATTCCTCACCTGTAGGACTTTAAATTTGTCTAGTGGTTCCTCATATGTAGGACTTTGGATTTGCCTAGGGGCTCCTCGCCTGTAGGACTTTGAATTTGCCTAGGGGCTCCTCGCAGGTAGGACTTTGAATTTGCTTAGTAGTTCCTCACCAGTAGGACTTTGAATTTGCCTAGGGGCTCTTCGCCTGTAGGACTTTGGATTTGCCTAGTGGTTCCTCACCAATAGGACTTGAATTTGTCTAGGGGCTCATCGCCTGTAAGACTTTGAATTTGCCTAGGGGCTCCTCGCCTGTAGGACTTTGAATTTGCCTAGGGCTTCCTCACCTGTAGGACTTTGAATTTGCCTAGTGGTTCCTCACCAGTAGGACTTGAATTTTCCTTGGGGCTTCTCGCTTATACGACTTTGAATTTGCCTAGGGGCTCCTCGCCTGTACGACTTTGAATTTGCCTAGTGGTTCCTTACCTGTAGGATTTTGGATTTGCCTAGGTGCTCCTCGTCTGTCTGACTTTAAATTTGCCTAGGGGCTCCTCGCCTGTAGAACTTTGAATTTTCCTAGTGGTTCCTCACCAGTAGGATTTGAATTTGCCTAGGGGCTCCTCGCCTGTAGGACTTTGAATTTGCTTAGGGGCTTCTCGCATGTAAGACTTGAATTGGCCTAGGGGCTTCTCGCTTGTAGGACTTGAATTTGCGTAGTGGTTCCGCACCAGTAGGACTTGAATTTGTCTAGTGGTTCCTCACCAATACAACTTGAATTTGCCTAGGGGCTCCTCGCCTGTATGATTTTGAATTTGCCTAAGGGCTCCTCGCTTGTAGGACTTTGAATTTGCCTAGTGGTTCCTCAACAGTAGGACTTGAATTTGCCTAGGGGCTCCTTGCCTGTAGGACTTTGAATTTGCCTAGTGGTTTCTCATCAGTAGGACTTGAATTTGCCTAGAGGCTCCTCGCCTATAGGATTTTGAATTTGCCTAGGGGCTCCTCACCTGTAGAACTTTGAATTTGCCTAGTGGTTCCTCATCAATAGGACTTGAATTTTCCTAGGGGCTCCTCGCCTATAGGATTTTGAATTTGCCTAGAGGCTTCTCGCCTACCGGACTTGAATTTGCCAAGAGGCTCCTAGCCTATAGAACTTGAATTTGCCTAGGGGCTCCTCGCCTATAGGACTTTGGGAATACTTCAAACAATGAATGCCTTGACCGCGAGTTATGTGATTTTGAGGCTTCACTAAACTTTGTATGTTTTTTTTAGTTGACCAAAAACTATTTTGAGAAGGAATTTTGAAATTAATCAAAACTATTGAAGCGTGGTTTTTTTTTAACTTACCAGAAACTGTTTGAAAACTTGATTTTAAGTTGACCAAAACTTTTGAAACTTGGTTTGGAAACATGCATTCCTTGTATTAAATGCATTTCAGGCAATCAAATCTCCTTTTCGAGAAATTATTTGAGCAAAATGCTTGCAATCTTTCAAGAAATGCTTGAAATGATAGTTTGGAAGACCTTCATTGGAAAGGATTTGTTTCAATCTATGAACTTGGTCTTTTCTTCATCTGATTGAAAGAGGGACCTGTTGGAACTTGTCTGATATCCCTCAATTTTGTCTCTCTTAACCAATTCTTAGGTGTTCGGAGATGTTCACAATGTATACAATCTAATTGATCCGATAAGGTCTTTCGGAGGATTGTAATATTGGCTTGGTCAATGGCTATTTAAAGGATAGGCATTCTGAGGCCAAGTAAAAGGATTTCATCATATTTGACTTCGGGTCTATAAGTTAAGAACTTCGAGAACAAGACAAGATATTATTACATACACTTCTTTAAGTGATGGCTTCATGTCATAAAGTCATATTTCTACTCTCAACATCCCAATGTAAAAAGTCTTTGGGGAGAAGTTGTATTGTTAGTATTAGGTAGGCTCAAAAGGTTCATTTATTTGAATTTAAGGTTTTTATGAAATTGGTGATCTTTTTGGCATCACCACCCTTTTCCTCTCTCGTCCACTAGAGATCTTTCCTTTATGAACATTAGAGTCCTCTAAACGTTCATCACAATCTCTTTTCTTTTGCTTATTCTCACTTCTTGTGATCTATAATCTCTCATGATTTTGACTTTGCTTTGTCACTACTTTTTTTTGTCATTTTGAGCTTTCTTTTGAACTCTCTTTTTCTTTCTCATTTTTCTTAGGCATTTGGCCTTGCTTTTACTAGGCACACTACTTTTTCATGGCCCAGACTATTTTTTCTTTGAACTTTTGAATTCTAAGAACTTTGTGTTCTGCCCTTTTGTTTCTTATCTATTAAAGTTGATCATATGCTCATGATCCAGTGTGAAGAGATGATCACTAATTTGGGGTTCTGAAATAAATATTCAGGCTCAATTGGGCTTTGTCAAAGATAATGTGTTTGGGTATAAGAAATGAAGTGCTCTTCTTCCTTTTAGGATGTCTTGAGCTTTCATATGACTTCATATGAAGTTATCACAGAAAAATTGATGCAAGAGTAGAGATGGCCACGGGCCGGTTTTGGCCCGGAACCGGATCGGAACCGGCCCGGTCAAACCCGGGCCCGGCCCGTTGACCGGGCCCGCAGTTCGGAACCAAAATCGGCCCGTGCCTTACGGGCCCTGTTCTAGTTCCCGAAATTTTGGAACCGGCCCGAAATCGCCGGTTCCGGGCCCGGTTCCACACAAAAAAAAAAAAAACTACTGAGTGCACAGTAGACCGGCGAGGGCTCGACCTCGCCGGCAACTGGCGAGGCCGACGCCGGCGAGGTCGAGCCTCGCCAGATTTGGCGAGGTCGAGGCCTCGCCCGACGCCGGCGAGGCCGGCCTCGCCCGACGCCGGCGAGGTCGAGGCCTCGCCCGACGCCGGCGAGGTCAAACCCTCGCCAGATCTGGCGAGACTCGACCTCGCAACTGGCGAGGCCGGCCTCGCCCGACGCCGGCGAGGTCAAGGCCTCGCCCGACCTAGGCGAGGCCGGCCTCGCCCAGCCCAGGCGAGGGCGGCCCTCGCCCGACGCCGGCGAGGGCGGCCTCGCCTGAGGCCGGCGGCCGCGGCCGGGCACCTCTGCTGACGCAAGTGCAAACTTCAACGGAAAAAAAAAAAATTATTTCGGGGAGGCCCCCCGCAACAAGGCCTGCACGTCTGCAGTGCAGGCCCTGCTGCGGGCTTGCAGCCCGTTGCAATTTTGCACGTTTGGTTCCAAACGGGCAAAATTGCAACGGAAGCCCCCAACCAACGGGCAAAAATTTTTTTTTAAAAAAAAAAGATAACCGTTGCAAAATTGCAACGGTTATCTTCTTTGTTTTTTAAATTCTAAATTTTCTTCTCAATTTTTCTTATAAATTCTCTCAAATTCTCTCAATACTCACACAATTCTCTCAAATTCTCTTCTCTCAAGTCTCAAATTTTCTCAATACTCGAAATTCTCTCCAATTGCCAATTCTCTTGAATTCTCTCAATTTTCTCAATCCACGCAATTCTTTCTTAATTCTCCCAATTAATCCGCTCAATTCTCTCAATCCACTCGAAAAATGGCAAGTAGAAGTCGAGTGCCAACTGGCAAAGGTAAGAATATCGCGACGGAATCCCATCATTCTTTTGATCCTCGTGAATATGCGGATTTTCACGATGATGAAATCAACATTTTTCCCGATGTGGAGCGTGTCCCGACTCAAGAAAGTTTTCATCCTCCTGGCGAAATATCTACAACAAAGGAAGCGGAACGAGAATTTACGTCTGATATTTGGAATCACTTCACGAAAATTGAAAGGTTTGATATTGGTCAAAAAAGGTATGATATAATTTGTAAATATTGTGGGAAAATATAGAAATATACAGGTGGACAAGGATATGAAACATTTAAATGACATCTTAGGAGCAAACATCCAACCGAAACGGGAATCGATATCGGGCAACAACAAATTTCCGGGTACGTCAATCCTAATACTTCCCCTTTATTTCGTTTTAATGACAAAACTTATAAGGAAGAATTAGGCAAATTTATTGCCGTTGAGCATTTAGCATTTAATTTTGGAGAAAAATTTGGTTTTAATGAATTTGTACAAAAAGCATGTGCTCCACAAGCAAAACGTGTTCCTAGAAATTCAACTAAACGAGTAATTAAAGATCTTTACAAAAATGGAAAAAAAGATTTACAAAACGTTTTTATGCAATTTAATGGATACGTGCATATAGGTAGTGATATTTGGAGTGATCATTGGCAAAATCATTCTTACATGGGCATAACATGTCATTGGATAGATGACGAGTGGAGTATTCAAAAAAGAGTTATTGCACTTAGAGTTTTCGATAATAATCATACGGCAAATAATATTTATAGAATAATTAGACAAATTTTAGAAGAATATTATTTGCTTAACAAAATTTTTTCAATTGGTTTTGATAATGCCACAGCAAATACCGCTTCAATTTCTGATTTAGAAAATATTTGTAAACCCGCTTTTGGCGGAAAATTTTTTCACGTTAGATGTGCTTGTCATGTTTTAAATTTATGTGTACAAGATGGTTTGAAAACTCTTGATATTTTTCTTCAACCAATAAAAACGGCGATTCAATTTTTATGGAAACATCCCCAAAAAATGAAAGAATTGGGTAGATTTTGTAGAGAAAATGGTAAAAAGCCAAAAAGATTTCCAAGAGATGTTCCAACTCGTTGGAATTCTACTTTCCACTTGCTTAATGAATCTTTAGCATATAAAGATTTATTATGTGCATTCGTTTCTAATTATATACCTCAGATTAATTTATACCCACAAGAGTGGAATATTTGCCAAAAATTTTTAGATGTTTTAAAGATTTTTAATGATGCAACTTATACTTTGTCCGGTGTTTATTATCCTACTATATATTTATTTTTAGTAGAGTGTACTAATATTGTCGGAATTTTTGATGAATGTGAAAATGATGTTGAATTACAACATACTATAGTTGCAATGAAAATGAAGTGGCTACATTATTATAGAGAAATTCCCATTATTTATTTAGTTGCTTGTGTTTTTTATCCGCGTTGCAAATTGGATGGCTTAAATGAATTTTTGCGCACATATTATCAATGTTTACATTATGATGAGATAAATGTTACAGCCATAGTACGTGATGTTAAAAACGTAGTAATACAATTATATAATGAATTTTATACTAAATATAATTTAGGTGATATTATTGGATCTTCCCAATCTACGGAGATATAAAATGACAGTACATGTAAAATTAGTAGAGGGTACCAACTTTTATTACATAGATAAAAAAAATAAAAGGGAGCAATAGGAAATATTTCTGAATTAGAGACTTATCTAACCGTTTCATTTGAGTTTACTGAATCCGAAGGTGATACGGATTTTTTAATTTTGGATTGGTGGAAGAGGCACGCAAGCCAATACCCAATCCTTTCTCTTATTGCAAAACAGATTTTTTCAACCCCTTGTTCCACAGTTGCGATCGAACAAGCATTCAGTGCTGGAGGTAATATTTTGGACGAACATCGTTCAAGATTATCTCCAGAATCAGTGAAGATGCAAGCTTGTGTTGCTGATTGGACGAAGGCTCAATACCGGCAACAAGAGATAGATCGGAATAATGAATCCGAATTCTTTAACGACGGAGATACTACCGCTACCGGTACTGGAACGGGTAGTGACGATTGAGGGTAAAAGTACTATTGGAGTTGGCAAATATTTCGGGAACCCTTGTTTCTCATACCAGGTACGCCCACGTGAGCTTAGGGAAACCGAAGTATAATCCGACGACATGTGACCTTTGATTCCCTGCGCACGGAATACTTATGTTTTGGGATTATTTTAGGGTATATATATTGTACTCTTTTTTTTATAGATCGTTGTAACGAATTGTAACGTGCTTAATGATAATTTATTAAGTTCAAGCCCTCTCTTTCTCTCTTGTCTTTTTGTCCCCAAATTTAATTACAATTTACATTTTAATTACAATTTATATTGAGTAATGTTCCGTCACCGGAATAGTAATTTCTTAATTTTTTTTATTATTTTCTTTTCTGTTTTTTTTTCTTTTTCCTTTTATTTTTTTTTCTTCCTACTTTCCTCCGCCGGCCATAGCCGACCGGCGGAGGTGGCCGGCCTCAGGCGAGGCCGGCCTCGCCGGCCTCGGGCGAGGCCGACATCGCCCTACGCCGGCGAGGCCGACCTCGCCCGCAACTGGCGAGGCCGGCCTCGCCCGACGCCGGCGAGGCTCGACCTCGCCTGCAACAGGCGAGGCCGGCCTCGCCTGAGGCCGGCCACCTCCGCCGGCCCTAGCCGGGGCCGACAGACGGGCGGAGGAAGAAAAGAAACAAAAAATAAAAGGAAAAAGAAAAAAAAACAGAAAAGGAAATTTCGGAACCGGCCCGGAACCGGTTCCGAACAGACCGGTTCAGAACCGGAACCGGAACCGGAACTGGACCGGAATCGGCCGGTTCATACTTGGCCACGACCCGGAACCGCCGGTTCCGAACCAGAACCGGTCGGTGCCGAACCGTGGCCACCACTATGCAAGAGTATGCAATAAAATCTTTCTTGATCCTATTTTCCATAGCTGTCAATCACAAATTTCCTGATTTGCCCCAATATGGGGTGGTTCTTAATAGGGTCGTTTTGAAAAAAACGTTTCCACTGTTTTGGCTCAAATTTGATTTGCAAGGGATAAGTATGTATTTGAGATAGTGAAATTATTACCTTTCATCATTTCAATCTATGTGATCATTGCGAATATCCCCTATTTCCTTCGGATGAGTTTTTCTCACTTACTTCTCCATTTTGACTTTGAGTATATAAGGGATGTGTATGGATATGGCTTACCTTTCATCATTTGAAGGTCTTTCCATTTGATTTGACCCAAACTTTCTCTTTGAAATTTTTCAAAGATTTTTGTCAAATTATCCCTTTTAGGGAATTTTGATGCTTAGTGCATTTTCAAAGAAAGCGTGTTTCAAAACTTTTGATTTGAAACATTTCTGAGGTATTTTCCTTTTTAGAATAATCTGTTTTGTTTTGTTCAATTTAATGTCATTCTACTTGGGGAAAAAGAAGTTCGTTTTTCTCTTAAAAATGCAACTTCTTTAACACATGCTCTCACGATTTGAGGATACCTGTCTGATCAACTTATCAAGATCTCTCTTGTTTGCATGTTTTGCTTTAGTTCCACTGGGGATTCTTCTTTTGTTGCTCCCTTTTCTTTGTCTTCCTGGGGATGATAAAAAAGAAAGCACATTAGAGGATATCAATGGAAAATAGAATTGGAAGTGATACTTCCCTATATTATTTGATAACTCCATTAAGAATTCTGAAATCAATAACTGGTTCAGATTCTTTTTGCTTTCTTCTACAAAACAGATAAACATGTTCATGAAATGCATGATATGCATATGTTCTAAAGTGACCCGAATTTTTCTTGAATGTTCGTCTTCATTTCATGGGTAAAAAATCTTGATAGCATATGCATTTACAAGACAGGCTAGTTCTATTCTTGCCATATCTACAGGAATCAATGCTTCTCTAGGAAGAACTTTCATGACATGTATGGATCCTCATAATTCGGAGTGAATTTACCACAAAGATCTGAATTGTTGAAGATGACTTTCTTCACTACTAAATTCTTTGTTTTGAAATTCCTTGATTTCACCTTTCGATTAAAGGATTTAGCCATTCGTCTGTGATAGGCTTGTCCATGGCATATAGTTCTTAGTCTCTTTTCATCGATCAGGTTGAGTTGTTCATATCTTTGTTGAATCCACTCAGCTTCTAAAAGCTTTAACTGGAATAGTATCCTTAACGAAGGAATTTCTACTTCAATAGATATCACTGCTTCCATTCCGTAAATCAATGAAAATGGGATTGCTCTAGTTGATGTTCGAATTGAAGTTCAGTATGCCATCAGAGCATATGGCAACCTTTGTGCCAATCACGATAATTTTCGACTATCTTGGCTAGTATCTTCTTGATATTCTTATTTGCCACTTCAAATGCTCCATTCATTTATGGACAATATAGAGATGAGTTCAGATGTCGGATGTAGAAGTGTTCGAGTAAATCATTTACAATCTTGTTGTTTAGATTTGAGTCATTCTCCGTAATTATTGCTTCTAGAACTCCATACCTAGCAATGATGTCCCGCCTAATTAATCTTGCAACATTCTTGGCAGTAACATTCATGTAGGAGTTTGCTTTAATCCATTTAGTGAAATAGTCAATAGCAACCAAGATAAATCGGTATCCATTTGAGGCCTTAGGGTTGATTGGATCAATCATATCAATGCCCCACATTGAAAATGGCCATGGCTCAGACATTTGATGTAACTCATTTGGCGATGCATTGATTTTGTCTCTATAAACTTGACATTGATGGTAACATCTCACATGTTGGATGCAATCTGATTCTATTGTCATCCAATAATATCCCAATCTCATAATATTTCGGGCTAGAAGATGTCCATTCATGTGCAGTCCACATTCACCCTCATGAATTTCTTTCATGATCTGTTCAGCTTTTGTAACATCTACACATCTTAACAAGGTTGAATCTAATGATTTCTTGTAGAGGGTTTGATCACTGAGGAAGAATTTATGGACAATCTTCCTTATAAATTTTTTGTCACCTAGTTGGTTCTCTTCAGGAAATTCTCCTTATTGAAGACATCTTTTGATGTCATTGTCTCGCCATGCTCTCGTGTGCTAGAATGGAGGTATTTTTCTGTACGGGTCTCTCCCAGACCATACCTCACATGACAGCTGTTGACACTTAATTTTTAGCTCATTTTTGTCATATTTTCAAAATTTTCAAAATTTGGTCTAGGGATCTTGACCAAGCCTAGAAACCTATTTCTAAACCAAAAAATATTTTTTTAGCATTTTTCTGCATTTTTTTCTTAATTTCTTTTAGTCAAAATAAGCAAGAAAATCAAGAAAAATAGTAAATGGAATCAGAAAATTCCATAAAAATAGTCATTGGTTTTATTTTAAATCCAATTTTATAAATACATTGTCAATTTTAGAAAATTTCAATCGGGTATACGTTTTTCCCAAAATTGAGCAAAATTAAACCCGAATTGAATCAAAAATGAAATTAAATTTTTTCTAGACATTTTTAAGCTATAGTGTCTTCAAAAAAATTCATTCTGGGACCTTGAATTGTACAATGGTTGGTCCAATTCCACAATTTGACATAAAAATAAAAAATCCCCAAAATTTGATTGAAAATTAAGAATTTTGAACCCAAATTAGGAATTGTGCCCAAAATGAAATTGTTGAAATGTGAGACTATCATTCTAGGGTTAATCACGGGTGGGTAATTCAATTTTGGCATCAATTTTGCCTAATCAAGACATTAGGACATCAAATTAAACAAAACCCTATTAACCCGAATATAAAAAAGAGAAAATCTTGGGCACAATTATAATAAAAATTGGGGAAAATTATATGTTTGGGTTTGGAATATGATGAGAATTCAATTTTGGTGTTTAATTTGAAAAATTCGATCAAAATAGGGCACAATTTACATTTTTGGTTAAAATCGAAATTGCCGGGTCGAGCGGGTTGACCCGACCCGACCCGAACAGTGCATCTCCTTCGCCCGACTCACCCCAACACATGCGCAAACCCAGAAAATCATTTCAGACCCGAGATTTCATTGATGATTTTTAGCTATTTTAGCACGTGTTGACCAGTTTGGCTAGCTAGCACCGGTTAATAACCCAAACCGATTGGAATTCGGTTCCAACTGAATTTGAGCACGAAATCGATGAACAAAAAAGAGGAAAAACTAAAGAACAAGAAGAAGAGGTGTTCGACGAAATTCCAAGGAGAGAGAGGAGAGAGAATAGAGCGAAATCGAAGAGAGAGAACCAAAGAGGAAGGGTCAGAGGTCCTCCGCGAGTGTTCAGCGCTGCCCTAGATGGCTGGGCGCCGGCGAATCGTGAGGTGGCTGTGACCTCCCCTTGCCGTTCCAATTGACTTGGCTGATCCGGAGGGCCTGAAACTGAGCACCGTCCGGTCGATTCAGACCTGTTCCGGTGAGATCGAGACCATCAGGGTGAAGACCATGTGTTAGGGAATGATCCTCGGGGCGCCAATCAGTTCAACAATTTTGTTTGATCGTCAAATGAACCAGGTGAAAAATCGTTCGTGATAAGTTTTTTTCAAGAATTTTCCAGAATCTGATTTTGGTTTCAATGTGCATTTTTAAGTGATTTCATTGACGAATCTTGGTATTTTGATGTCCATTATTAGTTTCTAATCATTATCGTGTTGTTTGATTGTGTTTTGGGTACTAAAAATGCATGAACTGAGTCGGCCTCACCATTAAACCCCCTCACCGGAGCTCCGGTGACCCCGCTGGAGCATTGCCTTGGCCTTAGGCCATTCAGGTTAGTGTGCCTTGACCTTCGTTTGATGTTTGTTAGTGATAGGAACCGATTTAGACGGCTAGGGCGAGTAGGATATCCATGTAAGTTCTGGAAAATGAAAATTTAACCGATGGAAGTTAGGGTTTTTGGACTGATTTTTCACCGGCCGGCGAATGTCCGTCGGCGACCTTATTAGGCTAGATTAATAATAGAACATGTAGACTTGATGATAGTGCAAACGGAAAGGCGAAATAGTCGCCGGAAGGTAGCCGGCGGCCTCGAAAACATTTGGATATAAATAGTGCCCACCAACTATTCGAGGAAATGCCAAAATGAAAAAAAAACCCAAACGACGCCGTTTTTGGCGTTGTGTTCATCGGAGGAGGTGATCGACGCCGGCACCGGCGTCGACGACGCCCGGTTCAGTCAGGTCGAACCGAGTTGAACCGGTCCAGTCCGGTTTGTCCCCCGACGGGAAATAAATAAATTTCAAAAAATAAAAAATCACAAAGTAATAAAAAAAATCACAAAAATCATAAAAAAATTTAGATTTTTTAGAAAATTAGAAAATTTGCAAAAAATTCATAAAAATTCAAAAAATTACATAAAATTCAAAAAAATACAAAAAATTTCAGAAAATTCATAAAAATCTCGAAAATTCGGAAAATACAAATAAAAAATTCGAAAATTTGGGAAAATCAATAAAAAAATTGAAAAATTGGAAAATTCACAGAAATTTCAGAAAATCATAAAAAAAATCAATTCTCGATTTAAAGATTTTTTCAAAAAAAAAATCAAAAAATTTTGAAAATTCACATAATGATTCAAAATCATCGTGGCCAGCCACAAAAAGTGAAATTTGAATTTTTCGAAATGCCTAAGTGGCATTTTTGAAAAATTCCAAATTTAAGGGTAAAATCCCTAAAAATCCTAAACCCAAAAATGCACCATGAAATGAACAAGCTATTAGAGCTTTATTAGGGTTTGGATGTTTTACTAGATTTTCATTTTTAGTAACCAAATTAGGATTGCTGTGACTGATTTGCCATTAATTGTGCATTTGATTTTCGGGTGCTTAATTGTCTGTCCATGATTAGATTAGTGAATTGACCTTAGAGATCCATGTGACACATTAGACAAGCCATATCGTTTTTAGGTACCGAAAGGGCGTTAATGGTCTCAATTTGGGATCGTTAACGTAATCAAGTCTCTTATTTAAAATCTCTGGTTCGTAGGATTGCGGTACTTCTCCCGTACCTCAATTAGGTTTCTAGTCAACCTATCGTAAATGACTAGTGGCGACTCCAAGTTCAAGTTTAGATCAAATAAACCTCGAGGTATGGTCTGAGAGAGGCCTGTATAGAAAAATACCTCCATTCTCGCACGCGAGAGCGTGATGCAACAACAGCAAGGTTTATTTGATCTAAACTTGAACTTGGAGTCGCCACTAGTCATTTATGGTAAGTTGACTAGAAACCTAATCGAGGTACGAGAGAAACACCACGATCCTACGAGCCAGAGATTCTGAATAAGGGACTTGGTTACGTTAACGATCCCAAATTGAAACCATTAATGCCCTTTCGATACCTAAGAACGATATGGCATGTCCAACGTGTCACACGGACTCCTAAGGTTAATTCACTAATCTAATCATGATCAAACAATTAAGCACCCAAGAATTAAATGTGCAATCAATGGCAAATCAATCATAACAACCCTAATTTGACCGCTAAAAATGAAAATCAAGTAAAACACCCAAACCCTAATGAAGCTCTAATAGCTTGTTCATTTCATGATTTATATATTTTTAGGGTTTTAGGATTTTTTAGGGGTTATAACCCTTAAATTTGGAATTTTCCAAATATTCCGCTTAGGCATTTTTGAAAATTCAAATTTCACTTTTTATGGTTGGCCATGATGATTTTGAATCATTTTGTGGATTTTCAAAATTTTTGATTTTTGATTTTTTTAATCCTATTTGGGCATTTCCAAAAATTCAAATTTCACTTTTTATGGCTGGCCACGATGATTTTGAACCTTTCTGTCAATTTTCAAATTTTTTGAATTTTTGAATTTTTTTTTGGAAAATTTTTTAAATCGAGAAATGATTTTTTTATGATTTTCTAAAAAATTTTATGTATTTTCCAATTTTTTCAATTTTTTTATTTTTCCGAATTTTTTATATTTTTTCATTTTCTATTTTCTAATTTTTCTGAATTTTTTTGATTTTTCTGAATTTTTATGAATTTTCTGAATTTTTTTCTGAATTTTTCCGAATTTTTTAATTTTTTTATGAATTTTCTAAAATTTTTTTGTTTGTATGAACTTTTTAATGTTTTTTATTTTTATTTTTTTGAATTTTTTTGAATTTTTTATTTCATTTGAAATTTCCCACCGGGAAACTAATCGAACTGGCCCGGTTCGATCCGATTTGGCTTGGCCGAATCGGGCTTCGCTGGCGCCGGTTGCCGGCCATCTTCTCCGGCGGGCACGATGCCAAAACGGCACCGTTTCAGGCCTTCTTCACTAAGGCATTTTTCCGAGTAGGTGGTGTGCACTGTTCTGAGTTTAATGTTTTCGAGGCCACCGGGTTGAGCTCGTCGCCGACGAGCCTCCGGCAACCTTTTGGCCATTCTGATTGCACCATGGTGATGTCCATACATTCTATTTTTCATCTAGCCTATTCGGAACACCAACGGACATTCACCAACCGACGGAAACTGAGCTTAAAAATGCCAACTCAAAACTGACCTTTACAACTTTTTTAACATTCACCCCTATTCTGATCGCCCTAGCCATCTAAACCGATTCAAAATACTAGAAAAACATCAATCAATGTCAGAGAAGACTGACTTGGATGACCTATGGTCATGGCGACATTCTGGTCAAGTCGGGGAAGCTCCGGTGAAGTTCAACAACCGTGGCCGACTCGGTTAATGCAGGATTTATCGTTCAAAATGCCACCAAATAATGAAATATGTTGTCAGAACATGTTTTAATCATCAATCATAGCTAAAATCGAGAAGCACATACATGATTGAACTAAAAATCTATTCTGGAAAATCGAGAAAGCTGTGACGACAAATGAAGTTTACCTGCTTCGTCGGAGGGCAAATAGGAGTCTCCGAGCTAATCTGCCACCGTAGGACTATTCTTCGACAATTGATCTCTCAGTCTGTGAACTCTGCTTTGCCGGACAACACCTGAACTCGCCAACCGAGCTTGATTTTTAGGCCTTGACAATCAACTTTGTCTCTGAATTCTCAGGTGCGGAGGTCCACAATCGAAGCTAATTTTTCGCTGGAAAAAAGCCGGTCGCTCAACTCCTGGGACCCCTACGCACAACCTCTCTCGTTCGGGCTTTCTTTTGCCATCGTTTCTCTCTCTCCTCTCTCTCTGGAATTTTCCTGAATACCTTCTCCTCAATGTTCCAGTTTTTTTTTTTTTCGTTTTTGTTCATAAAAAATTCCCACCCAAAGATCGTTAGAACTGATTTCTAATCGATTATAACTGTTCTCCGACGACAGCCGGAGATTCTCTGGCTGTCGTTCGGGTCAAATACGTGTTTATTTGACCCGAAATGATCGACTAAGCCGCGGGCTTGAAATGATTTTTCTGGGTTTTTACATGTTCTAGGCGAACCGGGTAGGGAAGATGAACTGTTCGGGTCTGGTCGACTTGCCTGACCCTGTAGTTTCGATTTTACCTAAAATCGAAAATTGAGCTTGATTTTGATCGAATTTTCGAAATTTGACCCTAAAATTGAATTTCCCATTACATTTTGAACCTAAAAATGTGTTTTTCCCCAATTTTTGACATAAGATGTCCAAAATTTTCCAAATTTCATATCCAGGTTATTCGGATTTTTCTCAATTCGAGTCCTAATGACTTGATTAGGCAAAACCAATGCTAAAATTAAATTACCCAGGTCTGATTACTAGAAATGATGGTCTCACATTTCGATAATTTCATATTGGTCACTATTCCTAATTTGGGTTCAAAATTCTAAATTTTCAATCAAATTTTGAGGATTTTTTTATTTTTATGTCAAATTGTGTAATTGGACTGACCCTTAAGCAATTCAAGGTCCCAGAATCATTTGTTGTGAAGACACTATGACTTAAAAATGACTAGAAAAAATTTAATTGTATTTTTGGTTCAATTCGGGTTTAATTTTGCCCAATTTTGGGAAAAACATATGCCCTATTGAGATTTTCTAAAATTGATAATGTATTTATGAAGTCGGATTTAAAAGAAGACTAATGAATATTTTTATGGAATTTTCTGATTCCATTTGTTATTTTTGTTGATTTTCTTGCCTATTTTGACTAAAAGAAATTAAGGAAAAATTCAAAAAAATTCTAAAAAAAATTATTTTTGTTTTAGAACTAGGTTTCTAGGCTTGGCCAAGATTTCTAGATCTAATTTTGAGATTTTTGAAAATATGACAAAAATGAGCTAAAAATTAGGTGTCAACAGCCATGATACCATGGTTCGTTGTCGAACTCTACTTAGATCATCATGCAATGAGCTAGTTGTTCAAGAATATTGATTCTCAATGGTTTTATATCCACCATCTTCAGCTTGTGGTAAGGATGATAAAGTTGCTAGAGCATCTGCAAAATGATTCTGAGTTTTTGGAAAATAATCGAATGTTATTTTTTCGAAACTTGCTATCATCTCTTCTAAGTATATGTGATAAAGAACTAGCTTGGCATCTCGAGTTTTCCATTCACAAGTTATTTGCAATATGATAAGCATAGAATCTCCATATACTTGCAACCTTTTTACCTTCATTGAAAGGGCTAATTGTAAGCTGAGAATGCATGCTTTGTATTCAGCAATGTTATTGGTGCATGGAAATACCAATTTCGTAGATACTAGATAGTGCTGGCCTTTTAGGGAGATCAGTACTACCTCAGTTCCTGATCCAGATAAGTTAGTTGCACCATCAAAATACATGGTCCATTTATCATCGACCAGTGTCAATATATGATCATCAAGTTGTTCTTCAGGACTGGCAATATTCTACGAATTTTCTGCCAATATGTCTGCTATTGCTCATCCTTTGACTGATTTTTGGGATGAACTTCTGATGTCGAATTCAGATAACAAGACTTGTCACTTTGCTAATTTCTCGACCAAGGAGGATTTCTTAATAAGGTACTTGATCGGATCATTCTCAGTCGCTAGCAAAATTTGGTGATGAAGGGTGTATTGTCTTAATCTGTGTAGTACCCAAATCAATGCAATGTATGTTTTCTCAACTGCTGGGTAATTCACTTTTGATGTTGTGAACTTCTTGCTTAAGTAATAAATGGCTTGTTCTTTACCATCATTTAGTCTTCTTTGTACAAGCACCGCTCCTAACGACTCATAGTGAATCGTCAAATATAAGATCAGTGAAACTCCAGGGATTAATGGTACCATCACTGGTGGGCATACCGGATATTCTTTGATCTTGTCAAAAACTTGTTGACATTCCGCATCCTACTTTATTTTGGTATTTTTCTTCAACAGTTTGAAGAATGATTTAGCAGTCTCAAAAAGGTGATGGATGAAACAGGCAATGCAATTTAATCGCCCCAACAGGCTTCTCACTTCTTTTACCGTAGAAAGAGTTTTTAAGTCGTATATTGCCTTGATCTTTAAAGGATCTATTTTGATTCCCCTGCTACTGACCACAAATCCTAGCAATTTGCCAAATTTTGCCCTAATTGCACACTTGTTGGGGTTCAATCGTAACTTGTACTTTCTAAGTCTTTCGAACAATTTGCAAAGCACCTCAACATGATCTTCTCCTTTTTTGGATTTTGCAATCATGTCATCCACATATACCTCGATTTCTTTGTGCATCATATCATGGAACAAAGTTACCATTGCTCTTTGATATGTAGCACCAGCATTTTTCAAACCGAAAGGCATCACCTTATAACAAAATATGCCCTATGGTGTTATGAAGGATGTTTTCGCCTTATCCTATTTCTTCATGAGGATTTGATTATATCATGAAAAACCATCCATGAATGAAAATGTTTCGAACCTAGTAGTGCTATCCACTAATACATCAATATGTGGAAGCGGGAAATCATCCTTAGGGCTTGCTTTGTTTAGGTCGCGATAATCAACACACACCCGTACTCGACTATCTTTCTTCATTACGGGTACTACATTGGCAACCCATTTTGGATATGGTACTACTTCGATGAAACCAATTTTGAGTAATTTTATCACTTCTTCTTTTATTTTCTTTGCCAATTCTGGCTTTGTTCACCTAAGTTTTTGCTTCTTTAGTGGAATACTTGGATCAATTGACAAAGTATGCTCAACTATACTTGGATCAAGGCCTGGCATGTCAGCATAGGACCATGCGAATATATCTTGATATTTTTTGAGCAAATCTATGATCCTTTCTACCTCTGCTGAGGGAAGACTTTCTCCAATCTTAATCTTTTTGGGATTTTCTTTTTATCGCCCATATTAACAGTGATCGTTTTCTCTAATGTGAGTAGCTTTGATTCTTCATGACAGATCTATTCCCTTCTAATCCATTTTTCATCTTCATTATCCACTTCAATATCATAAGTGATCTCCTCGGAAAGATTTGGGTCATATATGAACATATTATGGATATGCGAATGTTCATGCCTGACATGTAACAAATATAATTAGTAATTGCATACAAAGTAAGTAACGCACGTGATCTTATGAAAAAACCTTTTAGAAATTCGTTTTGAAATTTGTTTTGAAAGAACATTAAGATAGAGCTAGTTCTCATATTGTCGGACTTTCTTGCTCTTAAAATCATTTTCGCAATAAGGAGCAATATAGAAACCCAAAGCCTCAAGTCTCACGAATGAGGATAATGTTTATCATAAGTTTGGTTTTGTTTCTACATGTCCTTAACAAAATATTTGACCACTTTTATTGAATTGAAAAATGCGATTACATCTATAATAAAAGGAATGTAAATTTCAACTTAACTAAAATTGCAAATGAAATCACAAGAAATTTGAAATGGCAATCAACAAAATGCAATGGAAAAAAACTAGTAACAAAAGTTTAAGAGAATTTTCCTACTCTAGTGCGTAGGTATTTTTTGCCTCAGTTATGATAACGTTGATGGTATTCTCCTCGAATAAACTTGGCAGAATAGATTCTTCCTCTGCATATAAGTCCTCTTCTTGAAGTAACTTGGAAGGTCCAGAAAAAGTTTCCTTGATGTAGATCTGATGATAGGGAAGCTCTTTAACTTTGCACTTTCATATAGATGGATTAATGAGGCGATCACCTCGGCCTCTACAGCCTCCATGGTTCTTTCAACCTCGGCCTTGGCCTCCGTGGTGGTCCTTAGTATCATCTGGAATATAACCTACTCCGTGCTTCATTCTTATAGCAAGTGGAGTAATAGGTTCTTTGATCCCTTGGGATTTTGATCCAAGACCATTATCGGGACTAAATCCATACTAGCATAATACCCTTCTAGACATAATGGATGATATTGCAAATTCTGGGGATTTTATGATGTAATCAGCAGGAATTTGCACCATTGATATCATTTCGAAGGAATGATAACTTGGTTCTTCTTTCACTTCGGGTTTGACATATGGTATTGCACTATCTTTGTAGGTAGTGAAATCTGTCTCCCCGTGTATGGTGATCATTTTGCCGTTAATGACAAACCTGACCTTCTGATGGAGACTTGAAGGAATGGCACCAGCCATATGAATCCAAGGTCTTCCAAGTAATAAGTTGAAAGTCCTTGAAATATCCACTACTTGGAAGTCAATCAGGAAAGGCATAGGGCCTATGTTCACCTCGAGCTCGATATCGCCAATAATGTCCTTCTTCATTCCATCAAACAAGCGCATAGTTATCTTAGAAGGTTTGATGAGCTTTTCACTAATCTTAAAGCGATGCAGCGTGCTTAGTAGACACAAATTAAGTGCGACACCATTATTAATCAGCATCCGTGACACCTCCTTGCCTCGGCATTTGACGGCAATAGACATGGCTTTATTATAGGAATATTCGTCAATTGGGAAATCTTCATCGGAGAAGGCAATTTGGTCTTTCAGAAGAATAGTGCCAACAAAGTCTTCTAATTGTTCTTCATTAATTATCTTCGGGATGTGCACTTCATTGATAAGCTTCATAAGTACCATTTTATGGCTTTCTAAAGTCTTGAAGAGATCCAATAGAGAAATCTGTGCCAACATCTTTCTTAGCTGCTCAATTACCTCAAATTTGCTCGTCTTCATGACCAAAATCAACTATTTGACATCTTCTTCGGTTATTCCTTTCTTTTTGTGTTCACTTTCTTTCGGGACATTGCATGTCCCTGATCGGGTTATGGCATCGACTTCTTTGGGAGAATAATCCCAAGTTACACACTTAGTGTCAAACTTTTCTTTTGGAAGGAGAGTGATAATCACAGGCTATATTTCTTCTTCTTTAATCCTTAGCTGATCAATGGGAAGTTGGATAGTGATCGGTGTGACAGGCCCTTCCTCCTCCTTATATTTATCTACCTCATCAAGCTTGATTAGAAATGGTATAATCATGGATACCATATTTCTATTGGCTTCGTCAGCGTCCATTTCACCCCAACCATCTTGACCCAGAAAATCAACAACTTTACCTTATCTTCATGCTTTTTGAACAAATCGCATATCACTTTTGCAAGTCTTTTTCTTCTTTTTCTCTTCCCGATCTTCATTCTCCTCAAGATTCAATTGGCTGATTGGAACCTCATCCATGTCACCTCATCCGTCCGGTACAATGTCTTCATTTTTGAGTGCCCATGGTGATGGTGTATATTTGACATGGTAATTGTATTTTCCGCTGTCTTGACTAAGTAAGTCTATAGTTTCGCTTTCAACAAATGACTTCTGGGTGAAACGCCTTTCACCTTGACGGATTTTTTCTTTTTCCTTTTCATCCACATCTGTTTCATCTTGGAGTATTTCTTTCTTAGGTAGGGTTTCCATTTCAGGACTAGTTTCATCGTCCATACCACCCCAACCATCAAGCACATTTATTTCATTTTTGAATGCCCATGGCAGTGGGGTATACTTCACTTGGAAGTTATACTTTCCGGAATCTTCTCCCAGGTTATCTACAATCTCGCCTTTTAGGAGTGCATCTTGACGAAAGCGGGCATCTCCTAATCGAGAAGCTTTAATCTTGACTTCATATTCATCTTCATCGTCAGACTTGATCACTGTTTCTTTATCCTTGATCATGTTTATTGTGTTGTGCTCGGGAAGAGGATTCTAATGTACATTTGGCTCAGGCTCTTGGAAGTTTAATATCTTCTTGTCAATGAGCTGTTGAACTTTGTACTTTTAGAGTGGGATAATTATCTACATCATGTCCCCTTTCTCCCATGTGATAGGTGCAGGTTTTTGATTCATCATACCAAGAAAATCTTATAAGATTGTCTCTCGGTACTTCCTTGGCCACCAAATGCCTTTCTAGAAGCATTGGTAACAGCTTTAACAAAGGTCGGGGCAATGGTGTGTATTTTCTCACGGGTCTTTTATTTGGCTCGAACTGCCTTGGGTTTTTCCAAAAGACATATGATTGCTTTGGAAATGATGCTTGATGAGTACTTGGGCTTGACACTATAACCACTTTTCGGATGGGTTCTTTGTTTTTTTTCTTGGGATAAGGCCTTCGTGCTGCTATTTCTTGAGCCTTCTTTTCTTTCAATCTCCATTCAATTCTCTCACCCACTTTTACCACTATGATGAATGTTTGACAGCCTGATACATGAAGTTTGTCATGATACTCAATTGGCAATGACTTTAGAAAGAGCTCAATGAGCTCATCTTCACTTATAGCAGCCTTTACTTGTGAAGCAACAGCTTTCCATCTCTGAGCATAAACTCTGAACCCTTCATTCTTCCATTTCTCGGTTCTGACGAGATCCTCTCTAGTTAGGAGTACTTTAACATTAATGGCCCGTTTGGTAACGTGCCAAATAGTGAAAATTTCTATTTTTTTTTGTTTCTAGAAATAGTTTGGGAACAGAAATGCGTTTGGTAAAA
Organism: Syzygium jambos; assembly: GCA_031216235.1. NCBI lineage: Eukaryota > Viridiplantae > Streptophyta > Magnoliopsida > Myrtales > Myrtaceae > Syzygium > Syzygium jambos. The sequence goes on from CM062221.1 coordinate 15,061,683, forward strand.
TTTTTGTTTCCGGGCACATTTTTGCAAATATTTGTGCCGAGAAACAGTTTTGGAAGAGAAACAATAAGTAAAAAAAGTTGCTTCTTATTTCTCGACACAATTTTGAGAATCAGTTTTTTTTTCTTCTTTTTCTTTTTTTTGTTTTCTTCTTTTTGTGTTGCTCTTCTTGGGTTGTGGCCGGTCGCCGGCCGCCAGCCGCCGGCCATGGCCTGGGTAGAAAGAAAAAAAAACAAACAATTCAAAATATTATTAAAATATTATTAATAAAAAGAAATTTGTGTGTAGTTACCAAATGCATTTATATTCTTTTCTACTCTAGGAATAGAAATTTTGGACAGTTTATCAAACGCCTTCAAATGCTCAGAAATTGTTTCCGGACACAAAATAAAAAAAAATCATTTCTGTTCAGAAATAGCTCCCGGGCACATAATGGTATTCATGCGCACCCTAAACATGTACTGGCGAAGAAATTCTTTCGCCAAATGATCCTATTCAATGAAGTCTTCTATATTGAGGGCTGTGTACCATGCAAGGGCTGCCCCCTCTCAAATTATCTTGAAATGTGCTAATAAGAAGTAGCGTGTTGTCCGAATATCTTGCCGTCTTATGGAGATAATACTTCAAATGGCTTTTGGGGGAACCAGTGCCATCATAATTGCTCATGAACTCTGGTTCCTTATAGTTTTCTGGAACAACCACCTTTGTATACGACGAGAACTTGTTGAACCTTTAAAGCTCATAATCTTGACTTGCTAGGCATTCTTCAATTTTGGCCAATCTCTTGGCCTCTTCTTCATCCTTTGTTTTGGATATCTTCTTGATTTGATCATCCTCTTCCAAATTTACCACCTCAGGTGTAGTCTTTGGAGAATTTTCTTGAACCGATTATTTTTTTCTGATTGAGTCTTCAATCGGTGTTTCGATTGCATTTGAAGCTACCACATTTGGAGTAGTAGGATAAGATCCTCGAGATGTGAGAATAAAAGTCTTCATTTCTGTCATCATTGCAACCATTTGGGTCATTTGATTCTCAACTTCAGCTAGTCCAGCACAGGTCTTTTCTTTCGCTATTCTAACTTGTAATCGAGTTCGAAGTCTTTTACCTTCCGTTGCTAAATAACCTGCTTCTGTAAAAACGACCCGATATCAGCATAGTAAAATGATCATGAAACCCTACATTCTTTTAATTGTATGGTTTTATGAGATTGCCAGGGATAAGAAATTTCATACAAGCCTTAGCTTTGTATAAAATTCTTCGTCAATGTCTTTCTCAAGAAATCATACAATTCAAGGAATTGTAATCCATAGTGATTCTTCACAAAAAATATTTTGAAACTTCATGAAACAATTGTTTTAATTTGGAAAATTTTTATTACAATGCTATTCATCAAAATAGGGGAACATTAGCTTAAACAAGCCTAGGCTCCTTGCTAGTTAAGGTAGCTTCAACTTCTTTATACTCCTTGACTTGTATTCCGGAATGTACGGCTCATTAGAATGAGTAGTAACACTTAAAGGTACATAGGGTTCGACGTCAATTGGTCACTTAGCCTTCAACCACCTTATATACTCATTGGACACCAAAAAGAGCTTCATTTCTCATTCCAAATCTTCATACCATTGTACTCTTTGCTTGGTTGATCTCTTCAAGGAATTCACGATCCCATCGACCCTTGTTCGCAACTCTTTATTCTTCCTTTCAAGTAGAGGTCCTTGTGGTATCTCAAATATGAACTCCTCAGGATGCCAAACAGGTGGAATTTGTTGAATCATTCCGAATTGTCGTATGACTCTTAGTGAGCAATAAGCAGTTCGGTCATTCAATCCAAGCAAAGGCACAAAATTGCCATCTTGGGTATTAATTCGAGCTTCCGTTATCTTCAGCCATCGAATTCTTCATTGAAGCCGGTCGGGAGTTAATGCTCTAATGAAGTTTGCTCACTCATGAAAAGAGTACTTTGACATTTTGTCTTGGAGTTTCAAATACTTCTCAATAGGATTGGTAGATGAATTGATCTCTCGAATGTGCATATAACGTTCTCAAGGTTGAATATGTGAAATAAACCATACAAAAAGTAACCTAGCTGAAGCTTGCAGTACACCCTTTTGTTGATTTTGATATTTGTTCAATGAAATGATGGTCTCCGCCAAGAGCATATTGGAGAAATCTCATTTTAGGCAAGCTTTCCTAGCAATTACTGCAGTGAGAGGATTTAATCCCGTCCTTGATGCGGGAAATAAAATGAATCCGAAGAAGGCTAGAATAAAAACCCTCGCTGAAGTATTTTCCGTTTCTTTCGGCAATTTGGAGTAATTGTCCACCAAGTATGATAGAAGAAATCTCTCGGCATTCGATTTGATCAACTTTTCCGCTTGAGGGGTCTTTAAGTTTAAAAATTCAGTTATAACACTTGTGGGTTTCAATCCAATTGGGGGCTCAACGGTTCTTGACTCGAAATCAATCCCAATGGTTGCCTTATATTCTTCTAGTGTAGGTATCATCTCTTGCTTGCCTAATTGAAATGTGGCAGTGGTAACTTCCCAAAAATGGTATAATGCTTACATTAAGCTCACTTGATACTCCAGGTTGATGAGCTTGAACAAATACCTGAGTCTTTCCTTTACGTATGCTTTATTGTCCTTTGTCATGTTTACCCACCATGCTAAAAGCTCTTTCCTTGGAATAGGAATGACTTGTATGTCTAGTTTCCCCATTTCGATATAAAACATGTAAAAGACAGTAATTATTATTCACTATGGATTATCAATTGATTTTAATACCCCAATTTCACTTATATGTCTTTTTAAGGTAGGACGGAGGTTAAATACACTTGTATGTCTCGAAAGTAATGCAAGTGTCATTTTGAATCCGTTTAAACCTTAAAAGAGCATATAGTTGAGATCATGGACAAATTCAACGTATGATGTAAATGTTCATTCTGTCATACTCCATTTAGACCATAAAAGTCCTAAACTATAGTTTGCAACTTTGAACACATTGAAATGAATGAATAAGCATTTGAATTACTTGAGAAATTCACCATGGACCTATACATTTCATCTAAAAATAAAAGAATGGTCAAATGGAGTATGACGCCCTAATCATGCATTCTAAAACGAAAGGGCATTTAGACCAAGCATTGAATGTCATTTAGGCATTTTTTAAAAAATGTGCCAACTAACATGCATAATTATAAAAGAATGGAATGAAACGATAATTGCTTACCATGATATTTTTGTTTGGTTTTAGGCATACCAACCACAAAGATAAGCGAATGCAACCAGTGAAGTTTTGACGCCTAAGAAGGGTAGGATATGCTAAAGGCTCAACGTCATCACCTTAATGGACAAGGGATTCCATTCCAATCGGCAATCAGCCTAAAGTAATGGAATATTATTCCACCTTGGTGATCGGTATTGCATTTAAAAGATCGCATGAGCAATCGATTCATAGTTTCGTTTAAATACATACCTCATAAGGGTAATCCTAAATGTAGCGGGGGTTGGGCCACGAGTGGTGTGTGCTAATGGTGTAGTGCTAAAGCAATTTAAAGACATGCATAGCAATTAATGACCAAACAGCACTTCTAAAATTCATTCAAACCGCATTTAATCCTAACACCATCCTGCAAAACAAGGGTTAGCAAAGACAACACCTCTTATACCATCCGCTTGCAAAACCATTTAACACTATCATTAGCGGGAAGTACCTGAGATCCTTGCAAGCACAAAACACAAGCATATCATTCTATCTAGGCCTAACTCCACTTAGAAAAGGTTCGTTGTCCCCAGTGGAGTCGCCAAGCCTGTCGCGCCGCGCTTCTTTTTTTGGGGGTTTTCGGGATTTGAGCGCTAAGGAGGTATTTTCGTGTAAGGGTCTCTTCTAGACCATACCTCACATGACAGTGGAGGTAATTTCCTATTTAATCTAAATTTGTGATTTTGGAGTCGCCACTAGTCATTATTTGTAGATAAACTAGAAACCTAATCGAGTTACGAGAGAAATATCACGATTTTATGAACTAGAGATTCTAAGTATGGGGACTTGATTACGTTATTGATCTCGAATCGAGATCCTTAAAGCTCTTTCGGTTCCTAAGAACGATACGATGTCGAACGTGTTATGCGAATTTCCAAGGCTTACCCACTAATTCTATCCATTCTAATCGTAGGAAAAACCAATCAAGTATTAGATATACAATCAATGTCAATCAGATCAATCAATCCTAAATGGTCTCTAAAAATGAAAATTAATCAAAATCTCCAAACCCTAATGAAGCTCTAGAAGCTTATTCATTTAATGATTTACATTTTTTTATGGTTTTAGGGTTTTTTAGGGATTAAAACCCTTGAATTTGAAATTCTCAAAACAATGCCACTTGGGCACTTTCAAAAATTCAAATCTCGCTTTTTATAGTTGGCCACGGTGTTTTTGGACCATTTTGTGAATTTTTAAATTTTTTGAAATTTTTTATTTTCTTTTTGAAAATTTTATTAACCGAGAATCAATTGATTTTTTATGATTTTTTGAAAATTTTTATGAATTTTCCAATTTTTTAATTTTTTATTGATTTTCTAAAAATTCACATTTTTATTTGTATTTTTCTGAATTTTTATGAATTTTCTGGATATTTTTGAATTTTTATGAATTTTCTGGATATTTTTTTAACTTTTATGAATTTTCTAATTTTTTGTGAATTTTTTATTTTTTCCTAGAATTTTTTGGAATTTCTCAAAATTTTTTATATTTTCTGATATTTTTATTTTTGCGAATTTTTATTTTTTATCTTTTATTTGATTTTCCGATTTTTTTATGTTTTTTTTATGGTTTTTTATTTTTTCTTTTTAAAATTCCCGCCAAAGTGGTGAATTGGACCGGCCCGGTTCAACTTGATTCGACTTGGCCGAACCGAGCGTCGATGGTGCCGGCGTCGATCACCTTCTCCGGTAGGCACAGCACTGAAGCGGTGCTGTTTTTCTCTCTTTTTCATTGTAGCATTTTATCAAACATGTGGTAGGCATGAATCCTAGTTCTACGTTCTCAAGGTCACCGGTTTTGGTCCATCGCCGATGACCTTCCGGTGACTATTTCACCATTCCAATTGCACCATTATGATGTTCCTATGTTCTATTTTTAGTCCAATCCATTTAGCACGTCGTCGAACCTCTACTGGCCGGCGAGATTCAAGTCCAAAGAACCCAAACCATTTCTAGCTAAAACTTGAATTTCCATAACTTAAACCATTACCATACTCACCCTAGCTGTCTAACTCGGTTTCAATCAAGGACAAAAACATCAAACAAGGTCAAGAAAGCTAACTTGAGTGGCTTAATGCCACGGGGAGTGCTCCGGTGAAGTTTCGCGAGCTCCGGCGAAGGTTTTTTTTTTTTTATGGTGGATTGACTCGATTTTGTTGGTTTAAGAGCACAAAATGCAATCAAACAATACAAAACATGATTAGAAACTAGTTTTGAACATCAAAATACTGAGATTCATCGACGAAATCACACAAACATTCATCTTGGAATCAAAACCAAATTCTAGAAAATTTTGAAAAAAATAACTATGAGCCGACTTTACCTTCTTCGTTTGATAATTAAGAGGGATTTCCGAACTGATCCACGCCTATATAGTTGTTCTTTGACACTTGAACTTCACCTTAGTAGCTTCTGATTCGCCGAAGTAGGTCTCGGTGCGCCGGACGGAGCTCATTTTCAGGGCTTCGCGATCAGTTTGTCTGATTGAAACAACCAAGGGAGTCACGGCCAATCCACGATTTACCGATGCTCCACCGTCCACGGCGGCGCCGAACACTTGTGAGGGGACTCTCGACCCTCTCTCTTTAGATCTTTCTCGATGATTTCACCTGTTTCTCTCTCCTCTCTCCGGCATTTCCCCGAACAACTCTCCTTTTTTCGCAATGTTCAGTACTCGTCCCTTTTGTTGATCCATTTTTCTCGCCTCTAAATCATTGGTACTGACTTCCGACTGGTTATAACTCATCTCCGATGATAGCTGGAGATTCTCCAGCTGTCGTTCAGGTTAAACACGTGTCTATTTGACCGAATAAGATTGGCGAAGTGGAGGGTTTGAAATGTTTTTTCTGGGTTTAATGTGACTCGGGTGAGTCGGACGAAGAAGACAACCAACCCGGGTCAGGTCGGTTTGACCCGACCGACCCAGCAGACCCGGGTTTGTCTAAATTCACCAATTAAGCTCAATTTTGATCCAATTTTCAAAATTAAACCCCAAAATTGAATTCCCCATCACATTCCGAACCCAAATATATAATTTTCCCCAATTTTTGTCATGATTGTATCCAAGATTTTCTCATTTTTGTATTTGCGTTAATAGGTTTTTATTCAATTTGATGTCCTAATGACCTGATAAGAAAAAATTGATGCCAAAATTGAATTAACCACATCTGATTAACCCTAGGAATAATAGCCTCATGGTTCGACAATTTCATATTGGGCACGATTCCCAATTTGGGTTCAAAATTCTTATTTTTCAATTAAATTTTGGGGTTTCTTTTTAGACCAAAAAAAATTAAATTTTGGGGATTTTTAATTTTTATGTCAAATTATGCAATTGGACCGACCATTATGTAATTCAAGGTCCTAGAATCATTTTTTGTGAATACACTATGACTTAAAAATGACTAGAAAAAATTTAATTGCATTTTTGGTTCAATTCGAGTTTAATTTTGCACAATTTTGGGAAAAACATATACCCGATTGAGATTTTTCAAAATTGATGATGTATTCATGAAATTGGATTTAAAATAAGACTAATGACTATTTTTATGGAATTTTCTGATTCCATTTGTTATTTTTCTTGATTTTCTCACTTATTTTGACTAAAGAAATTAAGGAAAATTGCAGAAAATGATAAAAAAAATTTATTATTTTTGTTTAGAAATAGGTTTCTAGGCTTGGCCAAGATTTCTGGTCTTAATTTTGATATTTTTGAAAATATGAAAAAAAAATGAGCTAAAAATCAAGTGTCAACAACGGTTCTAAGTGCCCACAGTAGGCTACCCATCAAACAAGCAAGGAATTAAGCATGCAATTAGGCCAAATGACTTTGATTTTCAACAAATCACACAAGGAGAAGTGAGCCTCATGAATTAAATTCCAAATTTCAAGCAGGTTCTATTTAGACCCAATTAGCTTAATAAATGAAGTCCGATTGACATAGTGCATAGGGCATTAGAAAAGCTTAGGATGTGTGGTTCAAAATTTATGAAGACCATTTTGATTGGTGCTTGCGCAATTTACCCGAAAAAAGCAAATACACTCAGATACCACAAGCCTAACCCGGTTTCAAATCGTGATTTGGAAAAAAATGAGGGGAAAATGTTAAACAACGTCAAAAATGCGTCAAATTTTACGGGGAGTTGGGAAATGTGTGATCAATAACTTTTGGGTTTTAACTGTTTGCTAAAAATCCCCTGATTTTTTCCATTAATTCTATTCTTTCCAGGGACTTAGTTGCAAAGTAGTTTTGAAGGCCGAATTGACCTTATCTACAATTTTTTCCAAATTTACCCCTCAAATATTGCCATTAGGTCCTCAAACTTTCCGGTTTTTAAATTAAGATCCCAATGAAAAAAATTTTAAGTTTTACGTTTTAGCAAAAAAGAGCTTCAAGTTTAACAAAATTGCAAAAATACGTTTGGATGTTCAGAGAAGTAAATTCTCATATCTGAGTGCTCAATTTAATCGGCACATTGATCAAACCTTTCAACAACCAAACGGACTTCAATTTTAATAACATTGATACTATTGGAAACCTTATTATCTAAGTTAAAACTTTATAAAGATCACATCTCAAATTTGTGAACATAGAAAATCATAAAAATTGAGGAATAGGCAAAGGTCGGTTGAAAACACAAACTCACAAAACAAAATATCATTTCAAGTGAAAATCATGTTGACCAAATCATCATGGAATTTTATGAAATTTTTAGGCTAAAAAGATAAAGAAATTTTCTACAACTTTAATGGAGACACTTTTCCTAGATTATGAACACAAAAAATCACAAAAATCATGGGATCATATAATGTCGATCAGGAATAAATTATCACAAAGTCAACTTGACAAAGCAAACAATGTTCAATTTTGACATATAGTCTATCAAATCGTAGCTCAGGATGTTAAATTTTATTCTCTAGTTAAATACTTTTCAATATTTCGATGTTTTCAAGCTCAAATAAGCAATCACAACCAACTGGAAGGGGTCATTCCAAATTAGGTATTTTCAGGAGGAGCATACTTGTTCCATCATGTTTGACAATAAAAGGATAACAAATGCATGATTGTCGAAGCAATTCTTTAATACTATGAAGGCGAAACCTAAGATCAAGAGTCCTTAGTTTTAGTAGTTAGTGAAGGAGCAAGTGGGGGTTAATGTGTCGAGAAATCAATACAAAAGAGCAAAGCGAAGGGTGATGAAAATACTAATGGATCGGTTCAAGGAAGAATATGCCCATGTTTAGGATTATGCTTGTGAAATCATGCTTCAAAACTCATTTAGTCAAGTATATGTAGAGGTTGTTAATAGACCATTGCCTGACTATGAGCCTAAGTTTGATAGATTTTATGTTTCCTTTGATGTATGCAAAAGCAGATGGGGATTTTTAGCTAGTAGTTGAAGAGTTGTGGGATTAGATGGATGTTTTTTTTAAGGGATTATGTAAGTGAGAGTTGTTAGCTACTATTGGGAGATATGCCAATAATTAAATATTTCTAGTAGCTTGGGCTGTTGTCAAGATAGAGAACAAGGACACTTGGTCCTAGTTCCCAAAAAATTTAATGGCCGACCTTGAGATTGACAATGGAGGAGGTTGGGCATTCATGAGTGGCCAATAAAAGGTAATGCCATTATCAATTATTAACTTGTTCATATTAATTAATCACATATTTCTGCTTACTTGTCTTTGTTGATTTGAACTTTGCAGGGATTTGTTCTTGCATTGGTTGAGTTGATGTCATATACTAGGCATAGAATGTGTGCGAGGCACATATACGCAAACTAGGCAAAGAATGACAAAGGAGTTAAGCTATAGAAGTAATTTTGGCAAATAGCAAAGTGCGTTAGCATGGCTGATTTTAGATTAGTCAAATAGGGGTTGTTGTAGCTGACAAAGGAAGATTTCAAAACAATCTTCCAAACAAAAGCTAAGCATTGGTATAGGGCCTTCTTTAGCGAAGAACTCAAATGCAACATCATTGACAATATCCTTAGTGAAGTTTTTAATGTTAGAATAATAGCGGCGATGTGTCAACCAATCATCAGCATGCTTGAAGACATACGAGTTATGGTCATGACTAGGCTGCACAGACATATGATCCTAGGATTGCGAAGAGATTGGATGAGAACCTGGCTGTTAGTAGGTTCTGCCATCTAATTTGGAATGGAGACGATGGCTCTGAGATAATGAAAAATAATGATAAGTATGTCGTCCACCTAAAGAGGAGAAAGCGTTCATGAGTCTAACTAGAATTCCTTGTGCTCATACCATTTGTGCTATCCAAATGAAGTGACAAAACCTAGAGGATTACCTAGATGGCCAGTACAAGAAAAGCACATACCTTGCTTCATACCAATTCATGATGCAGCCTATGTAAAGTAGCAAATTTTGAGAGCCAACAAATGATGATGCCCTTATACCTTTGCCATTAAAGAAGCAAATATGAAGGCTAAAAAGGAGACAAAGAATACAGGGAGGGGAGATCTCATGTCAGAGGCTAACCAAGACTACGGCAAAGATGAGGTGCTCCTATTGCCATAAGGAAGGGTACAATAAGAAAGGATTTGCGCTGAACAAGCAACATCAAGAATAGCAAGATGCTACAGGGGCTAATGTAGGGCTAACAGAAGGGCCTCCTATAGGGCAGTGCAGGGCCAACTGAAGGGCAAATAGAAGGCCCTCCAGTAGGGTCAGGTGTAGGACTAGCTAAAGGGCCAGCAGAAGGCCCTGTTATGGGGTTAGGTGCAGATAGGATAGTAGCAACAACCATTAAGTCGACTGTTGAACAGACAAGGAAATATTCAAAAAGTTATACGTGGTTGTGTTTTTTTGTGTTATTTTATGGGCTCAAATTTAATTTTTTTATGTCTTTCTCAAGTGGGAAGATGATAAACTGCACAGGTTGCTCTCCCACAAATTGCTAAAAGTGAGGCACCATAGTGAAAAAGAGCGGTTCTTGGGAAAAGGATAAGGTAATATGATTATGGCCTTTACACAGACGAACGAACTGGAATGACTATTTTGAATGTAAGTTTTGTAGGACTTGTGCATTTAATTTATGTTATGGTATTTGTATTTCATATTTTGGTCATAATATGGTTATGTTGTTGTAGCATGGGAGAAGCTCGGAGGTACTTATCTCTCAAGGTAGCCCAACTAAAGAGTCAAGGGCTACAACAAAGACGAGTGCTCCAAAGAAGAAAACTTGCATTGTGCTAGTGTTTGGGAGACAGGCTCAAGGATTGTGGATGAGAGTGGCCAAGTGCATCGATGGCCGAGCACAATGCATTTGGTATGTTATGGTGTAGTACAAGCGAAAAAAAAATGTGAAACCAACTTATCCATTTTTTAAAACTTATGCAGTACAAGTGATCACTTTTGAACCATGATTGATACTTAAGTGATTACTTTCAGAAAAACTTGGCACTCATATGATCACTATTTATAACTAATGACACTAAAATAATCACTCGACAACTTGTTATCACTCCTTAATTTGGTTAGCATTTGCAGCAAATATTGTAGCAGACCAGCAAAATTTTATCAGCAAACCAAATATCTCAACAAAAAACAAGCCAAACCAAGATTGAGAATACACAACTAATCAAGGAAACTTGTAAGTGCTCACAACCAATAAATTCCAACCTTCAATTTCCACCATATATTGCATACAAACAAAAATTGCAGCATACCTATAACACAAATATATTTACAAATTACACAATACAAGTATATATTCCACTGATTTTCACAACTATAGTAGACTAAGATGCTTCTTCTCATCACTTACTTACATTTGAGTATAAAATAGACCAAACAAAACAATAATAATGCAATCAACACTTGATAACTCTTTCTTTCTCTTATCATCCTTGAAACTTCTATCTTCAAATGGTTGACCAGAGATAATAAACCCTTCATTTCTGCATGCATAGAGTCTACATCATCCAACTCGTCTGTTAATGTAGGTGGAAATTGATTCCCATGCTCACTCACTCACAAGGATCTTAGAGAGAGAGAGAGAGAGAGACTCTAGAGAGAGAAATTATGGAATTGTATTGCTTTTGTGAGAATGAGATGTACAAGATCAACCGTATCCGCAAATCTCTCCTCAATCTAACGGTGGAGATCACACCTGTCACGACCTAAATTTCTCAGGCTAATGGATTATTAAGACTAAACCTAACTCGGGCCCTCCTAAGCCCTACCAATTCGCAACTTAGGATTTAAGTTTTTAACATACAAAAGTTTTCATGCTTGGAGTCGCTACTAATCTATTTGTGGTAGGTCGATTAGAAACCTAAATAAAATATAAGGAGATATGTTTTATTCTTACAAACTAGAGATTCTAAGCTCGGGAACTTGGTTACGCTAGATCTAATCTAACGCTCTCTCGGTACCTTTTTTTTTTAAATGTCTATGTAGGCAGTCTAAATCCATTTTATTACCTAATCACTAACACCTAAGAAATCAATAAATAAATTGCAAGATTAGGAGAATGACGTAGCTTAGAGCAACGCAAGCATTTACATTGTTAGTAGAAAATCATATAGGCAATCCTAATATGATTTCTAATTAATAAAGTAAGGCACTTAAGATGTTCTTTAGGGTTTGGGCTTTATTAAAATGAAAACTAACCTATATACAATGACGTGCAAAAAATGACATGCGATTAATGCAACCTAGTATACGAACTATATGTCATGCGACGACGTGACCTAATTTTAATGACGGACAAATGATTTATTTTTGGTATTTTTCCAATGAAATTCGAAATAAAAAAATGTCTAAATTAACATGCAATCTATCTTAATCTATCCTAAAGTGACTCATTTTTTTGGGATTTTCATGGAAATTCGAAATCTAAATATCCTAAATAATCCACAAAGATTAAAACAATTTCTAATTTAAACTAGGAAATATGCTACTCTAAATCGCAATTTAAATCAAATAATTATCCTACTCTCTTGGATATATTTAGGATTCTTTAAGCATACAAACTTTTAATTTAAATTCTAACTAACATATTTTTGGATTTTCTTTATTTAAAAAAGAAAGCAATCAAATAAAGATAACAACCGTACTCAAACAATCCGCATAATCCGCAAGATTCTTCTTATCAAATTTGAATTAGGAAAAGAAATCAAATTAAGAGTCATATCTATAGGGTTATAGATATTGATGGAAAACTGATTATTCGAATTTGAAAAACGAATAAAATCTATTATCGTATCCAAGTGATTATGGATAATATAACAATTTTCCGTATCACTGCGTATCGTACCTTATGGATAAGGTCGGATAGTCGTCCAGATACATTGCCAAATTAGGAATAATAATTTTGAGTGTTTTAGAATATTGTGGATATAGCAAACAATATCCCTAAGATTTAGCAATCCACCAAATATTCACAGAATATTTAAAACACCTAAACTAGGAATTTAAATATTTTGAAAATATACCGGATAGAGATCTTTACCTAATTTGCAGATTACTTTCCAAATTTGAATCGCCGGGATTGCAGATCACGGGTCAGCCGACTGTGGTGGACCGGCGGTGGGGCTCGACCTCGGCTAGCTTGCGACGATGGTCAGGGGCGGTAAGCTCCACAGAAATCTGCAATGGAAAGATTAGTCACAGCGATAAAAGAGCAAAGCTCGCTGGACGTCAATGAGGCACGGTGACGCTTCGATTAGGGACTCTCTGGTCAAACTAGCTCTTCCAAGTAGATTCGTCTTCTTCTTTTGAGTGGCTTTTGTTCTTGTCCCCTGCTTTTTATGATCTCCATCGAGTCTCCTTCCACTTGGCACTAGATTGATGATGGGGCGTTTCAACTTTTATAGGTGAGCGCCTGCTGTGAAAGAATTCTGCAAGAAACTTAAAGCACATGAGTATATGTAGCCGAGCATACTCTTCTTCTTAATTCTTCAATGACCGAGCCTCTTGTGAATGCCTTCGACTGGATACTTCATCGTGGATCATTGAGGGACTGCAAATGCTTGATTAACTTTCCGGGGACTCGCCTGACTTGTGGATATCTCCAAAGAACTTGATAAGGGCGGCAGTCACGTAGCAAGGCACGATGGTGGCAACTCAGTAAAGGGGGTTCCTGTCGATGAAGCCACGAACTTGAGATCACAACGGTAGGGAACGCGCTTACTTCCTTTTTTTCCGTATCTCTTCCTGGACATCTTGTAGTAGTGGAGGCGTAAGTCTTTGTAACCGCTCTTTTGAAGCTTTTTCTTCCCTCGTCAATCTCTCTGCATGGCGAAGATCACTTTTTGGCGTCTTCTGCGAAGTGGTGAACCTCCAAGGGGGCGTGAATCTCTCTCCCTTTAATACTCTCAATTGTGGCCGTGTACATCAATTTTGTGCCCTCTCGCTCTCTCTAAAAATTTTGATCTCCGAAATTATGAGAGTCCCTCTTGATTATGACACATAATGACATATTTATATCGCCTACCTAGGTTAATTGACTGGGCTTTCAAATCCTAGTGAGCTTCAGCTTAGGTTTTATCATCTAATTTTATTTTAATTCTAAATGGGTTCATTAATTCGGGCTGATTTAAGCTCAAATTAAAACAACCAAAGCCGTTTAGACTTGTGAATTTTGGCCCCCAATCCCTTGAGTGAGCCGAGTGCTCGAGCTCGATTTACGCGATGAATTTTCAGCTTACTCGCCACTGCCGGTCCGATACAAAATGCAATTAAACTATATGATCGTAAACTATATGCTATGCAATTTTAATATTTTTGTTTAGGGGTTAAAATTTAATCCCTAATTTTTTATGCAAATTATCATTAAATGGTTGATCGAAATTTAGGTGTCAACAACACCTCTCCAACTACCATCTACTTCCATTTATTACAAGAGGATATACTTAGAGTATAGCCCGCCCTCAAGAGTATTCTAGAACATCTAAGAAAACCCTAAGAGTTAAAATTCTCGGGGTTCGCTTGCTCGTTTCATGAATTAGTCACGATCTATCATTGAGAAAACCTCGAGAACGATCCAATTTTCTAGCATCGATTTGCTTATTGAATTGCCAAAGAGATTCCCCGAGCTCCCAACTTGTTTCATTCTTTGGAAGTCCCTTCCATCGGATCATATATTCTTGCTTCGGCACACGGTATTGTTTCCATATGACTCGATCCGCCATGATGAAGTCGACATCTCGATCATATGAAGTTTTAGCCCCAAGTGGCGCCTGTTGTGACTACCCTCGATCTGGGCCTTCTTCATCCACATGGAAAGGTTTAAGTATACTAACGTGGAACACCAAATGTCTCTTGAGTTTTGGCAGAAGTTATAGCTTGTATGCGATCTTCTTGACTCGATGCAACACTTGGAATGACCCTTTGTAGCGATGGTTCAACCCTTTGTGTCCTTGTATCGAAGGACTAGGTGTAGTTTGGCCAACACCAAGTCCCCAACTTGAAACTCCACGTGCCGTTGCTTCTTATTGGCCCGCTTCTTCATGTGCTTCGAGGCCTTATGTAGATAAGTCCAAACAAAGTCTGCTTGCTCATGCTACTCCTTGGCAAACTTGAAAGCGGATGGGTTACTCCCCTTATACCCTATTGCAACCGTAGTGAGTGGTTGTTCCCTGTGATGATCTTTGAAGATTGTAAGATAATTGGGCTACGTCAATCAATTTCGCTAAATTCACCTATTACGTAGCGTGGAAGGTACAACTCTAAAAGTGCATTAACCCGTTCTATCTGACCGTCGGTTTGGAAATGCAAACTTGCAGACAAGTTTGAATCCGACCCTAGCAACTTAAAGTGATTGGTTCAGAACTTACCAGTGAATTGAGGATCGCAATCTCTCACAATCATTTGCGGCACTCCCCAATACCTAACGAAGTGCTTTAGGAATAGCTTGGCCACCTCCTCGGTCGGACAATCTTTTGATGCGAGCATGGATGTTGCATATTTGGAAAATTGATCTACCACGACCATGAGAGTCCGACACCCTTCGCACTTAGGCAAATTCATGATGAAGGCCATGGAAACACTCTTCTATGGACGCTTCCGATTAGGAAGTAGCTCTAATAGCCAGGTCGATGACCGTTGCTCGAGCTTGTCTTGTTGGCACACAAGACATGTCTTCACATATGCCTCAACGTCGTCGTGCAAGTGAAGCCAATAATACCGATCCTCCATAAGCGCCGTAGTATGGTGGATCCTCGAATGACCTGCCCACTTAGAATCATGGGCATTCGCATAGGACAGTCGCCGCCCCTTGGTGTAAAACAGGTCACCTTCACACCAAAATTGTCGGGTCTTGCCTTCTTGTGCATACTCAAAGAGTGCCTTGTTGATTGGTTGTGCTTTAGCCCCTCCTTGATCCACTCGTTCCATGGACACTCGAGCTGACTAATATTTGCTAGCTCCATCGTTCGACTAAGAGCGTCAGCCATGAAATTCACCTTCCCAAGCTTGTACTCGAGCGCATAGTCGAATTCGAATTCTGCCAGGTAGTCTTGCCAACGAGTTTGCTTCAAACTCAGCTTCTTTTGGGTTTGGAACTAACTCATGGCCATGTTGTTCATCCTTATGACGAACCGGGATCCCAAGAGATAGTGCCTCTATGTCTGAAGGCAATGGATCATCGTGGTCATCTCCTTCTCTTGGATCGTATATCGCCGTTTGGTATCATTTAGCTTCCTTGATTCAAATGTCATCAGATGCCTATCATATATTAGGACACCACCAATAGCATAATCGGAAGCGTTAGTTTCTCCTTGGTCATTGTTTACTTCAACCAATCAAACTTCTTTTGGCATTGAGCCATCCACTCCCACGACTTCTCCTTTTCAATATGTCCATGAGTGACACAGTGATGCTCGAATAATTTTGGATGAACTGTCAATAGTTCATGAGGCCAAGGAATGACCTTAGCTCCGTTAACTTGGTCGGCGGCTCCCAATCCACAATGGCTTGGATCTTGGTCGAATCCATCATCACTCGTCCACCCCCAATGATGTGCCCCAAATAGAGCCTTTGATGGTTGGATATACTCTGCATCGAGTAATTCTTTCAGTTGTCTTCATAGTTCCTCCAATTCGGGGGGAGGAAGGGGGGCACCATCCGATAGGGTGCCATGGTAGGTGGTCGAGCATCAGGCACTAGCTTGGTCCGATGATCTACCTTCCTTTGAGGCAGTAGCTTTTTTGGTAGCTCGGGAGGCATAATGTCCTTGAATAGTCAAGGACTTAGGTTACCTTCGTTGGGACATCACTCCCTTCACCCTTAGGATCCTTGACCTTTAAGGTCGCAAGAAAGTCGCCTCCCCTTTCTTTGCTTCCCTGGAAACTTGCATTGCCGAAAATATTTTTCGGTCACGTCCCGAATCACACTTGACCGGGACCATACACTAGCAACATTCGTCTAAGATGCAAACGCAATTGGCGAATGGGACAATAAGAGCATCTATCATATCCAAGAATCCCAATCCAATAACAAAGTCATAATTGTCGAGTGGGATTACCTTAATAGTTTTCTTGCTCTTCTGTTGTCCGAGTTGCAACTCCACATCCCTAACTAGCTCACTTGTTGAGACCTCCTTGGAATTCATCGTCTTGAGCCACCTGGCTTCTTTTTTAATCCGAAGATTGAGTTTCTTTTCAGCTGCCTCTACAATGAATAGATCGGATGCCCTAGTATCCACGAAAGCAATTACCGTGGTTTCTCCGATCTTTATGTCCGCAAACATCAATCCCTTAGGCTTGTTCGCCTTCTTGGACTTGATGGAACTTAGGATTCGCAGCGAACTGAGTCATGTCTCCTCTTGTTCCTCCTCATGTGCTTTGACAAGCACAACTAGCTTGCCTCGAGTTGGGCAATCACGAGTCATGTGCGCACCATTGCACAAGAAACAATTGAAGGTATGTCCCTTCTTGGGTTCACCTCCGCTCAACTCCGCCTTCGCCTTTGCAGGGGCTATTGGGGGCTTATTCCCACTTGGGCGGTGGAACTTGTTATGATTAACCCACCAGTAGCATTATCCCTTGGTCGGGAATCCGGCTTGCCTCCGAAAGTTGGCTTGTACTCCACCAGGGTCTCGACCATAGACATGGCCATTGACGGATCTTTTGCATTATATCGCTTCAGCTCTTGCTTGACCCATGGTTTAAGGTCACCCATAAATTGGGAGTAGGCCTCCGTATCATTCATGGATGGGAATTGGAATAGCAACTCCGAGAACTTCTTCACATACTTACGGACCCCTCCCTTTTGCTCTAGGCGACAGAGTTAGTCTCAGGCTTCCTCTTCCGCATAGGCAGGATAATATTGTCGTCAAAACTCCTCGACGAACAATTCCTACGTAGTGATAGGTTCACCACTCCTATCATCAAACCTACAACACCACCACGATAGTGCATTGTCAGTTAAGTACATGGCCGCGGTACTTACCCCAACCACACTATTAGTGATCCCCATTACTTGGAAGTACTGCTCTATGTATCACAGGAAGTTGTCCACGTCTTTAGCCACCCGCGAGCTTTTGAACTCCTTTAGCTTTGAGGTGTCCACTCATGGACCTGCTTGCACGGTGACCACACCGTTCACACATGCTCCTGCCATCTTGACGACTTTCGCCTTCAATACGACCATCTCAACATACATGGTCTCCATCAAGGCCTCTAAGGCATCACCCAATTGCCAAAGTTCTATGGACGTGTCGGCCAGGTTCCCTAGCATCTCTCCTCAGAGTTCTCTCAAGCCGGATTTGAGCTCTTGTACCTTGGCTTCAAGCTCCTCCATTCCGGACTCACCTCCTTCAATGCGAACAAATATATCCCTAAACATTTCTTGGACCTCGCTCAAGGTGATCTCCATCCTTATCATGCGAGTCTCCAAGTCGCCCATCACATCCCCTGAACTCGACCTACCACAATTCCTTGTCTTGATACCTTGCCTCTCGAGGGCTCTTCTACGATCATTGCCCTATGCCTTTTTCATTCATGACTGACCGTATCCGTAGATTTCTCCTTGATCTAACGGTGGAGATTGCACCTCCTTAACCACCATCTACCTCCATTTATTATAGGATGGTACAAATACAGTATCATTAGCCCCTAGCAATATTCTAGAACATCCATAGAAACCCTAGAAGTTAGAATTCTCGAGATCCGCCCGCTCATTCTTGAATTAGTCATAGTCCATCGTTTAGAAAACCTCGACAACAATCCAATTCTCTGGGCCATGACACATGTCTCACTTTAGTCGAGAGTCCATTCTTTGACCACTTATCTTTAGTTATCTAAGATGGTACATGATATCTTTAGTTACTTGAGACGGTACATGACCTATTCAAACTAAGATAAGTGTGAAGCTAAAGCATTTTCAGCATATAAATGACTTCTCGTAAAAAAAGAAAAATAGGTAACTTATTGTTAAGTCTCCAATTCAATCATTTACCTTTGAGGTTCACCGTCATCAATAGAAGGAGACAAACTTTCAAATGATTTCACAGCAGTGCTTCCATTTTGCTTTTGCTTTTTCTCGACATCTATTGGTGTTTTCATGACTACATATGGGATCTTTGTGTCACGGCCCAAAAAATTGGACCATTCACGAGGTTTTTAAATGAAGGACTGCGACTAATCCATGAACGTGCGAGTGAACCTTGAGAATACTAAGTCCTAGAATTTTCTTGACATGTTCTAGAATACTCATGGCGCCAGGCGGTATTATAGTTGTACACCCCCATAATAAATACGGGCAATTGATAGATGGGGAGGAACGATCTCCACCGTTAGATCGAAGAGAGATTTATGGATACAGTCGATAATAAATATGGTTAGTTGATAGGGGTTTCGTCCCCCTTATTGGTACATCTCATTCTCAAGAGAAATGTGATCTATAGATTTTCTCTATAGAGTTTCTCTCTCTAAGATTCTTATGAGTGAGTATGGGAAAGTTGACTTGAGAAGAAATTCCTAAGGCCACATGGGTAAGGGAACGCTAGATCGATCGACTAGTGACAAGTGGTATCAGAGCTAGGATGGCTACAGGCACAATGGAGCTTCATTATGAGGTATCGTCCGGCATAGGTGCGAGCGATGATTGCGAAAGGGCCCTCGAGAGGCAAGGTGCCAAGACAAGGAACCGTGGTAACTCGAGTTCAGTGGACGTGATGAGTGACTTGGAGAATCGCATAGCGAGGATAGAGATTGTCACGCCCCAAACTCCCGTCGAGCACGCGACATCCCACCTCCGGTCGAACAGTTGCGACGTCCCAGGTTATCGCCGACCTCATCTAAACACATCAGAGTTTTAATCGCGCAAATGGAAACCATAAAACACCCGGACAAATTAAACCGGGGAGAATTGGGAGAATATTCATTTGTATTACTTGCTCAAAACTTGTTCCACCATATATACAATAAAACAAACCTCTGTCTACCAGTGCACACTTTACTGAAACTACCAAAATCAAAAAGGAGTCGATGACCTGACATTCAACCTAAAAAATGGTTCTCATCCAAGGCAAGCTTTCCTACTTCTACAAACACGATCGTCATGTGTCTTATCCAGGTCATCTCGTCACCCATCGAAAACTCAGCTACCTCATACTCCGTATGCACTGGTATTCCAAAACGTACTGGTGGCGATGGTGGAGGGTTCATCGTTCAGGTCGGGGTTCTGAAAATTATTGGTTTACACAATCATGAGATTATATCTCAGCAAGTACACCCTTAAACCCAACCTAGGCTATCACGTACCTCCAGACAATCACACAGACACACGTGCATTCGTACACATCAAGTCTTCACATCGCAGGCACCTCAAATAATATAGTCAGACTCAAACATACGTATACCCGTACTCAATCACAATCACGTCGTATGCAACACACGCATGTACCAATTCTCATCCCACTATTCCTTCCATTCTCATTTCCTCTTTCTCATTCCTCGCCAGTGACCCGCGTTGCAGTACACGCCTCATGCACATTGCGATCATTCACCACATCCGGCCCGCGTACCCATTCACACATCAGGCCCCAATCGCGACCTGAGCATCACACGCTCCAGGCTCGATCCCAACTCAGCCCGCGCCAAATGCGACAGGCCTACATGATTGAAACCCGAGCTTATAATGCCTCGGTCTAATCCCGGTCTCACCCGAGCTGATTGTGCCTCGGACCGATTCTCATACTTGCTTTGTCAAGCCTCAGCCTTTGCCAAATGCTATAGACCTACGTGATCGCGGCCCGAGTTTATGATACTCGGCCCGATCCCAAACTCGCACTTTCGCACTTTCATACACTTTCCCACCATCACTTGCCACACTACAATTCCTTCTCACTCATGCCCACTCTCCACATGCATTTATCACACGCAGCTGGCCCTTCACACGTGGCCCGCACACGCATTATTTTACACGTAGCTCATGCACATTCAGCACAGGACATGGCAATACCAATAATTAATTTAATCTAACTCACGTGTGCACCCAACAAGCATATACAGTAACCCAATTGCACAACAACATACTCAACTTAATCACCACAATTTATTTATAATTTAAATATACATCCAACACGTAAATTCTCATTTTTCTCCCACCAAACGGCGTCAGATTAATTCCGATCCTTCACGGAACTTTCTCGCCATAAAATACCGGTTCTAAAAACCCAACATGCGTCCTGAAAAAATCATCACAGCCGCATGAACAGTAAACACAGCTCGTGAACATTAATTCGCAGCCCACTATTATTCTAAAGTTTCCAATAAAAATTTTTCGGTTTCAATTCTAAGGCCCGCCACCTAATCCCACTTCTAAATCATGCCATTCCGCACCTAATCTATTCCCGGTTTCGCCCAAAATCGCTTGTCGATACCCGAAATCCTAAATTGGGTTTAGAGCGCGACTTACCTGCGTTCTAGACTATCGCGGCTAGAACGGAGAGCGGCGGCACTAAATCGGGAACGGCGGTGACGATGTACGGCTCTCGGGTGGCGGCGATCGGCTTGGATGATGACGGCGCGGCTTGGGCGGTGGCCGGTGGGGCTCACGGCCAAAGGGGAGATCGAGAGGAAGAGAGAGAGAAACGGCGGGATGGGGGTGGCGTGAGGGGTGTGAGGCGGCGGGGCGGTGGCGTGGCGCGGCACGGCGACAATCCGGGTGGCGGTGGCGACGACGGGAGGGAGAGATGGCCGGAGGGGAGCTCACGGTGGGGGGAAAATTTCACGGGGGAGAGAGACAACCGAATGGGGGAATGAGAGAGAGAGGAGAGAGAGAAGAGTGGTCTAGACAAGAATAGTAGCTTTGACCCAAAATATCTAAGGCACAAATGACCAAAATGCCCCTTGCCCCTAAAACTAATCCTTTATAAATCCTTAAGGGCAAAATCGTCACTTTCTCCAATACACGTCGAAATCAAATTTTTCCGAAGGAATTAAGCGCACCAAAAATTGACACGTGTCACGTGCAACGTCGTCCTAGCGTTCCGGCGTGACTTCCTAATTTTCCGGTGTCCAATTTGGGCAAAAATTCCATAATTAAATTCTATTAAACGCAACTCGAGCGTTTCTCAAGTTAACGGGCAGCTTGCTGGGGAAATTCGCAGAATCGACTCATGACTGATACTGAATCGAGTCACGTGCAAGTCCGTTCGGTGCGTGACGACCTCGGTTGTCATTAAATCGCGAAGATCAATCACTTGATCCGAGGGGTACGATCGTTCGGTATAATTTCGAAATCATTCGTCAAATCGTTTCGTAGTCCAACGGAATCACGCGCGATCCACTACTAGGACAGTGGCGAACTGACCCCTAACTATCCTTGGATCGGCCAACAGTGGCTCAAAATATCACTTCCGCGATTTAATGGTTGAAGTCCATTCACGATCGAATTTTCTTTAGTCGCGCAAATTTAATTCCCCTTTTAGCCTTTCCCTAATGGTTAGCATTCCTAGGAATGATCAGTTCCGGACGAGAATTTACTGCGAGCACATTTCATAAAACTCAATTATTTCATAATTTCCAATTGGCAGAAATTTCGGAATGCCACAGAGATCGCCCTTGCGGACGTCCAAGGAACGGTTGAGGATATATTTGTTCGCATTGAAGGAGGTGATGCCTTAGAGTCCGAAATGGGGGAGCTTGAGGCCAAGATACAAGAGCTCAAATCCGGTTTGGGAGAACTTCGAGGAAAGACGCTAGGGAACCTAACTGACACGTTCGTAGAACTTCAACAATGGGGGTGATGCCTTGGAGGCCTTGGTGGAGGCCATGCGTGCTGAGATGGCTGAATTGAAGGCGAAAGTTGCAAAGATGGAAAGAGCACTTGTGAACGGGGTGGTCCCCATGCAAATCAATCCACAAGTCGATGCCTCGAAGCCAAAGGAGTTCAAAGGCTCATGGGTGGTTAAGGACGTGGACAACTTCAAGTGGTAAATGGAGCAATACTTCCAAGCTTCAGGTAAGTACTGCGACAATGTTTTTGACTGACAATGCACTATTGTGGTGGCATCGTAGGTTTGATGACAGGAGTGGTGAACCTATCACTACATGGAAATTGTCCATCGAGGAGTTTCGACGACAAAATTATCCTGCATATGCGGAAGTGGAAGCTCGAGACGAACTCCATTGCCTAGAGCAAAAGGAAGGGGTTCGCGAGTATGTGAAGAAGTTCTCGGAGTTGCTACTCCAAATCTCATCCATGAATGATTGATATGGAGGCCTACTCCCAGTTCATCGGTTACCTTAAACCATGAGTTAAGTAAGAGCGGAAGCAATACAACGCAAGAGATCTGTCAACGCCATGTCCATGGCCGAGACCCTGGTGGAGTACAAGCCATCTTTCGAAAGCAAGCCAAATTCTCGACCTAGGGATAAGGCTACTGGTAGGGGAGATTATAATAGGTTCCACCACCTAAGTGGGAACAAGCCACCAGTAGCCCTGCAAAGGTTTCTTGTGTGATGATGTGCACATGACTCGCGATTGCCTAACTCGAGGCAAGCTAGCTACGTTTGTCAAGGCACAAGAGGAGCAAGAGGAGACGCGACTCAGTTCGTTGCAGATCCTAAGTTCCATTAAATCCAAGAAGGCGAACAAACCCAAGGGATTGATATTTTCATACGTGAAGATAAGAGGAGCCACGATGAGTGCTCTTGTGGATACTAAGGCATATGATCTATTCATCGCGGAGGCAGTTGCGAAGAAACTCATTCTTTGGGTTGAGAAAGAAGCCGAGTGGTTCAGGACGGTGAACTTCAAGGATGTCCCAACAAGCGGGCCGGTTAGGGACATAGAGTTTCAACTCGAACAACGGAAATGCAAGGAAACTATCGAGGTAATCTCACTCGACGATTATGACTTTGTTATTGGATTGTGATTCCCAGATATGATAAATGCTCTTATTGTTCCATTTATCAATTGCATTTGCATCTTGGACACACATTGCTAATGTGTGCTCCCAGTCAAGTGTGATTCAAGACGTGACCGAAAAATGCTTTCGGCAATGCAGATTTCTAGGGGAGCAAAGAAAATGGAGGCAACTTTCTTGCGACCTTAAAGGTCGAGGATCCTAAGGGTGAAGGGAGTGATGTCTCAATGTTGGTAATCCAAGTCCTCGACTCTTTCAAGGACATTATGCCTCTCGAACTATCGAAGAAGCTATAACCTCAAAGGGAGGTGGATCATCGGATTGAGCTAGTACTTGACGCTCGACCACCCGCCATGGCACCCTATTCATGGCGCCCCCTCCCCCCCCCCCCCCCCCAAAAAAAAAAAAATTGGAGGACCTGAAGACAATTGAAAGAGTTGCTTGATGCAGGGTATATCCAACTATCGAAGGCACCGTTTGGGGCACATCATCGGAAGTAGACGAGTGACGATGGACTCGGCCAAGATCCAAGCCATTATGGATTTAGAGCCGATGACCAAGGTGATGGAGCTAAGGTCATTCCTTGGCTTCACGAACTATTATCGATGGCTCATCCGAAATTATTCGAGCATCACCGTGCCACTCATGGAGATGTTAAAAAAGGAGAAGCCGTAGGAGTGGACAACCCGATGCCAAAAGACGTTTGATCGATTGAAGCAAGTAATGACCGAGGAGCCGGTGCTCGTGCTACCTAATCACACCAAACTTTATAAGGTAGAAACTAACACTTCTGATTATGCTATTGGTGATGTCTTAATGCATGATGGCCATCCGGTGGCGTTTGAATCAAGGAAGCTGAGTGATACCAAATGACAGTATACGATCCAGGAGAAGGAGATGACTGCCATGATACATTGCCTTCGTACATAGAGGCACTATCTCTTAGGATCCTTGGCCACGAGTTAGTTCTAAACCCAAAACAAGTTGAGTCTGAAGCAAGCTCATTGGCAAGACTTCCTGGCGGAATTTGAATTCAACTATGTGCTTGAGTATAAGCTTGGGAAGGCGAATTTCGTGGCCAACGCTCTTAGTCGGATCAAGGAGGGGCTAAAGCACGACCCAACTACCAAGGCACTCCTTGAGTATGCACGGGAGGGCAAGACTCGACAATTTTGATATGAAGGCAACTTGCTTTACAATAAAGGGCGACGACTATACGTGCCACTCCATAGAAAACTAAGGAAGTCCTATGTGAATGCCACGATTCTAAGTGGGCAGGTCATCCGGAGATCCACTACACTATGGCACTTGTGGAGGATCGGTATTATTGGCCTCACTTGCGCGACAACATTGAGGCGTATGTGAAGACATGTCTCGTGTGCCAATAAGACAAGCTCGAGCAATAGTCGTCGACAGGGATATTGGAGCCACTTCCTATCTAGGAGCGTCCATGGGAGAGTATTTCCATGGACTTCATCGTGAATTTGCCTAAGTCCAAAGGGTGTCGGACTCTCATGGTTGTGGTGGATTGATTTTCCAAGTATGCAATGTTCGTGCCCACATCAAAAGATTGTCCAACCGAGGAGGGCGCCAAGCTATTTCTAAAGCACTTCGTCAGGTATTAGGGAGTGCCGCAAACAACTATGAGAGATTGCGAGCCTCGATTCACTGGTAAGTTATGGACCGATCTCTTTAAATTGATATGGACGAATTCAAACTTGTCTACAAGTTTCCATTTCCAAACAGACAGTCAGACGAAGCAGGTTAATGCACTTTTAGAGTTGTACCTTCGGCACTACGTAACAGGTGAATTGACCGAAGTTGATCAATGTAGCCTAGTTTTCCTATAATCTTCAAAGATCATCATGGGGCAACAACCACTCACCTTGAGTATGGTTGCACCGGGCTATAAGGAGAGTAGCCCATCTACTTTCAAGGTTGCCAAGGAGTGGCATGAGCAGGCGGAATTTATTCGGACTTGTCTACAAAAGGTCTCGAAGTGCATGAAGAAGTGGGCCGATAAAAAAGCGACGGCATGTGGAGTTACAAGTTGGGGACTTGGTGTTGGCCAAGCTACACCTAGTCCTTCGAATTCTAGCAACAGGGCCTCAGAATTCTGTCCTGGCAAGCTTATTGACCTTATCAGATTTGCCTTTTTCATGCTTTTTCCTAAGTCGTCGACAATGGTCTTTTCCCTTCCTTGCTTTCTTGTGCTTTATTTCTCCTTCTCCGTTGTTAAAAATTCACATTGTAAACACGTCATATAAATATTCTCCTAAACTGAAGATGCGAAACTGGACAGAATGAGAGCAAGCAACATATCTGTTCTTGTCCATGTAATGCCATCATACGAATATAAGAAGGAAAATCAACTTAAAATTTCAAAGTCAAGAATGCTAACAACCATAAAACAAAATCTGGCATGATGCGAGATCCTACAACATTAATAAATCCATAACAAACAGAATAATACAATATGACAACTCCATCACGGTTAAGGCCAAAAGAAAAAAGCACCAATGACATCACATGAATACAAGAAGGAGAAGCGATTTCACATTTCAAAGTGAAGAATGATATCAGTTATAAAGATTATCTGGCAGTCATGACAAAAAAAGCGGAATCCTCCAACGTCATATTCTTTCTCTATGGTCACATAATCATACAAATTGCTCAAACATCATATTCCTTCTCTATGGTTACACGACTAGTATATTGTGTTTGTGAAAGTTGATACTACATTATTGATAAAGTAATCCAAATAGAAAAAATGCTGACCGCTAAAGTTTTCAAAGGTCAATTTCTTTATGCTTCATCATTAATAATCTTTCTTTCTAAAAGATAAAAGCAACAATTTATTGGATATTGCCTTTGCCTCCAGAAACAAGAGTTACTAGAGGTTTTTGACTGGTCCAACTTTGATGCAGGATGCAAGCAACTCATCTGAAGATTTTGATATAACAATCTTTACCAGTAAAAATAGATTAGACTCAGTGCACGAGCTTCACATTTCATTTTACAAATGCATGGCTGGACTACTGGTGCTTAGTGGACGATATCATCACTCTCATGAAATAAAATCGCAAACAAGAACAACCGATCGAAACTTTAAGTGTCGTATCAAATTCACAGGTAAAAGAATGTGCAAAAGAGAATAAGAACGGACCCCAAAAAACCATTTTCCTGTCACGAAGATGAAGAGAAAAAAGCTAGACAAACTGAATCAGAACGGACTGCATGCATTTTAAGAGAGAGAGAGAGAGAGAGAGATATGATTACCAGAAGCAATGATGGTGCCTCCACAAGTTCCAACCTGTGCGGGCTAAGCGAGGAACATCCATTTGAGAAGCGAAAGCATGACTCTTGAAAACTGCAGAGCATTTTTCTCCTCCGCAGCATGCCGATTCTCTTCGTGCTTCTTTTCTCCATCGAGAAGAGCACCATTTTAGATGACCAAAAAAAGAGAGAAGAGCACCATTTTAAGTCGCGACTCTGTGTATGACAGACTAACTTCAGAAAATTCCATATTTGCCCCCTGTATTGATCACTAATCCCCCAAAGTCCCCCCATAATGTTTTTTTTTTATCGCAAATAGCCTTCCCCCCATGAGCAGAGAACTTTGAGAAGAGGTACGTACCCGCCCAAAAGACACGAAAACCAATTTTACCCGATCCGAATTGACAATGAAAAGTAAACAAATTCCATATTTGAAATAAACAAAAATCCAAAGAAATCTAATCTTTTGGTCATTAAAATTCAACTCAACTGATTGGAAGAGTGTCGAATGTGTTTTGTTGTTATTCATCTATGGGATGATATTTGAATCGATGCGCAAGCAATCACATTTTGGTAATGATTGTATAGCGAACTTAACCATATTTGCTCTTAAGTGGAAAATTTAAAATGGGGACACTTTTCAAATTTTAAACATCAATTACAAAATGTGGTAAAATTGAAAGGTCCTGTCTAATATGTTGCCCTAATATGTGAGAACCTACACTTGAAATTGATATGTTAATCTTAAAAAATTGATATCTTTCGATTCTAAAATAGAAAATAAAAGCATCTTGAAGACTTCTTATGCATTGAATAAAATTTTAAACCATAATGTATCATTTAAATTCAAATTCTCAAGTATCCTCTTTGGTGCTTGACTCACTCTTTGCGTGGGCTATTGTCATATCTACAGTTAGGATTTTTAACGTACATAATTAAAATGATACATAAAAAGATAGATTTTAGAAAATAAAATCAAGACAGTCAAGAGAGAGTAAACATTTACGAAATAACTAAATCTAAGTGATAAATTTAATGGTTATTTCATCCTCGTATTTTAGAATACCAATTTTTCTTTTTATTGTGCTTTACTTTTATAGTGATAACCTTCTAACTTTCGCTTCTTGGACATTATAAAGTTTCTAAGAAATTACAGTTTCACTAAAATTATATGTGCACACTTTCATGCAATATTTATAGTTTAATCTACAATTAAAAGCAAAACTAGTTTTCATACCCGGGCTTTGCACGGGCTACATTTTAAGTGTCTTTTCAATATATAAAATAGGTTACATTTGAAGAAACAAATCTACAGACTTCACTTATTATAATAGTCATAAAATACAATTAAAATTTTCTACTATTGCATCGTCATATATTTATTATCTTGCTGGTTTTTTTTGGTCAGACACCAATCTTGTTTCTCTACCTTTTCTTCACTCAGATTAAAAAAACTTGGCAAACATTTCAAATGTGGTGCACACAAAGAGCACCATATGGTTTAGAGAAAGCTCTATACATTAAAGATTTCCTTTTAAAATGTACGTGTTAGTTGCATATTCAAAAATGTCAATGGTTTGTTCCATTATATTTGCTCTTGTTTGGATAATAATATTAATTTGTATGCTACAAGACTGTGAACGAATGATTAATACGTGGATAAAATCTAATTCCCTATTTAAATCAAGTAAATATCAGTTCCAGACTAAAGAAATGTTATGGTAAAACTTCGTTTGAAACATTGTGGTAGAAAACAAAGTGCGACTTGAAGGACATGATCAGTTGCGGATTCATACACCCATCTCTCTTATTTTATTATATTATATAGGAATGAAGGTACTCTTGGTTCAACGTCATTTGTTCTGTTCCACTAAAACCCTCATCTTTTCTTGGGTTGTAACGTAAGTAGTATGTGATGCAGCTCGAGCAGAAAGTATTGATTCATTTCTCAAGGCAAGGATCTAGGGTTTGTGCCAAATAATAAGTTGGTGCAACTTCGGAAGTGTAGTCTATTTTCGATTTCTAAATGGAAAGGATACAATACGAGCATGCTCAAATCCAATAAAGGAAAATTTTGTTGAAATTAGTGGAACTCTTTTGATCAAAAGTGCATCGTGCGGGAATTAACTGTTATTCTTTGATAGAAATAAATCAAGAAAAGAGGCATATTGCTGCCACTTTGAAACGATTACAAATCGCTGAAGTATCTAAACCCGGTGATTCAAAGCAAAGATAAAATATCTTGGAACAAGGAAATATTTTATATTTGAATAATCCTCGTAATTGTAAGAAAGTAGGTTTTTTAGCTATGGGCACAACAAAAGAAAAATTGGGATAGGATCCTATAGAATCTCCCCTCTTTAAAATTGGATGTGAAAGTTTCCGTTTATCCGACTAAGTAATTATACCAAATAAGGTATATACGATCTACAGGAATAGGAAAATGGATTATGATATTTCAATTTAGAGAATTGTAAAAGAAAAAAGGGAAAGAGACAAATATTATGTAGAAGTGGAAGGTGAAAATGGTCTTGCTTACAATGACGAGAATATAAACATGAAAATTTTCATAAGTATCCTTATTGAATTAGCGATATTCGCCACGCACCTCTTTTGAAACCTGGTATCGAAAACAGTAGGCATTTCCAACCATTGATGTGATTTATAATGTGAGCAAGGGCAATAGGGATGAAACGGTCATCATCCACTTGAAGATAATTAGCCAAGACTATTTACCTGGACTAAAAAATTAATTACGGTAATGGATCCTCATAACCCATTTTTATACGTATATGAGATATTCATTAATTTATTTGACATCATTAATGCACGAATTTTTTTCCATAAATATAATAGTGGTATTATGATAATAATGATAATATGTATAAGAAAATGTTAATTAACAATAGCTGTAAGAAAATATTTTTTTATAGCAATAATAGACATAAGATATACATTTTCTTTATAATAGAGATAAGAACATACTTAACTGACAAACACTAATTACAAAACCTCTAAGACAAAAACCCATACTATATATAAGATTAATCAAATAATAATATAAATCAATTATCTAAAGTAAAATCAATTAACATCAATGGATCATCAATGCAGTGTAATTAATACATGATAAAAGTTTATAATTATATATTGATATATAGATATGTACTAACTACTAACTTAATTAGTGACGTCACAGAAAGAAGGCATAAAATGACATGAATTTCCATGGTGCTATAGTTGTACAAAATTCACTACGAACATACATAACAATATATGAACAAAATCATCATTTACGATAATAAAGATGATTGGCAGGTAATCAAATAATGCGTTACTTTTTAAATTCGAATACAAAATAATTACCTAGTATTTAATATATTAATCATCTTTTCTTACAACAAATTTAAATTTTGATGAAAAAAATGGGTTAATATCTCTATATACTAGCAAATATACACAGCGTCCCATGTACAAAGAAATTGACATTTGAATGTGTTAGAAAATAAAGATATATTTTGCATGTAGTAAACACGACATGTAGCAAAAATACGATCTTGCCATCCTTCTTGCGATGTTTCATTGTACTTTAGCTTTTAATTTGTACTTTTTTAGTGTTCAACATCAAATACTACAAACTGTTAGCAATTTATATAATGTTTTAATAATTGAATATAATTTGAAATGCTTTTACATTCTTACTTCGTTAGACATATTAATATAGAAAAAACCCAACGAAAGCATTATGTAGTCAAATCTACTATAAAAGTGACACCATGAAACAATTTGTTCAACGTTTTAAATCTACTCAATCGACCATTTCGGCAAGTCGCTCACGAATGTTCTTCCACGGTTCCATGACTATCACATAGGTACAACTATTAAAAACTTTATCAATTGTGCTTATATATCATGGACATAAGAATGGTGCAATCCTGCAAGTGCTTTTCAACTATCTGTTCTTATAATAAACAATCATATTGTCATAAAATCTGAAAATTTATTGTTTTTCTTCAGTTGATTTTTCTCTAAATTACTAATTCTCCTCATCGATATCAAATTAATCTTAGATAAGCTTCAGAGAAATTGTCGAAGCGACCAACCAATGCATGCATATATACTCATAAATTTAGTATGATATCTAGAATTATTTAATGATCAATCAGCAGGGGTTATTATGAATCTTCGTTCTCGCTTGGATACGACTCTTCAGTGCTGCTGTTCTCTCTTTTTCTTGCTTGTCAATAGTAAACATTCTGCGGGGACTCCTAGAAGAGCGCCTCGTCTGTCTGCATTTAGTTTTACTTCGTCCTCTCGCACCCAATAGAGCTAAACGAGGAGTCACCATAAGTATGAGATGGAATTGACCTGTCGAATTTGATTTTGTTTGCATCAGTCGAGGGGTTGAGGATTCCCCATGAATTGAAACGTTGTGCAATCTTTGCATTTTAAGGAAGCGTTAAGGATCTTCCTCATTTTTTGTGCTTCTTTTCCCTTCTGTTGACGTCGGACATGGAAGATTGCTGCGATCTCCAGTTGCGCTTAGGCGAAAGCTCTTCCACGTTCAATCTAGAGAAGGCGGTGTGCAACCATGGATTCTTCATGATGGCTCCGAACCGTTGGATTCCTTCCACCAAGACGTTACAATGGCCTCTCCATCTTGCGGATTCGTCCTTCGTTGAGGTGTCTATCTCGCAGCCTCCCGGTCCCAGCAGCAGCACATTGTTGCTCGTCCGAGTTCATCGCGCTCGATGCCTCTCCTCCCAAGACCAGCAAGCGATTTTTGTACTCTCTCTATCTCACTCTGTCTGTGCGCCGAAAGTACATGCAAACTGCGAAATTATACACTATCAGAATTTGAAGCGCAACCTCCGTTTTTCTCTGCTCTCTCTCGTAGAGCTTTTCTCTGCTCTCTCGTAGAGCTTTTCTCTGCCTTTTTGTGGTAGCTTTACTATAGCCTCTTTGTGGTAGCTCCCATCAATCCACACCCTAATCTCAATCCCTGCTATCCCATTGGTGATAGCTTCACAAAACACCTCCTCCCTGCTCCCACGAACCCATTTCGCTCCGTTTTTGTTTCATGGAAGAACCGAATCTGGTTTCTCTGGTTCTTGAGCGTTTTGTTTCCAACTGAGTTGGTGTCTGGTGTTGAGCTTTTCCTAGTGATTTTCTTTGGTCCTAGATCCGCGTTCAAGTCCTAAAAATGCTCATTATCCTTTTCTTGATCCCTGCTCACCATCTGTTCGTCGTTATGCTCAAGTCAGTTCAGTGTTAAAAATAAAGAGAACTTTTCGCTGCTTCTCTCCCGAGAGCTTCCATCTCCCTTTTGGGAGTCTTCCCCTCCCTTAGTGTCAACTGCCTGAGGGAAAGTGGTCAAATCCATGTACTTATTGCACGATGATCTTCCATAAATTTAGAGAGCTAAATTCAGACGGTTTTGGACATTTGTCATAGCCATTTAGAAAGCAATTTCCTGTTGAGATGGAGGTATTGATGAGTAGGTGATCCAGTGGATATCTACCTGCATCGCTGAACAGCGCAAGACCCGCAAGCACCAAGTCAGGTGAAAGAAGTGGAATTCTGAAGGGCGAGCCAGGTTATGTGCCCATTGTAGCCATGAATATTTTAGCATGGAATTGTCGAGGCATTGCTGGAAACTCGACAATGAGAGAGCTGAAGGCCACATGCCGATCTTATAACCCCGATATTGTGTTTCTATCGGAAACAAAATGTGATACTAGACGGATAGAAACTATTACAAGAAGGATTGGATTTACTCGGTCCTTCTCTATTCCCGCGGAAAATAATGCGGGAGGTTTAGCAGTCATGTGGAAAGATCATGTAGCTTTATCCTGTTCCTTTGCAGACAAAAACCAAATCCATATAGAGGTTTCTAACAAAGAAAATCCCGAACAACTGTGGTGGCTTTCGTTGGTGTATGCACCTCCTTATTGTAGGTTTAAACGAGTGTTTTGGGAAGACTTCACAAGCTGGGTTCAAAACTTGGGGGAAGATTGGGTTGGAATTGGTGACTTCAATGAGACTATATATGGCTATGAGGCGTCCAACAGAAGAGGTCCGGGCCCATCTCGTCACTTTCTGATAGATTTTATGGATGCATTGGGTTGTGCCGATCTTGGGTTCAAAGGAAAACCTTATACTTGGACAAATAGCAGAGAAGGCTTTGCAGGCGTTCGGAAAAGACTTGATCGAGCAATTTGTTCGACATCATGGTGTGAGAAATTCCCTCGAGCAGGGGTTGTACACTTGCCGGTGGTAAACTCGGATCATTCTCCTATTTTGCTGAATTCAACTTCAATTGAGGATAACTCGAAAATTCCTTTTAAATTTGAAGCTGCATGGCTACGGGACTCAACTTGTGTTAATGAAGTGGAAAAGGCTTGGAACAACAATGTGGTAGGCAATCCATTAACCACATGGCATAGGAAGCTGAAATCGACAGAAGCAGCTCTCAAAAGGTGGAATAAGGAACATTTTGGTATTTGCCAACAACGTCTCAAGGAATTGATGGTAGCACTTGATTCCATTCAAAGTGATGACCCTTCAGAAGATCAAAGCAGGAGGGAAAAAGAAATCAAGGTGGCCATTAACGAGCAATGGGAGAGATTGGAAATGATATGGAAACAAAAATCGCGACAATCATGGCTACAGGAGGGTGATCGGAATACCAAATTCTTCCATCTTTCTACAACCATCAGAAGGCGCAAAAATTGTATCCTCACAATTCAGGATGATGGAGGCCAATGGCTTACGAGTATAGATGAGATTAAAAACTTCTTTTTATCCAAGTATATAGAGCTTTTCTCGGGAACATCACTTGATCCACACCTCTCATTAGGGAACTCTTCCCTAAGGTAGTCTCTGATAAAGAAAACTTGGATCTTTTGGCGATTCCAACTGAGGATGAAATATATAACGTCTTGAAAGAGATGGCACCTCTTAAATCACCAGGCCCAGATGGATTCCATGCTATTTTCTACACGAAATGCTGGGATGTGGTGAAGGCCCATATTGTCCAATATGTGCAACATTTCTTTAACTCAGGCCAGTTGCCTCATCTTCTCAATCATACTTTTATAGTACTCATCCCAAAAACTCATAATCCACACACCTTTAACCATTTTCGGCCCATAAATCTATGCAACGTGAGCTATAAACTTATCTCTAAGTTGTTGGCAAATAGACTAAAAGGGTTCCTCAGTCGTATCATTTCACCTCAGCAATCAGCTTTTGTTCCGGGCAGAAGCATTCAAGAGAATTCCGTAATTGCACAGGAAATCTTACATTCCATAAGGAAGAAAAGAAAGGGGAGTCCATTCATGGGAGTCAAGGCTGATATGTCAAAAGCTTATGATAGAGTTGATTGGAATATACTTGATGCAATACTCTGTAGCCTGGGGTTTTCGTCTCACTTTTGCAGGCTCATCAAAATATGTGTCTCGTCGGTTCATTATTCACTTCTCATTAATGGTAGACTGGCGGGAAGTTTTAAACCTCAGAAGGGACTTCGACAAGGTGACCCTATCTCGCCATACCTGTTTATGATATATACCGAACTTCTTTCTAGAATTCTATCTAGAGCAGAGGACCTAAAGATTATTACAGGTATAAGAGCAGGGCGAAAAAGCCAGCCTTTAACTCACCTTATGTATGCCGATGACTTGTTGTTATTTGTTGGAGCCACTAAACATCAAGTGAGAGCACTGAAGGAATGCCTTGAAATTTATTGCTTGTGGTCAGGTCAAAGCTTGAATCATCAGAAGTCGTCGGTCTTTTTTTCTAAAAATACTTATGTGGGCATGAAAATGTTTTGTATGGATGAGCTCCACATGCGAAAGACAGATCCTGAATCACTGTACCTTGGAAATCCCCTCTTCAATCTAGGAAAAAGTAGGACAAAATATCAATTCCTTGAACAAAAGGTTGGCGATAAACTTAGTTCCTGGAAAAGAAAGACACTATCTTGGGCGGAGAGAGCAACATATATCCGATCGGTTGTTCAGAGCACACCAATTTATGCTATGCAATCTGGTCGGCTACCTCGAAGTACTGGTAACAGACTCGATGCCTCTATAAGGAAATTCTGGTGGGGTGTGCCAACCGAGAAGAACAGATATTTTACACCTAAATGTTGGGATTCTCTGTGTAGAAATAAGAAGAGTGGAGGAATGGGTTTTCGGCAGAATAGGGACTTCAATAATGCTTTGCTTTTGAAGCTCGGTTGGGGAATGATCCAAGATAGAGGAAAGTTATGGGTTCGAGTACTTGAAGGGAAATATCTGCAAACCTCAAATTTCTGGAATCACAAGGTTAAGGCATCAGCCTCTTCTCTGTGGAAGGCAATAATAGATACCAGAGAAATACTTAATATTGGAACTCTATATCAAATAGGGGATGGAAAGTCGATCGAGGTCGGAAATCACACATGGATTCCTAATGTCTCAACTCATATGCCTTCTTTTATTGATCCAGACCCTGCTTTGAAGCACAGAAAGATAGAAAGCTTCTTTATCTCAGGGACAAAAACTTGGGATGTATTAAGGCTAAATCAGACATTTTGCCCAACCTCAGTACAAGCCATCCTTCAGATCCATGTGCCAAACTCCATTGGAGAAGACAAATTGATTTGGCATCCAGCTATCGATAGAGTGTTTTCTGTTAAATCTGCTTACAAACTCATAAAGTTGCAAAATGGAAAAGGTAACAATAGTGGGATTTGGAACAAAATCTAGAAAGCTAGAGCTCATGAGCGACACAAAATGATGTTGTGGAGGATAGTGTCTAACGTTTTACCTTGTCGAGCTAACTTGTTTCAATTGATCCATATCCCACACCCCTCTCGTCCTTTGTGTGGAGCTTCGGAGGAAAATTCAGTACATTTGTTCACAAGATGTCCTCTAGCCCAAATTTTGTGGAGACAGAGCCCATGGGGTATTATCTCGTCTGCTTGGAACTTCAGGTCTCCGGAAAAGATGGTGAATCACTTTCTTGATCCAGGAAAAATAGCATAGACAACGGGAGTGGATTGCAAGCTCTTCACCCTTTATGCAGCAATTCTTTGCACTACAATGTGGTGTTACGGGAATGCAAAGCTACATGAACAGACTATTCCAGTGCCTTGCCACGCGATTCAGATGATCATACAAGATTTCTTGGAATATTCAAATATGTTCAAGAGGGAGGACAAAGTTAGGTTAAGCAAGAAACCGGATTCTATTGGGGTAAGGTCAAACCCTTGGATTCCTCCATCAAACCAATAGTTGAAATTTAATATAGATGATGCGTGGAAAGATAACAGAGGTGCTGTTGGAGACGGATGCGGAAAAACAAAAGACAGAACACGGGGATTTACGTGGTTCGATCACGAAGTGATCTACGTCCACGGGCGAGGCAAGACAGATTCCACTATAATCAAAAGAGAGTACAAATTTCAGAAGTCGAAATAACGACAAAACCTCACGGCTCACCAAAACTCTCTGAAAGCAAAACTCTCTGTACTACAATGAGAAAACCTAGCCACAGTACAAATAGGGCTCCCGAAATTTTTCTCGGGGGCGTAGCCCCCCAACCCCCCGCGCATTGGGCCTATCGACCCAACCCTTCGCGTCGCAAACTAAATCTCAATTTTCTTTCCACTTTCGGGTCGCACAAAAATATGTCGGGTCGGGTCATAAACCGGACCGAGTACATAAATTCAAGACATATTTAACAGGTGCCATAGGTATTATTGCACGATTGTATAGAGGCTCAGTTGTCCAAGCATGGACAATACGAGGAAGATGGAACTTGCCAGTGGAAGTGGAAGCTGCAGCTCTTTTTCTCGCATGCAAAGTTGCTCAATCCCTCGGCATCAACAAAGCGGTTTTTGAAAGTGATTGTAAGGTGTTAATTGATGCTCTTCAACAAAAGGGCATTTGTCCTTGGTGTATTCATCCTTTCGTCTCGGACACTTGCTTCCTTCTCAGCAACAACTCAAAATGGAGTTTCAAGTGGATCAACAGATCTAGTAATGGTGCTGCTCATGAGCTTGCAAAATGGGCTTTTTATCATTTGGGAAATGCTTCGTCTTTCTTTTTTAATGATCTCCCACCTAGAGTCAAAAACTTAGTGTTAGCAGAGTCTTCCTTAATTTATCGTGTTGTTGTAGGCTCTAACTCTTCTGTGTAATATTGTTCTTTTATGTTGCAGTGAAGGTTCGTTTTAGCAAAAAAAAAAAGAAAGTACATGCAAACTAGTGACGAAAAAGCATGGATATATATTATTGCAGGAACAAGTGATTCGGATGTTAAGGTTGTCGGAAAGGGACGAGCGGAACGTGAAGGAGTTCCATAAAGTGCATCCAGAAGCGAAGGATAGAGGTTTCGGTCGAGTTTTTCGTTCTCCTTCGCTCTTCGAAGATGTTGTGAAATCTATACTCCTTTGCAACTGCCAGTTAAGTACTTGTGCAAAATTTGTGACGGATTAGCTTTGTTGAACATTTAGAAGTAGGACAAAGAAGATGATGACCTGAATAAGAAACCACATAACTGTAACAATTGAGGTACATTCATACTCTATTATGATCCTCGATTTCTCTTCATGCTTAATATTGAGTTTCTGTGCTCATAAGCTTTTCGAAATATGGATGGTGGTTTCTGTTCTGAATCATTAGGTTCGACTTTGTTCTGAATCACACCCAACGAACAGATGCCCTTGATTTTGAACAATATATGACGATGATGCTACTGTGAGAGGTTCACCTTGTTTTTGGACCTTGTTCTTCGTCGTAGTCATATTTGACATTCCATAATCATATTAAAGAAAACCGAATTTTTTCGCACTTAAAGTTCGTGACCTCTTGTCATGCCATCCGAATCACATACATATTGATTATGGGTTGACAATGCTGATTTGGGTCCTACCTAAAATTGTCATAGGTGGAGAAGGACCCTAGAGATGGCCCGAGCTTTATGTGCACTTCAGCTAGAGCTAACCACTCGAGGTAAGAATACTATTTGGCATGACTTTCTTCTCGGTATATTTAGCACAACTTGAAGATGAGGATGATCATTATTGAAGGCTCCAAGAGAAAGAAACGAAGACGAGAGAACGATGGAGCAAACCCGGTTCCCGCAGAGATGGAAGGCGAAGAGGTTGACCTCGGCAACTTTCCAAGCCCCAAGGAACTTGCTACCCTCGACGTGGACTACTTGCAGAGGAAGTGCAAACTCGGGTACCGGACCAACTACATTCTCAAGCTTGCCATAGAGATAGAGGAGGGGAAGCTCAAGATCGACAGATACCAGGGAGTGCAGGATGCTGCATCATGCAGGATATTGATCAAGGGCATAAGCGGGGTCGGATCTTTCGTGCGGGCTAGCGTTTTGATGTGCCTCGGCTTTTATGATGAGGTTCCGTGGGATAGCGAAACAATCAAGTTTTTGAAACATGTATGAAAATGAATTTCGAACATAAAATATATGTCGTACACAATAACCACCCTTCCGAATAATTTGATGGATGATGCGTTCTATTTCTATGGCAAAAGGTACATGCAAGGGAAAGATGCACCAAAAAGACTATTAAGAGCGACCTTAAGGAGATCTATGATAAATATGCACCCTTCCAATGTTTGGCTTATTGGTAAGTCATTTATTTATTTTATTGTGGTGAATACACACACACACACACACATATATATATCATCTGTTGTGTGAGAATTTTCAGGTTGGAGCTGTTGGAGTTTTACGAAAGGCAGTTTGGGAAGCTGAGCGAATTGTCGCACACCATGTATCACACAGTTGCTAGTAGACAAACTAGAGAATCCAACCACAATCAAGCGTTGTGACTTAAAGAGTGTTTTCAGTAGGCATTTGATCATTTATGGCGTTACCTGGGGGGATTGTTTGTGATTTAATAGAGCTAATTCCGTAATGACAAAGTCGTCGTACAATGACAATTCAAAGGAATCGAGGGATTTCTTCAAGAATTTCAAAAGTTTTTACTTTCTGTTTACACCAAAAAGTGACCTAGTTGTCGATATGAGTAGACATGCGATTAAAGTGTTAGATATTGTCAAGCACATGGCCCATCGACGACGATCAAGAAAATCAATATTGATATTTGCATACATCGATAATCACTGCCAATCAGTTGTTAATATATGATGATGCATGACCAACGATGGTCGACAAAAGTATCGATTAATAGGCTTAGAGAACTGTCAGTACAATAAGAAGAACTTGAACGCATAAGGAGCATCAAAATGGGGTTACGAGTTTGAAACCCTTAGAGAGCAGAGTAGCTAAGATTGTGTGATAACTGTGCATTTTTCTAGAAGAACAATCACTTGGAAACAATATCATGGCATTGTGAGGAGTATGGAAACAGGACTTTCAGAAGTGGAGGAACATGGACACAATCTCTAGGAACCTCTTAAGAGCAGTAACAACACAACCACTATAAATACCACTAGCCATCTACTAAAAGCTCCCTTGCACAAATTAAACAAATTTACTATCTTTCAATAGCTTTACTTTCGTACACTATACTTTTATTTTCCAAACTCGCGTTGTCAGTTAAGTTTCAGCACGTTTCTTAGTTGTAGTTCCTAGATCCGCGTTGTTGGTTAAATTCTGGCATGTATCTTTATCCAGTGTTTGTGTCGTCAATCAATGTTTGGCGTAACATCTTTGTGTTCTTAGGCTGTGTCGTCGATTAAATTTTGGCACAGTTTCTTTTCACTCAATTCCATCATAGAATCTATTTTGTCCAAGCCTTGTCGTCAATTAAATTCCGACACAGTTTGCGTTTGTATAGTTCCCCATTTGAATTCAAGTTGTTGATATCTTTATCACCTATGATTTTTCCTGTCTAGAATCACCATAGAACCCATCTCCTCCAATTAAAAAAAATCGAAAAATGACTTTTGGTGAAAGATATTTTGTCGTGGAGAAATTCCGATGAAACTTATTTTTGCCACACCCATTGGGTCAAGTGTAACTAGTTTGAGAAGATGCAATGATGCGTACGAGGAATCAACTCAATTCTAACAATACTGGTGGTAACAATTCGCCATCACCGCCTACCAATGAGAGAATTGGACACGTTGAGTCGTCAACTGCACAACAAGTGGTAAATCGAATCCAAGGTATATATGTCGTGTTAGTCATGATAAAATGACACTCAAGATCTCCATAGCTAGAATCTAGAATAAGTAATTGAGTAAAAGGAATTTGTGCACCTGATTTGGAATCCATCATTTTTTATGCGGAATAGCGACAATCCCCAGCGCAAGTCTTCTCCTCTATTACCTTATGTATCACTGGCTCGATGAGATTGCCTCTCATAGTTTGCGTTTGCCTCTTATGTGAGATAATTTGTGCATTAAGGCTAGAAAAGGGACTTGAGCACTATTTATAGAGTTTTAAACTAGGCTCTCTCATCATGGGCTGGGCCTTAATTGGCCTACACTAGCCAACCCCATATTAGACTAATTAAGAAACTTTATATCTGACCTTATTAGATCAACCCCGTAAAACGATAAATTGCAATATAAATAAATATAGCCCACATCAGAAAAACTCTTACATTCTTCCACTTGGGCTATATTAATTGAAATTGTATTATATGTGCGCACATTTATGTTGGTCTAGTGATAATAATAGTCAATCTGATCTCATAAAGTCTCAAACATCGAATCATGTCGGTAACTCATTTATACACATAGTGCCTTCCATGGTCACATATGTTTTTAACTCTATTGATATGGACTCAATATGATAGTGTGGCAATTGAATAACACCTCAAAAAAGAGTAATACCTTATGCGGCATCCCCTTTGTCAATCCATATTCTCTCTCCTTAAGTATCACAAAATCGGATGTGTCACTAGAGAATATTATTATGGTTCAGATGAACCTACACATGTCTTATTCTTATAGTTAACTTTACTTTATGTTTAACAAGACATATCCTTAAAGCTAATAATCGGATACCCCTAGCATTTACTTAAGGTTTACATAATACCTTGAGATTTTCACAGATTCTGTATTCAACATGATAACAATGCATTCATAAACACCTTATTGAATGCAAAGGAGTTGATACATATCAAAACATGTTACTAAATGTAACAAAACACAGATGTAAACTTTATTAGAGCAAAGATAAAAGCAGCTCCCACTAAACAACAACGTCCCATGATGCTTTTAAGCCCATATTAATGACCTTTCGTTCAAACACACAAGAGCGAAGGCCTTTAGTTAGTGAATCTGCAACCATATCTTCTGTGAGAATATGCTCACTTTAATGTCACCATTCTAAATTGTTTCCTTTATAGTCAAAAAACTTGACCATCATATACTTAGACCCCTTGAGACCTCTGCTCTTGTTCATAAACACCGCTGCATAGTTATTGTCATAATACAACTATATGGATCTATCAACAAAGTCAAATATAGTCAACCTTCTAATGGGGTTTCGAAGCCAAATAACTTGAATAGTTGCTGAAAAGCATGCTATAAACTCTGCTTGTATAATGGAGGACAATATAGATTTCTGCTTCTCGCTTTTTCATGATACTGCATCTCCTGCTAAAATAAAGATGTATCCAATTGTCAACATTGATTCATCTTGATAGCTAGTAAAGTCTGCATCTGGATACCGTACCATCTATAGGTCCTGAACATGTCTGTGAATCAATATATAGTCCCTTGTCCTCTTTATGTATCCCAAAACCTTCTTAACAGCAACCTAGTAATTGTGTTCTGGATTTGTCCGATATCTTTCCAGAAGTCCTATTTCAAAAGAATATCTGGTCTAATGCAAACTTGAACATACATGATACTTCCAAATGCACTAGCATAAGGCACATCCTTCATTTGTGCTTTCTCAATATTTGAACGAGGAAAATGTGACAGATTCAGTTTAGTACCCTTAATGATAGGAGCAATTCGTGGCTTGCAATACTGCTCACTAAATCTTTCTGAAATACGATCAATATATGTCCACTAAGATAAACCCAATATACAGCGGGAACGATCCTAATAGATCTCGATGCTAAGGACAAAAGAAGCCTTATGAAGATCCTTCATGTCAAAAGAATAAATTTCTTCTCATTGACCTTGCAGTACATACACTGATTTACTTTGTTCTCAACAAAACTGAAAGAAGTGACAACACTATAAAACTTTAAGTACCATTATCTAGAATCTTGATTGATGCCATAAATTAACCTTTTCAGTCTACACACAAGCTTATCTGAATCATCTGCTGCAAAGCCTTCGGGTTACTCCATGTAAACCTCCTTATCAAAAATCTCCATTCAGAAAAGTAGTTTTAACATCCATTTATAGCCGATGAGCTTGTGACCTCAAGCAATTCAACAAGCTCCCAAACACCATTATGTTTCATAAATTGTATTTATTTTTTCATCGCATCCAATCATAGATCTGATTGACAACAAGAAACATCATTTGTATAAATCACTAGATCAACAACATAATCGATATTCCTTACCAAAAAAAAAAAACATAATCGATATCATAAGTGTGACGCCGTGGTGGTGGGTCCTGCGCTAGCGTCACTCGAGGACTAGTCGCGCGGACACCTCGATTATCAAAAAAAAAAAACAACATAATCGATATCATAGTTTTTTTTTTGGTAAAGGTAAATAAAAAAAAAACTATATAGTATGGTGGTATAGTTGATCATCTCTACCTGATTAATCTCTTGAGTATAGTCACTACAACCTCATGCTGCAACTGAGAGGTTTGAAGAACTTCATTAGGAACTGTCACGCCCCGTACCCCACGAAGCATGATCATCCGCGTAGGTCGACATAAAATGTGACACTCCCAGGATTGTGTCACCGACCCAAAACCCGAATCAGAGAAAAACATACGTCACATGCGGAAACCACGTATATATAGATATATATACACCCAGACATGCAATTATAACCATGAATAGTAATAGGCACTAATATACTAAAGAAATACTAACGTATATGTACCCTTTTTAAAACTTATACAAACTAGTTATTTACAACCAAAAAGAATACAACAAAAGGCCACTAAACAAAAAGGATCGGCGGCCTATAGGTGTCAGCTTACTACCAGGGAGGGTTACATCAAAAAAAGAAGGGGGTTTAGATTAACTTCTATTCCTAACACTGGGACCTATCCTAGGGTTCCCAATCTGGATCGGATGATGCCGATGACTCCCCCAGAGAGTTCTCCTCGGATACTATCTCTTCGTCCGATCCAACCTCAGCCACTTCTCCAACCGCCTGAACATTATCATCTATTACTTCCAAATTCAGTTCTTCATCTTCCTCCTCGGGGGCATCGTCAACTATAACTTGCTGCTCTCCTTGCTCCTCATCCCTGGGTATCGGTCCATCCACAGTATCACCTACGCTACTCACGCTCAGAGAAGCTGGGGGATCCGAGACTTCTCCACTCGCCATCTGCGGAA
This sequence comes from Syzygium jambos, assembly GCA_031216235.1. Classification (NCBI taxonomy): domain Eukaryota; kingdom Viridiplantae; phylum Streptophyta; class Magnoliopsida; order Myrtales; family Myrtaceae; genus Syzygium; species Syzygium jambos. The sequence continues at coordinate 15,105,039 of CM062221.1, forward strand.
TCATCACTCCGTTCACGTCTATGGGAACGTCAAAGGTCCTGATTGGGGGTCCAGTTACACCATCTGCTCCCCTCAAATACCAAGCTACATACTCTTGTGTTTGGTGGTACTCCTCTCCCACGTCTATAAGCACCACTGATTGGCGCCTAATGTATGCTGATCCGTCCCCGCAAGGATGCACACTAACATCTCGCTGAATCCGGTACGGGTATCCAAAAAGAGGACCTTTCCTCGGCATTCTACGGACGGGGGTCTGAAAATCCGGTTTTTACCACAACCGTGAGATAAACTCAGCAAGTAAAATCTCTAATCCTAAACTAGGCTAACGTGCACCTCCAGAAATAATAAAACACACGATTCACTGAACCAGTAATTAAATCAATATAAGTTCACATGGCTCACAGCCCGATCCCAATATTCCAGCCCTGCAGGTTAGGCTTTCGATATCAATAAAATTCATAGACAATTAAATCGACCCGAAGGCCATGACCCAATGGTCATCACAATTTAACTCGACCCGAAGGCCATGACCCAATGGTCATCAATCACACTCGACCCGTAGGCCTGACCCGTCGGTCACAATTATATATCGACCCGAAGGCCTGACCCGTCGGTCACAATCACACTCGACCCGTAGGCCTGACCCGTCGGTCACAGTTATATATCGACCCGAAGGCCTGACCCGTCGGTCACAATCACACTCGACCCGTAGGCCTGACCCGTCGGTCACAGTTATATATCGACCCGAAGGCCTGACCCGTCGGTCACAATCACACTCGACCCGTAGGCCTGACCCGTCGGTCACAGTTATATATCGACTCGAAGGCCTGACCCGTCGGTCACAAAACATTCTTAAGTCATATCAAAACCAACAGAGAATTTCACAACCAAGGCCCATTTAATTCTCATGTGGGCTTCCACAATTTCAAGTAAATTCACATCAAGGCCCATTTCAATCTTCCAATTGGGCTTCAACAATTTCAATTCAATTCACAATCAAGGCCCATTTCAAAATTCTCCAACTTGGGCCCATTTAAATTATCCAACTTGGGCCCATTTAAAATTATCCAACTTGGGCCCATTAGTACAAAATTCGGAGCCCAAGAGGCCCATCCCAATTCAGCCCACATTTCCTCTCCTAATTACCACTAACCCAATGTAATTAGTCCTAATTAAGTCCACTAACCATCCATTACACAAAACACACTTAATTAGGCCCTAATTACCACAATTAAGCCCCTAATCTAGCACAATTAAGACTAATTTAGGGATTAGTGGTTTTACTCGCCTAATGACGACGCGAGACGACGGGAGCGAGCGGCCGATGACCGGCGAGCGGTACGATCGACGGCGGCGCTCCAAGGCAAGCCGGCGGCCTACGGTGGTCCGGCGAAGTCCACGGCCAAGTCTCGGCCAAAACAGGGGAGAGCCGGCTGAGAGGGGCTGAGGACGGAGGAGAGTGAGATGGGGAGGCGAAGCTGGTCGGCTGGGGTGGCGCACGGCGGCGCGGCCAGGCGGAACACGCCCGGCGCCGGCGACGGCGTCCTTGTCGCGCCTCGGCTGGAGCGGCTGCAACGGGCCGTCACGGGCGGCGGGAGAGGGGGATTGGGTTGCGACTGGGCTAGGGACGACGCCAGAGGTCGGCACGTGGTGGTTGGCGGCCAGCAGCTCCGGCGAGGCCTGCTGTTCCGGCGTGAACAGTGGCCGGCGGTGCTGGAATGGCTGGAACGAGCAGCTGCCGAGAGGATTTCGGGAGGAGAGAGAGACGCGGGAAGAGAGAGAGTGAGCTGAGGAGAGAGAGAGAGAGTCAAAGATGGTCAAGGGAGGGGGTGAGTGGTTGCCACATGTCAAAATCCTAGCCTATTTGCCCAAAATACCCTTGATCCAAGGGCTCTAATTCAATCCAATCCAATAATGCAAGGGTAGAATTGTCATTTGCCCCTAACCATGGTTAACCAACCCTAGTTAACCTTAACCAACCTTGGTTAATCTCCAAAATTAAATCCAAAATTCGAAATAAATCAAAAATGGTCTAGGGGTAATTCCGTCATTTTTCCGTCCGGAACCGAAATTCTAATTTTCGCTCATACCGGTCCTAAGTATTCATGTGATACCTAATCCAGAGTCGGAATCGCGAAATTCGCTTTCTAAGCCCTCGAAAATCCTCTGCGAAGTTTCCGGGAATAAAATAATATTATTTTCCAATTTCTGTCGAAAATCCACTTTTTGTCCAGAATCACTCCAAACACACTTGGATACCCCAAAATGACGTTGGCCGCGAAAAATAACCTCAAACGGCCTCCGAAATCGGCCTCGGTGTTCCCAGGGGCAAAATGGTCTTTTTCTCACTTTCTGCCGAATCTTCAGTTTTCAACTGTTTTAATCTCAAACATGAATGGCCATTACCAATTGACGTTCGTCTTGCAAAATAGTCGTAATTACCCTTGAGATTTAGATATCGAAACTCGGGTCCAATATTGTAATCTCAATATGCTCGTTTCGCAGTTTTAGGGTCTCTCACTAACGAGCGGCTGTTTAGGTGTTACGCGTATCGACCTAAGATTGTCCAAATCGTGATGGTCTAAATTTCGAGAGAACGAGAGGAATTATCACTAGTACCAGGGTCGCGATCGTTTGGATTACAATCAGGTTTCATTCGTCAGATGTACTTTCGGTCGTGCGAAATCACTCGCGATCCGATCGTACGTTACTGACAAAATCAACCAGTCATTTTCCTAAGACCGGCCTATATTGGCTCAAAATATTTCCTCAACATTCTTCAAAATCAGCGTTCAGTCGCGATCGGGTTCTCGGTCCACGTACATGTTCCTATTTAGCCTTTCTCATATGGTCAGTGTCCCGAGACTGATCAGGTTCAGGCGAGACTCACTAAAATTACACGAGAATGAATATACACTTTATTGGTCCCGATAACGGGTCAAAATTCAGGATGTTACAGGAACTGTCTCAATAACAAGATCCTAAACCTCAATGGTTCAATTTGTGCGGTATAGGAGGCTCTATAATCATTTGCATTGGTACGGAAATAGACACAGTAGTTCCCACCATACTATTATCCATAATAGTCTATGAGCAACTACCCTCTTCAAACACGACAAATTTTAGAAACTTCGCTGTCTGTAAATCCACAATTTTTGTGCCTCTATTGGGATTATAAAACTGATAGCCCTTTGAATGATCTGGATAAGATACAAAGTAACACTAGATGATTCTGAAGTCCAACTTATTTAATGTTGAATTATATAACCTTGTTTCTGTAGAACATCCCTAGACCTTAAGATGGTCTAAACTTGATTTACATCCAGTTTATAACTCAAAAGGAGTCAATGAAACAAGTTTGGTAAGAACACGGTTTAGTACATGAAGAGTTGCTTTCAAAGCTTCACTCCACAAAAATCATGTAAGTTGGTCCTACTAATCATACTCCTCATCATATCCATAAAGGTGCAATTGCACCTTTTGGCCACACCATTTTATTCAGGACTCCCACGCATAGTAAATTGAGCTACTATCCTAGAATCCTCCAAGTATTTGGCAAATGGCCCTTCAATCTATCCAGCATCACCATGCTTGCCATCGCACTCACTACCACGGTCAAATCTGACAACATTTATGACTTTTTTCAACTGTTTCTCAACTTCAGTTCGAAAAATCTTAAACTTATCAAGAGATTTAGATTTTTCCTTAATCAAGTATAGATAATCATATTGGGAATAATCATCAATAAATATGATAAAATAAAAATTTCTACACAATGTTGCCGTATCGGGCCTACTAATATCAGTATGAATGACCTCCAACAGGTCAAAACTATATACTGCAGTTTTCTTCTTTATCTTAGTCATCTTACCTTTACAATGGTCTATATAAGTCTCTAGGTCGCTTTTAAGAGCAAACAAAATGTTGGCCTTTATCAACCTTTCTATTCTTTCCCTAGAGATGTGACCAAGTTGTTTATACTAAAATGCATAAGATTGCTTCTTAGGTAAAGGTCTTTTAGAAACAACATTTTCAACCGTATAAGTAAGTATACTTCATTAGGAGTTAAACACAATTTGTAAAACCCATCGGACATATTGCAACACCCAACCTTATTTGAATTAAAGAACATAGAAATAGTTTTTTTTTTAATTTCAAAAGACTAGCCACACATGTTCAAACTTGATACGGAAACTAAGTTCCATCTAAAGGAAAGTACATAAAATCTATTATTAAAACCAGTATCTAGAATTAAAATGATATATATCACGAACTTGATATCAACTTTATTGTTGTTTCCCACAGTGACTTTTGATTTATTTTGATTTGGCTTCCTTCAGTTTATAAATCCATGTATGATAAACACAACATGATTTGTTGCACCGCTATCTAGCCACCAATGAACCAGACGGGGCTTTAGATAGATTGGATTCACAAACAAATGCCAAAGAATCATTAACTGCATGCTCATGCTCACGCTCGGATAACCAAGTTTTATATTTACTACAATCTTTCTTTATATGAACATTTTTATTTTTTGTAAAAGAAGTAGCGGTCACTATCCTTCTTGAATGATGCTTTCTTAGGACCCAGATAGTCAGAATGACCGGTGGTATCATGATTTCCTTTATGAGTATGACTTTGGACCTTTTACTCTTCTTGTCCCTAACCTCGGCATAACCATCAAATTTCATGTTGAAGAGTCCTTGCAGATATGTTCCAATCTCAATATTAGACGAGACATAGCTCCAAATTTCCAAGCTTCCATAATTTATTTGGCAGTACAGTTAATTGGCAAATCATTCTTCGAGTGTTTCTGAATGGATTGCTTCAATGATAGTAAGCAAATCCTATTGCTCTTTTCCCAAGCACCAAATCACTCTTCAAGTGTTTCCGAATAGATTGCTTCATTGATAGTAAGCAAATACTATTGCTCTTTTCCCAAGCAGCAAAGTATACTTTCTCGGGATCCGTATTAGTGGCACTAAAATTTACCGGCTTTTCCTTAGTAAGAGCAATATATACATCTACTAGATCCATCCCAAATAGAAAATCATCTATCCATCTCTTAAAGTCCGAACCAGAAAGAACATCAATTTTAATGGAGTTGCTATTTTCAGATAAGGTGACTAATTTGTAAGTAATGTATACAATTAGCATTATATGTGAGTACCGTGTAACTTAAAATCGTATAAGTACACATCCTGAAAGTTACATACATCATCATATAAACACATTTGGGCAGAATATATGACATACAATTATATACTCTCCACATGACAATGGCCATGAGGTTATATTCCAACCTGCATGAATTCACCATTTTTGGGTGTATAAACCACTAGGATCAGTCACTCCTTAAGCATATATTGTACATGTGTCCCTCCATAAACTAATACACAATTACCTCCTTTGGGAGTATGACCACGCATTTAAATAAGTGACATCCCACCATAATATGAGATCGATATTTCTCAAAACCAATCAAGTGTGCCACTTCGGCGGTCACAACCCAATTGAATCCTTGAAAGTCTCTCATACTAGGGATATAAACTTTATGTCTCACATTTACCATATACATGTAATTTTCTTGAAAACAACGGCAATTTGTCACTAAAATAACATGACATGCCAATTACATTGCTTCATTCATTGATAGACAATGAATTACACTCTACACATTCGTTATGTGGTGATATACATGTGAGCTACCATATGCATTTCCGAAACCATAAAGAATACAAGAAAATACTCAAAAATACAATAAAAATACGCGTAAATAGGGTTATATACGTAATTTCACATACTTAAAAGCCTCAAACATGTAACATAAATGCATCACGGTGTAGAGCATCTCAACATAAGTGCGTCAGTACCAAGAATGTTCCAATCGGACGTCGGACGAGCCCACAAATGCCGCCAGAGTGCGCGGCTCGTGGTGCGTGTTCAGCCAGTCAAATCGGTCTAAACTAGTGGTCTAACCAGTCAACTGGGTTGGGTCAAAGTCAGATCAGATGAAAGTTAGTTTTGGGTCGGGTCGGGTCCCCATTCGCTAATGTCATGATGACGTCAGCCCTATCGCGTGCCTTACATGCGTTAGCGAAGCCCGTACGTGGGGAGCGTGTGACGGCATTTGGAAGATGCACACCACCGCCCAGCAGCATGTGGCCGTGCGTGGGGGTGCGTGCGGCGTGCCCCGGTGGCACACCACCTATCAAAACGCTCGTCTCGTCGAGCCCATTATGAATATATGATCAAAATCAAATTTTGATAAACAAAAATATACGAAAAAAAGGAAAAACCAGTATGTTCGAGTTCTAGGCTATGGCTGCTCTGATACCATACGTTAGTCATGATAAAACGACATCCAAGATCTCCATAACTAGAATCTAGAACAAGTAATAGAGTAAAAGGAATTTGTACACCTGATTTGGAATCTATCGTTCTTGATGCAGAATAGCAACGATCCTCAGTGCAAGTCTTCTCCTCTGTTAGCCTCTGTATCACTGGCTCGATGAGACTGCCTCTCATAGTTTGTGTTTGCCCCTTGTTACGACTAGTGCTATCACCTAGAGGGGGTGAATAGGTGATTTTACTAAATTGAATGATTTAAATGTGCGGAATGAATATAGTCGAGGTCAATATCTCATATATTCAATATCAAATGGATGCGAATTACAAACTTGTATGTAAGTTGTCATCAAATGACTGCGTCTAATGACTAATATGATGTTCTGACGAACTTATTTGACAGATATGTATGCAATATAATGTAAGCAATAATAAATGAAAGTTTAGGGATAAAGAATATTGCACACAGATCTTTATAGTGGTTTGGCTTTATTAAGCCTACGTCCACTCTCCACGCTAGCAGCCTGTTGGCTGTGTTTCACTATTGAATCACTAGAAGATTACAAGAGGAATGCTTCTTAGATGATAGACTATACCATCACGTACACTCTTCACTCAAGTAATTTTGTTTCTAAAGTCACAACATGGAATACAATAATCACAAGTATGTAAGATTGAAGCTCTATTCAAACTTTGGAATTCTCGATTCTAGTTCATTTTCTTGTACGACGTTTGCACTTCTTTTTTTCCTCTCTGTCCAATCTATCCGTTGGACAGTCTTTAGAGGTTTGATCCCTAAATCAACCCGTTGGAGAAACTTTCCAAAAGAAAATGCATAGCCATTAAAAGAAAAACCATTATCTCCAGGTGATTTGATCGCCCATACAATCAAATCAAGGTTTCCATAAGTGTAGTTCTTTGTGTTTAAAAAATGATCTTGTAATTGCCAATTAGGATATCCTAATATATCAATTTGATTATCCTATATAAACTTGCCAAAAATAACACTTATTGAATCTGACAAGTAATTTTGAATCTGTTGACAAAGTCCATTCATTGACTAAGTCTGATAACTCAGCATATACCCGCATCAAATAACTTAAGTATAATTCTGGTCAGTAAAAGATTATTTTGTCATTCTTCAAAACTAATTAGGGATTTTTTTTCTCAACACGCCTTATGTGAGATAATTTGTGTATTAGGGCTAGAGAAGAGACTTGAGCACTATTTATAGAGTTTTAAGTTAAGTCCCCTCATCACGGGCCGGGCCTTACTTAGCCACACTAACCAATCCTATATTAGACTAATTAAGAAACTTTATATTTGATCTCTTTAGACCAACTCCATAAAATGGTAAATTACAATATAAATTAATGTAGCCCGCATTAGAAAAACTCTTACATGTCGACGTTCCAAGACAACTCATTGATGAATTGAGAAGAAAATTGGAGCCAAGTCTAGTCATTATGGCTACCATGACAAAGATTCTTGACGAACATCGTAATGAATCAACTAATCATGTGACGAAATACATTGTCGATGGCCGATGCTCATCAATACCTTCCATGAACTATTCGTCTTTGCTACGTGCAGAAAAGAATATTCTAACAATATATCGATATGGAAAGTAAAATTACAGATACAGTTCTATCTTTTTAATTGAGATGTAAGTAATAGTAATTGAGTTTTATCGAAAATAGCAAATCTATTAGAAATGATTATGTTAAGGAACAAATATTTCATACTTATCATTTACTAGAAAAATGTAAATTTACAGATTTTCGATTATATATATATAGGAAAGAAACAAAGACATAATAGAAAGCATTAAGAAGAATAACGTAAAGAAAATGACCATGCTTTAACATGTAATATAAGGAATTAGCTAGAAGTTTTAGGGAGCGGAGCGCTATGCTATGTTCCCTAACCCCAAAAGAAGTTTCAATTGTTATCACTGTGGACCCATTGTAATAAGTAGTGGCCGGACGATATGTTACATACATACATAGTGTTATTCATCCTGAAAGCTAAAATGCGCACTCCAGGTGTTATTCATCCTAGAAGCTAAAATGCGCACTCCAGGCCCAAAAGAACGGGAGCTCAAATCTGGAATACTTTTATTCGGGAGGGCCAGGGAATAGATTCAGTTTTTTATATTTCAGAAACGACCTTGCATGTTAAATATATTTATAACAAATCAACAAGTACAGAATAAAGGATTTAGTTTCCGATATCAACTATAATAAGACTAACCAATTACTACTAATTACCATGATAGAGTCCTGGTCAAGGCTAACAAGATGAGCGAGCGTGCGCCGTGATGATTGGGGAGAAAACTACAACAATTCAATTCTAAACCTACCATGCCAATGCCAATTTTGCCAATATTCAGTCCTAAATTTCTCAATTTTGCCAATATATCCCTCCTAATAAAGCTTTGCTTGAACTTTCAATGCAATCCTTCTGGTCAATCACTATAGGATGTTATTTAAGTAAATTCATCCATGTTAGCACACCACGTAGGACGATCAGTGGTGACTGGATGCAAGACAAACAAAGTTTTTGTCACCACAAGATAAACACAGCGTAAAATAGACATTGAAATACTCTCATGAAAGCATAACATACCTGAATTCCAGGACAATTGCGATTAAGTAAGCTTCCCCCTATCATGTCTTCCTAGAGGAAGCAATTTTCGAGACTCCAGCAGTTCTTTCACCCTTTTTGGTAAGCCTTAGAAGCTTCTTCCCTCTTCTGCTGTAAGACCCGACGTTGATAACTAACACAAAATAATAGAAAGAAGATGAGAATAGCGGACTTATGAGTGGTTGTAATTATGGTGGGTTAACAATCAACAAATTTGAGCAAAACGAGATACGTCTCTTCAGTTCGTATATCTCTTGGATTCGTGTATCTCCTAAATTCTTGTATCTATTTAACTCATAGTTCATATATCGCTTCTGTATATGAATTATAAAACTCTATAAATAGATTTGAAATTCTTCAATCCAATCATCACCGAAAATGCCTACATCTCCTCTTTTCAAGTTTCTCTACATGTGCCAGTTTCGAAAAGTGTTCGACAGAGTCATGTTTGCATAGTACTAATCCAAACAAGTTCGAGGTATTGTGTCTTGGGGGATATAGTTTGTGAAGCTATTTAACACTGTTAACAAGAACTAATCGCCTTAAGGAGATTCGGTTAACTGTACCTCACCTCCTATTTATTTTGTTATTGCTTTCTTGGACTTATTATTTTCTTGTTACAACAAACAATGTTATGTATTCTTCCTCTAATACGTTATTATTTCTTCATCTACTCTTCCAACATGAGTTAGAAAAAAATTATGGGAATCTACCAATGAAGAAGCTAAATGAACATCTTTCCGTCTTTGGTTCAACGCTAATAACTTGTACGTTTCATTCTCATTGTTCCTCCGTCCCTCTTTCTTCAGTAGTGAGACAAGAAAAACACGATCATTAGAGACCTAATCTGGGTAGCAAAACATGATTTCTAGGAACCAATACTAAGATGAACATAATTATAGTTTTCGATGTCCCGCCGAATCCATAGCAAAATGATACTGTTGTGTGCATTCTATGTGCTCAACTTTCTTCTTAAACATACAAACAATCGTGACACCCGGGTCTTGCATGTTCTAAATAACTGAACAAGATGATTTAATCCTCCACCTTGAATTCAAATATCATGACCAAGTAGGCTATTTATATGTCAAATTTGAAAATATAGAATAAGAATGGAGAAAAGGATTGAATCGCGATCACGGGTCGCATAGCAGTTATTGCAAGTCATTTAGGAGTTATTGAAAATATATCTCGAGTTTGAGTCCAAAGCAAAAATCTGAATTTAAAAAAAAAATCAATGGCCAAGTTTCGGAAATTAGCTTTCCGAAACTGCGCCCGAGTCTTGGGCGTGAAACAGGAAAGTCCAACTTGGACTCTGTTGGGAATATACAGATATCAATTTCCGTGTGGACTCTGGCTTCTTATTTCCATGAATAAGTCCCCAAGTGTTTGTTGGACTTTGACCATGAAAAGTGGGCTTCTGGGTTTGCTGATTGGTCAAAGACAAGAAAGAAATAAAAAGATAAGAATTATCCTTCTTTGATGAAGTCGGCAAAGAAGAAGCGCCTCACATTTATATGCATATAAATATTCCGATAGAGGAGTCCTGGTTTACTATTGTTGATAAAGAGAAGAGTGGTTTTCGTGAAGCCTATGTCCAGAGCAAGAGAGAAAAATCTTGAAGCGCCATTACCTCTCTAAGTGCCGTGGGTTATCCATAGGTGTTGGGTGCTTGGCATTGGGTTTGTGCCCTATTCTCTGTAGATGAAAATCCTACTGACCAAACACTTTGCATCGTTTCTTATTATCTCACTCCCAGTGAAACTGACTCTAATTCAGAACCTGTAGAACTTTTCCATCTATCTTTACAATCTGAAAATCTGGACCCCAGTATATATTCCAGTCAACTTCATTGTCCCCACTTCCCAGTCAAAATCTATCTCTCAAAATTTGCCAAACCAATTTCAATCATTGCCCTCATAGATACTGGTGCCAGTGCTTCAATTCTAGACACTAAAGTTCTTCATGAAGAATACTAGACTTTCTGTGTTCGGTATTTCAACTTTGCTTCAGAAGACACTTTTTCTATAAATGTTCACATCACACCTGTGCCCATTCAGTTTTTTCCTCAATGCTCAATTACCACTAGAATCCTTGGATCTAGTCTTCCCAATAAAGACTTGATTATTAGGTGGGATATCATGACTCAACTTCCAAACTTGAGAATTGTTCCTAGAAAAGGACTTAGGTATAAAGACCAATTCTTTGAATTCGTCAATTTCCAAATACTCTTTTCCATCCAGATGAGTCTGTTAGATCCAATCATGCAGAAACTATTGGAATCATGCTCAGAAAATCATTTTGAATTCTCCCAGAAATGTTCTCATCCTTTGTGGAAAAACCTAGAATTCTATGTTCGGCTCCCCTTGAAGAAAAATGAGGATATAAATCCTACTAAGGCAAGTCACTCGGGAATGAATCCAGAGCATTTGGCTCTTGCTAAAAAAGAATGCTCAGAATTGTTACAACAATGCCTTATTGAAACTTCAAATTCTCAATGGGCTTGTGAAGCTTTCTATGTAAATAAACATGCTGAGCAAAATAGAGGTAAGATGATATTGGTTATCAACTACCGGCCTCTTAATCTTTTCCTTCAAGATGACAAATTCCCTTTGCCTTCTCGAAATTCCTTTTTTGCGGGAATCACTAAAGCCCATATTTATTCAAAGTTTGGTCTTAAAGCCGAATTTTGGCAATTGGGCATTCATCCTGATGACAAACCAAAAACGGGATTTTGTATCCCGAACCAACACTTCTAATGGAGAGTTCTTCCATTTGGTCTCAAGGTTGCTCCTTTCTTATTCCAAAAGGCTATGTGTCGCATATTCTAGCCGGTCTTGTCCAGTGCAGCTGTCTATATTGACAACATCTTACTCTATAGCCCAGACGAAGAATCTCACTGCCAACTTCTTAAGCAGTTTGCAGAAATTGTGAAGAAATATAGCATCATGGGCAAAAGAACACTACAAGTGCCATAATTTGTGTACGGCGCTCACTTTAGTGCCATAACTTTTTATTGGATCACTTTAGTGCTAAAATTTTTGAAAAACGATCACTTAAGTGCTAAAATTTTTTAAAAACGTTACTTAAGTGCCAACTCTGGTGCCGTACATAATTTTTCGCCGGAAATCTGACGTGGCGTTTTTTTTATTAATTTCTGAAGCTGACGTGGCTCGCCGGAGTCTTGCCGGAGATTGGCACTTAAGTGATCGTTTTTCAAAAATTTTAGCACTTAAATGATCGTTTTTAAAAAATTTTAGCACTTAAGTGATCGTTTTTCAAAAATTTTAGCATTAAAGTGATCCAAAAAAAAGTTATGACACTTAAGTGATCGTTTTTCCTCCGACTTGGCATCAAAGTGATCCGAAAAAAGGTTATGGCACCAAAGTGAGCGCCGTATACAAGTTATGACACTTATAGTGTCCTTTTGCCTAGCATCATGCTTTCTCAGAAAAAAAATTACCATTGCCCAAACAGAAGTTAAATTCCTCGGCATGCATCTTAACAAAGGTACATATCATCCAGGACTGCATATTGCTAGGGAATTACTAAAATTTCCTAAAAGGATTTTACGACCCAGCAGATTCAACAATCTCTCGAGATAATTAATTATCTTAGAGATTCTATCCCAAATATTGCAAGGTTGTTAATTCCTTCGTAACTGATGTTAAACAAGCATCTGGTGCCATGGAGAAAGGCACAAACTAAAGTAGTTGCGGAACTCAAAGAAATTATGCAAAATCTTCCCCCTCTGTAAATCCCATCCACAGGGAAGAGAATTTTGCAAACTGATGCCAATGATGAATATTGGGCGGCCATATTGTTTGAAGAACTTTATGGTAAGCAACATATTTGCGCTTACAAAAGTGACTAGTTTTCTCAGGCAAAAATGCATTATCACTCTACCTTCAAGGAAATTTTGACAATAAAGAATGGAATAAAAAAGTTTGAATTCCATCTTATTGGCCATCATTTTCTAGTAGAACTAGATATGGCTTCTTTTCCCCAAATGACCAAATTCAAACAGAAACAGATTCCTCATCCATAGCTACTCATATGGACTAAATAATTTTCGAAATACTCCTTCAAAACTAAACATATTGTAGGAAAGAAGAATGTGCTTGTAGATTTTCTTTCGAGACCAAAAGCATCGATAGAAATCAACATGTATATTCTCAAGCATTCCTTCCCGTTTCAGCCAAACAAGTACAAAATTGAACGATTCCGAGATTGGCCAAGCCTAGAATATCCTCAAGAAATAATTGAGCAAATTTAAAAAGATAAGCTTACTGAAAATTTTGACAACCTCATGTGGCAATGCCACACAGACCGTTTTCGCCTACATGGAGAATTTATTCTTGACTCTTCTGGATTACACTCAAGGTATCCTTTCATTCACCCATTAATTTGGAAAGAAAATGATTTTCCTAGCAAACTTAAATAGCTATTATTGTACCTAACCAATATGTACCTAATAGCTATTGAGTTTCCCACCAGAAAATTTCTTTGCCAATTAACTGAATTGCTAATGGTTAATCAAATTGAGCTAAATGACCACAAGAAAAACCTTTTAACTGTGCTCAAATGGTTTTATCCTCGTGTTTATTTGAAATGGCTCTTTCTCAAAGAGTTGAAAAAAGTCTGAGATGATCCAGAAACACACACTGTTGTACTCCTCCATCGTCTTTGAACTTTTGTGCACAATAATGGTACCATCTCCGATACTCCTGCCGCAGTAGGTACTACTACCTGCAAGCTCCAATCACAACTCCAAGTTGCGTGTGTCTATAATTCATTCCCTAGTCGCATTGGTTCTGTTGAATATAATTACAGGGAACTCTAGAGAATCCTATGCTAAGAAAATCACATTAACCCTGAAGAAGCATAGGATTATACCACACCTGTTTCATGGGATCACGAAGGATCTTCATCTGCAACAAGACAAGCACTGAGAGAATACGACCAGGCACAAGTACAACTCGGATCATCGCAAGATCAAGAAATGTCAGACACAGGAGATCTAACACAATCATCTCAGGATCCATGGGGGTGGACCACTCTCTCAAGACCCCTATGACTATGGACCATTGTCCTTATCCATTGGACTCGACGCCAGCTCTGCCTCTCACTACTTACAGCTAGGAAATTGGCCTCAGCCAGTCTTACCTGAAGAAAATCCACAACCAAACCTTAGTATCAGAATGTGGAATAAACTCATATTACCACAAAACACTCTGAATGCAGCTCTTCAAGACCTTTCTACACATGCATCCTCTTCCTCGAACCAAATGCCAGTCATTGCTGAAAATAATTTTGAACAAATTTTGGCACAGAGATAGATAGCAGAATATGAATGTGTAAACAGTTCAGACAGCTCGGATTATGACTATAACTCTGGCCGGAGATAAACTAGTACTGTTTCACCTAATTGGTACTATTTATTGTAACATATGATAGCCGGGTACTGTTTCACCTAAACCTATAAATAGGTTTTAAGTGTCCTACGAGTGTGTTTTAGGTGAGTTTTGTGTGGATAGATGTCCAATAATGTATTCAGTTTTAGGTGTGTTTTGTTTTATCTAGACCATCCAGCATTGTATTTCTCCATGCCTATATAAGGCCATGTAATCCTTCAGTTTGGAGGAAGAGGAAAAGTTGTAAAATTTCAGAGTTCTCACTTTTCATGCCTCTCTAAAAATCCTTTTCTTCAAAGCCTAGCATGATCCTCTAAGAAATGCAGCTTAGCCAGTTAAGCATAACATCATCCTAGTAAATCTAAGTGTCTCTATGCTCTAGGCTAAATCTCCGAGTAGTTTTGCAGTTAAAAGGCAGTCCCTGAAGGGCTTGAGCAAGAGGTTTGCCTGTGTGGGATAGCATACCTATTGCAAACTGACCTTGTTTTCCCTGGCACTCAACATAGATCCCCTTATTTACACTAAGACTTCAAGTGTTTGTAGCAATTAAATCTTGTGGTAAGATTTGTGTATAATTCTTTCGCGAGATTGTGAGATTATTTCGTGAGGAATTATGGGGCTAAATACTGAGTGAGTTATTGGGTGTAATTGGGGTTTGAAAAACACTTAGAATATTTGAGTGACTCGAGTGTACTTGTAATCTCCGTTGTATCGCTTGATCTATATTGAATTCTGTGTTACTCTCTTCGTAGACGTATGTCATTACGACTAAACCATGTAAATCTAGTGCCCGATTTATTTTCTTATTCTATCAAATTTATTATTCGATCGCTTAGCTTTCGCAACAATTGGTATAAGAGCTAGGCTAGCTTAAGTCGAAGCAAATCGATGGCGATAGAAGAAGGAAAAGTGAGAATCGACAGATTTGATGGGAAAGATTTTGGTTTTTAGAAGATGCAAATTGAGGATTATCTATATCAGATGAAACTACACTTGCCCCTATATGGGGAGAAGCCAAAGACAATGAAGCAAGTTGAATAGGAATTGTTAGATAGACGAGCTTTGGGTGTTATTCGGCTGATGTTGGCTTGTAACGTTGCGTTTAACATTGTGAATGAGAATACCACTGTGACTTCAATGAAAGCCCTATTGGACATGTACGAGAAGCCCTCTGCGATCAACAAAGTCTATTTGATGCAACGTCTATTTAACTTGAAGATGAGCGAAGGTGCATCAGTTGCTGATCATATCAATGAATTCAACATGATTGTTAGTCAATTGAGTTTAGTTGAAATTGACTTTGAAGATGAGACACGTGCATTGATTCTATTATCGTCGTTGCTTGATAGTTGAAATACTATTATTATTACTGTTATTAATTCCTTTAGGTCAATAAGTTTGATGTTTGATGGTGTTCGAGATTTAATTCTGAGTAAGGACATCCGTAGAAGAGAATCTGATGAACGTGTATTTGCTGCTTTAGTAGGTGAAAGAAGAGGAAGAACTGATACTCGTGTTAACAAAAGTAGTATAAATATGAATAGATGAAGTCAGTCTAGGACTGATGGTGTTATCTGTTGGAACTATGGCAAGAGGGGGCATCATAGAAGGGATTACCTCAAACTGAAAAATGAGAAGGGTGAAGAAATTAGAGTTGAGTGTGCGGATGATGTTGCAACTATAGCCGATGGTAATTCAGATAATGCTGATTATGTCTTGTATGTTACTAATGATTCGTCATCTAGTAGATGGATTATGGATTATGGTTGTTCTTTTCATGCTATACCAAAGAGGAACTGGTGTACTATTTATCAGTGCATGGATAGTAGTAAAGTGCAGTTGGAGAACAACGATGAGTGCGATGTTGTAGGTGATGTTAGAATTAGAATGCATGATGATATTATGAGGACATTGACTAGAGTGAGGCATGTTCTAGAGTTGAAGAAAAATATGCTTTCCTTGAGTGCTTTGGATTTAGCTAAGTGTCAGCATTCTTCAGAATGTGGAGCTCTGAAAGTTATTCGAGGTGCCTTGGTGATAATAAAAGGAATCGAGCACAATGGCCTGTATGAGCTTTAAGGTGAGACAGTGATAGAATTCGCCGTGGAGACGTCAGATGCATTTGTTCGAGAGTTTGAATTGTGGCATATGCATTTAGGGCACATTAGCGAGAGAAGCCTAAAGGTTTTAAGTGAAAGAAATCTGCTATATGGTTATGTTGCTGATGAATTGAATATATATAGGTGTTGTAACTTAGATCAACGGTAGAAAGTGTAGTTCAATACGGTTGTCAGAGAAACCACGGATATTACAAAATTAATTCACTTAGATATTCTCAGGTTATCGGGGGTTTCTTCGAGGAAAAGTGTCAAATTTATGCTAACAGTTGTTGATAACTACTCAAGGAAGACTTAGGTATTTGTGCTTAGACACAAGTTTGATGTTGTTGTCAGGATTAGGCAATTAAGAGCTTTGATCGAAAAGGAGACTAGTAAAACGATCAAGCATATACGAATTGACAATAGTATGGAGTTTTGTTCGAAGTTGTTAAACAAATTCTGCATGAAGGAAGGCATAATGAGACACCGCACTAATGCCAATGAACCATAAGAAGTTGCAGAGTTGATGAGCAGAACATTACTAGAGATGGCTCATAAAATGCTCTCTAGTGCTGGTATGGCTAGAAGATTCCTGGCGGTTACTACGGCGAGCTACCTAAAGAATAGATCCCCATCGGCTGCGATTGGATGTCGGACTCTCAAAGAAGCATGGTCAGGAAATGTTGCTGATTATTCTATTTTTAGAATATTTAGTTGTCCGTGTTATGTTCGAGTTAGTGATGGTAAGCTCAATGGAAGGACAAGAAAGTGCATGTTCCTAGGTTATGCACAAGGTGAACGAGGTTATAAGTTGTGGTGCTCGGGATTAAATTCACCTATTATCAGTAGAGAAGTTGTCACGCCCCACATCCTACGGTGTGCAACATCCCTGTCATGGTCGAATTTGTGCGACGTCCTAGGACGCGTCGCCAACCCAACACCCAAACAGAGATCATTGCACATGCAGAAGCAACGTAAAAACACCCGATTAAAAAAAACCACATGACCAAGGATAGCACAACCACTAACAACATTACAAATATACACTTGCATTGATATCGGGGGAAAACATTTACAATATCCATATACAGCTCACGCTCAAAAAAATCAAAAGCGGGTCAACGACCACTACTGACAAAAAGGGGCAAGTGGCTCGGGCGGTCAGGTTACTATCTAAAGTGGGGCTCCGATCAAAAAGATACTAGCCAGTCCTATCTAAAACTAAGGCTAAAGCCAACCCTATGGAACTCAGTGCGGGTCGAATTCTGAGGACACAGAGGAACTGTCAGATAGCTCAACCTCAGAGTTTAGGGAATCTAGCTCGGACTCAACCTCTGCCGACTCCTCCTCGGAATCCATCTCCACAGGCTCGCTCTCTTGCTCGGGATCCTGCTCCATAGGCTCTGGCTCGTTGTCCGACTCTATAGGCTCAGGGTTGGAATCCCAGTCCACCGGCTCCTCGTCCATCGAGTCAAACTCGTCAACCTCCTAGATAACAGGTCCATGCCCTACATCGGCACTAGAACTCCCCTTGGATGTGTACTCGGGGCTCGCCAGGTCTCCATCCTGACACTGGGGATCTACCTCGCCTAACCCATTGAATGGGACGTCAAAAGTCCTGAGAGGCCTAAAAGTCCTGGAGTAGTCTCTAAACAACCAAGCTATATACTCATGGGCCTGAAAATGATGCGTGCCCACGTCGACCCACACGGTAGTAAAGTGTCTAATATATATATATATATATCCCCGTTCCCGACGGGGTACTCGATCACGTCCCGGTCTATCTTAGACGGGATCCCAAAACGTATCGAAACTTCTGACATCTTTAGGGACGGGGGTTTGAAAAGTTGGATTTAAAAAACAGTGAGAATAAATCTCAGCGAGTAGTCCCCCTAAACCTAAACTAGGCTAACATACACCTCCCGGACAAGTATCAATTAAACAAACAGCCAGACAATCACGTGACTTAGGCCCTCAGCCTAAATCCAACATATTACAAACCCTGCAGGTTAGGCACATAATAATCGCAATAATAGCACAGAACTCAACCACGGCACTTACACACATATCACTAGCCACGACGCATGTCATGCATATGCTCATGCTCATACTCGTGTTCATGTCTCATCAATGCACTTTCGCACACTTGCACACTTGCACACTTGCAATTTACCAATTTCACCGACTCGCGTAAAACGCATCAGGTCTATCACTTTAAGATTGATCTCCCGCCCGTGTAAAATGCATCAGACTCATGACACAACCCGCGTAAAACACATCAGGTTTGTCATCTTCCAGGAGTCTGGGCATCGTCCCGCGTAAAATGCATCAAGAAGGGTTCAATACCCCAAGTAAGATGCATCAGGGCTTTATGTGATCAGACGTACACATACACCAGTAATTATCTGAACCCGGCATAAAATGCATCAAGGCGATTAGGTGATCACATGCCCATGCCTTTTGTGCACGCACACAGAATGCATATGTTATGCCAATACTCGTTATGCGTGCTCACGGCCACAACATCCACACTCGACATTCGTGAATTTCATACTGGGCACTCAACATGATTTGGCTACATATTCAATTAATGCCACAACATGCTCAATTCGCATCTCAATATGCCCAATGAACCAATCAATCCAAATCAGCCACAACATATAATTTGGCACCCAAATTCATGCAATTAAAACACCAAAATTACACATGCCGATAGTCTACCAAGTGTCTCATCAATCGGCCACACCAAGCACACAAGAGGACATTACACGATCAAAATCAAGCCAAGCTCAATTCAGCCTCCTCATGGTCCGATCATATTACATTTGGCAATACCCATTAAAACCATGATTAATCAAATATAGCCCAAATCGAACCTACACTAAACCAGCCATGAACAGTCCACCCTAAGCCACTAAGTCACTTCCAAATCATCATATTAGGCTCCCCAAATTCACCACGTAATAGCCACCACACGGCCCAATCATTGTGCCCATTATAATCCGCATTTAGACCACGATTAGTCCACCTAATAATCCGATCGAGCCTACCTTATCGGTCACCAACCAGATCACCTTAGGCCACTAAATCACCACTAAGTCACCACATTAGGCCATCCAAAGCATCACAGTACCAGCCCTAATCCTTCTCCCTGATTTAGCCCCCAAATTACCCTACGTAACCCCTAAAACTCATCTAGAAATGTACATTAGCCCAATTAGGGTTTAGAGTTGTACTCAATTAGGCTCCTAAGCTCTAAACAAGGCTTAACAAAATAGGGACAATGGGCTAGCTGAGCTGGATCACGGCGGGGCAAGCGGCGGTGGCGGCGACTCCTACCGGGCGGCGAACGGCGGCCCCGGCGACTCACGGCCAAGGGGGCTGGTTCGATGGTGGCTGAGGGTGGAGGGAGAGAGAGACGAGAGACGAGAGAGAGAGAGAAAGAGAGAGAGAAAGAGAGAGAGCGGTCGGTTGATGGTGCAAGGCAGGGCGAGTGGCGGCCCCGGCATGGCACGCGGCGGCGGTGCTCCTCCGGCAGCGGCGGTGCTCACGCTGAACAAGCAAGGAGGGAGAGTGAAGAGTGATCGGGAGAGGGGGAAGTGGCCGGCTGGTGAGGGTGAGAAATGAGACGAGAGAGAGAGACTAGAGAGAGTTATACACATTTTGAGCTAGTGAGGTTGTTGAACAACTTCTCATAATTGACCATCTTGCCCTTACTTCTAGAGCTAGGATTAAATCTAGACTAAATATCTAAGGGCAATCTAGTCCTAGGATTTTAGCAATAATAGAGGCTGGTCAAGACTAATATAAACCCCAAAATTCGAAATTAAGCCTAGGGCATATGGGCAAAATGGTAATTTTTTCGATCCCTGGTCAAATTTCCAATTTTCGACTCTACCGATCCCAAATATAATTGGCCACACTTATACGACGTTGTCCTTGCTAAAATAGTCATGTACACCTACAAAATTCGATACCGAAGTCCGGATCCAATTCCACGATCGATTTCGCTCAATTTGCGATTTTAGCGTCTCTCACTAACGGGCGGCTGTTTAGGAGTTACGCATATCGACTTAGGATCATTCGATTCATGACGATCTCGATTTCCTAGAGAACACGATGATTTATCACTAGTTTCGGGGGTCGCGATCATCCGAAATAAGTTCGAGATCGTTCGCCGTGCGTACTCTCGATCGTGCGGAATCACTCGCAATCCGATCGTACGTCGTTGGCCAAACCAAATCCGTCACTCTCCTTTGACCGGCCCATATTAGCACAAAATATTCTCTTGTCGTTTCTTGGAATCGGACTCAATTCACGGTCGAGCTCTCGGGTTCACGTACCATTTTTCTAATTAGCCATTCCCTATCGGTCAATATCCCGAGAATGATCAGTTCCGGACGAGACTTACTAAAACGAAATGAGAAATACATATTCATTTTATTGATCACGAAAGTGAGTCGAATTCAGGACGTTACAACTCTTTCCCCCTTACAAAAATTTCGCCTCGAAATTTGCAATCTAACCCGACTACTGTAACATCCTGAATTTTGACCCGTTATCGGGACCAATGAAGTGTATATTCATTCTCGTGTAATTTTAATGAGTCTCGCCTGAACCTGATCAGTCTCGGGACACTAACCATATGAGAAAGGCTAAATAGGAACATGTACGTGGACCGAGAACCCGATCGCGACTGAACGCTGATTTTGAAGAACGTTGAGGAAATATTTTGAGCCAATATAGGCCGATCTTAGGAAAATGCCTGGTTGATTTTTGTCAGTAACGTACGATCGGATCGCGAGTGATTTCGCACGACCGAAAGTACACCTGGCGATTGAAACCTGATTGTAATCCAAACGATCGCGACCCTGGTGCTAGTGATAATTCCTCTCGTTCTCTCGAAAATTAGACCATCACGATTCGGACAATCTTAGGTCGATACACGTAACACCTAAACAGCCACTCGTTAGTAAGAGACCCTAAAACTACAAAACGAGCATATTGAGATTACAAAATTGGACCCGAATATCGATATCAAAATCTCAAGGGTATTCACGACTATTCAATAGGACGGACGTCAATTGGGAGTGACCATTCTTGTTTGGAATTGAAACAGTGGAAAACGGAAGATTTGGCAGAAAGTGAGAAAAAGACCGTTTTGCCCCTGGAGACGCCAAAACCGATTTCAAAGGCCGTTTCAGGTTATTTTTCGCGGCCAACGTCATTTTGGGGTATCCGAGTGTGTTTGGAGTGATTCTGGACAGAAAGTGGAATTTCGGCAAAAATTGGAAAATAATATTATTTTATTCCCGGAAACTTCGCAGAGGATTTTCGAGGGCTTAGAAAGCGAATTTCGCGATTCCGACTCTGGATTAGGTATCACATGAATATATAGGACCAGTATGTGCAAAAATTGGAATTTTGGTCCGGGACGGAAAAAGGACGAAAATGCCCCTAGGCCAATTTTTGATTTATTTCGAATTTTGATTTAATTTTGGAGATTAACCAAGGTTGGTTAAGGTTAACTAGGGTTGGTTAACCATGGTTAGGGGCAAATGACCATAATACCCTTGCATTATTGGATGAGAATGGATATGAACCCTTGGATCAAGGGCATTTTGGGCATTTTGGCTAGGATTGTGACATGTGTCTTCCACTCACCCCCTCCCTTGACCATCTTTGACTCTCTCTCTCTCCTCAGCTCTCATCACCGGCGATCACTTCTCTCTCTCCTCTCCCGAATTTCTCTCCTTCTCTCGGCTGCTTCACCGATCAGCACCGCTAGCCCACTGTTCACGCCGGAACAGCAGTCTCGCCGGAGCTGCTGGCCGCCAGCCGCCGCGTCTTGTCCCCAGCCATCACCCCTAGCCTAGTCGCAACTTTGTTCCCCGTTTCCGCCGTCCACAGCCGCCCGTCCGCAGCTGCTCCCGCCGGGCGTGCAAGGACGCCGTCGCCGGCGCTGTGCGTGTCCCGCCTGGCCGCGCCGCCGTGTGCCGTCCCACTGACTGGCCTCACCCTCATTCTCTCTCTCTCCTTCACCCTCAGCCAGCCCCACCGAAGCTCCCCTTGTTTTGGCCGAGTGGTGGCCGTGGGCCTCGCCGGACCACCGAGTGCCGCCGGCTTGCTTTGGGACGCCGCCGTCGATCGTACCGCTCGCCGGTCATCGGCCGCTCGTCCCCGTCGACTCGCGTCGCTAATAGGCGAGTAAAATTACTAATCGCTAAATTAGTCTTAATTATGCTAGATTAAGGGCTTAATTGTGGTAGTTAGAGCCTAATTAAGTGTGTTTTGTGTAATGGATGATTAGTGGACTTAATTAGGCCTAATTACAATGGTTTAGTGTTAATTTAGAGAGGAATAGTGGGCTGAAATGGAGTGGGCTTCATGGGCTCCGAATTTGCATTAATGAGCCCAATTAGAATTTAATGGGCCCAATTGGAAATTAAATGAGCCCAATTAGAATTTAAATGGGCCCTTGAATGAGAAGTTGAGTTGGGCTTGTGGCGGCCCATTGGAGAAAATTAGAAATTTAATGGGCCCAAGTTGGATAATTTTAAATGGGCCCAAGCAGGAGAATTTTGAAATGGGCCTAGATTGTGAATTGAATTGAAATTGTGGAAGCCCACATGAGAATTAAATGGGCCTTGGTTGTGAAATTCTCTGTTGATTTTGATATGAATTGAGTGTGATTATGACCGACGGGTCAGGCCTACGGGTCGACATATAACTGTGACCGACGGGTCAGGCCTACGGGTCGAGTGTGATTGTGACCGACGGGTCAGGCCTACGGGTCGACATATAACTGTGACCGACGGGTCAGGCCTACGGGTCGAGTGTGATTGTGACCGACGGGTCAGGCCTACGGGTCGACATATAACTGTGACCGACGGGTCGGGCTTTCGGGTCGAATGATTGATGACCATTGGGTCATGGCCTTTGGGTCGATTTAATTGTCTATGAATTATATTGATATCGAAAGTCTAACCTGCAGGGCTGGAGTATTGGAATTGGGCCGTGGGCCCATGTGAAATTATATTGATTTAATTACTGGTTCAGTGTATTATGTGTTTTATTTACTTCTGGAGGTGCACGTTAGCCTAGTTTCGGATTAGAGATTTTACTTGCTGAGTTTATCTCACGGTTGTGGTAAAACCGAATTTCAGATCCCCGTCCATAGGATGCCGAGGAACGGTCCTCTTTTTGGATACCCGTACCGTATTCAGAGATCGAATAGTGTACACCCGTGTGGGGATGGAACAGCTTATGTTAGATTTCAGTCGGCAGTGTTAGTAGACGTGGGAGAAGACTTCCATCATACTCAGGAGTATGTGGCTTGGTGCCATAGGGGTACAGACGGCTTATTAGGACCCCCGATGAGGACTTTTGACGTGCCAGTAGATGTTAATGGCGTCATGATTCCCCAAATGGTGAGTGGAGAAGTCTCTGATCCTCCCGCCTCCCTTAGTGGAAGCAGCGTGGGCGATACGGTGGATGGACCTATACCCGAGGACGAGGTGCAGGGTGAGGAGCAAGTTATAGCTGACGACATTGTGGAGGAAGAAGAAGAGGAGCAGAATCTGGAAATAGTAGGCGAGAATGGTGAACCAATTGGGGAAGTGGCCGAAGTTGGATCAGATATGGAAATACTGACGGATGAAGACTCATCTGAGGAGTCCGCAGCATTATCCAACCCAGGTCGGGATCCTTAGAATAGAACGGCATGATAGGAGTTTAGATTTACCCCTCTTTTTGATGTAACTCTCCCTAGATAGTTAGTCGTCACCCTAGGCCACCGATCCTTTTTGTTTAGTGGCCTTTTTATGTATCCTTTTTGGTTGTAAATAAATAGATTGTATAAGTATTTTTAAAAGGGTGTATTTATGTTAATGTTTATTAGTATATTATTGTCTTTGACTATTCATGGTTATGTTTACATGTCTGGGTGTATATATAATATATACGTGTTTCCGCATGTGTCGTGTATTTACTCTGATTTGGGTTTCGGGTCGGTGACGCAATCCTGGGAGTGTCACATTTAATTTCGACCTACGCGGATGATCATGCTTCGTGAGGTACGGGGCGTGACATCCCCGTTGGAATTGGTATCAGAGCAAGGACAGCTCTGTTTGATCTAGTTGAGCCTTGGAGTGATAAGGAGAAATGACCATGGGTAGTTTTAGGGTGACTTAGTGTGCTAAGTGTACCTCCAGAAAGTTTGTGCTTGACTATTGTAGTGATTGATTGAACCAGTATTGTGCAGGTGCGGCAGGACCCAAGGTTAGTGTGCGAGTTCTTGGGTGAAAATTTTATGCTGTTGTGTTAGCCGCATGCTGAGTTCTTAATTATTTCTGTGTTTATACCTGCCTAGGACTTAGACCGGTTAGTTGGTTTAGGTCTCTAATTCCTGGATGGAATTATAGCAGGTAGTCGAGCACTCAGGTTAGAAGATGAGCAGTGAAAGAGGAAGGGTAGGAAGAGTCCCCAGGAGGGGCGCAGGCAGAGAAGCTCGTGGTAGAGGTCGTGGTAGAGCCAGAGCGATAGAGAATATAGTTGCGGGTGCTAGAGAGGAAGAGAACCCTAGAGTGGGTGTTGGGGCTGCAGCAGACCCCAGAGCTGATGTTAGGCAGGCGGAAGATCCGCGTATGGAAGGAGTTCTCAGAGCTTTAGATCGAATCGGAAACGTGATGGATAGGCAGGCACAGGAAAGAGAAAATGCGACCGCTCAGGCTGCTGAGGCCGCAGCCGTTGCTGCCGTCCATGAGAACCAAGCTCAAGCCCAGCCAGTACCAGCTCAACCAATGGTGGCACCGAGACCAATGCACCAGTTGGTAGAGCATTTTCTTAAGTTGAAACCGCCCAAGTTCACGGGTAGAGGTGACCCCGAAGCCGCCCCGCGTTGGGTGGAGGAATTGGAAAAGGCATTTGAGTTGTTAGAGTGTACTGAGAGGGAGAAGATCTCCTTGGCATCGTATCAACTGCAGGACAATGCCCATGATTGGTGGAAGGCGGTCAAGGATAGAGTGTTTCCAGAATTCATGGAACCGACCTGGGCGATTTTTGTTGAACATTTCTATGGGCAGTTTTTCTCTGAGAGTGCCCAGGAGAAGAAAATGGCGGAATTCATGAGGCTCCGTCAGGGATCGATGACTGTGGTGCAGTATGAGGCAGAGTTCATTAGATTGTCCAAATTTGCCCCGAGAATGGTTGAGAATCCCTTGGACAAGGCTCGAAGGTTCCGGGATGGACTGAAACCGGAACTTCGCACTCAGATGCTTTTGTTGAATATCAGGGATTATAGAGAGTTGTATGAACGAGCCCAGACTATGGAACGGGATCAGATTGAAAGGGCATCAGCATCGAGTTCGAGATTTATTCCTAACCGGGACAATCGTCGCTTTGTAAGGAGACCAATGGCTAGTAATAGACGGTTTGTTCCGCCCCCGAGAAGGATTATCGGGAAGCCCGGTCAGACACCACATAGAACGGGAGCTTGTTTTCGTTGTGGGAGTATGGGGCACCAGATAAAGAATTGCCCCCAGCAACGACTTTTGGGACCCCCAGGACAACCGCAGCAGTCGCTTAGAATTGGGAATCAGGCTGGAAATCCCCCACCGGCTATTCAGGGCAGACCACCTACGCAAGGACGAGTATATGCGTTAGCGCGAAAAGATGCTGAGGACGCGCCGGGTGTGGTCACAGGTACCGTTTCTCTTTGCAATCATTCAGCATATGCGTTATTTGATCCCGGGGCAACCCATTCGTTTATTTCTGAGCAGTTTGTTAGATTGGTTGGTCTGGAGCCTATTCTACTTGAGATTATGTTGTGTGTGACGACCCCACTGCATGATAGGGTGTTAGTATCATTGGGGTGCTTGGACTGTAAAATTGTGATTGGAAATGTCGAAGAAAGAATTGATTTAGCTGTGTTAGCCATATATGACTTTGATGTAATCATTGGTATGGATTGGCTGACTAAACAGAAAGCCGTTATGGATTGCGGCAGCAGGACGATCCAATTTAATCCGATTGGTCGTCCTAAGTTTGAGTTTCAGGGAAACCGAGGAGGAACCTCGATCCCTTGGATTTCCTCAGTGGAAGCAACAGAAATGCTTGAGGAAGGTTGTGAGGGGTACTTGGTGAATGTTAAGGATCCGACATTGGTGGAGCCTAAGTTGGAAGAAATTTCTGTAGTGTGCAATTTCCCCGAGGTTTTTCCTCAAGAATTGCCGGGTTTGCCACCCGAACGGGAAGTGGAATTTGTAATAGAGTTGGCCCCAGGAACTGAGCCAATTTCTAAGGCCCCATATCGGATGTCGTTGTCAGAACTGAAAGAGTTGAAAGTCCAGATGCAAGAGTTGTTAGACAAGGGATTTATTCGTCCTAGTGCGTCTCCATGGGGAGCGCCAGTCCTGTTTGTAAGGAAAAAGGACGGGACGTTGAGATTATGTATAGATTATCGGCAGTTGAATCAGGTGACTATAAAGAATAAGTATCCACTGCCAAGGATCGACGACTTGTTCGATCAGTTGCAAGGGGCATCAGTGTTCTCCAAGATTGATCTACGGACAGGGTATCATCAGTTGAGAATTCGGAAAGAGGATATACCCAAGACTGCATTCAGGACGAGATACGGGCATTATGAGTTTACAGTCATGCCCTTTGGTTTAACGAATGCCCCTGCAGCTTTTATGGATCTGATGAACAGAGTTTTTAAGGAATTTCTGGATCAGTTCGTCATAGTGTTCATTGACGATATTCTAGTGTATTCGAAGAGTTCAGAGGAGCATGAAGTGCATTTGACGGAAGTTCTACGGACGTTGAGGGAACATGCGCTTTATGCGAAGTTCAACAAATGTGAATTCTGGCTTAGTAAGGTAGCCTTTCTTGGACATATCGTGTCGGGAGAAGGAATATCAGTGGATCCGACTAAGATTGAAGCGGTACTTAAGTGGCCCAGGCCGACGTCAGTGACAGAGATCAGAAGTTTCCTAGGATTGGCTGGCTATTATCGACGCTTCGTGGAAGGATTCTCGTCGATAGCCATGCCATTGACGCGATTACTGAAAAAGGAAAGTAAGTTTGAATGGGACGATAAGTGCGAACGAAGTTTTCAGGAACTTAAGCATAGATTGACGACAGCTCCAGTTTTGACTATTCCCTCTGGACCTGGTGGATTTGAGGTTTATAGCGATGCTTCGTTCAAAGGACTGGGTTGTGTGTTAATGCAACATGGAAAAGTAGTTGCGTATGCGTCGCGTCAGTTGAGACCTCATGAAGTGAATTATCCGACGCATGACTTAGAGTTGGCTGCCATCGTCTTTGCACTTAAGATTTGGAGGCATTATCTGTGTGGGGAAAAGTTTCAGATTTATACGGATCATCAGAGTCTCAAATACCTGTTCTCACAAAAAGAGTTGAATATGAGGCAACGTAGATGGATGGAGCTTCTAAAGGATTATGACTGCGATATCATGTATCATCCTGGGAAGGCAAATCGAGTTGCAGATGCATTGAGTCGTAAGTCTAGCATGGCACACATGATGATCAAGGAGTGGGCGTTATTGGAAAAGATCCGAGACTCAGAATTTAGATTGGAATTAAGCCATGTGTCGAATCTGCTGGCTACCTTAAGGATCGAGCCGGAGATTCAAACTAAGATTAAGGCTCTACAACCCACGGATCAGGAAATCCAGAAAGTTGTGGGAATGGATGCCTCGGCAAGGAAGCCAGATTTTCAGGTATCAGAGGATGGAATCCTAAAGTATAGGGGACGATGGTGTGTGCCGGATGATATTGAGCTTAAGGAAGAAATATTGAGAGAAGCTCATCGCAGCAATTACAGCATCCACCCTGGCAGTACGAAAATGTATCAGAATTTAAGGCAACATTATTGGTGGAATGGATTGAAAGCGGATGTAGCCAAGCATGTAGCTAAGTGTTTGACGTGTCAACAGGTAAAGGCACAGCACTGTAAACCTGGAGGATTGCTGCGACCGTTGGAAATTCCCGAGTGGAAATGGGAACATATCACCATGGACTTTGTAACGGGACTACCAAGGAGTCAGAGAGGGCACGATTCCATTTGGGTAATAGTGGATAGACTGACTAAATCAGCGCATTTTCTGGCAGTGCGCAAGGATCTGGAGTTAGAAAAGTATGCAGAGCTGTATGTAAGACAGATTGTTAGGCTTCATGGAGTGCCAGTAACAATTACGTCAGATCGTGATCCGAGATTTACAGCGAACTTCTGGAAAAGTCTGCAGACAGCTTTGGGGACAAAGGTGCAGTTTAGTACAGCATATCATCCACAAACTGATGGGCAATCAGAAAGAACTATCCAGACTCTTGAGGATATGTTGAGGGCTTGTGTGGTGGATTTTCAGGGTAAATGGGAAGAACAGCTGCATCTGGTAGAGTTTGCATATAATAACAGTTATCAACAGAGTATTCAGATGGCCCCGTTTGAGGCCTTGTATGGCAGAGCGTGTAGGACTCCCATGTGCTGGGATGAAGTGGGAGAACGGAGCATTACGGGCCCAGAGTTGGTACAGCAAACAGTGGAAGCTGTAGAGATCATTAGAGAAAGGTTAAAGACAGCACAGAGCCGACAGAAAAGTTATGCCGATCGGAGACGTCGACATCTGGAATTTCAAGTTGGGGATCATGTGTTTCTCAAGGTGTCGCCTATGAAGGGATTATCCCGCTTTGGCAAGAAAGGAAAGTTGAGTCCGAGATTTGTTGGGCCGTTTGAAATTTTGGAAAAGATTGGCGACATGGCATACAAGCTGGCATTGCCACCGAATTTGTCCCAGATACACAATGTCTTTCACGTGTCGATGTTGAGAAAGTATGAACCAGATCCGACACACGTTCTAAGATACGAAGAAATAGACGTGGACGACAGGGTGTCGTACGTGGAGAGACCAGTCAGAATCGAAGACAGAAAGGATCGAGTACTTCGGAACAAGACAATCCCGATGGTGAAGGTAGTTTGGGAACACCACGGGACAGAGGGCGCTACTTGGGAAAGCGAGGAAACTATGCGACGTCAACACCCCCAGTTGTTTGAAGAACAGGTTTGAAATGCAAATTTCGAGGACGAAATTTTTGTAAGGGGGGAAGAGTTGTAACATCCTGAATTTTGACCCGTTATCGGGACCAATGAAGTGTATATTCATTCTCGTGTAATTTTAGTGAGTCTCGCCTGAACCTGATCAGTCTCGGGACACTAACCATATGAGAAAGGCTAAATAGGAACATGTACGTGGACCGAGAACCCGATCGCGACTGAACGCTGATTTTGAAGAACGTTGAGGAAATATTTTGAGCCAATATAGGCCGATCTTAGGAAAATGCCTGGTTGATTTTTCTCAGTAACGTACAATCGGATCGCGAGTGATTTCGCACGACCGAAAGTACACCTGGCGATTGAAACCTGATTGTAATCCAAACGATCGCGACCCTGGTGCTAGTGATAATTCCTCTCGTTCTCTCGAAAATTAGACCATCACGATTCGGACAATCTTAGGTCGATACACGTAACACCTAAACAGCCACTCGTTAGTAAGAGACCCTAAAACTACAAAACGAGCATATTGAGATTACAAAATTGGACCCGAATATCGATATCAAAATCTCAAGGGTATTCACGACTATTCAATAGGACGGACGTCAATTGGGAGTGACCATTCTTGTTTGGAATTGAAACAGTGGAAAACGGAAGATTTGGCAGAAAGTGAGAAAAAGACCGTTTTGCCCCTGGAGACGCCAAAACCGATTTCAAAGGCCGTTTCAGGTTATTTTTCGCGGCCAACGTCATTTTGGGGTATCCGAGTGTGTTTGGAGTGATTCTGGACAGAAAGTGGAATTTCGGCAAAAATTGGAAAATAATATTATTTTATTCCCGGAAACTTCGCAGAGGATTTTCGAGGGCTTAGAAAGCGAATTTCGCGATTCCGACTCTGGATTAGGTATCACATGAATATATAGGACCAGTATGTGCAAAAATTGGAATTTTGGTCCGGGACGGAAAAAGGACGAAAATGCCCCTAGGCCAATTTTTGATTTATTTCGAATTTTGATTTAATTTTGGAGATTAACCAAGGTTGGTTAAGGTTAACTAGGGTTGGTTAACCATGGTTAGGGGCAAATGACCATAATACCCTTGCATTATTGGATGAGAATGGATATGAACCCTTGGATCAAGGGCATTTTGGGCATTTTGGCTAGGATTGTGACATGTGTCTTCCACTCACCCCCTCCCTTGACCATCTTTGACTCTCTCTCTCTCCTCAGCTCTCATCACCGGCGATCACTTCTCTCTCTCCTCTCCCGAATTTCTCTCCTTCTCTCGGCTGCTTCACCGATCAGCACCGCTAGCCCACTGTTCACGCCGGAACAGCAGTCTCGCCGGAGCTGCTGGCCGCCAGCCGCCGCGTCTTGTCCCCAGCCATCACCCCTAGCCTAGTCGCAACTTTGTTCCCCGTTTCCGCCGTCCACAGCTGCCCGTCCGCAGCTGCTCCCGCCGGGCGTGCAAGGACGCCGTCGCCGGCGCTGTGCGTGTCCCGCCTGGCCGCGCCGCCGTGTGCCGTCCCACTGACTGGCCTCACCCTCATTCTCTCTCTCTCCTTCACCCTCAGCCAGCCCCACCGAAGCTCCCCTTGTTTTGGCCGAGTGGTGGCCGTGGGCCTCGCCGGACCACCGAGTGCCGCCGGCTTGCTTTGGGACGCCGCCGTCGATCGTACCGCTCGCCGGTCATCGGCCGCTCGTCCCCGTCGACTCGCGTCGCTAATAGGCGAGTAAAATTACTAATCGCTAAATTAGTCTTAATTATGCTAGATTAAGGGCTTAATTGTGGTAGTTAGAGCCTAATTAAGTGTGTTTTGTGTAATGGATGATTAGTGGACTTAATTAGGCCTAATTACAATGGTTTAGTGTTAATTTAGAGAGGAATAGTGGGCTGAAATGGAGTGGGCTTCATGGGCTCCGAATTTGCATTAATGAGCCCAATTAGAATTTAATGGGCCCAATTGGAAATTAAATGAGCCCAATTAGAATTTAAATGGGCCCTTGAATGAGAAGTTGAGTTGGGCTTGTGGAGGCCCATTGGAGAAAATTAGAAATTTAATGGGCCCAAGTTGGATAATTTTAAATGGGCCCAAGCAGGAGAATTTTGAAATGGGCCTAGATTGTGAATTGAATTGAAATTGTGGAAGCCCACATGAGAATTAAATGGGCCTTGGTTGTGAAATTCTCTGTTGATTTTGATATGAATTGAGTGTGATTATGACCGACGGGTCAGGCCTACGGGTCGACATATAACTGTGACCGACGGGTCAGGCCTACGGGTCGAGTGTGATTGTGACCGACGGGTCAGGCCTACGGGTCGACATATAACTGTGACCGACGGGTCAGGCCTACGGGTCGAGTGTAATTGTGACCGACGGGTCAGGCCTACGGGTCGACATATAACTGTGACCGACGGGTCGGGCTTTCGGGTCGAATGATTGATGACCATTGGGTCATGGCCTTTGGGTCGATTTAATTGTCTATGAATTATATTGATATCGAAAGTCTAACCTGCAGGGCTGGAGTATTGGAATTGGGCCGTGGGCCCATGTGAAATTATATTGATTTAATTACTGGTTCAGTGTATTATGTGTTTTATTTACTTCTGGAGGTGCACGTTAGCCTAGTTTCGGATTAGAGATTTTACTTGCTGAGTTTATCTCACGGTTGTGGTAAAACCGAATTTCAGATCCCCGTCCATAGGATGCCGAGGAACGGTCCTCTTTTTGGATACCCGTACCGTATTCAGAGATCGAATAGTGTACACCCGTGTGGGGATGGAACAGCTTATGTTAGATTTCAGTCGGCAGTGTTAGTAGACGTGGGAGAAGACTTCCATCATACTCAGGAGTATGTGGCTTGGTGCCATAGGGGTACAGACGGCTTATTAGGACCCCCGATGAGGACTTTTGACGTGCCAGTAGATGTTAATGGCGTCATGATTCCCCAAATGGTGAGTGGAGAAGTCTCTGATCCTCCCGCCTCCCTTAGTGGAAGCAGCGTGGGCGATACGGTGGATGGACCTATACCCGAGGACGAGGTGCAGGGTGAGGAGCAAGTTATAGCTGACGACATTGTGGAGGAAGAAGAAGAGGAGCAGAATCTGGAAATAGTAGGCGAGAATGGTGAACCAATTGGGGAAGTGGCCGAAGTTGGATCAGATATGGAAATACTGACGGATGAAGACTCATCTGAGGAGTCCGCAGCATTATCCAACCCAGGTCGGGATCCTTAGAATAGAACGGCATGATAGGAGTTTAGATTTACCCCTCTTTTTGATGTAACTCTCCCTAGATAGTTAGTCGTCACCCTAGGCCACCGATCCTTTTTGTTTAGTGGCCTTTTTATGTATCCTTTTTGGTTGTAAATAAATAGATTGTATAAGTATTTTTAAAAGGGTGTATTTATGTTAATGTTTATTAGTATATTATTGTCTTTGACTATTCATGGTTATGTTTACATGTCTGGGTGTATATATAATATATACGTGTTTCCGCATGTGTCGTGTATTTACTCTGATTTGGGTTTCGGGTCGGTGACGCAATCCTGGGAGTGTCACATTTAATTTCGACCTACGCGGATGATCATGCTTCGTGAGGTACGGGGCGTGACAACTACTCAAATAAATTGGGGTGCTGACGTCGCATTACTTCTTCATTTTCCCAAGTGGCGCCTTCTGTCCCGTAATACTCCCAAACAACTTTGACCAACGGGATCGCCCTATTCCTCAAAACCTGCTCCTTCCTGTCCTCAATTTGCACCGGTCTCTCCACATACGAAACCCTATCGTCCACGTCTATTACTTAATGATTCAGCACGTGGGTCGAATCCAGTTCGTACTTCCTTAACATTGACACGTGGAAGACGTTATGAACTTGTGATAAATTCGGCAATAAGGCGAGACGATAAGCCAACTTTCCAATCCTTTCCAAAATCTCGAACAGGCCTATATACCTTGGACTCAGCTTTTCTTTCTTGCCAAACCGAGACAATCCTCTCATCGGTGAGATCTTAAGGAATACATGGTCACCAACCTGAAACTCCAACGGTCTATGCCTTCTATCCGCGTAACTTTTCTGACGGCTCTGAGCTATCCTTAGCATTTCCCAGATAATTTTCACTGTTTCCATCGACTGCTGGACTAACTCTGGACCCGTTACACTTCTTTCTCCCACTTCATACTAACACAATGGTGCTCTATACGCTCTGCCATAAAAGTGCTTCAAACAGTGCCATCCTAATACTTTGCTGAAAGCTGTTATTGTAGGCAAATTCCACCAAATGCAACTGCTCTTCTCACTTGCCCTGAAAATCTAATACACATGCTCTCAACATATCCTCTAAGGTCTAAATAGTCCTCTCAGATTGGCTATCCATCTGCGGATGATAGGCCGTACTGAATTGCAACTTTGTTCCCATGGCCGATTACAGACTCTTCCAAAAATTCACAGTAAACTGGGAATCACAGTCCGAAGTGATCGATACCGGTACTCCATGAAGATGGACTATCTGTCGCACATATAACTCTGCAAATCTCTCTAGCTCGAAGTCCTTTCGCACTGCCAGGAAGTGCATTGACTTGGTCAATCTGTCCACTATCACCCAAATATAGTCATATCCCCTCTAGCTTCTTGGCAATCCCGTTACAAAATCCATCGTAATATGCTCCTATTTCCATTTTTGGATTTCCAACGGCTGTAACATTTCACCAAGTTTACAATGTTGTGCCTTTACTTGTTGGCACGTCCAATACTTGGCCATATGCTTGGCCACATCCACCTTCATTCAATTCCACCAATAGTGCTGTCGAAGGTTCTAGTACATCTTCGTGCTACCCGGGTGGATGTTATAATTGCTCCTATGAGCCTCCATCAAAATCTCTTCCTTAAGCTCCAAATCGTCAGGCATGCACAAATGTCCTCAAAACTTAAGAATTCCGTCCTCGGACACTTGGAAATCTGATTTCCTCTTAGTGCTATCCATCTCCAAAATCTTCTGAATTTCAAGGTCCGTAGACTGCAATGCTTTAATCTTGGTTTGCACTTCCGGTTCAATCCTTAACGTTGCCACCAAACTGGAGAGGTATCCTATCTCGAACTTAAACTCTGAGTATCGCGCCCCTTCCAATAAAATCCACTCTTTGACTATTAATTGGGCAATGCTCGATTTTCGACCTAAGGCATCTGCTACCCGATTGGCTTTTCTGGGGTGATACAAAATGTCATAGTCGTAATCCTTCAGCAATTCCATCCAGCGACACTACCTCATATTCAATTCCTTCTATGAAAATAAATACTTGAGGCTCTAATGATCCGTGTAAATCTAGAATCTTTCTCCACATAAATAATACCTCCAAATCTTCGGTGCGAAAATGATTGCTGCCAGCTCCAAGTCGTACATCATATAATTCATCTCGTGCAGCCTTAACTGACGCTATGCATAAGTAACCACTCTTCTATGTTGCATTAGCACGCATCCCAATCCCTTAAGCGAAGCATCGCTATAAATCTCATATCCTCCCGGTCCTGAAGGGATTGTTAGCACTGGCACAGTCGTCAATCTCTGCTTCGACTCCTGGAAACTTGCTTCACACTTTTCTGTCTATTCAAACTTTATCTCATTCTTAAGCAACCTTGTCAATGGAGTGGCTATCGCTAAGAATCTTTCCACAAATCGTCGATAATAACCTGCCAGTCCTAAAAAGCTCCGAACCTCAGTAACTGTCATCGACCTCGGCCAATCCATCACTGCCTTAATCTTTGTCGGATCCACGGAGATTCCTTCTCCGAAAATTATATGCTCAAGAAATGCTACTCGATTCAGCAAAAATTCGCACTTGCTAAATTTAACGTACAGTGCATGCTCTTTTAACATCCGTAGAACCTTTTCCAAATGCACCTCATGATCCTCGGGACTCTTTGAATACACCGGAATATCATCTATGAAGATAATGACGAACTGATCCAAAAATTCTCTTAATACCCGATTCATTAAGTCCATGAAAGCAACAGGGGCATTAGTCAGCCCAAACGGCATTACCGTGAATTCATAGTGCCCATATCTCGTCCTGAATGCCGTCTTTGGGATATCCTTCTTTTGGATCCTTAACTGATGATACCCTGTTCTTAGGTCAATCTTAGAAAATATCGAGGCTCCTTATAACTGATCGAACAGGTCGTCAATCCTTGGGAGGGAATACTTATTCTTAATTATCACCTGATTCAGCTGGCGATAATCAATACATAGCCTCAACGACCCATCCTTCTTCCTTACAAATAATACTGGCACTCCCTATGAAGACGCACTCGGTCGGATAAAACCTTTGTCTAGCAGTTCCTGCATCTTAACCTTTAATTTTTTCAACTCTGACAATAACATCCTATAAGGCGGCTTTGAGTTTGGCTCAGTCCCAAGGGTCAACTCAACAACAAACTCTGCTTTTTTTTCTAGTGGTAATCCCGGCAATTCATGAGGAAAGACATCAGGAAAGTTGCATAACACTGCTATATCCTCTAGCCGCACTTCTCCTGCAGTCGAATCGACCACGCTTGCTAAATAACCTTGACATCCTTCATCTAACAACTTGGTTGCTTCTACTGATGAGACCCAAGGGATCGAGGTTCCTCCTTGACTCCCTACAAACTCAAATCTAGGGTATCCAGCCGGACTAAACTGAATCACCTTACTACTGCAATCCATTACGGCATACTATTTGACTAACGGCAAAAGTACACTATAAGTGCCATAACTTGTGTACGGCGCTCACTTTGGTGCCATAACTTTTTTTCGGATCACTTTGGTGCCAAGTCGGAGGAAAAACGATCACTTAAGTGTCATAACTTTTTTTTGGATCACTTTAGTGCTAAAAATTTTGAAAAATGATCACTTAAGTGCTAAAATTTTTGAAAAACGATCATTTAAGTGCTAAAATTTTTTAAAAACGATCACTTAAGTGCCAATCTCCGGCGAGACTCCGGCGAGCCACGTCAGCTTCAGAAATTAATAAAAAAAAACGCCACGTCAGATTTCCGACGAAAAATTGTGTACGGCACCGGAGTTGGCACTTAAGTGATCGTTTTTCAAAAATTTTAGCACTTAAGTGATCGTTTTTCAAAAATTTTAGCACTAAAGTGATCCAAAAAAAAGTTATGGCACTAAAGTGAGCGCCGTACACAAGTTATGGCACTTGTAGTGTACTTTTGCCTTTGACTAACCAATCCATGCCCATAATCACATCAAAATCATACATCGGTAAACCAGCTAAATCTATCTTATTTTCTACACCACCAATTACTATCTCGCAGTCCGGGTATCCTAACGATATGAATATCTTATCCATTAACGGCGTAGTCACACATAACCACACTTCTGACAAAATAGGTTTCAATCCAGCCAATTCAACAAACTGAGCAGACACGAATGAGTGCAACGCCTCCGGATCAAACAAAGCATATACGATATGATTGCACAGAGAAACCATACCTGTGACCACGCCTGGCACATTCTCAACTTCCCTTCACGCCATGGCGTACACCCGTCCTTGTGCCGGAGGCCTGTTCAAATTAGTCGGCGGGAGATTCCCAGCCTGATTTCCTACCTAGGATTGTTGCGGTTGCATCTGAGGTCCTGTAGGGCACTGCTGGGGAAGTTTCTTGTCTGGTGGTCCATACTCCCACACTTGAAGCAAGCCCCAAATCTATTCTGTCGGTGGCTCGGCTTTTCGATAGTCTTCCTAATCGATGGAACGAATCGTCTGTTTCCCGCCATCGGCTTCTTCCCGAGACGGCGGTTGTCCCTAGCCCGGGCGAACAGCGATCCAGATGCGGCTGCCCTTTTCAACTGGTCTCGCTCTATAGCTTGAGCCCGTTCATATATCTCCCTATATTCCCGAATGTTGAGCGATATCATCTGACTCCTAAAGTCTGGCTTTAGTCTATCTCGGAATCTCCGAACCTTATCCTGCGGGTTCTCCACCATCCTAGGTGCGAATCTCGACAGCCTAGCGAACGCCGCTTCATATTGATTTACAGTCATCTGCCCTTAGCGGAGCCTCATAAATTCAGCCAGTTTTCTTTCTTGTGCACTCTCCGAGAAATACTTTCTATAAAAATTTTCAGTAAACGCAGCCCAAGTCTGGACAATCCCCTCTGGAAATACTCTACCCTTGGTGGCCTTCCACCAGTCATTTGCATTATCCTGAAGCTGATATACCGCCAGTGTCACCCTTTCAGTCTCGGTACACCCCAGAACATCAAAGGCTTTCTCTAATTCCTCTACCCAACGCGGTGCAGCCTCAACGTCACCCTTTCCATTGAACTTCGGCGATTTCAATTTCAAGAATTGCTCGACCAACTTAGACATCGGCCTGATCACATTCGCCGGTCCCAGAATTGGATTCTCTTTATTCCCCTGATTTCCATTATTTCCATTATTCCCATTGGCCCCATTGGCAATAGCAATAGTGGCCTCAACAGCAGTGGCAATAGTGGCATTTCTCTCCTGGGCCTGTCTACCCCCTAGAATTCCTGCTTCTTCGAAAGCCCTCAAAATTCCGTCTACTCTTGGATCCTCTGCCACCCTCACTTGCGGTTCTACACGGTCTTGCTCACGATGTCGATCTTTACCACGGCCTCGACCTCTACCTCTTCCTTGGCTACTCATCTTCACAACTCGCACGCTCACCTACCTGCTATAATTCCATTCAGGAATTAGAGATTTAAACCAAGCTAAACCGGTCTGAGGTTCTAGGCAGGGAACTAACACAACAGCAACTAATCACTCAGCATGCGGTCAAACACAAGCAGCATAAGACCTCAATCAAGGAGATATACGTACTTACCTCGGGTCCTGTCGCACCTGCACTTTACGGATCAGTTCAAACAGCTAGTCAATCAAGACACAAACAGTCAGGAGGTACACTTAGCACACAAGGTCTCCCTACTGGCTACCCAGGGTCATCGCTCCTTATCACTCCAGGCTTCGACCAAATTAGACCGAGCTAACCTTGCTCTGATACCAAATCAACAGGGGATGTCACGCCCCGCACCCTACGGTGCGCAACATCCCTGCCGTGGTCGAATTTGTGCGACGTCTCAGGACGCGTTGCCGACCCAACACCCAAACAAAGATCATTGCACATGCGTAAGCAACGTAAAAACACCCGAATAATTTAAAAAAAATCACATGACAAAGGATAGCACAACCACTAACAACATTACAAATATAAACTTGCATTGATATCAGGGGAAAACATTTACAATATCCATATACAGCTCAAGCTCAAAAAAATCAAAAGCGGATCAACGGTCATTACTGACAAAAAGGGGTAAGTGGCCCGGGCGATCAGGCTACTATCTAAGGTGGGGCTCCGAACAAAAAGGTACTAGCCCGACCTATCTAAGACTAAGGCTAAAGCCAACCCTACGGAACCCAGTGCCGGTCAGATCCCAAGGACTCAGAGGAACTGTCAGACAGCTCAACCTCGGAGTCTAGGGAATCCAGCTAGGACTCGGCCTCTGCCGGCTCCTCCTCGGAATCCATCTCCTCAAGCTCGCTCTCCTGCTCGGGATCTTGCTCCATAGGCTCCAGCTCATCGTCCGACTCCATAGGCTCCGGGTCGGAATCCTAGTCCACCGGCTTCTCGTCCATCGGGTCAAACTCGTCAACCTCCTAGATAATAGGTTCATGCCCTACATCGGCACTAGAACACCCCTCGGATGTGTACTCGGGGCTCGCCAGGTCTCCATCCTGACACTAGGGATCTATCTAGCCTAGTCCGTTGAACAAGACATCAAAAGTCCCAGAGTAGTCTCTAAACAACCAAGCTATATACTCGTGGGCCTGAAAATGATGCGTGCCCATGTCAACCCACACGGTAGTAAAGTGTCTAATATATGTATCCCCGTTCCCTACGGGGTACTCGGTCACGTCCCGATCTATCCTAGACGGGATCCCAAAACGTATCGAAAATTCTGACATCTTCAAGGCCAGGGGTCTGAAAAGTTGGGTTTAAACAACAGTGAAAATAAATCTCAGCGAGTAGTCCCCATAAACCTAAACTAGGCTAACATGCACCTTTCGGACAAGTATCAATTAAACAAATAGCCTGACAATCACATGACTTAGGCCTTCAGCTCAAATCCAACATATTACAAACCCTGTAGGTTAGGCACATAATAATCACAATAATGGCACAGAACTCAACCACGGCACTTACACATATATCACTAGCCACGACGCATGTCATGCATATGCTCATGCTCACACTCGTGCTCATATCTCATCAATGCACTTTCGCATACTTATACTCTTGCACACTTGTAATTTACCAATTTCTCCTACCCGCGTAAAATGCAACAGATCCGACCAGCGTAAAACGCATCAGGTCTATCACTTTGAGATCGATCTCCGGCCAGCGTAAAACGTATCAGGCTCATGACACAACCCGCGTAAAACACATCAGGTTTGTCATCTTCCAGTAGTCTGGGCATCGTCCGTTGTAAAATACATCAGGACTGGTTCAATACCCCGAGTAAGATGCATCAGGGCTTTATGTGATCAGACGTACACATACACCAGTAATTATCTGAATCCGGCATAAAATGCATCAAGAAGATTAGGTGATCACATGCTCACGCACATAGAATGCATATGTTATGCCAATACTCGTTATGCGTGCTCACGGCCACAACATCCACACTCGACATTCGTGAATTTCATACTGGGCACTCAACATGATTTGGCTACATATTCAATTAATGCCACAACATGCTCAATTCGCATCTCAATATGCCCAATGAACCAATCAATCCAAATCAGCCACAACATATAATTTGGCGCCCAAATTCATGCAATTAAAACACCAAAATTACACATGCCGATAGTCTACCAAGTGTCTCATCAATCGGCCACACCAAGCACACAAGAGGACATTACACGATCAAAATCAAGCCAAGCTCAATTCAGCCTCCTCATGGTCCGATCATATTACATTTGGCAATACCCATTAAAACCATGATTAATCAAATATAGCCCAAATCGAACCTACACTAAACCAGCCATGAACAGTCCACCCTAAGCCACTAAGTCACTTCCAAATCATCATATTAGGCTCCCCAAATTCACCACGTAATAGCCACTACACGACCCAATCATTGCGCCCATTATAATCCGCATTTAGACCACGATTAGTCCACCTAATAATCCGATCGAGCCTACCTTAATCGGTCACCAACCAGATCACCTTAGGCCACTAAATCACCACTAAGTCACCACATTAGGCCATCCAAAGCATCACATTACCATCCCTAATCCTTCTCCCTGATTTAACCCCCAAATTACCCTACATAACCCCTAAAACTCATCTAGAAATGTACATTAGCCTAATTAGGGTTTAGGGTTGTACTCACCTAGGTTCCTAAGCTCCAAACAAGGCTCAACAAATGGGGAAAATGGGCTGGCTGAGCTGGATCATTGCGGGACAAGTGGCGGCGCCGACAACTCCTACGGGCGGCGGCCCCGGCAACTCACGGCCAAGGGGGCTGGTTCGTTGGTGGCTGAGGGTGGAGGGAGAGAGAGACGAGAGAGAGAGAGAGAGAGAGAGAGAGAGAGAGAGAGAGAGCGGTCGGTTAATGGTGCAAGGCAGGGCGAACGACGGCCCCGGCGTGGCGCGCGGGGGCGGTGCTCACGTCGAACAAGCAAGGAGGGAGAGAGAAGAGTGATCGGGATAGGAGGAAGTGGCCGGCTGGTGAGGGTGAGAAATGAGAGGAGAGAGAGACTAGAGAGAGTTATACACATTTTGGGCTAGTGGGGTTGGTGAACAACTTCTCATAATTGACCATCTTGCCCTCACTTCTAGGGCTAGGATTAAATCTAGACTAAATATCTAAGGGCAATCTAGTCCTAGGATTTTAGCAATAATAGAGGCTGGTCAAGACTAATATAAACCCCAAAATTCGAAATTAAGCCTAAGGCATATGGGCAAAATAGTAATTTTTTCGGTCCCGAGTTAAATTTTCAATTTTCAACTCTACCGATCCCAAATATAATTGGCCACACTTATAAGACGTTGTCCTTGCAAAACGCCCACGAAATTCAACACCGAAGTCCGGACTCAATTCCACGATCGATTTCGCTCAATTTGCGATTTTAGCGTCTCTCACTAACGGACGGCTGTTTAGGGGTTACGCGTATCGACTTATGATCACTCGATTTGTGACGATCTCGATCTCCCAGAGAACATGAGGATTTATCACTAGTTCCAAGGGTTGTGATCGTCCGGAATAAGTTTGGGATCGTTCACCATGCGTATTCTCGATCGTGCGGATTCACCCGCGATCCGATCGTACGTTGTTGGCTAAACCAAATCCGTCACTCTCCTTGGACTGGCCCACATTGGCACAAAATATTCC
This sequence comes from Syzygium jambos, assembly GCA_031216235.1. NCBI lineage: Eukaryota > Viridiplantae > Streptophyta > Magnoliopsida > Myrtales > Myrtaceae > Syzygium > Syzygium jambos. The sequence continues at coordinate 15,147,030 of CM062221.1, forward strand.
CTAGTCGTTTCTCGAAATCGGACTCAATTCACGGTCGAGCTCTTGAGTCCACGTACCATTTTCCTAGTTAGCCATTCCCTATCGGTCAGTATCCCGAGAATGATCAGTTCCGAGCGAGATTTACTAAAACGAAATGAGAAATACATATTCTTTTTATTGATCACAAAAGTGGATCAAATTCAGGACATTACAGAAGTTACGTTGGCGAGTCTCCAATACGTCTGGCAAGGAGTGATTATAGCAGTGTTGATACGGATCTAATGGTGTTTTGCTTGAGGTAGAGTCATAACCAGAAACTTTTGAGGTAGTGGGTACTAGCGAAGTAATCGACATGGATAGTGCTTGTAGCAAGGTGGAGCCTACAGAGCCAACAGTTGCTCTAACTACTGAAATTGATAAGGTGCATATTCGGTTTCCTCGTAGATATGGATGCAATGATGGTTCTGCTTTACCTACGATTGAGAAGATTATGTCGGAAAATCCTTGTGGAACAATTAAATGTGCATGTAGAGTTGGTGTTCTAATGAGATCCACGGCTATGGTGAAGTTCAAGCGAGGCTTGGACTTGAAAGACGTCTGTGGCGGTTGAGCCTATTGGGAGCTGTAAGAAAGTAGTAGCGAAATTCAGATTCTATCAAAGCGATTGTGACTTGGCTCAAATGTTAAGCCGAGGTGGAGATTGTTGAAAATATGTCTCAAGAGTTTGAGTCCGAAGCGAAAATCTGAATTTAAAAAAAATAAAAAATCAATAACTAAGTTTTGGAAATTAGCTTCCGAATATGCGTCTGAGTCTTGGACATGAAACAGGAAAGTCCAACTTGGACTCCATTGGGAATATACGAAAATCAATTTCCGTGTGGACTTTGGCTTCTTATTTCCATGAATAAGTCCCCAAGTGTTTGTTGGAGTTTGACCGTGAAAAGTGGGCTTCTGGGTTTGCTGATTGGTCAGAGACAAGAAGGAAATAAAAAGATAAGAATTATCCTTCCTTGATGAAGTCGGCAAAGAAGAAGCGGCTCACATTTTTATGCAAATAAATATCCCAATAGAGGAGTCCTTATGCACAATTATTCATAAAGAGCATAGTGGTTTTCGGGAAGCCTATGTTGAGAGCAAGAGAGAAAAGTCTTGAAGCATCGTTACCTCTCTGAGTGTCGTGGGTCATCTATAGGTGTTGGGTGCTTGGCATTGAGTCCGTGATTTTGTTTATGGAATTACACCAAGGCTGTGTTTGGTCATCAGGATTTCTGGTCAGGATAGAATTGGATAGAATAGAATATGACATCCAATGGATTTGCTATATTCTATGTACTGTTTAGTGAATCGTAGTAATAAAGTCAATATTTTCATATATTATTATGTCCATTATTTATTATAAACATTATATCAGTGTAAATGAACATAAAAATTATACAAACAGAGATGATAAAAATTTCTCACGACACTCTTACCTATTTCATTTATTTTTTATTTTTCCCTCTCTTTTTTAATTATTTTCTTTTTTATTTCTTCCCCTTCCATCATTCTCTAATAAAATTTTATTAAATAGTAAACTATACAAATTTGCCTAAAATATGTAATAAATATATATACTAAATGTGTATATATATGAAATTTATATCATAAGATAGAAAGAAATTTGAATATATAAATAAAAATAAGAATAAAAAACGAATGTATTGTTATTTTTTTGTTATTTTAAATTTTTTATATTAAAACTCAAATATTATTTATATTCAAATATTATTTTCATTTTATTAATTTAACAAGTTTGTTATTCGAGAAAAATAACTTTATATTATGGATATTAGATGTCCTATCCACCTTTATCCCACATCCTCCCTGGGATAATTTTATCCGGGATATATCCCTCTTATATCCGACTTTATCCTATCTTGAGTACTCACCAAACACCGGATAGGATAAAATTTATCATATCCTAAATTTTATCCAGATTATCAAACGTAGCCCAAGACTTTAAGTGTTTATAGCGATTAAATCTTGTGGTAAGATTTGTATATAATTTTTTCATGAGATTGTGAGATTATTTCGTGAGAAATTATGGGTGTCACGCCCCGAACCAAGGCCATGATGTTTAGTCCTTAGCCTGGTCGTGATTTGCCTTTGTTCCGGGGATATTGTCTCAACAACCCGTTATTGTTTTCTTCGATTAAGCACAAGCGGAAGTAACTAATAAACAATAACGAGAACACAAATGAGCTAAGAAGCATTTTATACAAGCACGCATAATTTACATGATAGATGATTATATTACAAGCCCTCTTTTTACTACTGGCCTTCACGTCTACTCATTTACATCCAGATCATGTCCAGTTCTTTACGTGTTATCCGCTCATATATTATCTGCATGGCTGGGTTAAACCTAGCTTTACTACCATCCCTTCACCAAAAGCAAAAAGGTTAGCTTCTTCCCGAGCTTGGTCATCTCACTACAGCCCGTCTCCGGCGATCCCAGGTGGTCCATTAAACCCTAGAAGGGGCCCAATCACATCTCCATCCATTAAAACGAACCATGTCTCATATCGGTGGGGAATCATCTCATCCGCACTCTTTTGGACCCAAACAGTAGTATTATACTTACGGTAGGTAGTTTTGGTTTCAACATCAACTATGTCTACTATGCGGACGTGCATTTGAATCGGAAGACCGAAGCAAACGGGAGGTGGTAGGGCCATATCTACAAAGCTGAAAATATAAAGAGTGAGTTACACAACTCAGTAAGTTAAATTCACTATATTTCGACTAAGAAATAGCCTCGCTATTGAATAAGAGAAACAATCATTACCGTTGATTTGTCGATGATAGATCAATAGCAAATGTACCTTACCTTGCCTAGTGGCTAAATTATGTTATGCTCACTAAATAAGAAAACATCAAGCATAGTATTTCATGTTACGTGCAAAGATCGATACACGGGATTCATTATTCGTCAAACGAAATCCATTGATTCCTGCGATTTTCACCGGGCATTCGAGCCTCCCTCTAGCATTGCCTCGAAATCGATCGATGGCAGCATCATATCAAAATCCATCAATGACGGCATCACCCCGAAATCTATCGGTGGCGGCAATGTCCTGAAATCCATCGGTAATGGCCATAGTCCCTCGTGCGATCATACAACAAGCAGGAAACAATCCGGTTCTTATCTTGACAAGATTAGCCCATGCAATCATGTGATGTTCATGTGTGAACCATGCTCTAATAGGCGAAATGCCTTTCATGCCAAGAACGGTCTAGGGTTCGTGGCTCGATCTGCCATGCCAAGCGCCAACTTGGAGCCGAACTTGGCCCGGATCTACATGCCTCAATGTAAATCCACACCAAGCCAAGCTCATCCTGTGACACTATAACATGAGTACAAGACCATACAACGGCTTGTTTTGTGCCTTGGGTGTACCTTGACTCAAGGCCATAAGCAAAATATCAAGCACACAATGCAAACATTAAGCATTAAAACTCGGTCACCACTCGAGCTCAAATGTGCACCACTACGCCCTAACCAAGGTATAGGGAATTCACTTACTACACAGGCTCTCTTATGGTGTTTGGTGATGGTGTGCCGATGAGAGTGTGTGGCCGAAAGTGTAGCCGGGAGAGTGACCGAGAAATAAAGAGAAAGAGAGACCGAGAAAGAGAAGATGGCCGAGAGAGATGCCAAGACAACCGCCGAGAAAGAGAGAGAGATAGAGACCGAGAGAGTGAAAGGCTGAGAGAGATAGGGAGAGAGAATGGCTTGCTCGATTTTGGGGAAATGATGAAATGGCTTGGGGTCTCTCCTATTTATAGCCAAGACTTCAATAATTGTTATACCAAATGGACCAATCAAATACATTAGGGTGGCACCTATGATTATAGCAATCTTGTGAAAATCTTATCCAAATCTTAGGTTTAATTATTTGATGGCCAAATTGTTTACCAAGTGTCCTTCTAGGGTTAGGATGCCCTAAGTTAAGATATATGAGTCACCCTAAACATTAAATTCCAAGGGGATACCTAAGCCCATGCATTAATTTCCTAGAAGACACGTAAGCTTCTATTAATGGCCTCCCCAATAATGGCTTGTCTTCATCTTCATTATTGATCTCCAAGCTAGTGGCAAGTGGCACATCTAGGGCTATCATGTCACACCCCAGACCTTATCGAGCTCGCGACATCCCTCTTTGGTCGAATTAATGCGACGACCTAGGAAACGTCACCGACCTCAAACGATCACATCAGAGTTTGCACAGGCGAAAACAAGAACATAAACCCTGATAATAAAATCATAGGGTAATAGGGAGAGATAATTCACCAAACCACCAAACATAACATTACACCTCAATATATATACAATATCCATTCTCATCCATTACACAACCATTAGTCACTTCGAGCACTCACCATATTTACATCAACCTATAATACACATACAAACTGGCTTCTTCGGATCACGTCAACAACTCCAAAAAGGGTTAGTAGTCTAGGTATATTCTATTTTCAAAAATGGGACACTTCAAAAGGTTTACCTAACCCCTAAACTAGCCCCTACGCCCTCGAGATGGCGTCCACTCTGAATCCGACTCTTCAGAACTCGAGTATGAATCCCTCTAAGCTATCTGCTCCTCTGAGGACTCCGAATTGGCATCAATCTCAATCGAGTTATCCACATCACCCGACTCTAGTGGAACCTCTACCCGCTCCTCCTCATCAGGCTCCTCTTTCGGCTCGTCCTCTGGTTCATTCTTTGGCTCATCCTCTGGCTCGTCCTCCAGTTCTTCTTCCGGTACTTCTTCAGGCTCTTCTTCGAGGTTTTCTTCTCCGGGTTCCTCCTCTGGTATCACACCTAGGTCCACTTCTATAGGATCATACCCTGCCTGTGATTCCTTCGGCTCCGGATCAGGCTTAGCCACTGATGGTTCAGGTGCTGTAGGGGCAGGCTCATGTCTGGACTGGGCGAGACTAGTATCTAAGCTAGTCATCTCACCATCGGGAGGGGATATAGCTGACAGGTCCCAGTCCCCCACTCCATCAAAGGGGACATCAAAACCTCGGACAGGGCCAAACTCATCAAACCCATCCCGAAACATTCAAGCTGCATAGGTGTGGGCTTGCCAGAGGGGTTGTCTTATGTCTACCCAGACTACGGTCGTATGTTTGATCCAAGCCAAATTGTCGTCTACCGGATACTCTACAACTAAATGCTTGGTGTGCATTGGTATACCAAAACATTGGGGCGGTGGTGACAGTGGTGGATTCATGGTTCAAGGCGGGGTTCTAAAATGATTTGGTTAAATAACCATGAGACGAATCTCAATAAATTGACAGCCTAAACCTCACTTAAACTACCACATATCTCCAGACAGGTTCAAACACACAATCACTCAATACATACGTATTACACACACAAATGCACTTACCTAGGCTCGACCTGCACGTTAGTCTCAAATACACGAATTTCAAACCACATGCACATTCCAAACTATTCTCATGCCCAAAAGCACATGTCGTACACACGACCTTTCCGAACCCCACATTTCACACTCATTCATGCACTACCACACCATTTTCATTTTTAATCTCTTTCCTCGGCCCGCATAAACATGCCTCAGGCCCCACATTTCTATCGCGACCCGCGTAAACACGCCTCAAGCCCGATCTCACTTTCCACTTGTCACATCACACATTCATATCGCGACCCGAGTAAACACGCCTCAGGCCCGATCACATTCTCACTTGCCACATAGTGCATCCCATTCTCATTCTCATTCTCTTTCCATAGCCTGCGTAAACACGCCTCAGGCTTCACAGTCGTATCACGACCCGCGTAAACACGCCTCAGGCTTCACAATCGTATCACGACCCGCGTAAACACGCCTCAGGCCGATTCAATTCCCCACGTAAACACGCCTCAGGGATTTAGTGATCACGTGAACATGCCAATACGCCGTATGTTATCTGTACCCCACGTAAACATGCCTCAGGGCTTTTTAGTGATCACACGCACATCGCACGCCTCAATTCTCACACTTTTACATACTCGAGCATTAAGTACATGCACTCAAACGCACCCAGTTCAACCGTCACAATTCAGCGCACATACATACATACAGCCATCATATAGCACGCTATTTTTCACCACAAAAATCATAGCACAACAATCATGGCATTACACAACAATTTCACGCAATTAATTGCCAAATCAAACTATCCATTCCACACGCCAAACAGAATTTTCTAGCATTCAAACCATTCATTCTCAGCCCTTATTTGGCCTCTAATTTTTCCCCAAAATGCCACAAATTCATCCCTAAGGCCCCACATCCAAATCAGTGCCTAAACTACACTAAATCGCGTATAAACTAGTCCGTTAATACCTAATATCCTAAATAGGGTTTAGATTGTAACTTACTTGAATTTTCCAAGCAAGCACAACCTATCCAAGGGCGACAAGGCGGCTGGAACGCGGTGGCTACGGTGGTTTGGCTAAACGGTGGTGATCGGCGATAGCAGCGGTGGCTTGCTTGGCCAGCTGGTCACGACCACGAGAGAGAGAGAGAGAGAGAGAGAGAGAGAGAGAGAGAGAGAGAGTGAGCCGTGAAAGGGGGAGGGAAAAATGAGAGGGAGAGAGAGAGAATGGTTTAAATAACCCAATAATTGTCCCCCTTTTTGCAAAATGACCATCTTGCCCCTCTCTCTACTTTTCCAATCGACGGCCACGATTCGTTCTTATCTTGAGATCAATAGCCGAGATCGAATCTTTTCCAAAATATTCAAGGGTAAAATGAGAATTTTACAAAAAGTCCAAAGGCAAAATTGTCCAAAAATTGTCATTTCTAAAGTGAGGGTGAAATGACCAAAATGCCCTTTCCGATTTACACTTGGCCTTAACAAAGTCTCAAGGGTAAAATGGTCATTTTTCATTTCTCGCCGAAATTCCATTTTTATGAAGGATTCGGACAATTCTAAGGCTGATCATGCCAATAATAACGTCGTCCAAATGTTCTGTCGTGACTTTCTAAATTTTCAATGCCCAACTTGGTCTCTAATTAATGACTAAATTTTAAATAACGTAACTTAAGCGTATCTCAGATTAACGGGTGGCTTTTGGGAAAATTCACACTTTTGACCCGTGGCCGATACTAGATCAAGCCACGTTCAAGTTCACTCGGGTCGTGACGATCTCGGTTGTCACTTAATCGCGAGGATCAATCACTAGTTCCGACGAGTGCGATCATTTGGTATAGGTTTAGGGTCATTCGTCAGTTCGTCTCGTGGTCAAGCGGAATCACCTGCGATCCACTAATATGATAGCGGCGAATTGATCCTTAACTATCCTTGGATCGGGCTACATTGACTCAAAATGTCACCTCGACAATTCTATGGTCGAAAGTCAATTCACGATTGAGTTTCTTTGGTCTCGCGAATTTAAATCCCCAATTATCATTTCTCTAACGGTTAGTATCCCAGGAATGATCAGTTCCGAGCGAGATCTAACTATAAATACGTTTATAAAATCATCCATTTCATAAATCCCAAGTGGGTAAAATTTCAGAATGTCATATATCAAGAAGATACTCAATTAATGAAGATCTTATCTTATAAGATCCTTCTAATTATGACCCTCCCATTATTGGTTCAAGGTTGACTTGATAAGGCTTAGTCGAATAGGGCTTATTCTTGCCCTTCAAGAATGCTTAATTATACACACTAAGGACAATCGGCTTATGTTCCACTTCTTCATTAAAGTTAACCTTCCAAAATCAATAAGTATACTTAGCAAGGATGCTTATGTAAATGAGGAATTTTTGGGTTTACAACGATCGATCGACCGACCTATCTTATTCGAGGTTTGGTGTAGAAATACCCCAAAATATGATTAAGTATAGTTAAGCCAAAGTCCATGTCCAATTGTGCAAGTTCAGGTCAATCAGATTGACCAGGCGCGTGGCTCATGCAGTCGGGTCTGAACTGGCGCAGGGCCTGACACACTACCGGGCCACAAAGGCACAAGGCCGGGCACACGGTCGGGCACATGGCCGGGCCATACAGACACCGCACCGGGCTGCACAAGCAGTGTGCCAAGCACAATGCTAGCCTACACGAGCAAGGGACTGGTTCATGGACTAAACACACACATTGGCTCACGTTTGGGCACAATGCATGGTTTATGGCCAAGTTTCTTGGGCATGGAACTATGTCGGAGCCGGATCTGACGGGCATAATGCTTGGCACAAGGATCAGGCACAATAACTGGCACCCGACTAGGCACAAAGCCAATCCGTGGCCTAGCTAACGGGCACAATGGTCAATCATGTCCGGGCATAAGGCTTGGTTGGCACGACTGGCACAAAGCCTAGTCTACGATCAAGCCATTAGACTCGTGGCCTGGCACATGGCTCGTCCATGGCCTACCCAACTTAACACGACGATCAATGGCTGATTCGCGACCGGTCCACGTTCGAGTATTAACGACCCATGATCGACCCTCAGTTATCATGTAACTGTGTGAAATCCAGTACCACGGGATTAATCCATGGTCAGCCGGAACAGATGTATGGTCGCGTGGAATCACCCGTGATCAATACATGCCGACACGGCACTGATCCATAATCGTTCCGGACCTTCCCACTAACGGCCCTTATGGTCGAAGGGTCAATCCTTTGTCATATCATTCTAATCGACTTGCATGATCGAGGGGTCATTCCATTGTCGATCCCATGACCAATCTATGGATAATCTTTTAATCAAGCCATGACTAACTCTCAATACACTCATTCCGACAATGGTATCCATTTCATTACCGACCCTCAGATCAGACTGCTCGCCCATTTTATTACCATTCACCTTTGATCGTCTTAGCCCCAAATTCAGGGATATCACAATTAGGCTAAACACTCCGTGAGTTATTGGGTGTAATTGGAGTTTAAGAAACACTTAGAGTGTTTGAGTAACTCGAGTGTGGTTGTAATCTCAGTTTATCGCTTGATTTATAGTGAAATTCCGTGTTGCTCTCCCCGTGGACATATGTCATTACGACCGAACCACGTAAATCTGATACCCAATTTATTTTCTTGTTCTGTCAAATTTATTATTCGATTATTTGGGTTCCGCAATAGTTGTCGTGGAATCGAGTAGACAAAGGCTACGTAAAGAGTCACCGGTATCCCTGACACTAATTTGTTCCCGGCTTGTGCACCTAAGATCTCATGTTTCTCTACTTTTAGTTAGTAATCTAAGACTCCTCCTAATTTTACAAATGTTTGATGAATCTTTATGATAGTCTCAGCTCGTTACTTCTGTTCACGACATGCCTAAGTAAGGTTTTTTTCTTTATTCCCCACAAGGATGAAATTTAAAATGAAAGCAGAAAAGACAAAATAGGATATCTCGCTTCATTTTTTATTCCTCTTTACATTCTGCCTAAGCGAGTTTATACTTGCCAAGAGGATCAAATCTGTTATATAAGTACGCATAGGTTACGAAAGAACACGAACTTTTTGTTGGGATTTTGGCATCCAAATCCCATAGAATTGAATGAAAAATGTGTGGATGAAAGTGTCCCACATTGAATAGAAGAGATATGAGAAATAGGTTTAAATAGTTGAGCCTCACAAATTGGTTTGGGCCCCAAGGGGTACCCTACTTTTGTGGAAGGGAGAGGACCTACGCCAAGCTAGGTCGGTTCCCCCCCGCGCGCCGCCGCCGTCCGTCCGGCTCGGTTCGGTTCGGGCCCATTCTCAATCGGTTTTTATTTTTTATTTTTTCGAACAGACACGTTATTAGAAATTAATTAATTATTTATTTTTTGGAAAAACAAAAATGTCCGTTCATAAGGTTCGGTTCGCTCGAATGAAAAATCGAAGCCCTTCGCGACCGTTCACGAACCAAACCGGTTCAAGTGAACCTTCGCTACTGTTCACGAAAAGTTCGTAACTCTTCATTTTCGCCACTTCAATATGACCAAAAAGTTTAGTTCGGTAGAGTGACACTTCGTGGCATCTATATTCCCATGAGACATTTTCCCGACGCACTCTAGGCGTATCCACTTCATGATTATCATTTTGTGCGATTATTCTGTAAAATTGTGTTCGAAGGAGTCCTCCAAATACGTATCGCTTCGGAGGAACAAGATCCGTTCTATCCTGAGAGACGATTATCCAATATCCTCGGGTACTGATTGAGAGGCCAAATTCGTCCTAAGGACACAACGTTATTTCGTTGGGCCCGGATCAACATTCTGCTTATTTGTTTGTACTGCTTTCAGGTTAGTTTTCTTGACAATTGATTTCAATTCCTAGTATACGAACTTAGCCAAACAACAATCTTAAGACGAATTTGCTTCGGTTATGTTCGTATATTCTTATGCGTTATTCATTAAGTTTTCTATCCAATATCTACATTGGTGTTCCTTTAAGTCGAACTTTTGTATAGTTCATATGTTCCTTGTCATAGCCATATAGGAATACGATTTTGTTCATACATTCTGTTCCTGTTACAATTTTTCAATTCTATTCGTGAACAAATTTTTCGTTTCTGTTTAATCTAAAAATTTTTATTCTGTTCATGAGCAAACGATTATGTCCATAATCATATGTTCCCATTTCTGTTCGTGAATATGTTTTGTTTTTGTATTTCAGAAATGGCTTCGTCTTCGACTCCGGTCAACCCTATTCCTAATCATGGAGAAAAGCCAGAAAATTTCCATGGTACGGATTTCAAGAGATGGCAACAAAAGATGTTGTTCTATCTCACGACCTTGAACTTGGCTAGATTCCTCGAGGATGGTCCTAAATTGGACATTGGAGAGACAAATAAAGAAAAGGTTGTTGCTGTGGATGTATGGAATCATTCTGACTTCCTGTGTCGCAACTATGTCCTCAACGGTATGGACAATACTCTTTGTAATGTCTATAGTCCGCTAAAAACGGCTAAGGAGTTATGGGATAGTCTGGACAAGAAATACAAAACCAAAGATGCCGGATTGAAGAAATTCATTGTCAGTAAATTTCTGGACTTCAAGATGGTTGATTCAAAGATCGTCTTAAGTCAGGTTCAAGAGCTTCAAGTGATTATGCATGATATTCATGCCGAAGGAATGACTCTAAGTGAGACATTTCAAGTGGCTGCCTTCATTGAAAAACTGCCACCATTCTGGAGAGATTTCAAAAATTATCTCAAACATAAGAGAAAGGAGTTGTCACTTGAAGACTTGATTGTTCGGTTGAGGATTGAGGAAGACAATAGGCTCTCTAAGAAGAAAGTTGGGAAGAACCTAGAGGTTTCAAAGGCCAATGTTGTTGAAGAAGGATTGAAACCCAACAAGAAGAGGAAAATACCTAGCAAGTTTGGAGAGGGATTCACCCAAGGTCTATTGAAGTTCGTTGGCAAGTGCTTCAACTGTGGCAAGTCTGGACATCGAGCCAAAGACTGCAGAGCCAAGAAAAGACAGAAAACTCAGGCTAATGTGATGGAAGAGATTTTCAATGGTGTTGATGATATCAATTTGACTGCTATGATATCCAAGTGTAATATAGTAGGAAACCCCAAGGAGTGGTGGATTGATACTGGAGCAACTCGTTATATTTGTGCAAACAGATCGATGTTATCGTCCTACACAACTGTGGGGGGTGATGAAAAACTTTATATGAATAATTCATCAACCTCTAAGGTTGAAGGCATCGAAAAGATTGCTCTACAAATGACATCTGGAAAGATTATGACACTAAATAATGTTCTGTATGTGCCAGATGTTCATAAGAATTTAATGTCTGGATCTCTCCTTAGCAAGAATGGCTTCAAGTTGGTTTTTGTATCTAATAAGTTTGTACTCTCCAAAAATGAGATGTATGTAGGAAAGGATTATCTGAGTGATGGTTTGTTCAAGCTGAATATAATGACTATTGTAACCAAGGATGATTTGAATAAAGTTGCTTCTTCTTATGTGCTTGAGTCTTCTAATATTTGGTATGCTAGACTAGGACACGTTAACTATAAGTCGATAAAGAAATTAATGAATATGGGACTGTTGCCGAAATTTGACTGTTCATGTGAGAAATGTCAAGTGTGTGTTGAATCTAAATTTTCTAAGCCTCCTTTCCATTTTATAGATAATAGAGTCTTAGAACCTTTAGTTTTAATACATACAAATATATGCGATATGAGATCAATACCGTCAAGAGGTGGTAATAAGTATTTTATCACATTTATAGATGACTACTCGAGGTATTGTTATGTTTATTTGCTTAGTAGCAAAGATGAGGCTGTGAATGCTTTTAGAACTTATAAGTCCGAAGTTGAAACTCGGTTGAATAAGAAAATTAAAATGATAAGAAGTAATAGAGAAGGTGAATATGAATTTTCTTTTGAGGAAATTTGTACCGAGTTTGGTATCATTCACCAAATGACTGCTCCTTACACACCACAATCTAATGGAGTGGCGGAAAGAAAAAACCAGTCTTTAAAAGAAACAATGAATGTGCTGTTGAATAGTTTTGGTTTACCACAGAATTTGTGGGGGGAAGCTGTTTTGACGGCGAATTTTATTTTAAATAGAGTGCCATACAAAAAAACACAACAAACTCCCTATGAGAAATGGAAAGGCAGAATGCCTAACTTGAATTATCTCAAAGTGTGGGGGTGTTTGGCTAAGGTTGCGGTTCCTAAGCCTAAAAAGGTTAAGATAGAACCAAAGACTGTTGACTGTGTTTTTATCGGATATACTCAGAATAGCAATGCATATCGTTTTCTTGTTCACAAGTCAGAGATCCCAGATATACATGTTAATAAGATCATTGAATCAAGGGACGCTTTATTCTTTGAAAATATATTTTCGCTTAACATAGTGTATAAGCCAATTGATAATAATAAGAGGTCTCGGGATACTATATCTAGAAGTGATCCAATGGAGGATGAACCTAGACGTAGTAAAACACAAAGGACTTTCACGTCTTTTGGACCTGATTTCTTAACGTACCTGTTAAAGAATGAGCCTCGGACATTCAAAGAAGCTGTGACATCGCCAGAAGCCCCGTTCTGGAAAGAAGCTATCAATAGTGAAGTTGAATCTATCTTGTCAAATCATACATGGAAATTGGTTGACCTTTCTTTTGGTAATAAACCACTACAATGTAAGTGGATTTTCAAGAGGAAAATGAAAGCGGATGGTACTATTGATAAATGTAAGGCTAGGCTTGTAGTAAAAGGATACAAGTAGCGAGAAGGTCTTGATTATTTTGATACTTATTCACCTGTTACTAGAATTGCATCTATAAGGATGCTAATTGCCATAGCAGTGATGTATAAGCTTGAAATCCATCAAATGGATGTTAAAACGGCCTTCTTAAACGGGGATTTGGAAGAAGAAATATATTTGGAATAACTCGAAGGTTTCATTATTCCAGGACAAGAGAAGAAAGTATGTTGGCTTATCAAATCACTCTATAGATTGAAACAAGCATCAAAACAATGGCATGCTAAATTCGATCAAAGCATGTTGTCAAATAGTTTTAAGATTAATGAGTGTGATAAATGTGTATATGTTAAGAACACTCATAATGGTTTTGCCATTTTGTGCTTATATGTAGACGACATGCTTATAATGGACAGTGATAGTGAGGTTGTTAAGGCGACCAAACGCATGCTCACAAGTAAATTTTATATGAAAGATATGGAGGTTGCAAATGTTATTTTAGGAGTTAAAATCCATAAAACATCTGAAAGATTAGCTCTATCACAATCCTATTATATTGAGACGATTTTTGAAAAATGCAAGAATCTAGATATTGTACCGGTAAAGACTCCGATAGATGTTAATTTACATCTTTCAAAAAATACTGGTGAAAGTAAGGCTCAATATGAGTATGCTAGTATACTAGGCAGTCTAATGTATGTCATGAACTGTACTAGGCCGGACATAGCTTGTCCTGTGAGCAAGTTAAGTCGATTTATAGTTAGTCCAAATGAAAATCATTGGAAAGCTATGAAACGTTTATTGGGCTACTTAAAGCATACTCAAGATTATGCTTTGCATTACACAGAATATCCAGTGGTACTTGAAGGATACTGTGATGCAAATTGGATAACCGATACTAAAGACACAAAATCGACAAGTGGATATGTATTCACACTTGGTGGGGCGGTAGTGTCTTGAAAATCATCCAAACAAACTTGTATTGCTAGATCCACTATGGAATCAGAATTTATTGCTTTGGATAAAGCCGGTGAAGAAGCAGAGTGGTTTCGAAATTTCTTGGAAGATATTCTTAATTGGCCTAAACCAATGCCCACTGTTTGTATACATTGTGATAGTCAAGCGGCAATAGGAAGGGCAAGGAATGTCATGTATAACAGTAAGTCTCAACATATACGTTGAAGACATGACTATGTGAAGTCAAAAGATAATATTGCGGATCTATTGACAAAAGGCCTAACTAGAGAGATGGTTGCGAAAACATCAAGGGAAATGGGTTTAAGGCCTATAAACAAGTCATCGTAGCGAAAACCCTACCTAGTTGACTGGAGATCCCAAGATCTAGGTTCAAAGGGACAACTAAGTTATGAAGACAGTGTAGAATACTGTAAAATTTTTTACTCATTCCCGAATGAAGACAGTACTAATATGTGAAGGTTAAGCAAAAGTTTTTAATGATTTTGAATTGAGTATGCAATATGCTATACGTTCAAAAATCACCTATGTAAGTGTGAAGTAAGGGCCACTTCTATGAGAATTGAAAAGGCCGAATTCTCTAAAACACTCATGAGACCAGGCGGTATTCATGGCCAAAACGAACACAACAGTGAGAACCAATTTTGTTCGAGAAATAGTTGTGTGATTTCTATTGTCTAGGCTTACACCAAAGGTCGACAGTTCAAAGACATCAAGTCTACTGATTGACTGAGTAAGTCCGATAGGTTTCACTAAGGAAAGTTCAAAGTCTCAGACTACTTATCCTGATGCAACGTTTTTTCATGGAATAATCACACTTTGCATCTCATGCATACACAGAGAGTCATGATATTAGAACTTTTCATTCATGTAGGAGATTGTTGGGATTTTGGCATCCAAATCCCATAAAATTGAATGAAAAATGTGTGGATGAAAGTATCCCGCATTGAATAGAAGAGAGATGGGAAATAGGTTTAAACAGTTGAGCCTCACAAATGGGTTTGGGCCCCAAGGGGTACCTCACTTTTGTGGAAAGGAGAGGACCTACGCCAAGCTAAGTCGGTTCCCCCGCACGCGCGTGCCGCCGCCACCGTCCGTCCGACTCGGTTATATTCGGGTCCATTCTTAATCGATTTTTATTTTTTATTTTTTCAAACAGACACGTTGTTAGAAATTAATTATTTATTTATTTTTTTGGACAAACAAACATGTCTGTTCGTCAGGCTCGGTTCACCCGAACGAAAAATCGAAGCCCTTTGCGACTGTTCACGAATCAAACCGGTTCAAGTGAACCTTCGCTACTGTTCACGAAAAGCTCGTAACTCTTCATTTTCGCCACTTCAATATGACCGAAAAGTTTAGTTCGGCAGAGTGACACTTCGTGGCATCTATATTCCCGTGAGACATTTTCCCGATGCACTCTAGGCGTATTCACTTCATCATTGTCATTTTGTGCGATTATTCTACAAAATTACGTTCAAAAGAGTGCTCCGAATACGTACCGCTTCGGATGAACGAGATCCGTTCTATCCTGGAAGATGATTGTTCAACATTCTGCTTATTTGTTTGTACTGCTTTCAGGTTAGTTTTCTTGACAATTGATTTCAATTTCTAGTATACGAACTTAGCCAAACAACACTTTTTTTGTTTACAACACTCCCAAGTAATTTCTTTTCATAAAAGGATAGAAATTAAATTAATATGTATGCTCATGGTTATAAAACTAACATAAAATAGGACCACTAGTTTCACTTTTTTTTCTCTACAATATATCTAGGCACTTCTTTTTTCCAAGAGGATAAAATTTAAATTAATATTTGCGCATAGGGGTTTTGAGAGTGCTAAAGAGATCGCTGAGCAAATGGGAAAAATGACGGAGAAGAGCCTTCGATTGTCTCAGCTGCCATGAAAAGAATGAAGTACGAAAGTGAGTTCTCGGCTGCGCCTTCAATGGGAAACCTGAGCGCTCAAAACTGGAACTTCGATCAAGAACTGCTATGGCAAGGGAAAATTCCTATGAACGGACAAAACTTCATAATGCATGTAACAAGAAGAAAGATGAAGGGAAGCCGGTGGGAGATGGCATCTTGAAAGTAATGGAAGAAGAAGAAACCCAAGAAACTGCTGTGGCAAGTGCAAATTAAAATATTTTCTTATTTATGTGATAATAATGGAAATGAGAGTCTCAATCTCAAATGTTTCGAACGAAAGAGGTTTAAAGCGTGTAATTGCATAGTTGTCACAGTTCCAAAGGCAGTAGAGTGGACTTTAAATTTAGCATAATTAGTTGGTAGATTTTATTTCATGTATTACAAAAATTAAAATCTGATGTTGAACTTATTCCTTGAATTTCTTTGCTAGCATCTGAAAACTGTCTTTAACTTCAATTTTTTTAGAGCGCAGAGCTAATTAATGGCTAAAGATTCTAACATTATTATTGAACTTCCCAATAAGAGCCATTTGAACCTAGCAATGGGATGCTTTATGACGTCTTCTGTCCCTTCAGTATTTCTTTCCAGAAAAAGTTGGAAAGGTTTTCTTTTTAAGAGTTTTCACGGGAAGTTCGAGCGTCAGCAGCCTCGTTTGCGTAGATTATCGTTCCTAATGAATACATGCACCAGTGTATGACTCCTCAATGCTTCTCCAAATTGTCCTCGTTCAGGCAAGAAATGTTTCTTGTTAAATAGGTTTTTGAAATTCCTCCATTTCTTTCCTATAGCAGCATTGTTAATTAGAATTTTCTTTTTTCAGTAATCAGGTTCGAGCGAGTGGGCCAGGTAATTTTCATTGGTGGAAAGTTATCGTACTAGTTAATATAGCTAGAGATATATATTCATCTTTCACAACTAATAGACTTTACTAGTTATTTGAAAATAGAAGAAAAGGATATTTGTGCTTTTGGGACTAGAAAAAGATATAAACATAATAGATAGTTTTTTTTAATATGAGAACATCATTTGAAAGGAAAAGAAAAGAATATGCGATCGAGAAGGGTAATTAATTTTTTACTGCCAGTGATTGTCTTGGACTTCCCAGTAAGAGCAATTTTTTAACTGATTATATAGAAAAAATTATACACTACGAGGGAGATGTATTATATACATGTATATATTTTACGATTCCTTCATTTGCAAATAAAAAGAATTATAAAAATGAGCTACTTTTCAACGTCCTTTTATCCCTTCTTCAATTTCTTTTTTCAGAAAAAATTTCTTATATGATAAATCGGATCTAATTTGATGATTTTCTCTCCTTTTTTTCCCTTTTAAAAAGATTATTTTCAGGGGGAGTCGGAGAGATGGAGGCACCGTGTTTAGATCAATGTTGATTATCGTTCTTAATGCCTTAGATCCTGGTCTAGTCTAGGGATCGCTTCCCACGAGGCAAAAGTAGAATTGCAAAAGTTGTATTATCACGCCCAGACCCTAACGGGCTCGCAACACCCCTACGGCGATCGTATCGAACGCGACGTCCCAAGACGCGTCGCTGACCCCAACGACACACGCGAAGACATACACAAGCGGAAGCGGAAACCAAACAACCCGGACAATAAATAATGACAAAAGGATAATACTTGCACAAATCAATAAACCCATATCATTAGCAAGAGGCCAAAACTTCATACATTAGGCTCCTACGATAAGCATCCACCTTCGTCATAAAAAAGGAACAGGTGGTAGGGTAGGCTAGCTGGCTACACAAAAAGGGCTCCACCAAAAGATTCTAAGCCCAGCGCCCAACACTCCTACAATGCCCAATCCGAATCAGACCTTGTAGACTTCGACTCCGTGTCAGCTTCGATCTCGATCGGCTTTTCGTCGGGCTCCGACTCCATGGGCTCCCCTTCAGGCTCGGACTCAGAGGGTTCAACTACAGGTTCCGGCTCCGGGTCAGACTCCATCAGTTCTGGCTCCTGGTCAGGGTTTTCAGGGACGAACTCCGGATCGATGACTTCACCGTCGGGAGAGACAACTTCCATTGGGTCCCAGTCCCTAAGTCTTGCCACTAAGCCTCCTTGGGGAACATCAAATCCTTGTATTGGCCCCACCAAATCTCCGCCATTCTCTCGATACAGCCAAGCCAAAAACACCTTGGGTTTCCAGTTCACTGAGCCCTCGTATACGTACACCACACTAGCATGCCTATAGTGCACCATGTTCTCCCCCGCTGGATACTCCGTCACCATGTGATCGATATGCAAAGGTATTCCAAAAAGCCGAGACGGCATGATCAAGGTCTGGGTCAAGGGCCTAAAATGGTTTATAATTCAACTATGAGCATAAATATCAATAAGCAGACCGCTAAACCCCACATAGGCCAATGTATACCCAGACAAGTTTCCATATGCAATCTAACCACCAACACGTTCGAATCCAGACAAACATACTTACATCACCTTAAAACAAGTGCCAACTCTGCATATTAGTTTTTTTTTTTGATAACCCAGGGAACCCCCGCACGGCCGACAGCCGGGGAGTAAACCCTGGGGGCGACACGTGCTAGCCACCACACACGTGCCACCGGTTAAGTCACCCTGCGGCGCCCGGGATTCAAACACTCAACCTTTTGCGAGAAGAAAAATGCGCGCTCCAGCAGCGCCACCCAGGCGGGTGGTCCAACTCTGCATATTAGTTAAATCACCATAATGCAATAATAACTCAAGAACATAACATAAACACTTAAGCACCATAGCCACGTACATTCGCCCAATTCAACCAAACACATTTCGCATGCGTGTCCAACCAACTATCCACAATCCGCGTCGACACGCCTCAGGTCCAACCCTCCTATCAATCCAGGCTCAGTCCTGCGTAACCATGCCTCATGACATTTTTCTTGACCCGCGTAACCATGCCTCAGGTCCTTTTTCACAGTACGCATCAACAAGCCTCAAGCCCAGCCCTTTGATCAATCCGGGTTTAGTCCCGCGTAACCACGCCTCAAGACACTTTCCTCAACCCGTGTAACCACGTCTCAGGTCATTTCTTGCCTTTCTAGCCACACCCGCGTAACTACCCCTCAGGTTGGCAGCCCTTTGATCAATTCGAGCTCAGTCCCGCGCAGCCACGCCTCCGGTCATTTCTTGCCTTTCTAGCCACACTCGCGTAATCACGCCTCAGGTTGGCAATCCTCCGATCAATCTAGGCTTAGTCCTGCGTAACTAGGCCTCAAGACATTCCTCATGCACATATACCACAATACAATTCGTCATTCTAACACGTCATAA
Source organism: Syzygium jambos (assembly GCA_031216235.1). Classification (NCBI taxonomy): domain Eukaryota; kingdom Viridiplantae; phylum Streptophyta; class Magnoliopsida; order Myrtales; family Myrtaceae; genus Syzygium; species Syzygium jambos. The sequence goes on from CM062221.1 coordinate 15,166,421, forward strand.
TTCCCAAACTCAAATCATGCTCCCTACATTAGCCCACCGACCCAACATTCAAGTCGGCACATTCAAGTATACAATTCACCCACAAATGCCACGACAGCCCAATCATCGAACCCATCTCAATCAGTTAATAATTTAGCCACAACTCACCACAATTTAATCCACCAACTAGCTGCATTCTCACATCAATTCTATTCCAAGCTTAGCCACTAAACCGATACTAAACAATCCTTAAACAAGTCCAAATAATATCCATTATACTAAGAAAGGTTTAGAGAGTCACTTACCTAAGTTTGGCCCAGGAAAAACTGGCAAGGGGCCAAAATGGCCCGATGGAACAGTGATGGGCTCGACGCGGCACAGGCGCAACGGGCACGGTGGCCAGCCACGGCTTGACGCGGCCCTCGGCCACACCTGGGACTCTCAGCCACGGCCAAGTGAGCGGCCTAGGCAAACGGGCGATCGCTTGGCACGACGGTGAGCGGCTGGGCAACGACGAGCGAGTGGCTAGACTACTCGACCACGACCAGGATAGCGGCTAGGCGCTTAAGCGACGGGCTCAGCCACGGTCGGGACAGTCCGGCCACAGCAAGGACAGCCAGGCGTACTCGGCCACGGCCCGAGCAGGCGACCGGCAAGCAAGGCAAGCAGCCGGGTTGGCTGGTGGCTGAGCCAGCCAGCTAATTAGGCGGCACGGTGGCAGCGGGGAGCGACGGTGGTGGCGACGATGGCGGTGATGGGCTCGGCCAAGCGAGCAGGAAAGCAGTTAACGAGCTGGGCTGCACGGCGATGACGACGACAAGACGAGCAATTGTTAGGCAGCGATGACGACAAGCTCGGCCAGAATAGGGGGCGAAGTAGTGGAAGCCGCGTCGTCGCCAGAGCAGCAGGTGCAACGACGGCTTGTGGGGGAAAGCTAGGTGGTGGTTGCGAGCCGATGGGGGCAACGGCGTCCGGGACGGCGGCTCGCAGTAGTCGTGGGCGAGGCGGAACAAGGGCAAGTCGAGGCGAAGGAAAAACAAGGGAAAGGGAAGGAGAGGGGGGGTCGCGGCGGCGATGGTGCGGCCGGTGGTGGCACGGCAGTCATGGGCGAGCGACTGTGCAAGGCAAGCGGGCAGCGAGCTGCGGCTAGGTGAGCAGCGGTCGAGCGATGAGCAGCAAGAAGCAGAAAGCAGGAGCTCAGCCGAGAAGAAGAAGGGGAAGAAGAAGAAAAGAGGAGAGAGAGAGAGAGAGAGAGAGAGGACGTGAGCGTGAGGGGGGGAGGGGACGTGCATGGGGCAGAGAGGGGGGAAGGGATGTGCGCGGTAGAGGGGAGAGAGAGAGAGAGAGAGAGAGAGAGAGAGAGAGGGAAAAGTCAACCCCCTCGAGTGCAATCCAACAGCCCACATTCAAACCTAAAATCGATCCAACAGTCCACGAAATAATTATAAATTAGAATTTGGCCAAAAGATACTAAATAAAATACACTACGAGGGAGGTCTACTAATCCAAATTCGTACCCGGTCTAAATTTCACTTTTCATCAATTCCGGGCAATATCAACGCTAGCCACAGTAACATCGACGCCGTCCAATTAAATTCGTCACGAAACTCCGAGAAATTCGACAACAAAGTTCGGGCTCTAAATAACGGCCAAATTCGATCGAGTACAATTTTAGCAAAATCTCAAATTTAAAAATAACCCAAAAGTGATCGGTTTCGGGCGAGATTTTACTATAAGCACACCGACGAAATACATGCTTTATAAATCGAATAAATTAGTCGAAATTCGGAATGTCACATATATCATCAAAGATGTTGGGTACCATTTTTTTTCCTTCGCGTTTCGTCAATGCGCTTTTGCATGATTCTAAGTACCCGATTTATTTGATCATATAGTCAAAGTTTCATAATTTATTTGATTTGTACATTCGAATCCCTTCTAGTTTACTAACTAGAATGTCCAAGCAAATGGCCGTGCAAAATTCAAGCACCTTATAACAGAAAATAGATATCACACTCTTTTCTTTATTGAACAATGACATAATTTCGTCTATTTTATAGATGGATGAAATGAGGAATCACTTGGACCGATTTTAAAAATTTTAAACTATACCTAACTAAATAAAAGTAATGTCTACATCATTCATTTAGCTATAAGTATTGGGACTTCGGAAAGCAATGCTTTCGAGAAATTAAAGTCCCACGCTAGTTGACATAAGTTAAACATGTCATGAGCATGTGAAGAAATTGATAGGTTATTATTCGATCATGTCATGAAATTTGATTTCTATTAGTGACCAATTCATTCCATTTTAATGGAATTTCTCCATATGATTTTAATTTGATCTGTTTAGTCGGTTAGCCCTTAACAGGCCTTGCTTGGCACCAATTATCACCTATTTATCATTTTTGTTAATGATTTTCCCTTCGAAATGAAAAAAAGTTATTTAATTGGTTGAAAGTGTAAGTGCCATAAAATCATGAAATTTAAAAGATGAAAGTTGAAGTTACCCAAACAAATCCAATCTTTTTGTAGAGATTTTAATTCGTAAAAGGTCTGCGTTTTTTTAATACTTTTGGCGCCCAATATATGGTTAGGTTCTTCAAGATGTAATATAGACTTAAAATGAATCGTGAACTTTGAAGAAGATTAAGGATTATTGGTTCGAGGAAAAGTCTGATTTTACTGCCTTGCTACGAAAATTAAGAAAAATGGGGAATGAAAATTCGAGTGTAAGATTTGAAAATTCAAAGTTTTTGGATTATAAAGAGGATGCAAAATTTAAAATTTAGTACATTTTTCTCTCTTTTTCTTTTCCTCCCTCTCTCGAAAATATAGAGGGAGAGTCTTGATCCAATAAACAGCTTTTGTTATTATTTATGCAAAGAGATAATAATTACAAAATCCAAATAAAATACATCAGCCCTCTCAATAAAGCACACAAACGGAGCAGATACAACCTTCTACCGAGAAAATACACTCTTCAAAAATGGCTAAAGAACTAAAGAGCCTTCCACAGATTTATTGTCTCGCCAGCTCGCATTTTGGACTTTCCAAAAATGGGTAAAGAATATATTCTACCATTCCTTGATCAAGATGGATTAAGTTTAGTAATTAAGGACCCTATTCACCTTATATAATCAAGTTGATACATGCTAGCTGGCGAGACTAATGTATACACGAGATAAATCGAATTAAGTTAGATTAAGTTAGGGTTAATATCACGAAAAACCTCAAACTGGCACACCTGTTACAAATTTACCCTAAACTAATTTTTTGACCACCAAAAATCCTAAATTGATACACCTGTGACAAATTTACCATCAGTTTATTTCCATTAAATTTTACAATCAAATTTCTTTGTTAAATGACATGTGGCAGTTGACCTATGTACCAGTTTTATGTTTTACTCTCTGTTTGTTATAGGTGTACCAGTTTGTGATTTTTTGTGGTATTAATCCAATTTAACATAAACTAAATGAGGGTAAATTTGTCACAAAATGTACCGGTTTGAGGTTTTTAGTGGTCAAAAAATTAGTTTTAGGTAAATTTGTCATTAGTGTACCAATTTGGGATTTTTTATGGTAAAAAAATTAGTTTGAGGTAAAATTGTTACAAGTGTACCTGTTTGGAGTTTTTCGTGGTATTAACCCATTAAGTTATGGTATAGCAACTTCAAAGTAATATGGTTTTCTAAAGGGCAACATTTGTCACTTGCCTCACTAAACAAAAGGCAAGGTAATTCACTAGAATAAGAAATAATTTTTTTTTATTGCTCGTGAAAAATGTCTCTTCATAAATTTTAGGGTTAATATCACGAAAAACCCCAAACTGGTATACCTGTGACAAATTTATCTAAAACTAATTTCTTGACCATAAAAAATCCTAAACTGGTACACTTGTGACAGATTTATCTTAAACTTTTTTTTTACCATCAAAAATCCCAAACCGGTATATTTTTGTAACAAATTTATCCTTGATTAAATTGGATTTATATCTAGAAAATTCACAAAATGGTACACATGTGACAAACGGAAGATAAAACTCCAAACTAGTACACTCGTCAATTACCACACGTCATCTAACTCATAAATTTGACGATAAAATTTAATAAAAATTAACAGAGAGTAAAATTGTCAATAGTGTACCAATTTAGGATTTTTCGTGGTCAAAAAATTGATTTAAGGTAAATTTGTTATAGGTGTATCGGTTTTGGGTTTCCGTGGTATTAGCCCTAAATTTTATACCTCTAAATGGTTATGCGAATCCAAAACATCCTTCAACCTCAAACTTTTACCCAAAAAAAATGCAATAGATCTAATGCTTACTCTGAGATGAATCAATATATTAACAGGGTTCATATCACAAAAAACCTCAAACTGATACACTTGTGACAAATTTACCCCAAACTAATTTTTTGACCATCAAAAACTCCAAATCGATACCCCTGTGAAAAATTTACCCTCCATTAGTTTCCAATAAATTTTACCGTTAGATTGCTGAGTTTGATGATATATGGCGATTGGTGGGTGTACCAGTTTAGAGTATTGCCCTTCCGTTCGTCACAGATTTACTAATTTATGATTTTTCGTAATATTAATCCAATTTCACGCAGGGTAAATTTGTCATAAATATACTAATTTGAGGTTTTTTGTTGTCAAAAAATTAGATTGGGCTAAATTTATCACAAGTGTATCAGTTTGGGAGTTTTTAGTGGTCAAAAAATTAGTTTGGGATAAATTTATCATAAGTATATCAATTTAGGGCTTTTCGCGGTATTAACCATATTAAATAATGGACTGCAACGTTGAAAATGGACAACATGATAACTTAGGATGGTCCATATATCCCATAATGTGTTGTAATTTCTAAATTGGTATAAAAATGGTCTCATCCTACATTAATTTAAATACATTTCTTAAAATAACTCAAGCTAAAATTTTCTATTCTATTCAGGGAAAAAGTCACAAAAAAAACCTCAAATTATACCCACCGTAACATATTTACCATAAACTTTTTTCTATAACACCAAAAATCTCAAACTTGTATATATGTGATATATTTATCCTTCATCAAGATTTTATCAATGAGAACCATTACAAATCTACCTATATGAACATTGGAAGGCAAACGGTGTTGATATAGTGCCGATGCGGCTTAAATGAAATAAAAACGATGTTGTTTTGGCTAAAAAAAATCAACCGATGGAATTTGGACGGAGGATAAATGTGATATATAGGTACAAGTTTATGATTTTTATGTCACAAGAAAAATTTTATGATAAATATGTCATTGTGAACATAGTTTGAGGATTTTGATGGCATAAAAAAAGTTTAATGTGTCGCAGCGAGTATAATTTGGGGTTTTTGATAACTTTTTCTCTTCTATTTATTATCGTTTCCCGACTCTTCAGCTCACACGTCAATGCGGCTTTTTTTAGTTAGTGTACTAGAATGAGAGCACATGCATCGAGTGTAAAGAAAAATAGCAACAACAAAAAAATATCGAGATTGGATTGACTTTTACATTTTACTTAATGTAAATTATGCGGAGCACGCACTTAACCAAAAATACTCGAAACTTTCAAGGTATGTAAATGTTGATATATTTCTTCAACAATATTTTAAATTTTGGCGGAAAATTAAAGTTGTTCTTTTTACTTAGGTTAAAGAATAAACAAATAGAACCTAAAATTAGTTAATAATAATAGAGCAAATCTTCCATGATAGAGCAATCTTTGGCAATATGTACCAATCCCGTTCATATAGTCAATCTTCTGCAATCTATGCCAATCCGTTGATAGAGCAAATCTTTTACAATTCGTGCTAATATTGTAGATTCTTACCTTTTGTAAAATCTTTTCAATTGTGATTCTCCTGCTCATGTACATACTATAAATATAATACAAATCTCCACACCGATGTGTGTGCGATCAAATTCAGATTTATACTCTTGCAAGTAATAGTAAAACTGTAAAGATTTGTTCTTATTTGGGACTAGATATGGCCACGGTTCAGAATCGGCGATTTCGGTTCGTGGCTATGTGTGAACCGGAATCGAAACCGCCCCTAGCGGTTCCGGCTCCAATTCGTAATTTAAAAATTTTAAAAATAAATTATGAAATAAAAAAATTATGAAATAATGAATTATTCAATATAAATTGTAGTCAAAATGTAAATTGTAGGGGTGATCAGTTCTCGGTTCGGTCCGATTCTGCTTAGAACCGGGAATCGAACCGGTAAGACCGGTTCCTTAATTTTAGAATTAGGAATTAGATCGAAAATCATAGAACTAGGAACCAGACCATTGGTCCGGTCTGATTCTAGACTGTCCAATGGAACCCTTTGCTCTTAACTAGCAAAGGATCGTAGCCACAAAAGACATATAACTTCACATGCTCATGGCTTAGCTTGGGTTTTATACACAACCCCTTTGATAGTCTCCTCATTCCCATTCAATGTGGGACTCTTGGAATTTAAATGAGGACAAGCCAAGAGTCTCACATTAAAGGTCTTCGAAGCAAGCCGAGAGTCCCACATCGAATAGGAACGAAAAGACATTAGAATCATTTTATATAAAACCTAAGCCAAGCCTAGTAATTAGAGTTCAATACACCCAAACCAAGCATTATAATTAGAGATCAATGCACTTACAATGCATGGCAATTATAGTTCAAATTGTTTTATAAAAAAAATTAAATAATGAATTTTTTAAAAAAATTAATTATTATTTAAAAAATAATTTGGAACCGGGCCCGGAACCCCCAATTCCAAAATTGTTGGAACCGGAACCGGGCCCGTAGGCCATGGGCCCGTTCCGGTTTCGAACCGTGGCCCCGGTCAACTGGCCGGGCCCAGGTTTGACTGGGCCGGTTCCGGACCGAAACCGGCCCGTGGCCATGTCTATTTGGGACTATCAATTTCAATAATTGTAAAATTGGAAAGATGGAAGATTCCTAAATACTTGATAATCAAAGTTGTTAAAAATTTGAATAATATTAGATGGTTTAAAGTGGAGTGCACCCACTATATCCTAAATCGCATCGTGACATACACTTTTGTTTGTTGATGTATACTACTACTAATCATCATCCCGTGCATTTGGACTACTTTTTTTTTTCCTTTCCCCTGGACTAGGTAATGCATTGTATATTATGAGATTTGTAGAATGATTAGTAGAATATCAAGATCGGCATCGGGAAGAAGCCCCACGATCAGAAGGTCTCTGAACTTTCTCGGGTCCTCTGGGGCAGCGTCGGCGGAGTAGCACCTGAGTGCCTAAAGAAGGGCATAGCATGCTGTTGCCCTGTCAAAATCGCTGGAGGAGGTGGAGCAAAGCGACTGAGCCATCGTCCTCTATATTGCAACTAAATGGAATGATGCAAAATTGTACATGGATGGGTACCGTGGGCAGGAAAATAGTCGTGATGGTTAGTCAAACTGTTCATTTCGGTTTTAGCGTTTTCGTCTTTTTGGGCATAATCTGGTATTGGAATGGTTTTGTGGCTTTTTGCTTTTGTCTTGAATCTTTCTATTCCATTTGCCAATAGACACTTTGTTTTCGCTAGTATTTCGCTGGAATTTTTCCTGCAACGAAATATATTTCACCCAAAATAGTTCTTTGATTTTATTAGAGGAGATCGGGTTCTACACCAATTCTGGACATGAAGTATCTAGGCAAATATAGGCAACAACCACTCTATACAAAATGAGACTATACAGACACAAACCTTGTCAGAACTTAATCGACGATGGGGCTGATTGATACAGACTCGATAAAGTAATAAGATATAGACAAACAATACCGGAATTTGATCGACGGCACATCCTAAGAATATAAAAGTACTATATCAGAAAAGATCGATGACACAGCACTAGGATAGAGAAACACATCAGAATGATCGATGACGTGAGTCAGAAAGCTACAAAGCTAAGGAATGTAAAGTGCAATGCAGGAAAGTTAAAGATAATTGAAATATAACATTAAGTTTGATTGCGGGGGAAGGGGAGTAATAGTAGAAGGCTGGTGGTATTTATAATGGTTTGGTAATAACCACCTTCAGACAGTTTTCAGTGGTTCCATTTGTGGAGTAGTTTCCATCGATAACCTCCGTGATCTTCGAGTGCACGTTCCTATGACTCTGCTTTTGTGTGGTTACATGCCACATGCCTCCTCATGATCTTATTTCGAACAATTTTCGCTCCATGGATTTACTTAAATGATAATCAATCGTTCCCTCCAAAATGTGTACATGTTCCCTCAAAGATGTGTATATGCTTATGTTCGATCCGTTTCGCTAGACTGGTTGGTTATTCATATCCCCATGCTCCTCATGTCTTCTCGGGAATTTGATGATGTTTTGTTATTATTCCCTTATTGCCAATGTTTATATCGGCAACTATTACCCATTCGTCATCGTATGTCGATAACCGAACATATATGTCATCAATATATGTCGATGTCGATCGATAAATATCGATTTACGATCATATTACATGTATAAAATATTCACGTGGCACTCACCTGACCGTCCGTGTACATATTGTTGGTTTTCTACAGAACATGCATAGTTAAATTAAATATAAACGCAGCGGAAAGATATAACCATACATGTATCTCCAAAGGCGTTGTTCGTGCGTTTCAATCAAAAATCGGAAAAACCAAACGGGGTTAAACGGATTACCTTTCGCTGAGTGCCTAAGACGATTTCGGTTCGGATGTTCTTCAATTCGAGCCCCACAAGCGTCGGACCTCTAGTTCAGACACACCACCAATCGCACGACAAACGGAAGGAAGAACTTGCGGATAATCACCAATAGAATTGTGCTAGCAATCTTGTGGCGACAATTCCCCGCACTCTTGATATTTCAGTCACGGCGTCGGAAGAGAGAAAACGTATTTTCTTGACTCTCACGAACACATTATTGCACTCTTTCTTTTTCCGTTTTTCTCTTGTTTAGCAACTGTTGCTTTTCTGTATTCTTCTTCTTCAGCAACTGTTGCTGATCACAATTATTATTATTGTGTGCGATCAGCAACAGTTGCTGATCGCAAGGATGCCCTCCACACGATCAGCAACCGTCGCTGATCGTGTGTGCATATAGCACACGACCAGAAACGGTTGCTGGTCGTGGATGATGCCCACGGTCAGCAACAATTGCTGACCGTGGGTGATGCACACGGTCAACTGCTGACCGTGTGCATGCACCACCATCATCATATTTTTTTTTTATAATATTAAAATAAAAGACACACGATCAGCAAGGAGCTGATCGTGTGCTGCACACGGTCAACATTTGTTGACCGTGTGCACTTTTAATTAATATAATTTTATAAAATAAAAAGTGCAAGATCATTTGGCACATTAATATGTGTCCACTTTAGGTTTGCATGTGCATCATATGCACGCACGCTCGTGACTGAAATTGAATTAAATCAAATCCCATTTAATTTAATTTCAGTTCGACTCAATTCGATTGCAAACATATTTGCAATATTGTCTCTTCCGTACAACGTTATCCTAAATTGGTTATGGTGTGTGACATCCCTAGGTTCATCACTAATCTAGTAGTAGGACTTGCACTAACACGTTAGTACTCCCAAGAGAATTGATTGTCCCGATCAACCTCTAGGTCCTACAAGCCATGATTGACATCTAGCAATATGTCATGGCTACCCAGACAGTGTGAATGTTTTAAGAACATAATGAACCTGTCAGCTTTGGCTACAGTGTAATCTAATCCCTCTGCCTTACTATGTCCCGATCGAACAAAGACCATGGAATATTTGTCAAGTCACCAATTCGATCATATGCACAAATCTAATTGATATGCACTTTATATGAGACATGAACAGTTCATGCTCGATTACAACCCCGGCCGAGGATTTTAATGCAATGTCAAGATTAGATTGCATAGGACATCATTATAGTACCTTGCGTATAACAAGGAGACAGATTCCATTTTGCGCACACGTATAACTTCGTATGTGAACGAACTATGGCCATCAAGTACAGAGACGGATCAACGAACCAGCAATATGTGCACATGTGAACCATAGCCATCCAACACACAAGTCAACACTGTGCCTCAGGTCTAAGGATTATTTACACAAGACCAGAGCATGAACGATTAGACATTGACCACGCCAAAAACTTCCATGTTGCTAATCGATATATGCGTGTCACGTTCAGTGAACTTGTCTGGTACAAACACCTGTGTTCTAGCTCGGGTATCATAATACCCAATGACTCGTGACTCGTCATTCCCTTAAATATCCAATACTTAATGATGAAGCTAAGAACACACCGGTCTCAACAGGATTATTGATATCCACTCAATGATCCATCGACCGAGAACAATTTAAAGATTCAGTCTAACTGTGAACCTGTCACACATATTCTTAACGTCTTAAGAATAGGTCCAGTCACAACTGATCTTATGGAATCATTCATATATTTAAATAATTGGACAAATGAATGAATGCGTCATTGCCATTAAATAAATAATGAATTTGAAAATACAACTTAAATCCCTAACATGTAACTATTACATGACAACTTTAGGGCATACATCTAACACATATGCCAAACGCGTGTTTTGACGACTCGATTATTTTTGGGGTAAACAGGTAGAGAAAGCTAAAATATGTTGTGCTCCTATTTTCGTCTGCAATGTCTTCAAGATCGTCGTCTCTTCTCGATACTGTTGGACGAGATCGCTCGCGGTATAACAGTCCTCCTTTCCACGAGAGAAGACAAAATTATCTTTTTTTTTTGGTCATATAAAAATTATCTAATTTGTCGTGGATTTTTTGTCTGTTTGCATGCATGACATTATCACGAAGAATAATAGAAGTAAGAAAGTACGTGATACAATCAAAACACGATGTACTCGTATACTGTAATATTTAAAATTTGATATTCTATGACCATACTTTGTCGATTGAGGGGAAAGATGTTAGAAAAGTCTCAAACCTTTTACATTAGTGTCAATTGAGTCTTAAATCTTTTTTTGTGCAAATTGAGTCATAAACATTTTATTTTTGTACTAATTCAGTCATTTCAACTAATTTTGACCGGATTTTGCTGACGTGGACACCAGCTGACCTACATGACACGGGCAGCGCTGACGTGTACAATTTTTAAGAATATTTTATAATTTTTTCTTTTTTCTTTTTTCTTTTTTCTTTCTTTTTCTTTATTATTTTCGTCTTTTCTCTCCTTACGATGACCGCCCAAAGGCCTAAGGCCGGTGAGGTCTCTAGCGAGCCACGCCAGCCACTGGATGGCCGCGAGGGTGGCCTCGCACTGGGCGGGCGAGGTTGTGCCTCACTGGCCATGGGCAAGGCACAACCCTCGCCAACCCAGCGCAAGGCCGCCCTCGCCACTGGCTGGCCAAGGCTCACCTTCGTCGTCGCTGGCGAGGGCGAGCCTCGACCATGGCCAGCAAGGCTCAACCCTCACCAGCTCAACGCGAGGCTATCCTCGCCAACAATGGCAAAGACGAACCTCGCCCAACCATGGTGAGGTGGTCGGCAAGCCTTGCCCATGGCCAGCAAGGCTCAAACCTCGCCGGCCTAGCGCGAGCCCCCTCACAGCCATTCGGTTAGGGCAAGCCACGCCGGCCACTGGCCTCTGGCCGGTCGCCAGTCCGGTGACCAGCTAGAGTAAGGAAGGAGAAGAGGAAAAAAAGAAAAATAAAAAAATTAGAAAAACAATAAAAAAATTCAAAAAATATTAAATTATTAAAATTGTGCACGTTAGCGTCAATTGTGCCATGTAGGCCGGCCGGCATCTAAGTAAGTAAAGTCCGATCAAAATTAGCTTCAAGGACTAAATTGGCTTAGAAACAAAAGGTTTAGGACTCAATTGGCACGAAAAAAAAGGTTTAAAACTCAATTGGCACCAATGCAAATGATTTAGGATTTTTCTAACACTTTTCCTGTCTATTGAATATTCTTTCCTTTTTCTTTTCAAATAAATGCGTTTTCTTTTATTAAAAAATATTTATTATGTTTATATCTTTTTCAAGTCCTAAAAGCACAAATATTCTTTTCTAATTGTTGTGATATGTTTTCCTATCTATCTCTGTTACTGTTGTTATTTGGGTGAATGTTGTTATAGCTTCCGCATGTGTAATTAAAAGATAAAATGAAAGGTCAGCGATGAATCCTGAGACGTCCCATTTTAACGACCATAGCAAGTTGTTGCGCGCTCGTAGGATTCGGTACATGACAACATTAGTATTTTTTCTTCTGCAATAAGCCGTTATACTTCCAAATAGAAAGGGTAAGTCCCATCTTAAAGAAGACTTTTACTAATCCTTTTGGAATGCTTTTTGTTTATACTTTTTCAAAATTTACACCACTAGTTTCATTCCTCCATTTGCTCGAACTTCTCAAACACGGCCTGTAAAAATGACTTTTTAGCGGCCACATAGTATCCATTTAAAGTGCATTGTATATTATCTTTACAAATCTTAAATCATTCATGATATTGACAAATAAGAAGTGTACAATTAGGCCGAAGTCCCTGCACCACTGCTTTTTGCTACCACATTACTTACTTTTAGAAAATAATCTAGATCCAATAAAATAAAGGAGAGTGAGAAGTCTTGCATTACATTATCAATGCAATGACAAGAGAGAATTGTAATATTGCCTTTTCTATATTTGATTGAGAGTTTCTGTCTTGGAACTTCATATCAATTCTCTTGCCTTAAAATCACAGGTCGCTTCTCATTTTAATTTCACATTGAAAAATGTGGAGACCTACTTTTAAATATAAAAAAATAGTAAAAGAATGCATTGACACGAAAAACCTATCTCTTAGATGAATTTATTTTGGTATTAATTTTAATATTTGAAAGAGATTAGTTTAATTTCTTTTGAATAACTTGAATAACAAGTAATTTAGTTTAACTTAATTTGAAGCAAAGCTGGGCCCGGTGGCGAGGCCTAGTATCAACAGGCGAACGAGGAGATATATCATCTATTCGATAAGCAACGGACACCGCCACAGAGTATTTGATAAGAGTGTCTCGCCAATGGCAAATCTTATCTAGTTTTCAATATTTTTTTTTCTTGCTCCTTGTACTTTTAAGAAAACATCTCCCAAACAATGCATAAGAGTAAGGAATAAATAGCCCCACTTGAAAGGCCCCGTAGGGTGCGGCGCAGTTGGCAGTTTCCGATTCGACCCCATTCCTCTCTTTTTTATGATTTGTTGATTTGAAAATAATTTTTTTTCTAATGAGTTTGATAGTAATAATGGTTTGCTTTTTCAATTTATTCTTGCCGGAGGAAGTGGGAAACGTTCCCCTAAAAATGGATCTACATCTACATGACCCTCGACACGATGCACAAGTATGATTATCGGTCATGTCCCATGCACTTGGTATGATGCATGGATGTTAATACTTGATTTTTCGTCCATTTTTCAATTTGATATAAAAATCAAAAAATTAGGACTAAGAACCTTGGTCATGCTTAGGAACCTATTTCTAAACAAAAAATAACTTTTCTAGATTTTTCTTTAATTTTTCCTAAATTTCTTTTAATAAGATTAGGAAGAAAATCAAGAAAAAATACCAAATGGAATATAAAAATTACACAAAAATTTTAATTAGTCTTATTTTAATTCCAATGTTATCCCTGAAATGTCAATTTTACAAAATTTCAATTGGGAATATGTTTTCCCCAAATTTGGGCAATTTCATATCCTAATTGAACCAAAAATCCAATTAAGTCATTTCTAGTTGTTTTTGGGCTATAGTGTCTATACAACAATTGATTATAGGACCTTGAATTGCACATTGGTCAGCCCAATTTCACAATTTGATGAAAGTATCAAAACGTCCCAAAAATTAATTGAAAATTAGGGATTTTAGAACCAAATTGGGGATTTCATTCAATTTGAAATTTTCAATCAAAAAATTATACCTTCTCTAGGGTTAATTGAGCATGGGTAATTCAATTTTGGCCTCAATTTTTCTTAATTAGGTCATTTGGACACTTAATTGAACAAAAACCCAACTGAACCAAATTCAAATCTAGGGATTTTTGGCCTAATTAAAATGAAAATTCAAATTGAACCCATGTTCTAGGGTAAAATGTGTCGAGGAGCCTAAATTCGAGGTTAAAATCGCAAAAATGGGTCAAATGGGGGTTTAATTTGCAAATTTAATTAACTTGGGTCAGCCGAGTCAGTTGGATCCGACCCAATCCGACCCAGGTCTTCATCTCCCTTACCGGACTCAGTTCCAAGCTAGAAAGAGAGTGAAAAACTTGCTCGCCCCTCCCCCCTTTGCCGACTTAGTTCTCCATTTCTAGTGTCACGCCCCGACCCAGAATCACGATCAATTCTTGATGACCCAATCATGATCCGAACGGAACCGTGATTTGCGGAAATACATTAGTGCGTCCCATTCATTTTAAATATATGCGCAAGCGGAAGCAAATAGAAATGAACAAGACAAAGCAAACGTCGCAAATTGTATTTACATGATCCGTGCTTATTTTGACAAGCCCCTATTTCGGGCTCTTGCAAACCACACTTATATTTTACATGCCAACTTCAAAGGTGGTTCCGTACACGAACCAACTATGAACAAATAAAACTTTGGCTTGGTAATCCTACTCCCATTACTTCTTATGGCTACTCGCTCTACACTCGTCTCCTCCCCGCATCCTGTCCGTCTAGCCGTCTTATAGCCCCGCCCATGGCTTGTCTCGCAGCTGGCCTGCCGGTTCCGCCAAACGGCCCGTTGAACCCACGTAGGGGTCTAACCCAATCTCCGTTCACGAGGCGATACCACGTCACGTACGAGCGAGGAACCAATTCCTCATGGCCTTCATCTACCATAACATACGTCATGATCTAACGGTAGGCGCAACCTTCTCGAGCATCTATCACCGTGAGCAACTCGGCTCTCATCTCCACGGGGTTACCAAAGCGAGCTAGGGAAGACGCCATCCTACAAACCTAAAAAGAAGAAAAATAACGGGGAATGGGCCAGGAAGACTCAATAAATAAAAACACTAATATCAAATGAGAATGAATCAATCGCCGTTAACATAAGTTGGCTCTTACCGTACCGATATCGATGGCAAATCAATAACAAAGTTCATGTTACAAAATAACAAAAGAACATCAAGCATGATGGTCATGCGTGAACATCGCTAGCCAAAGAAGGAACAAGCTATAATCGACCAAGTAACCGAGAAATGGCCCAAGCAAACCATGTTACAACGCATCTTAACTTCTTTTCCCGATATTAGGAAATTCACTTACTCAACGTAATACTAGAACACGTGAGAATAAAGAAAGCAAGTGGCGTGTGGCTTGAGCATGGAAAGGCGGGGTCTCGGGCGTGACTGTCTAATGGCCGAACAACAAGGAGGAGAGGATGGTCGGTTGGTGTGTGTATGTGGACGTGAGGGGGGGCTTCCATTCACGTGGAGGCTTCTCTTTTTATAGAGAGACAAACTTGAAGAAGTAGCAAAACAATAATGATAGGGCTCCTAAGTCAAGTTGTCATTAATGGCATTTATGTACAATGGCTAAAAGAGCATGATGAAGTGCCATTAAGGGGTTCTAATGTGGTCTTATCCCTTCTTGATCTCTCTCTCTCTCTCGACTTCCCCCTCTCTTCTGTGGCTGACTCTCTCTCGACGCCCTCTCTTCCTTGGCCGATTCTCCCCCTTGTCCTATGCTAATTATTGGTGATCATGAGTCACCATGCTCCCATTATGAGAGTAGACAACTCAGCTGGTCCCAATAACGAAGAGAACACCTAAGCTAAGTCCAATAATGGTGGCCTCTAATGGCTTTTAATGAAAATTTGACTTGGTCAACTTTTGGCTTCTAGAGAC
Source organism: Syzygium jambos (assembly GCA_031216235.1). NCBI lineage: Eukaryota > Viridiplantae > Streptophyta > Magnoliopsida > Myrtales > Myrtaceae > Syzygium > Syzygium jambos. Next base: position 15,182,273 of record CM062221.1, read on the forward strand.
CCTCTATTTCTTAAGCATAAAACCTTCTTCTAGTCCTTTACAAGTGCTGGATCGCTCACAAATAGCTTGGGCCAATTGGTTTACACGATATTGACTAATCGATGTCTAACTTGTAACCTCGCCTGATAATTATTCCGCTAGTTTTTCGAGAGTTTTCTACACTTAGTATACCCGTTCGATTTGGAGGTTTGGTGTAGGAAAACCTCCACATATGGCCAAGTATGACCAAGCAAAGGTCTAACTCCATTAGTGCCAATTTGGGCTAGCCAAGTTGCCCAAGCGTATGGCCTGTCTGACCAGGCCTGACTGGGCACATAACCTGGCACGCTGCCAGGCCGAGCAGGCACACGGCCGAGCACATAGCCGGGCGCGTGGCCGAGCACATAGCCGGGCGCGTGGCCGAGCGCACGAGCGCAGTGCCGAGCTGCATGAGCGGTGCGCCGAGCACAATGCCGACCCGCATGAGCAAGGGGCTAGTTCTGGTCCAAGCACATGTTTTGGCTCATGAATAGGCATAATGCACGACTCATGTCCAAGTCTCTTAGGCACAGAACTAGGTTAGAGCCGGATCTGACGGGCTCGTGTCAGGCATAATGACCGACATACAAATAGGCACAAAGCCAATCCGTTACCTAGCTGACGGGTACAATAACCGGTCATGACCGGGTACAAGGTCTGGCCGATGTAGCTGGCACAATGCCTAGCCTGCGACTAAGCCACTAGGCTCATGGCCTAGTACATGGCTCGGCCATGGCCTACCTGACTTAACGCGACAATCCGTGACCGATTCGCGACTGATTTATGTTCGAGTATCAACTGGTCAACCCTCGATTGTCATGTAGTCTCGTGGAATTCAGTATCTCGGAATCAACTCATGGTCATCCGTGATCGATACATGACTGTACGATATCACCCGCGACGGACACATGCTGACACAGTATTGATCCATAACTATCCCGAATTGTTCCACTAATGGCCCTTATGGTCGAAGGGTCAATCCACAGTTATATCACTCTAATTGTCTTGCGTGAGTAGGGAGTTATTCCACTGTCGATCCCTAGGTCAATTCATGGATAATCTTTTGATCAAACCATGACCAACCCTCCATACACTCGTTCGGACCATATTGTCTGTTTCATTACCAACCCTTGACTTGGACTATTTGCCCAATTGATCACTTGTACCTTTGGCCACCGAGATCCAAATTTGGGAATGTCACATCTAACACGTGTCAAAGGGAATGGACAGCTAGAGAATCTCTAGCAGTCCATCCCCAACAGACCTAACTGACTGGGGAATTGGTTAGAGACCGGGATGGCCCCGGCAAAGTGAAGAAAAAGGGCAGGAAAGCCAATTCCCCAACACAGAACTTGCTCAACTGAATGCGAGAGAGAGAGAGAGAGAGAGAGAGAGAGAGAGAGAGAGAGAGAGAGAGAGAGAGAGAGAGAGAGAGAGAAATCTAGAGGGAAAAAGTGAAAAACTAAGAGAGAGGAGAGCGGAAGTCTCCTAGATCAAGTGATCGATGCCCTTCTGACGGAATGGCGCCGGTAAATCGACCATTCAAGGAGGACATCCTCCCCAGGTGCACCGAGAAGGGCTGATCGGGAAGCTCTAAAGTCAAGCTCTGATCAGCCAATCTAGGGCTTTCTTGGAGAACAAAAGCCATAGGCTTGGAGAGGAAGTTCAGGACGACCGTTCTATAGAGATCGTTTGACTCAAAATTTCAGATTTGGTTCCTAACATCAAAGGTGAAAACTCTTCACAGTCATACCTTACATGTTTGATAAAATGCCAAAATGACCGCCTGAGCTGATACATGCATTGTCTTTGAATGTGCTTGCTTCTATTGTGCTTATTAATTGGTTATTCAAGTTTCTAATCCATTTTTTGTTCGGTTTATGCATTTTGGATTGGTGGTTTGGCATTTGCATTGAGTCGGCCTACAAAACCCCTCATAGGAATAGGTAAACCGTTCCAGAGCGTCTCCTTATGGCCAAAAGCTATTCAAGTTAGTCCATTCTGCTCATTTTAAGTTCAAATACATGTTTGATGGAAATGGATAGGACGACTTGATTGCTGATTTGGATATTAAATAAGTTAGGTTAGTTCAGTTTTAGGCTATAATTTTTAAGCTTAGTTTTCGCCGACCGACAGTGGTCCGGTGGCAGTCTGATGGAATTAGGTGGTTAGAGGGTAGTATGTAGTTGATCTAGGACCATTTGAGGTGGTAGGAATATGATCGGAGGGTCGTCGGAGATTGGCCCAAAGTGGCGGCCCTGAAAATGTAAAAACAAACTTAATGCATAGAAGGTGTTTGATGAAATGCCAAAATGAAAAAGAAATAAAACCGTGCCATTTTGGCACCGTTCTCACTAGAACACCGATCGGTGCCGGTCTAAATCGGCTCAGTCCAATTCGATCCCAGAATAAAAAATTCTGAAAATATAAAAATTCTGAAAATTAGGAAATTCCAGAAATTTCAGAAAAATTAGGGAAATTCCAGAAATCCCAGAAAATTCAGAAAAATAAGAAAAATTCCAGAAAATTCAGAAAAAATCATGAAAATTCGGAAAATCAAAAAATTTCCAGAAAATCCATAAAAATTAGAAAAATTACAGAAAATCTAAAAAATTAAAAAAATTCAGAAAATTCATAAAATCGAAAAAATTTATAAAATTTTAAAAATCAAAATTTGGGTTTCTGGGAAGTGAGAAAATCATAAAAAAAATTTCAAAAGAATAAAAAATTTCAAAAATTCACAAAATAACTCAAAGTACTTGTGGTCACCCATTTTGAGTGAAATTATAATTGTTTGGGGGTGCACAAGGGATTCTTTTGAGGACTCCTTAGTTTAGGAACAAAAGGGGCCTAACCTCCTAAAAAACCCTAAAAGGGGCTTAACCCCCAAAAGGGGACTTAACCCCTAAAAAACCCTAAAACACAAAAAACCAGCACAATCTTTAAAAATGAACAAGCCATTAGGGCTTCACTAGAGTTTTGTTGTTTTGATTGATTTTTATTTTAGAGACGATATTAGGATTGTTATTTGTGATTTGAATTGGTTGTACATTTCCTTATTAATTGATTCCTCCCCAATTAGAATGGTTAGAATTAGTGGATAAGCCTTGAGAAATCGTATGACACGTTTAGACACTTCGAATCGTTTTAGGTACCGACAAGGCGGTAGGGATCTCGATATCGGGATCATTAATATAACCAAGTCCCCTTATCGATATAATCTCTGGTTTGTAGGAATCGGGGTAATTCTCCCTACCTCGATTAGGTTTCTAGTAGACCGATAAGGACTAGTGGCGACTCCAAAACAAACATAATCTAAATAGAAAACAAAACAATAAGTACCCGCTATCTCGTGAGGTATGGTCAGGAAGAGACATTCGTTCGTTTAATAATCAAACACCTAATCATTTAAAAAATGAACGCGAATACCTCCTCGCGCGCTTAGGTTAGGAAAAGCGCGGTGTGACAATGGGCACAATGCACAGGCACGACACAAGGCACACAATCTCGATGCATGGACACAATGCAAGGCACAGGGACTCGATGCACGGGCACGACGCAAGGCACAACACGATGCACGGTGCAGCGACTTGATGCACAGGCACGATGCACCACTCAGCCATGAACCTCGTTCGAATCACACATGCAATTTCAAGTCCCTTTCTTGTGGGAAAGTCGAAGAGCTAGATGCACTCCGGTTTGCGTCGATTTAACGATTACACAGACCAGAGTGCATGTGCATGGAAAATGGAACTTACTTTTATATATATGATTTCTTTTTTTTTTCGTTGTTACTTATACCTATAAAACTACGAATTTAGCAGTGGTCAAGCAACCTCAACCTCAATAAAGCAACCAGCATTTGTTTCAAATTCTGATATCAAAAGACATCTTCCAACTCAACAGGAATGCCTTTTCGGATATATCTACTAGAGTTGCCCAGGCCAGGTCAGATCTTGAGTCCACTCAACAAGCTATTGCCTCTGATCCTTTTAACCCAGGGTTGGCATCTCTAGAAAAGGAACATCTCCAGGTGTTCTCCACGCTCAGGTTACAGGAGGAAAGTTTTCTTAAGCAGAAATCCAGGATTAGATGGCTAAATGATGGAGATAAGAACTCCAAATATTTTCATCACTTCGTCAAAAAGAGGCAACTTCATAATCGTATTCTCTCGATCTATGATAATGATGGTGTCCTCCTCAGTGATCCGGCCATGGTCAACAGACATATTGTCTCCCATTACCAGAACTTTTTCTTGGCTAGCTCTACAACCGTTAGGCCTTCCATCTTGGATATTGGCCTGGTAGTGGAGAGAGTTCTTACTAATGATCAGATTCTTCTCCTCTCTCAAGAAGTCACAGATGTTGAGATACGCAACACAATGTTTTCCCTTGCTAAAGGAAAAGCTCCGGGCCCTGATGGTTTCAATGTAGACTTCTTCACATCTTCTTGGGAGACGGTGGGTACCTCTATCATTGCGGCTATCAAGGATTTCTTCCACTCGGGCTCTTTACTGAAGGAGGTAAACACCACTATCCTCACACTGGTACCGAAAGTACCTAATGCCTCCTCCATGAGTGACTTTCGTCCCATTGCATGTTGTAACACGGTGTATAAATGCATTACCAAGATTCTGGCAAATAGAATTGCCTCTGTTCTGCCTTCGTTGATTAGCCCTTCCCAAAATGCTTTTGTGAAAGGACGTAGGATTAGTGATAATATCCTACTTGCTCAAGAACTCTTTGCTGGCTTCCACCATGAGCCCTATTCGCCCAAATGTGCTATCAAGGTGGACTTTCAAAAGGCATATGATTCGGTGGATTGGACCTTTTTGAAGTTGGTGCTGGAAACATTCCGTTTTCCTCCGATGCTTGTTACACTCATCATGGAATGTGTAACATCCCCAAAGTTCTCTGTAGCCATTAATGGGGAACTTCATGGTTTCTTTTCTAGTCAAAGAGGCATCCGCCAAGGGGACCCGTTATCGCCCTATTTATTTACCTTGGTAATGGAGGTGCTCTCTAGGATTCTTAATTTGAAGGCTCGGCTCCCTGGATTCAAATTTTATTGGCGATGTAAAGCTACTTGCCTTACTCATCTCTTCTTTGCGGATGACGTCATCCTCTTTATGGAGGCAAATGCGACTTCAGTTGCTCTCATGAAGGAAGGCCTAACCTTATTTTCTCAATGGTCTGGTCTTACTCCAAATGCCAATAAAAGTGAGATCTTCATTTCTGGTGGATCGGTAGAGATTCGCGATCATATTCGGCTTCTCTTTGGATTTAATGAAGGTACGCTTCCGTTTCGATACTTGGGAGTGCCTGTCACTGCGACTAGGCTTAGTAAGACTGACTGTAACTCTCTAGTTAACTCCATAACTGCTAGAGCTCGGTCTTGGTCTCAACGATTTCTTTCATTTGCTGGTCGGCTGCAGCTTATTAAATCGGTCCTCCACCCCATTCATGTCTTTTGGTCTAGTGTGTTCACTATCCCCTGTTCTGTTTTAGCAAGGATCGAGCTAATTCTTTGACAATTCTTGTGGAAGGGCCCGGACTTGGGGGTTGGCGGGGCTAAGGTCCCCTGGTCGGATGTGTGCCGACCAAAAAAAGAAGGCGGCTTGGGTATTCGCAAGCTCGTTGATTGCAATAGGGCGGCAATGCTCAAGCATATCTGGATCCTTTTTACGGATAAAGAATCTTTATGGCATAAGTGGATCCATTCCACATTTCTCAAGAACAAGAATTTCTGGATTGTGCCCAAGCCGACTTTCTGTTCTTGGGCGTGGAAGAAAATCCTTGATCTCAGGAAGGAGTTCCGTCTACAGTTTAAATGGCGGATTGGGGATGGATCGTCTATATCCTTCTGGTTTGATTATTGGCATCCTAAAGGCCCCCTATACGAGCTTTTCTCTAATAGAGATATTTATAGATCTGGCATCCCCAGATGTACCTCAATTCGGGAATTCCTATCTTCCGACTGGCAGTCTTCTAACTTTTTGCAATCCTTTCATTCTTGGTCAGATGGTATCCCTATCCTACACAGGGACAGGCCGGATCAGTTATTATGGCAAGGGCATCCCTCCGGTATATTCTAGACGGCCTCAGCTTGGGATTTGATCAGAAACAAAAGCCCGACTGTTCCTTGGAGCTCCTTTATTTGGGATCATCATATTGCTCCAAGGTATGGTTTCTTACTTTGGCTCATCACTTTGGACAGGCTACCTACTCAGGTTGTCTTGTTGCAATATCGTAGAATTTCGGAGGGTACTTGTGCTTTTTGTAGATGTAGACCGGATTCTATCGACCACCTATTTTTTGGGTGTGCCATCACCGGTTCCTTGGCCTTATTTTGGGCAAGAAACTGCAATCTTTCTTGGCGTAATAGATCATGGAAGGAAAACTTACAGTGGGTTATCAGAACTGCAAGTGGTAATAGCTTTCGTCAGCGCATTGCTCGTTTCTCCTTTGGGGCGCTATGCCATATCATTTGGACGGAGCGCAATCACATTCTCTTCAAAAATAAACTCCTGTTTATACCGGCTATTCAAGCGCACCTTTCTATGCTCGTTAGAGACAGAGGGTTATCCTACAAGACTGTTCGTGATTCCCCCCGCAACAGAAGGATCCAATCTAATTGGGGCATTTCGCCTACTTTATTTGTATTATCTTCCTGAGGTGTTGTTGCCTTGGTTTTGTTGTTGGCTATTGTTTAGCCTTGATTTGCAACCCTTGCGTTGCTGGTTTTTTTGACTAGTCCGTACACCCTTGCACTAGTTGGGACACCTGTCTTTGTCTCTACAAGTGCGGGGTTTTTGTGTTCGGATCCTTGTTGTACATTGTTTTGTAAAGCTAATATTATCTCTTACCTTACCAAAAAAAAAAAGACATCTTCCAACTCATACTAACATACATTAGCAAGGTTTTGTGTCCTTGTTGCACTATATGTCCATGGCTTTTCTCAAGCTAAATCAACTACGAATCTAGCGGTGGTCAAATGCACTTACACCTTTAAACAACGAGAGCACAGTAAACTTTAGCCAGTCTGGTATCCAATACCACCAAAGGACCATTTCAAAACAATGCAAGACAGAAACCAAAAGCCCAAGCTTTGCATGATCTTACCTAATTCATCTCCTGTTCAATCTAATCTCATTTGTATAACATGTTCGTATCCCCCTTTAAAAAGGCGTGAACCCATTTATTAGATAAAAGACATTTAGTGAGATCCGTGAAACACTTATTATTTTCAAGAAAAGTTCATATGGGAAACCGTCTAAATCCACGCATGAATCGCATGTGTGCCGCTAGGCTCAGTATCAAGTGGGGAAACGAAAAGATCCTCTCTAGTTGACATTACCTGTTTCAAGGCCAATCCAAATGGGAAGAAATCGAAACTTGCAAGGATTAAGCTTCATCCAATTGAACTCAGTGGTACATATTTCTCGGATTGCAACAACATGCATTTTTAACGATTCAATTTTGGAGACAGTAGTAAACAGGCCGCGAAAGATTTCGAATTTTGTAGAGTTTAGACGTGTGTATGTAGAGAAGTCCACCCATGAATGTGAAATAAATATCAAAAGTCCCCTCGGAGATTCTTTTTATTTGAAAGATTTACAGTACGGTCGACTACTATATACTTGTGCATCACATCGATAAACACCTAATTCCTATCAATATGATCACTGTAAAAAGAAAAAAAAAAACCCCCATGAACTTGAAGCGTTGACATTCAACACTATTTCTAGCCGAACCATGTATATCAGATGAAACGCCCACGCACTACTGAAAATGGGTCAACAAATTTCACTAAAGAGCTTCCGAATAGCGCTGTCACTCTGTGGATTGAGACTCCCTATGCGTCAGTCACTCACGTCAGCCAACAATTTCCCAACGCCACGTTGATGAAGAAGAGCACATGCGGCACGTTGCTCTCCACCTCTATTTTTACTCACCCAAAAACTCGCAAATTTCATGTTGGCTTCAATTCAAGCCCAACGACTTCGATCGCTAATTTGCCTCCAGCATGGATGTTCCGTTATGGCCAACGCCCAATCCCTTGCAGAACCCTCTTTATGTGTGGTGGCTGGTGAGTGGCGGCAATGATCCTGAGGTAGCCAAAATTAATCGGCGTCCATCATAGATTTGCCAATGAAGGTGTTTGACACCCAAAATTACTCATGGTGGAATGGGCCGTCCACAAGTTACAGAAGATATAAAGTACGGTCCACATGGCAAAAAAAAAAAGGCCGCAAGTCAGGCCCACAGACAATCGTCAACCAGACATGTCGTAAAAGTGTCGACAAGTTTAAAATTACGAGCTCTGCACGTGATGTCGACAAATCCAAGCCTTGCACGTGATGTCGACGAATCCCAGATAACGAGCTTTGCACATGACGTCGACAAAGTTCAAAATCACAAGTTTTGCGCAAAATCATGGTAATACGTGGTGAAAAATTCATTTACACGTGTCAAAAGGGAAAGACACGATCGTGGGCGTCAAGGATGACAAGAAATAAAGTGACACGTGGAAGAAAATTAGCTACTACGTGATGCCCAAAAAGCGTAAGCAATATCGACAAGTCAAGAAACAGTTAAAGCACAAAACGTAAGGAAGTGAAAAACGACTTTCAAGGAACAGTTGTCAAGCCGCTCTATAAATACTCAAGGATTTCCAACGTAGAGAGGACTTTCTTCAACAACACAACACATCTCTTATTTAACCTTTATTTTAAGTACATTAGAAGTAGTTTTAGTCATAGTCTTCAGATTCTGTGTCGTAGATTCAATTCCGACGAGAGTCTTTATTAGGTTCAGCATTGTTGATTAAATTCCAATGTTGTGCCACTAGCTTAGTGTCGTCGATTAAACTCCAGCACTATGTTTGGAGTATAGCTGTTGATTAAAATCCAGCCGTAGTCATTCAAGTTATGTCATTGATTAAATTCTGATGTATTTTGAAGTTGTGTTGTTGATTAAATTTCGGCATAGCTTAATTTCAATATTTGCGAGTTGTCGTTGCATGGTTAGTATTGTCGAGTTTGACATCATATCGAGTAAGGGTGTAAGATCTAAATTGGGATTAATAAACGCATTTGACATTCTCTGTCCAAGCTTGACTCAAGACCCAGGTCTCATCTAATAAAATTCGAAACGCAGCGTTCGGTGAAAGATTTTTCGACGGAATAACAACCCGGCGAAACATCTTTTTGGCACGCTCGATGGGACAGCTATTGAGTTAAGTCGAGAGAGTGCTATGCCACACACCCAGAGTAGAACCAACTCGAATAATACTACTGACAAGCAAGCTGCATCGATGGCAGAAGATAATAACCGTGCTGAGACATCATCTGCTCAATTACTTCATACCGAGGTGGCTAACCAGTCTCGAGAAGAGGTCGCCGATATGTCGAGGCAGCGTGTCAAAGAAAGAAGGTAAACTAAGCTCACACCAGTTACATTTTCTATCATGAAGCGAACTATTGAGGAAACTCAGAACGAGCTCGCTGATTATGTGGTAAGGCGTATGACCGAAGTGGTTAGGCCTTTGATCATTAACACTTATCATAAATGCACACAAGGTCAATATGGAGGGTCCATTGCACCAACCCAATTGAGAACAGGGTCCCCATCAGCATTGGGGGGTCCTACTATACAGTTCGGAACAGTGATACAAACTATTTCTACAATCCCACCCATTCGTATATTACCAAGAGGTGAAACCTTACCAATAGTAACCAGCGAAGGATTACTGCACACTAGCATAGACCCGAATGGAGTAATTGCTCGATAGTCGGTGATGGACGAAAACCTCTAAAGAGGACATCAGGTTGCTCAGATACAAGGCCCATCTGCTATCCAGGTAAGTCCTCTACCTGTAGTCCTAGATCCTCAGAATCTTATAACACCATTCTCTAGGGGGCAAGAACAAATCCAACATATGAACATCCAACCACAACGTCAGACGCCCCAGCCTGTGGTGCCTAACGTGAATCAGCATTTTCAACCTTTTATGGGTCCAAATGCTCAAGTCTAGCAACCATTGCCGGCATAGTTAAACCCACAGGTTAACCCACCTCTGGTTGCCCACAACGTGCCGCATCTAATGCAGCCACCACCCCAACAGCAGCCACAGTTACCACAACAGCCGTTCTACCAATTGCCTCACCAAAATCTGAATCAACCATTGCCACTGAATTATGTGGTAGCTCCTGCGCCCGTCGCTGGTCCAGCATGAAATCAATTAGTAGTGGACCCTGTAATGAGGGGATGTGGCTATGATGCGAGATACCTCTAAAACATTTATAGAAAACTATATCCTGATTGGATGGATACAATACCATATCTAAGAGGTTTTAAAATGTCAGAATTTACATTGTTCACTGGAGAGGAAGACCAATCCACTTTTGAACACGTTAATCGTTTTCTGGCTCAATGTAGTGATGCGGCTCATGTTGATTATTGAAAATTAAGGTTATTTCCTTTGTCCTTGTCGAAAACCGCTTTTACATGGTATACTGCTTTACTCGCGAATTCGGTTACATCATGAGAACAAATGTGTCGCGACCTGCCCCTCAAGGGCCGGAGCTCGGATGAGGCGGGTTTAGAGATAAGTGTTCATGAGATGATTCATATGGCACTTTTTTTTAAAATGATTTTTATTGAAGTGTAAATCTTTTGTTTAGCCATATAACTCATTGATCATGAACGTGGATTTTCCCTAAATCCATATCTCGCGTGACAGCGGATTGATTTTATTTTTTAGGAGTCGCCACTAGCCTAAGTCGGGGGTCGGCTAGAATACCCAACCGAAACGCGGGAATTTCGTTTCGATTTCTACGAAAACCAGAGATCAAAGGTTCGGGGACTAGCTTACGTTAATATTTCTATTAACGCCCTTTCGGTACCGCTAAACTTAACATGGTTGTTATCTAAATCGTCATGCATTTATTTTTTACCATTTTCATGCCAAAGTCTTAGTCCACTAGGTGATCATGCATCTTGTTTTTGTATTTTCATTTAAGATTCTAAACTAATCCTATCTTAGTCTAGAAAAAGAAAGAAACAATCAATTGTATTGAAAGACCTTACGTAAAGTAAACACTCGAAGTATTGAAAGGACGAGCTAATTCTAAGTGCGAGAAAATAAAAAGTAAGATCCCGCAACTCGTCGGGTATTTATTACAATACGAAATGAAAACCCGAGACATGATCGGGAACGAATGAATTAAGTACAAATTGAAACCGGATTGGACATCGGTTTAATACCGTCAAATGAGTACAAATCGAGACCGGATTGGACATCGGTCAATCACCTTGGTCTTCAACCATTTCGGATTATTCTTCCATGGACCGCCTCTCGAGTATCGATGTTTACATTCATACATTCATTCATAATAAATGACATATGAAAGAACAATGATACAATCAATTCACTAATTAAACACGGGCCTCGGGATCGGCCTTTGTTTTTCATGCGATTCGATTCATCACCCATCTAATCACCTAACATTGTTTGATTAATGGTTAATGATAATGAGCTACCATTTGTATTCACAAAACGGTAACTCATATCAATTAACCCCTAAAGTCGGGTTCTAATGATCAAGAATGGGCTACCCGCCGAACATGCACCGGGCCTAACTTTCATCTAACAAACACATGCATAAACATAAAATGAACATGCATTCAAGCCCATGGGCCTTGTTTCGAAGCCAATCAAACAATGAGAAGTGGGCTTTATAAAAAAGACCACTTATTCAATTAAATGCCTAATTCGGATTGAATCTGTTCAAGTATGATTAACTATCCTAATGACGTCCAAATGAAATGGTTCAGGTGTCGTTGGAAAGCTTATAACATGAGGAACAAAAGTCATGAAGACCATTTTTTCTAAATCCTAGCCAATTTTCCCGAAAATGCTCAATTAAATTTCAATGACAGGCTGGACTCGGTTCAGTTATGAGTTTCAAAATAAAGGCGGGAAAAATAACAAACCTTATCAAAATAGCGCGAAAATTTTTGTGCCGTTAGGATTCCCTGTGTGCAACAACTTTCATGTTTTGAGTGTTTGCTAAAAAGCCCTCCAAATTTTTATAAAATTCTATTTTCGCGAGGGACTCAATTGCAAATGGAATTTTAACCCGAGAAGATTTTTCAAGCAAATTGACCCTCCAAAAATTGCAATTAGGTCCTCAAAATTTCCAGTTGTCATAATGAGACCCCAATTAGCAACTTTGAAGTTTTGATTTTTTGCAAAAAAGGATACTAACTTCATCAAATTCGGAGAAACATCTTTTGAACTTCAAAGTAATGAAAATCAGATCTGAACACAGATTCTGATCAAATTGTGAGAATTCCTTTTGAAAATTCAAATGATCTCCGATTTTGATGAAATTAGTATCAATTGAAAGATCTTGATCTCAGGAAGAACTTTCGTGAAGAAAATTTTTTCATATCTCGAACACACGAATTTATGAACATCGAAGAACATACAAAGGTCGACTGAAACTAGCATGAAATCAGATTTACATGCATATGACGTTGCAAATCGTACTAGGCTAACATGCTCAAAATTTTATGAAAATTTCATGGTGAACAGATCAGGATGTGTTCTACGATTCTCATGAAGGAAGTTTTTCCAGAAAATGATCATAAAAAATCATAAAATTCATCCAACAGCACAGCATCAGTCAGGGAATCATCAGAACAGAATTATACAACATATTCCAGATTCTGATCCTAACTTCTAAAAATGTTTTGACATAGCAAATGAAGTCCGATCGAGGCATATGATATATCAAATCGAAGCTTAAGACAAGCTCTACGACTTTCTAGTTTATCACTTCATCAGATTTCGACGTTAACAACCTCAAATCAGCATTTCAAGCAAGCAGGTTTTTCTGGTCACGAAATTACAGAGTTGTGTTTAAGCATTCTTACCTTGTCTCACGATGATCCAACGCTCAAGCGAGCGATCCGGCCTCCGTATTCTGATCTGGAATAGCACAGAGAGGCCTCGGAAAGCTCGGCCAACCTACGACAATGGATTGCACAAGATAGCGTGAGATTCAACTCTTGTTCACACAAATGAACTAATCAGTAAAAGTTGAGGAAAATGATGTGATCCGGTGGCTGTTTAATACGAGGCCAGCCACCACAGCGACTTGAGGACGCCAAGGGAGATCGTCGGTTGCTCGGGATCGCCGGAAGAGGTCACCGGAGGGCCGGTTCAGCCGGAGGGCCGGTTCAGCCGGCTGAACCGACTGGTCCAATCACCGGCGGTTTTGCCGGTGATTCTGCCGAGGAGGAAACGTCGTCGGAGAGAGGTGCTCCGGCCACCAGCCTGGGTTGCTGGTGTTGCGACTGGACTCAGGCTGCCGTGGGGGACGCCGGAGGGGGGGTGGCTCGTCGGAAAGCAGCCGGCAAGGCGCCGGAGTTGGCTGCGCCGAGAGGGAGCTCGATGGAGAGAGAGCCGATCGTGAGAGGGAGAGAGAGAGAGAGAGAGAGAGAGAGAGAGAGAGAGAGAGAGAGAGAGAGAGAGAGAGAGAAAATAGATCTGAAAATGAACCCCCCCTTGATTTTTGGAGGGAAAAAACTATATACCCCCTCCAGCTTTGAATTCTAGCCCTTAGATTGATCAAATGGTCCAAAATGCATCCTTAATGATTAAGAATATTCCTTAGAGGCTAAGGATTGATGACATGGCATTATGGATGGACATGATCAATTCTAAATGAATGGCCATGATTGATTTGCTAATCCCCTAATTAATTTGTTTAATCCTTGAAGAAGGGTATTTTGGTCATTCTTAATAAAGGGGATTTTTGTCATTTTTGATTAAGGGCATTTTTGTCATTTTTGTACTCAAGAGGATGTGACTGACCTTGGTTGGTCCGACCGGGTTATCAATTATCAAAATTTTCGACCCGAAAATGATTAGTCCGATCGGATTAGTTCAATTTTGAATTAAACCGATTTGAGTCAATTAGCTCTAAATTTGGGTAATTGCATGACCGAGCTAGACTAACAAGTTTAATTGAAGTCTAAATAACCAAATTGAGTCTCAATTCATCAAATTGAATATTAGTCTAGAGTGGGTCAAGTTGAATTGCACTAATTAGACCAATCACTCTTAGACTTCCTAATCATTGGATCACTAAATTGATCAAATTGACTCAAATTCATGTGATTCTTCCAAAATTGATTTTGAATTTGGATTTCATATAAGAAATCAGGCTCATTCGTGCCTCAATTGCGCACATCATGAAGAATCGATCAAAATCACTGATTAGGGCCAAAATTGGGGGTTTTTGTGTTTGGCTTGGAATCGCAAAATTGGTTCAAAAATTGGATATAAGATGACCTCTAAATCAAATGCCGTGAAGAAAACTAATCTAAAAAATGACTAGAAATGAATTAATTTTGTTTTTGGCCGATTTGAATCAACTTCCGCAATTTGGGAAAAAGTTGATTCTAAATCGATTTTTGTAAAATTTCGAATGCCAAAGGTAAATTGAAAGTAAAATAAGATGATTTGGGGATTTTTGAATTTTTCAATTTTTGGTCAAAGGTTTGACCAAAAGTCAAACCCTAGTTGACTTTTCACTAGGAGCTTGATTTTATGATCAAATCTTTGAATTTTTCTAAAATTTCTACTTCTAAAGTGAAATTGGACTTGAAAAGAATCTTTTTAAATGAAAAGCCCCAATTTGACCTGGGGTTGACTTTTGGTCAAAGGGTTGACCAAAAAGTCAACGCCAAAGTCAACCATTTGACTTTTCAGGTTTTTGTGTGAAATGGATAGAAAATCACTTATAAAAGCTAAACCAACAGACGGAATTAAAAAACGACACTTTTTGCTCAAGAAACAGGCTCCGTCGCGATCGGAAACCATAATCTCGAATTTTTTATTTTTAATGACGCATCGGCTAAAAATTAGGTGTCAACAAAATGGAAAGGTTATTTCATTGTCAATTTAAAAGGGTCATGCCCAATTTGTGAGTAGCTGATCTCTCGACCATGAAACAGTTAGCTAATGAGTATGTCGATCAGTTCATTTTCAAGTTTAAGAGGGCAAGGAATAAGTATTTAGTCCCTTTACCTGAAAAGACTTTTGCGAACCTTACTTTTAATGGATTAAAGTTTGAAATCCAAGAAAGTATGGTTGGACAACCATATTCAGACCTGTTCTAGTTGTCAACTATAGCTACCAAGCATGAAAGTCTTCTCCGGGAAAAGGACAAAAGGTATGGTCGACGGGGTGAAGTTCGTTGGGCTAATGCTGACAAGAGCGAGGATGAAACCAAATCAACAGATATAGCAGATATGGCTCTCGCGAAAATGGTGATCGATAAGTCGTACATCCGCAAAGCTCTAAAACCAGCAAAAGTTAGAGAAGAATCTAACCTCATGTCAAAGGCTAAAGAACCCATTTTTTATTCTTTCGATATCAATAAGACAGAGGAAATATTTGACTTATTATTAGCTAATGGACAGATCAGGCTGACGAAGGGTCAGGTTTTACCCACTAAAGAGGAATTAGTGGGAAAGAAATATTGCAAATGGCATCATTCGTGGAGCCATGCCACCAATGACTGCCTTGTATTTAAAAAACAACGTCCAGGTAGCTATTAAACAAGGGAAGATAAAATTCTCTGAAGACAAAGGCAAGTCCCCAATGGAAGTTGATGTCGATCCTTTTTCCATAATGGCAGGAATGGTGTCATTAAGGACAAACACCAGGGGCATCAGCCACGTTGTTTTTGTGAAAAGTGTAAGCGACTTTTGGAACAAGAGAAACATTACTCCAAAAGTCGAAGACTTCTGCCTGGTAAGCTTGTCGACGAATTTCGTGATTTGGCACTCGTTGATTCATATGATGAACAAATTCCTTCTAAGGGTGCTAATCATCATAGAGGTCATCGAGGCCGTAATAAAGCTATTAAGTCATTCAAGCAAAGGTACAAAAAAGATGATCCGACTATTGGTACCTTGGGAGAGCCTAGTGGTAAATATGAATATTATGTAAGTTATGCTCCACCACCTTCATACAATGGGAAGATCGAGCCAGGCGGAGGGGTCCTGATTTCCGTGATCGTGAAGATCTTCACACAGACTCTCATCTACCATATCGACAAATTCTGAAGGAGCCAAAAGACCCACTTATAGGTCAATGGTATGAGGCCAGTCGAACTCAAAATCACAGTTCAAATCTAACGCAAACTCAAAAAAGGAGAATGCTACGGAAAAAAAAGAATATCAACTCCAACAACAGGTAAATCGAGTTCACGTCAAGCAGGTAAAACCAGTCTTGATTGCTGAACAAAAGGCCAGGCTAAAAAATCCTAGGCGTGGGAATTTAGTCTGGAAACGAAAATCAGGAATTCAAGCGTCGACATCTTGTCGACCTCAGCAATCTTCACCAAAGCAAGACATTGAGTCTGCGCAGTACGAACCACAACAATTGTCAAGATCAATCTCATCGTTGAGTTCTTGTATGGTTCGAGTATGTCTTCCATCGAACCTCCGGGTAATGACAATGGAGTCAGATCATCCGGCAGAGGGTACAATGGAAGAAAACGAAAAAGCAAAATTACACTTTGACATTGAGGAGGTAGTGGAATTTGAAAAACCTCCACCCAAGGGTTCAAATCATTTAAGAGCTCTGAATATCAACACGCAAAAGTTAATGGTCGATCGATGTCTAGAGTATTGGTAGACGGGGGATCTACACTGAACCTCATCCCATATCGTTTCTACAAGAAACTGGGAAGACGAGATGAAGAGATTATTCTGTCGAACATTCAATTGTTCGACTTTATTGGAGAAATCTCTGAAGTTAAAGAAATTTTCATAGCCGACTTAACTGTGGGTACCAAAACTTCCAGAACGTCCTTTTGCGTGGTTGATGCAGATGGATCTTACAATTTACTATTGGGTCGAGATTGGATCTATGGTAATCAATGCGTACCATCAACCCTCCATCAAATGCTAGCATTTTGGAATGGGAATAAGGTAGAATACGTCAAAGCAAACACCAAATCACAGGCAACATATACACAGGCATCTCCAATTCGTCAATTAGCATTGGAAGACAGTATATCCATCAGCAAGCCACCTCTCGTTGACCCAATAATATTGCGTTCTGCCATTTCGACAAAGGGATCATAGAGTGGGTCCCAAAGAGTCAACTGGCAACACAAGTAAATGAGGTTGTCTATGGAGAACCTTATGTTGTCAAAAGACCTTATTGAGAGGTACTCGGCCTATCGGGCCGAACTTGCAGAGCAATCTGCAGAAGTTGTCGACGGAATCCTTGAATTTGAAGAGTCACCCATAAAAGAAAGTGAAAAATCAATTGAAGCTCAAGACCCGTTACAAGAAGTCAACCTTGGGCTAGGAAACGAATACCGTCCTATTTACATAAGTTCATTGATTGATGACAGCTTCAAAGCTCAGTTGATAAGACTCTTGAAGAAGTATAAGGAGTGTTTTGCCTGCGATTATAAAGAAATGCCAGGGTTAAGTAGAGATATCGTCGAACACCAACTACCATAAAAAAGGGTTTCAAGCCTCATAAGTAGTCGCCCAAACGATTCGCCCCAGAGGTTATCCTTAAAGTAAAAGAAGAAGTCGAGCAATTGCTGGCAGCAGGTTTTATTAGGACGACATGGTACGTTGAGTGGTTGTCTAACATAGTCCCAGTAAAGAAAAAGAATGGGAAGCTACATATCTGCATTGATTTCAGAAACTTAAACGCAGCCACCCCCAAGAACGAGTATCAGATGCCAATGGCAGACATGCTAGTTGATTCGGCTTCTGGAAACGAAATTATGTCATTAATGGATAGTCATTCAGGCTATAATCAAATATTCATTGCTAAAGAGGACGTCCATGAAACTGCGTTCAGGTATCCCGGGGCTATTGGTACTTTTGAATGACTCGTCATGCCATTTGGGTTAAAGAATACAGGGGAACTTATCAAAGGGCCATGAATTTTGTTTTTCATGACATGATCAGAGAATTTATGGAAGTATACATCGATGACATCATTGTCAAATCAAACCAGGTACATCATTTAAACTATTTAGAACAAGCTTTTGGTAGGATACAAAAATTTGACCTAAAAATGAATCCATTAAAATGTGCTTTTGAAGTAAGGGCTGGCAACTTCTTAGGGTTCCTGGTTAATCAGAGATGGATTGATATCGATAAGAATAAAGCTAAGGCTATCTTAGAATTGCCGGCCCCCACGACCAAAAAGCAACTTCAGATGATTTTAGGAAAGATAAATGTTTTGCGTCAATTTATCGCTAACCTATCAGGAAAAATTGAGGTATTTTCCCTATTGTTGAAGTTGAAAACTCATGAAGAGTTTGTATGGAAAGACAAACATCAACATGCTTTTAACCAAGTCAAACGGTACTTAGTTAATCTGCCAGTCTTGATGCCGCCAAGGGCGGGTCAACCATTGAAATTATACCTGCCGCTACCGATACTACCATCGGATGTATGCTGGAGCAAGAGAGTAGCGAAGACAAAGAGCAAGCGGTGCATTATTTGAGTCGGATGTTGAATGATCTTGAAACAAGATACACTACGATTGAGAAGCTATGCTTGTCATTATTTTATGTATATACAAAATTATGTCATTATATGCTGCCGACTACGGTACATATGATATGTAAAACAGACATGATTAAGTACATGTTAACTCAGCCTATTGTTAAAGGCCGAATTGCCAAGTGGGTATTTGCTCTGACCGAAATAAATCTGGTCTATATGCCACTTAAAGCAATAAAAAGACAAGCCATAGCAGACTTTGTTACGGAATACCCTGGAGCTCGAAATGAAAGTTATGAGGGATATGTTCACGTGGTCCCATGAAAGCTTTACTTCGATGGATCCAGTACCACTGGATCTGCTGGGGCTAGGATCATGATAATATCCCCTTATGGACAGAAAACGAAACTTATGTTCAAAATGAATTTTGAATGCTCCAATAACCAGGCCGAACATGAAGCCTTAATTGTCGGCTTAATTATATTGGCCAATATGAAAATACGTTTCGTCAAAGTTATAGGAGATTCTCAATTGGTGATAAAGCAATTATCTGGAGAGTACCGGTGTCTTAACGAGAATAGTATATCTTATTATTCACTGGCCAAAGAGCTCCTAAATCACTTTGACGATTTTGAGTTGATTCGTTGATTAAATTCCAGCATAGCTTAATTTCAATATTTGCGAGTTGTCATTGTATGGTTAGTATTGTCGAGTTTGACATCATATCGAGTCAGGGTGTAAGATCTAAATTGGGATTAATAAATGCATTTGACATTCTCTGTCCAAGCTTGATTCAAGACCCAGGTCTTTTCTAATAAAATCCGAAACGCAGCGTTCGGTGAAAGATTTTTCGACGGAATAACAAACCGGCGAAACAGAAGGCAAGCTTGAGTCTCGACTCTTTGATTTATTAGAGAGTCCACGGTGTTGTCTCCGCCCAAGTACAGGCAAAATCAACTTGTGTGATGTCACTACGTTATTGCCTTGATTACCGCGCTCCTTGATGGTATGTATGTTCGTGAGTGTGTGCATGTAGACATGGCCACGGGCCGGTTTTGGCTCGGAACCGGCCCGGTCAAACCCGGACCCGGACCGTTGACCGGGCCCGCGGTTCGGAACCTGAACCGGCCCGTGCCCTACGGGCCCGGTTCCAAAAAAAAAAAACACACAGCCTACGCATCCGGCCGGCGAGGGCTCGACCTCGCCGGCAACTGGCGAGGCCGGCCTCGCCCGACGCCGGCGAGGCTCGACCTCGCCTGCAACTGGCGAGGTCGAGCCTCGCCGGCGTCGGGCGAGGCCGGCCTCACCCAGCCCAGGCGAGGCCGGCCCTCGCCTGATGCCGGCGATGGCGGCCTCGCCTGCAACTGGCGAGGCCGGCCTCGCCCGACGCCGGCGAGGCCCGACCTCGCCAGATCGTAGGCGAGGCCGGCCTCGCCCGACGCCGGCGAGGCTCGACCTCGCCAGATCTGGTGAGGCTCGACCTCGCCGGCGTCAGGCGAGGCCGGCCTCGCCAGTTGCAGGCGAGGTCGAGCCTCGCCGACGTTGGGCAAGGCCGGCCTCGCCAGTTGCAGGCGAGGCCGGCCTCGCCCGACGCCGGCGAGGTCGAGCCTCGCCTGCAACTGGCGAGGTCGAGCCTCGCCGGCGTCGGGCGAGGCCGGCCCTCGCCTGATGCCGGCGATGGCGGCCGTTGGCCTTGGCCAGTTGGCCGCCCGTTGCCGGCAATCCGGCATTAGCAACGGAAAAAAAAAAAAATTGCTCCGCAGCAGGGCCTGCACGTCTGCAGGCCCTGCTGCGGGCAGCGCTGCAGCGGGCCCGGCTTGCGGGCAGCGCCGCAGTGGGCCCGGCTTGCGGCCCCGTTCCCAACGGGCAAAAGCCCCAATGCCAACGGTCCCAACTCCCAATGGGCAAAAGCCCCAACGGGCAAAAAAGTAAAAAAAAAAAAAAGGAGATAATCGTTGCAATTGCAACGGTTATCTCCTTTTTTTAAAAAAAAAATTTCTTCTCAATTTTTTCCTATAAATTCTCCCAAATTCTCTCAAACTTAATACTCACACAATTCTCTCAAATTCTCTCAAATTCTCTTCTCTCAAGTCTCAAATTTTTTGAATACTCGAAATTCTCTTAAATTCTCTCAATTTTCTCAATTCACACAATTCTTTCTTAATTCTCCCAATTAGTCCGCTCAATTCTCTCAATCCACTCGAAAAATGACAAGTGGAAGTCGAGTGCCATCTGGTAAAGGTAAGAATATCGCGACGGAATCCCATCATTCTTTTGATCCTCGTGAAATCAACATTTTTCCTGATATGGAGCGCGTCCCGACTCAAGAAAGTTTTCATCCTCCTGGCGAAATATCTACAACAAAGGAAGCGGAACGAGAATTTACATCTGACATTTGGAATCACTTCACGAAAATGGAAAGGTTTGATATTGGTGAAAAAAGGTATGATATAATTTGCAAATATTGTGGGAAAATATATAAATATACAGGTGGATAAGGATATGGAACATTTAAACGACATCTTAGGAGCAAACATCCAACCGAAACGGGAATCGATATCGGGCAACAACAAATTTCCGAGTACGTCAATCCTAACACTTCCCCTTTATTTCGTTTTAATGACAAAACTTATAAGGAAGAATTAGGCAAATTTATTTGCGTTGAGCATGTAGCATTTAATTTTGGAGAAAGATTTGGTTTTAATGAATTTGTACAAAATGCATGTGCTCCACAAGCAAAACGTGTTCCTAGAAATTCAACTAAACGAGTAATTAAAGATCTTTACAGAAAAGGAAAAAAAGATTTACAAAATTTTTTTATGCAATTTAATGGATGCGTGTATATAGGTAGTGATATTTGGAGTGATCCTTGGCAAAATCATTCTTACATGAGCATAACATGTCATTGGATAGATGACGAGTGGAGTATTCAAAAAAGAGTTATTGCATTTAGAGTTTTCGATGATAATCATACGGCAAATAATATTTATAGAATAATTAGGCAAATTTTAGAAGAATATTATTTGCTTAACAAAATTTTTTCAATTGGTTTTGATAATGCTGCAGCAAATACCGCTTCAATTGCCGAGTTAGAAAATATTTGTAAACCCGCTTTTGGCGGAAAATTTTTCACGTTAGATGTACTTGTCATGTTTTAAATTTATGTGTACAAGATGGTTTGAAAACTCTCGATATTTTTCTTCAACCAATAAAAACGGCGATTCAATTTTTATGGAAACATCCCCAAAAAATGAAAGAATGGGGTAGATTTTATAGAGAAAATGGCAAAAAGCCAAAAAGATTTCCAAAAGATGTTCCAACTCGTTGGAATTCTACTTTCCACTTGCTTGCTGAATCTTTAGCGTATAAAGATTTATTATGTGCATTCATTTCTAATAATGTACCTCAGATTAATTTATACCCACAAGAGTGGGATATTTGCCAAAAAAATTTAGATGTTTTAAAGGTTTTTAATTATGCAACTTATACTTTGTCCGGTGTTTATTATCCTACTACACATTTATTTTTAGTAGAGTGTACTAATATTGTCGGAAATTTTGATGAATGTGCAAATGATGTTGAATTACAACATACTATACTTGCAATGAAAATGAAGTGGCTACATTATTATATGAAAATTCCCATTATTTATTTAGTTGCTTGTGTTTTTGATCCGCGTTGCAAATTGGATGGCTTAAATGACTTTTTGCGTGTGTATGATCAATGTTTACATTGTGATGAGATAAATGTTACAACTATAGTACGTAATGTTAAAAACGTAGTAATAGAATTATATAATGAATTTTATACTAAATATAATTTAGGTGATATTGGATCTTCTCAATCTATGGAGATACAAAATGACAGTACAGGTAAAATTAGTAGAGGGTACCAACTTTTATTACATAGACAAAAAAAACAAAAGGGAGTAATAGGAAATATTTCTGAATTAGAGAGTTATCTAAGCGTTTCATTTGAGTTTACTGAATCCGAAGGTGGTACAGATTTTTAAATTTTGGATTGGTGGAAGAGGCACGCAAGCCGATACCCAATCCTTTCTCTTATTGCAAAACAGATTTTTTCAACCCCTTGTTCCACAGTTGCGGTCGAACAAGCATTTAGTGCCGGAGGTAATATTTTGGATGAACATCGTTCAAGATTAAATCCAGAATCAGTGGAGATGCAAGCTTGTGTTGCTGATTGGACGAAGGCTCAATACCGGCAACAAGAGATAGATCGCAATACTCAATCCGAATTCTTTAACGATGGAGATACTGCCGCTACCGGTACTGGAACGGGTAGTGACGATTGAGGGTAAAAGAACTATTGGAGTTGGCAAATATTTTGGGAACCCTTGTTTCTCATATCGGGTACGCCCACATGAGCTTAGGAAAACCCAAGTATAATCCGACGATATGTGACCTCTGATCCCCTGTGCACGGAATGTTTAGGTTTTGGGATCATTTTAGAGCATATATATTGTGCTCCTTTTTTTTTGTAGATCGTTGTAACGAATTGTAATGTGCTTAATGATAATTTATTAAGTTCAAGCCCTGTCTTGTCTTTTTGTCCTCAAATTTAATTACAATTTACATTTTAATTACAATTTATATTGAATAATGTTTCGTCACCGAAACAATAATTTTTTAATTTTTTTTATTTTCTTTTATGTTTTTTTTTTCTTCCTCCGCCGGCCCTAGCCGGGGCCGGCGGAGGTCGCCGGCCTCAGGCGAGGCCGCCCTCGCCGGCGTCGGGCGAGGGCGAGCCTCGCCCTA
Source organism: Syzygium jambos (assembly GCA_031216235.1). Classification (NCBI taxonomy): domain Eukaryota; kingdom Viridiplantae; phylum Streptophyta; class Magnoliopsida; order Myrtales; family Myrtaceae; genus Syzygium; species Syzygium jambos. The sequence goes on from CM062221.1 coordinate 15,205,629, forward strand.
CGCCGGCGAGGCTGGCCCTCGCCTGGGCGAGCGAGGGCGAGCGTCGCCCGACGCCGGCGAGGGTCGCCCTCGCCTGGACCGGCGAGGCGCGAGGCTCGCCCTCGCTCGCCCTCGCAGGCTCGCTCGCCCAGGCGAGGGCGAGCCTCGCCGGCGTCCGGCGAGGCTCGCCATCGCTAGCCCAAGCAAGGGCGAGCCTCGCCCGACGCCGGCAAGGCTCGCCTGAGGCCGGCGACCTCCGCCCGCGGCTCCGCCGGCCGACCTGAGAAGTGAGAAGACAGAAGAGAACCGAAGAAAAAAAAAATGTTCCGGTTCCGAACCGGAACCGGAACCGGACGGTTCTGGTTCATTCTTGGCCACGAACCAGAACCGCCGGTTCCGAACCGTGGCCATCTCTATGTGCATGTGCTGAAAACCTAGCATTAAAAGCTGAACGAAAAGCTTCGCAAATATATAAACTCACGGTATATGTATTTTCAACGTCAAGTTTCTTTACATATAAAAGTTTCTCGAGAAGTGCACTTTTTTTCACTGTTTATTCAAAGGATTCGGGCTTAAATGAGCTCATGGTCACTTTCTTTCGTTGAAAAATGCATGCGTACTCATCACGTAGTTTGTGAATTTCGTATGTGCAACGCAAATTTCTACTGTGATGAAATGAACATTGAGATATTAAGTAAGGTAATTTCACTAATTAAAAGATGGTGAAAAACTTTAAGGAACTTCAGGAAGTTCTGAGAAATGTGTCACTTGAGCTGGCTAAAGAAGAATATGCCATCTCCAAGCAGCTTGCTCAACATGTTGTTGCTTGAAACTTGTAAGACCACTTGAATTCAATGCTCAATTTGTTTGTAAAGTGATGTCCACGTTCTGGTCATTCCAGTGCAATGTTCATAACAAGTTGCATCTGTGTCTGTTAAGGTAGGACAATTTTAGCCAATATACATGACAATGGCGACGGTTGGCTACTCTGTGGACAAATTGATGGACTATGTTAAGTTATGACATTTTTTGTACTGCATATTGTGTCCATAGGCTGCTTTGATCTTCTTGTGGTCATGAAAGCATAGATTCGAACGAGACAAAATTTGATAATGGATATGTGTTCACCTTGATGGAGAACTGTGGTTTGGAAATCATCCAAATAAAATTGTGGAGGAAATGATAATCCTACTAAACCAAAAGTCAACTTGCTTGAAGCAATTGATTTGGTGACGTAATAACCACGATCATTTCCTAAGCTAATATTGTGGTTAACATGAAAAAATGAGTGGTATGATGAGGTTCTACTAAGCATGTATGTAAAAACATAATTCTTTATCCTCCTACATTATAGTAAGGGAATGAGAAGAAAATATTTTTCTTGGTGATTCAAGGCCTACTCAAGTTCTTGGAAAAGAGAAAATTCTTCTCAGAATTACGTTTAAAATGAGGTAGAGTAGTTGAGAAACTTCTTAGCAAATGTTCCTTTGGGAATGAAACGACACCTTCTTTATCCAGACATTGTAATTGCCAAGAGGCAATAGACATCACAAAGAATGAAACTTTTCATGGTAAAAAGCGATACATCCAGTTGAGATATGATGTGGTAAAACAATTGCTTAAAAATAAAATTATATCCATCAATTACGTAAAGTCAGAAGTGATTTTGGCCAAACCTTTGACTATATACATCGAGGGGAATGGAACAAGGTAGTTGAAGAAAATCAACTATTATGATAACCCAACCTATATGATTGACGATCCCATAAATTAGATTTATCTAGGTAATAATAAGTCACTCGTTCATATAGTGATGATATGGTAAAATTGGTATCCCCCTAAGGTGAGAATAGTGCAAGATTGTAATGAAAAAGAGGTTAACATAAGCTCTTAATGAATTTCATAGTCATTGTTGGCGATGTATTAAAATGCAGATTACACTTGATGGAATCACCTATATAAGTGTGGAGTGAGGTCACTTCTATGAAAATTATGAGCGATAATCTTTAGAGCACTTATGAATAAATCAAACACATGAATGGCCTATTAGAGCAAAACCACATTGAAGGACAAACCTTGTGGAGGGTGTAATGTGAGTGGTGAAAATTATGATTCACAAAAGAAATTGTTGATTCATAAAAGTTTCAAACTTTACCAATACCTTTGTGAATTATATTTCTTTCTTTCTAGCACTGGTTCATAACCTAATAAGCATCGGTTCCAATGCATTATGCTCTAATAATATAACATTATTTTATTTATATTTTTCTTTTCAAAACCTCTTGAAATATGTGGGGGATTGTTGGATATTTCGATAGTTTTAAAATATTGAAAGCGATTTTTTTTGTAACGGTTTTATCGTCGTAAATTTGTAATGGTTTTGCAACGGCAATATGAATTGGTCCTTCCGCCATCCCACCTAATAGCTTTATAATGTTTTGTAATGTTTAATTTATTTCTTCATAAACTCTTCATTATTTTATAATGGCTATATATTACCAATTGATTTATAACAGTTTCCAAATGGCTCTCTCTTTCTTTACGTATAAATAGTTACTTTGAACATAATTGGAAAGTGATATTGATATATCAACACTAGAATATCCTTATTTCTCTTTTTTTTATCTCATTATGTGTTTTTCCTTTCTTTATTGTGTTATACACATAATGTCATTTCTGTTGCTTCTAATATTCAATGCGGAATACTGAAGAAGGTCTGTTGTATCTTGAGAAGATAGCTGCTAAAGCATTACACATCAAGTTTCATACTTCGAGGGGTCGAATTATTTTAAAGATAGTGCTTGCACGCCTCAAATAATTAATCTTATTTTCTCATCTTTTATAATAATTTTTTTTACAATTGTTATTTTTTTCATATTATCTAATATTTTTTCCAACTAATAAGACAACAAATGCTCAAGAATTTGCGTGAAAAGAGGGATTTACAAATGTTATCGAGATGAGAATGAATTATTCAATTTCTTGATGTCGCGACCTACCTCTCGAGGGCCGAATTCGATAAGGCAGGTTTAGAGATAAGTGTTCATGAAATGGTTCATATGGCATATCATAAAAAATGATTTTACTGAAGTATGAATCTTTTAATTATCCATATGATCCATTGATCATAAACGTGGACTTTCCCTAAATCCATATCTCGCATGACAGTGGATCGATTTTATTTTTTTTAGGAGTCGCCACTGGCCTAGGTCGGGGTCGGCTAGAATACCCAAGCGAAACGAGGGAATTTCGTTTCGGTTTCTATGAAAACCAGAGATCAAAGGTTCGGGGACTAGCTTACATTAATATTTCTATTAACGCCCTTTCGGTACCGCTAAACTTAACATGGTTGTTATCTAAGTTGTCATACATTTATTCTTTACCATTTTCATGTTAAAGTCTTAACCCACTAGGTGATCATGCATCTTGTTTTTGTATTTTCATTTAAGATTCTAAACTAATCCTATCTTAGTCTAGAAAAAGAAAGAAACAATCAATTGTATTGAAATACATTTCGTAAAGTAAACACTCAAAGTATTGAAAAGACGAGCTAATTCTAAGTGCGAGAAAATAAAAACCCGCAACTCGTTGGGTGTTTATTACAACACAAATTGAAAACCCGAGACATGATCAGGGATGAAAATATGAATTGAAACCGGATCGGACATCGGTCTATCGTCATCATCAAATGAATACAAATTGAGACCGGATTGGACATCGGTCAATCGCCTTGGTCTTTTCAATTTTGGATTATCTTCCCATGGACCGTCTCTCGGGTGTCGGCATTTAGATTCACAACATATATTCACGACAAACAATATCCAAAAGAATAACCAAAGAAAAACAATGGTATAAATAATTCACTAATCAAACATGGGCCTCGGGATCAGCCTTTGTTTTTCATGCATTGCGATTCACTACCCACCTAATCATCTAATATTATTTGATTAATGGTTAACAATAATGGGCTACCATTTGTATTCACAAAACGGTAACTCATATCAATTAACCCCTAAAGTTGGGTTCTAAATGACCACAATGGGCTACCCACCGAACATGCACCGGGCCTATTGCTTCTGTTCAGATGTGACTAACTAACCTAATGATGTCCAAATGAATTGATTCAAGTGTCATTAGAAAGCTTATGACATGAGGATCAAAAGTTAAGAAAACAATTTTTTCTAAATCCTCACCGATTTTCCCGAAAATGACAAATTTACCCTAGGTGACAGGCTGGACCTAGTTCTGTTAGGTATTTCAAAATAATGGCGGGAAAAATAACAAACCTTATCAAAACCACGTGAAAAGTTTTAGGCAGTTAGGATTCTTCATGTGTAACAACTTTCATGTTTTGAGTTTTGCTAAAAAGTCCTCCAAATTTTTATAAAATTCGGTTTTCGCGAAGGGCTCAACTGCAAATCAAATTTTAACCCGTAAAGGCCTTATATGAAATTTTAAGCAAATTGACCCTCCAAAAATTGCTATTAGGCCCTCAAAATTTTTATTCAACATGATGAGACCCCAATGAACAACTTTGTAATTTTGATTTTTTGCAAAAAAGGACTCTAACTTTATCAAATTCGGAAAAATATCTTTTGGATTCCAAACGAATGAAAATCAGATCTGAACACAGATACTGATTAGATCATAAAAATTCCTTTTGAAAATTCAAATGACTTTTGATTTTGATGAAATTAGTATCAATGAAAATATCTCGATCTCAGTGTGAACTTTTGTGAAGAAAACTTTTTCATATTCTGAACACACGAATTTATGAAAATCGAAGAACACACGAAGATTAGTCAGAAATCAGTCTGTCACTAAATTCATGCATAGATGACGTTGTAGATCGTACAATGCTAACATGCTTGGAAATTTATGAAAATTTTATGGTGAATAGATTAAGATGTGCTTTACGACTTTCATGAAGGAAGTTTTTTCAAAAAATGATTGTAGAAAATCAGAAAAATCATCAAACAGCACAACGTCAATCAGGAAATCATCATAACAGACTTGAATATCACATTCTAGATTCTGATCCTAACTTTCGAAAGAGTTTTAACATAGCAAACTAAGTCCGATTGAGGCATGCAATATATCAAATTGAAGCTTAAGACGTGTTTTACGATTCTCTAGTTCATCACTTCGCAAGATTTTTACAGTAACGAGCTGAAATCGGCATCTCAAACATGCAGGTTTTTATGTATACGAATTTGCAGAACAACATCCAAGTGTACTTACCTTGTTTAACGATGCTCCGACGCGCAATCGAGCGATCCAGCCTCCGTATTCAGATCTTGAACAGCACGAAGAAGTCTCAGAAAGCTCGACAACCTACGAGAAGAGATTGCACAAACTATAGTGAGAATCGATTCGATCTCGCACTAGTGAGCTAATAACGGAAAATTAAGTCAAAATAAACGATTCGGTGGCTGTTCAACGAGAAGCCGGCCACCACAGCCACATGAAGACGCCGAAGAATGTTGCTGGAGGTTTGGGATCGTCGGAAGGAACGCCGATCGGCCGGTTTAGCCGCTTGAATCGGCTAATCAAATCACCGGTGGCAATGTCGGTGATGCTGCCGTGGAAGAGATCTCGCCGGAATGTGGATCTCCGGCCACCAGCAAGCTCGGCTAGCCTTGAGACTGGCTTCGTGGCACCGTGGGGGACGTCGGTGAGGTGATGATCCGCCGGAAAATAGCCGGTGAGGAGACGAGATGGCCGGCGGCCGAGAGAGGGAGAGAGGGAGAGAGAGAGAGAGAGAGAGAGAGAGAGAGAGAGAGAATTCAGATCTGAAAATGAGAGTCCCCTGTCGCGACCTAAAAATCAAATCGGGTTTTCGATCTTAGGCTAATGGATTACTAGATCAATTAAATTAACTAACCTAGCTCGAGTTCTCTCAAACTCTACCAAATCGTAACTTAGGTCCAATTGTGAGCATGCAAATATTTTCAATGAGAGTCACCACTAATCATTTAAGGTAGGTTGATTAGAAACCTAAATAAAATAGCGGGAGTACTATTTTATTTCTGCGAACCAGAAATTATAAATTCGGGGACTTGGTTACGCTAGATTACCCTAACGCCCTTTCGGTACCAATCTCAAGAAAAATACTCAATTTGACAATTTTGATAAATCCTGACTTATAGTTCAAAGGTGCAGAAAATTTTTTGATTTTCTTTTATGAAATTTTTTTTTGTATTTTCTAATTTAAATTCCAATTACAAATTTTTTAGTAAAAGAAATATAACCGCTAAATCTTTCAAATTAAGTTTCGATCTGAAGCTTGACAGATCGATCCTAAAATTTGAAATACCCGCTATAGAAATAACTCTATCTAAAGCCTGATAGATAGATTTATTTTCATGTATGCGGTTGCGGATTAGGAAATTTTCTTAATCGATCACATTTTGATATCTTAAATATCTTGGATATATTCAAAAGATTTTGAAAATTTTAAATTCTATCCAAATTTGACAAGTAATAGATATCCAAGATTTCAAAAAAAAAAGGAAATAAATCCTAATTGAAATAATGCCTATTATTCAAATATGCAAGGTTATATATCAATAAGCACGAATTAGGCAACAAAATATTCAAATAAATCAAGATAAGATAATTACCTGATTTGTAGATTTCTTTCCAAATTTGAATTTGCAGCGGATCGGGATTACGGATCGGGATGGTGACCGGTGGTGCGTCGGGAGCGGCGGCGAGGCGTCAGGAGCGGCGATGGCGTGCGGCAAGCGGCGGACCGCTAAAGATTCTCGGGGCTGACTGGAGTTTATTGTGGACGGTGAGGGTGTGAACCGGGGCTGCAACTTCGTCACGGTTGGGCTCACGATTTGCTGGAACGGACGTCACAAGTCTACTCCAATGTGTTAAACGTGCATCCGTGTGTGAAGTCAATGCTTGAGATGGTCTTCTACGTGAATCACACTGAGGTATGAAGATGAGAATTGATGGAGAGTAGGCCCCCTTCACTGCACATGTTCCTCAATCTCTCGCTCGTATCTTCTACAGACGACACCCAATCTGAATTGTGGCTGCCCCTCTTTAACGCCCTCCCCGATGGATGTCGTTCTCTCTCTGTATTCTTGTAACTTCGTGGACAGGAGCTTCCAGACAACGATAGTAGTGAACGTCGTCAGAAGCAAGTGACGATCAACGGCGGTGCAACGTGGAAAGCACGGCCGTGAGGGAACTCGGGGATGAGACTGTGAGGATCTAGCCGAGTCTCTCTTCTTTTTTTTTTTTTGTTTTCTCTCTCGTCTATGTGTGTCTCTCCTGCTCTCCGAAATTTTGTTCTTCGAAAATTATGAGAGCCCCCCTGATTATGAAGCATAAACATGTATTTATATAACAACCCTAAGTTAATTAGCCGGGCTTCCTAGTCCTAATAGGCTTAGACTTAGGCTTTACCATTTAATTTCATTCTAATTTCAAACGGGCTAAATTAATTCGGGTTGATTTTTCAATTAAACTTGATGGGCTAATTTAAGCTCTAATTAAGACAACCCAGCCCTTTTTGACTTGTGATTTTCGGCCTTTGCCTTCCGAGTGAGCCGAGTGAGCCGAGTCTCGTTCGATTCCCGAGCTCGATTTACGTGATGAATTTTAAGCTCGCTTGCCACCGCCGATCCGATGCGGAATGCAACTAACCTATATGAACTTAAACTATATGCTATGCAATTGTAACATTTTTGTTTAGGGGTTAAAATTTAATCCCTAATTTTTTATGCAATTAACCACTAAATGATGCGCTAAAATTTAGGTGTCAACATCCCCCCTAATTTTGGAGGGAAAAAACACTACATACTCCCCTCAACTTTGAATCTTGGCCCTTAGATTAATCTAATGGCCTAAAATGCATCCTTAATGATTAAGAATATTCTTTAAAGGCTAAAGATTGGTGACATGGCGTCATGGATAGACATGATCAATTCTAAATGAATGGCCATGATTGATTTGCTTATCCCCTAATTAATTTGCTTAATCCTTAATGAAGGGTATTTTGGTAATTTTCACTTAGGGGCATTCTCGTAATTTTCAATTAAGGGCATTTTTGTCATTTTTTGGCTCAAAAGGATGTGGCTGGCCTTCGTTGGTCGGAATGGACGGTCGATTGCTGAACTTTTGACTGGAAAATGGCCAGTTCGACTAGATCGGTTCAATTTGAATTAAATCGGATTGAGCTGATTAGCCCCGAATTTGGCCTGATTGAACTAGTTCAATCCTTGATTCCTTTTGTTTCAATATGATACAATTTGATCTCTATCATGATTAATTGACCCCATTAATATCGAATTCAATCAAATTGGATTGAACCGATTTGAAATTCATGCACAAATTGATCCAATTTAACTTGTTTGTCTCAATTGCTCTTGAATTTGGGTAATTGCATGGCCAAGCTAGACTAACAAATTTAATTGAAGTCCAATTAACCAAATTGAGTCTCAATTCATCAAATTGAATATTAGTCTAGAGTGGGTCAAGTTGAATTGCACTGATTAGACCAATTACCCTTAGACTTCTTAATCATTGGATCACTAAATTAATCAAATTGACTCAAATTCATGTGAATCTTTCAAAATTGATTTTGAATTTGGATTTCATATAAGAAATTAGGCTCATTCGTGTCTCAATTGCGCCAATCATAAAAAATCGATCCAAATCACTGATTAGGGCCAAAATTGAGGGTTTTTGTGTTTGGCTTAGAATTACAAAATTTGTTCCAAAATTTAATATAAGATGACCTCTAGATCAAATGTCGTGAAGAAAACTAACCTAAAAAATGACTAGAAATGAAGTAATTTCATTTTTGGCCGATTTGAACTAAATTCCGCAAATTGGGAAAAAGTTTATTCTAAACCGATTTTTGGAAAATTTCAAATGCCAAAGGCAAATTGGATGTAAAATAAGATGATTTTTGAATTTTTTGTATTTTTCAATTTTTTTTGTCAAAGGTTTGACCAAAAGTCAAACTCTAGTTGACTTTTCACTAGGAGTTTGATTTTATGCTCAAATCTTTGAATTTTTCTAGAATTTCCACTTCTAAAGTGAAATTAAACTTGAAAGGAATCTTTTTATGCGAAAAGCCCCAATTTGACCCGGTGTTGACTTATGGTCAAACGGTTGATCAAAAAGTCAACGCGAAAATCAATCGTTTGACTTTTCGGATTTTTGCATGAAATGAATAGAAAATTGTCTATAGAAGCTAGACCACTAAACAGAATTAAAAAACAACACTTTTTGTTCAAGAAACGGGTTCCGTCGCGATCGGAAATCATAATCTCGAATTTTCCACTTTTAATGATGCGTCGGCTAAAAATTAGATGTCAACACTTTATGGTTAAAAAGAATATTTATATATCGAGCTTTGCCAGGACACATTTGCTATAAAAAACAACGATGGTTGTGAAAAGTGAAAAATCCCTTTGCTTGGTGTACAATCAGACTTTAATTAGTTTAGTCATGAATAAGTAAGTGGTGCTTGAACATACAAGAATCGAGAAATAGGTGAGCATTAGGAGGACGTATAATTTATGGTGTGACCAATTCAATGGTCATTCGGAAGCAAAAAATATTGAAACGTCTGACCATCAAATAAATTTCCTCAATTAATTTTTTATTGTTTTTATTTTTGGGATTTTTTTTTTTGGATTTTTCATTATAAAAATATTTAAATTGATAGTTTCAGGGAAAAACCGGTCTGGGCCAATAGTCCGACTTGCACATCAACCCCTAATATTACTCCGCCAAAAAATAAATAAATAAAACAATTTTCTTGATAAAAACATAAAAAAATAAAAACAATTTTGGTTAGTCTAATGATAGAGAGGCGGGAGGTTTAAAATTTATCACAACCTTGTCCTGGTATATTTTACTTTCCACCATTTTTTACATCAAAATTCTTTTTTTTGAAATCCTTGAAATTCGAGTATCGAAATCGAACAGAATTCCAAGGAAAAGATCAATTGAAAGGTGAAGCAATCAAATGCAGGTAAAAGCACAGAAAGCGTCTCTTTTCCATGCATGAACAGAAAAGAGGGACGAGACACTGACTGTCTGACACGGAAGGAGACGGCATCCGCAGTAGCGTAGGAAATTAGTCGTACCAAAGTCTCATCCCCCAGACCGATTTTCCTAAAACTATATAATTTAAATATTTTAATAACGAAAAGTCCAAAACAGCAGTTTTTCCAAGTTCTTGAGATAAAAAGGAATCCATTGATGGTCAGGCGTTTCATTAATTGCTCTGGAAAATGGAAGAGCCGTCGCTCTTACTTCTAATAAAACAAAGAATGGCAAACGGAGTGAACGAAGATATTTGGATGTATGTATACCAGAAGGAGGGAGGAGTTTTAGTTTTGGTTGGATTCTCTTTTGGTTTTAACCATTTTGAAAAAGTGTTGATTTCATTTCGCAATTTCTCAATTTTGGTGAATTTAAAATACGTTTTCATAGAAATTGATGGTGGAATTATACATATTCAAGGGCAACTGAATTATACTACTATACAATCTTTTTTTTTTCAATTTTAATTTGGCCAGAATATTTTTTAAAGAAAGTTGGCAAGGACTTAAGTGAGTACGTACGCCTCACTTAGCCCAATAAATTTGGGCTACAATAAATGCGCCTAGAACAAGCATATCCAATGTAAAGCAGCATGCTTAAACCAGTTATACCGTAGCACTGTAATGCTTGCTTACATATATTGCAGAACATGTTTTTGCAAAGTAGAAAACAAAGGAGATAGTCAGGTGCTATCCCGCCTTTGGTACAAGCATGCTTACATGTTGTAGAACAACTAGTATATTGTTCAGTCGCCTCGAGTAAACAACAACATACTGAAGAATAGTATGCGGTGAGCTTCTGGTAATAATTTTGGAAAGAAAGGACAGAGAGAGGGAGAGAGAGCAATTAATGAAGAGAGAGAGAGAGGGGACAGAGCTGCTAAAACGTCCCTGTCTCTCTCGTCCGTCCAACTTGGTGAAGATCTTTAATCCCATCTCGCAAAAAGCCAAAACAAAAGCCTGCAACGCGCTTGCTTTCTTCGAGAAACTGAAACCGCAGTTCTGTCCTCTTTTTCTCTCCTTTAATTACCCCTCTCTCCGTCTTCTCCCTCTCTCTTCGTTAATTACAAGGGTAATGTTAAAATATATTTCGATTTTGTGCTCAAATAGGAAAATTTCTTATTTTAAATAGGTTTTTTTTATTTTAAGTAAGTTACCCAATTGAATAATTTCTTAATTAAAAAATATTTTTAAATTGGACAAGTTTTTCTAAAATGAGTTTTCTTAATTTGGATCTACTTATTTATAAATAAAAAAGAGATGATATTTGTGAAATTCATTAAAGAGGAGCTTTTGTCTGTGAATTACACCCTGAAGATATTCGAGTGTATTGTAGCTGATTAAATCTTATGATAAGAATTTGTGTTAATTTTTTCGTGAGATTAAGAGATTATTTCGCGAAAAATTGTGGAGCTAAGCACAACGCGAATTATTGTGTATAATTAGAGTTTGGGAAACACTTAAAGTGTTTGAATGATTCGAGTGTGGTTGTAATTTCCGTTGTATCATTGATTTATAGTGGAATTCGCTACCGATTTTTCTGTGAACGTAAATCACTATGATCGAATTATGTAAATTTAATATTCGATTTATTTTCTTATTTTATTAAATTTATTATTCGATCATTTGACTTTCATAATTGGTGGAATTGATGAGACTCGACTGTTTGAGTAAAGTGGGTTGCTTTAGCCACAAGAGTTTCATGTCAAGCCGACGATGTCTCTGATTGTCAAGGTGCTTGATCTCCTTGCATCCATTCTCTCTCTCTCTCCCTTTCTCGGAAAAGAGAAGATGAATGTGTTAATGAATGAATCCATTCACACAGCTCAAGAATTTGCAGGGAAAGGAGGACTATTATCAAGTGCAAAATCCCTTCGCTTGGTGTACTCGAAGTCTTTGAATTAGTCAGTCATAAATAAGTGCTTAAAACATGAAAGAATTGAGAAATAATAGGTGAGCATTATTAAGCATGGACGTACAATTACTGGCTCGGATGTACAACGACCGGCGAATGAAGGCGATCAGTGGCTATAAGGAAATGGAGGCTATTTTCGTCCCATAATATGATTAAGGCATTTAGGGTGCATCATTAAACCAACAAAGCCTTAATCATCTAATTTAAATTTAAAATGGCGGGTGGCAAATTTGTTCAGTTCAATTCTTTTCTTTTCTTTTAATTTTTTTATTTCTATGTAAGGTCAAATTATCGTAATTGAAAATAATTTTTAAGTGGATATTATCATTTTGATATTTTACCTCTCAAAGGAAAATTATTTTCATGAACGGTGGCAGAGAAAGATTGACCTTTCGATGGGAGACAGGAGAGAGGACAGAGGAGAGACGGGAGATTCATCAAATCTTTTGCTCGGGTCTGGTAAAAGACCCAACCAACAGTCAATAGCTCAGTCGATCAGACAATTAATATTTGTCGCGCGTGTCCCAGCGACAAAACCTAAAAACGTCACCTATTTATGAACAGAAAGATAAAATATCGGACAATCAACAGCAACGTTCAAGAATTTGCACGAAGAAGCTGGCCATCAACCGTCGAAGAAGCGGCCCGCGAAGAGGAAGGGCGGCGACCCCGATGACGACAGGGCCGATGTGGTGGTGCGCCATATTAGTAAGAGCCGGTTAAGTTTTAAGCTGCTCTTGAGCAAGAGAGATGACATCTACTTTTGGACACGATTAACTTTGGCAAAAGATGAAAGAAGATGAGGAAGAAGGGGACGGACAAAATAGTAAATTTGTAATTATTTAAAAAGATGAGGTATATTTTTTAAATTTGAGAGAAAAAGAATATTTGTCAGCTTCCAGCCGCACTAGGAAGACGAAGCAGAAGAGGGGCTTTGGACCTTGTGCTTGACCAATTTTCCTGAGAAGTATTGAATGCCCAGAGCCAGTAAGCACATGCTCTTCTCAACTTTTTATTTATGCCCGGAGAGGCTTTGAACAAAATGTTAAAAGCCAGTAAGTATTGAAGGAAACTTTTTATTTTAAAGGAATTTCGAATTTACTCGTTGCTGATTCTTTTAAATTATGGCCTTCTAATAAAACCCGATAAAATAGAAGAGGTTGAGCTTCGACTTCAATAAAACCCAGGAATGACAAGAGACGGAGGGAGTGGAAAGTTTTGGATATATACCATACGGACGAAGATTTAGCTTTTTTTTATAGTCTGTCCTAGAGCGAAATTTAGTTTTCGGTAGCTTCTTTTTGGTTAAATCTTTTTCAAATAGGGTCTACTTCATTTCACAATTTCTCAATTTAGATGAATTTAAAATACACTTTCATAGATATTGATAGTGGAATTACACATATTCAAAGGCAACTTAACTATAAATTCTTTTTTTTCGGCTAGAAAATTTTTTATTGGGCATTTCGTTTTTAATATATAGAAGAAGAGATTGAGGGAACAATTTTCATTGAATCTGATATTCGAATATAAATACAAAGGGGAGTGGGTGAAATTTTTATTTTATTTTTTTGGTCATCAAGTCCGTCATTAGTTTAATGCCTAAGAAATGAGGAAATGACCATTACCTTAAACAAATTAAACGGAAATTGAAAAATCACTATGTTTTATTATGTTAAATAGAAAACCACAGTACAAACATCTTGATTTTGAAAATTAAGTAATAACGCGAAATTTGAAACTCTTCTAAAACCAAAAACACCAACATCGACGAAAAGAAGTATGTTTAAATGTAAAAATTGAAAAGGCAGAAAGAATGGAGGGATGGAAATTAGATTAGCATTCAATGCTGCTAAGTAATTAAATAAGCGTCGAGGCCCCCTAAATCACGTCATGACCATCCGTCAAGACAAAAAAGGCAGAATTTAGGACGTCAAAGTTGATTTTCCTTTTGGGTTTAATTAAAAAAACATTAATTTTAGATCGAGGGACAATTATGGTCCTAATTTTTTTTATCCTGTAAAAATGTACCAATTTTAGATCGAGGGACAATTTTAGCCCGAACTTTTTTTGTCCGTAAAAAAGCACTAACTTTAGGTCAAATGATAATTCTGGCTCTAACTTTTCTTTGTTTCGTAAAAAAGCACAAACTTTCAATTAAATCCAAAATCTAGCCCTTATTGACTTAGAATTATTGATTATCTAACTTAACTATTATACCTTATCAATAAATCCGCGTGGTTTGTTAACTTGATTTAAAACAATATTTACTGTCTTATTTTTTAAACCATAATTTGAAGAATAATGGTGAAACTGTTTGTCTCCTTCACTTCACCGGCAAGTTCAAAATATCTCCAGATTGAATTTTTATAGCCAGATGTAATTTGAAGCCGACCATCGCCTGTCGATAGACGCCATGGATAAAATTCGCCAAGCTCACCACCATAACCTTTTTTTCTCAAATAATGGTGACTTTAGACATAAAGTCAACGGGAGGCCAAGTTTGAGATCACGGTGAAAGTTGGGAATTTTTCATGAGATAAAAAAAATTTAGAGTAAGAATTGTCACTCGACCTAAAATTGATATTTTTTTACGGGATAAAAAAAGTTCAGGCCAGAATTATACATTGACCTAAAGTTAGTGTTTTTTTATAAGATAAAAAAAAATTTGGTCAGAATTATCCCTCGACCTAAAATTAATATTTTTTTATGAGATAAAAAAAATTATAGTTAGAATTGTTACTTAACTTAAAATTGGTGCATTTTTTTTTTGAAATTAGGCCTTTCGTTTTTGGGCGTTCTTACGATGAAAGTACTATCATATTCATATATCTCTCTCTCTCTAAAATTCCTCAGATCCTCCTGATCTCTCCCTCACTCTCCCATATCTCACGGCCGATTCTCCTTCATCATCCTGCTACCTTAAACCGGAAGCGCGCTCAACGACTACGCTGGAGAAGAAGAATCCGGCTGCATTTCAATCCTCCATGGCGACGAATGCTGGCAACGAGACTGGGGTTTCAACTATTGGAGGAGGGGAGTGGAGGAGGCGCAATCATTTGTGGTGCTTGAAGGAGCGGATCGTGCTCCTCAAAAACATAGCTGAATTTCAAGAACAGAAAAAATGGATTGCCTACTCAATTTCCCCGCTTTTAACACTTCCCTTCAAGATAATAAGGCGATCTTCGAGTATTCTTACGAGCCATGTGAAACCAAGATGGCGATGTTGAAGAGGAGGTTGCCTAAAAGAATAACGAAGAGTGACTTTATTAAGACCGAACAAGATAAGACTCTTGTCAAGCTATACTAGAAGCTCTAGCATGTGGAGGGTAGCGACGAAGGAGAGTCGGAGCTGGAGCCACATTCAGCAATCCCGCCGGAGTCCGCTGCTAAGAGGGCAAGAAAGGCCGGCGGTGATGGGGCTGAGCTGTCAATCCCGCCGAAGTCTTCTGTTAAGAGGGCAAGAAAGGCCGGCGGCAATGGGGCCGAGCCGTCAGTCCCGCTAAAGTCCTCTGCTGAAAGGGAAAGAAAGGCCGGCGGCGATAGGGCCGAGCCGTCAGTCCCTAGGAAGACTAGACGACTGTGGTCCAAGACAGACAAGGCAGAAATTAGAGCGTCAAAGTTGATTTTCATTTTGGGCCTTTTTTTGACGAAAGTACTATCATATTCATCTATCCCCGCCTCTCTCTCTCTAAAATTCCTCAGATCCTCTTCACCTCTCCCTCACTCTCCCATATCTCATGGTCGATTGACATCCTGCTACCTCAAACCGGAACCGCGCCCAACGACTACGCTGGAGAAGAAGAATCCGGCTGCATTTCAATCCTTCATGGTGACGGATGCTGGCAAAGGGACTGGGGTTCCACCAACTATTAGAGGGGGGGAGCGGAGGAGGCGCAATCATTAATGGTCCTCGAAGGACCAGATCGTACTCCTCCAAATCATGGCTGAATTTGAAGACCAGAAAAAAATGGATTGCCTACACAATTTCCTCGTTTTTAACACTTTCATTCAAGATAATAAGGTAATCTTCGAGTACTCTTACGAGCCATGTGAAATAAAAACCAAGATGGGGATGTTGAAGAGGAGGTTGCCTAAAAGAATAACAAAGAGTGACTTTGTTAAGACCGAACAAGATGAGATTCTTGTCAAACTATACAAGAAGCTCTGGCATGTGGAGGATAGCGACGAAGGAGAGTCGGAGCTGGAGCCCCACCTAGCAATCCTGCCGGTGTCCTTTGCTAAGAGAGAAAGAAAGGCCGGTGGCGATGGGGCGGAGCCTCCTCTGACCAATCAAGGAGCTTCCTAGCGAAGTGAGGATAATCAGTTCGAAGAGAAGGTGTCAGAGTGTCATACTATAGCTGACATCCAGCTCAGAATTTCAGATTCAAGCTTCGGAGAAAAAGGTAAAAACGCTTCCTTACTAACCAACTGTTTGTCAAAAGTCCAGTTCTGATGATCAGAGTTTCATTCAACGTGATCTTGAAATTCTACTTATGATTTTGTGATTTATGATGCCTTAAACATGTTTCTAATCATTTATTTTGTCATTTGATCCATTTTGGATTATGATTGTGTGAAAACCATGAGTCGGCCTCCAAGATCATTCTCGCCAGAGCTCGCAAACCTCGTCGGAATGCTTTCCGACAGCCAACGGCCGTTCAAGTTAGTTGTTTCTAATCCTATTTGGTGTTTGATTGTTGTTTTGATAGCTAGAAATGGCTAGGGCGCTTGGTATGTTGATCTGAATATTAGTTTAGCTTAGTTTAGGATATCATTTCCATTTTTAAGCAAGGAAGTTTGAGCTTGAATATCAGTGATTTACGGAAGTTCAATGACATCTAATGGATATGGATGTGTAGAGTGTCATTCAGTGATGATTTTGGATTGGCTAGATTGATCAGATTGTGATCAGAAGGTCGCTGGAATTAGATCTATAGTCACGGCGTTGAATAGAAAAGAAGGGATAATGCACACCACATATTCGACCAAATACCACAAAGAAGAGGAGGGAAATGGCGCCGTTTTGGCACCGTTCCTGCCGGAGAATCGACTGGTGCCGGCCAAGTCGGTTCGAACCGGTTTGGTTCGGCTCAACCTGAAATAAAAAAATCATAAAAAAATTAATTAAAAAAATTCAGAAAATCCTAAAAATATAGAAAATACTGAAAATTCATAAAAAATTAGAAAATCCTAAAAAATTCGAAAATTTAGAAAACTCAAAAAAATTAGAAAATTCAGAACATCCTAAAAAATTAGAAAATTCAGAAAATTCTTAAAAATATAGAAAATTCAGAACATCCCAAAAAATTAGAAAATTCAGAAAATGTAAGAAAAAAAAATGAAAGTTTAGCCTTTTTGGAAAAAAAATAAAAAAATAAAAAATTACAAAATTTCACAGTATAGCTTAGAATATCTGTGGCCATTTATTTTGAGTAAAATTTAAATTTTTTGAGGCGCTCAAATGGTATTTTTGAAGCCTCCTTAGTTTAGGGATTTAAAAGGGGTTTTAACCCCTAAAAAACCCTAAAACCCCCAAAAAGAGCTCTACCCCTAAAAAACTCTAAGACAACATAATCCATTGAATGAACAAGTCTTTAGGGCTTTACTAGGGTTCGAGTGTTTTGATTGATTTTCATTTTAGAGACCATTTTAGGATTGTTGTGTTTGATTGGAATTGATTGTGCATTTCTTTATTGATTGGTTGGTTTCTCCCGATTATAATAGTTAGAATTAATGGATAGGCTTTGCGAATTTGCATGACACGTGAAGATACTTCGGATCTTTTTGTGTATCGAAAGGGCGTTAAAGATCTCGATTTGGGATCTTTAGTGTAACCAAGTTTCTTTATCTATGTAATCTCTGGTTCATGAAAATTGGGATGGTTCTCCCCCGTCTTGATTAGGTTTCTAGTCGACTAATAAGGACTAGTGGCGACTCCAATACAAAACTTAGGATAAATAAGAGAAAATTAAAAAATAAATACCCGCTATCTCGTGAGGTATGGTCAACAAGAGATCTTCGTGTGTCTAATGATGGGATGTCTGTGAGACGTTTTGGTAAAATATTTGTTTTAGACCTTAGTAGCTCATTCGGGGACAATTTGCTCATTCGTGACAAACAAAAGTACCTCCAAATGCGTGCAAAAGCGCAGCGCGCTAGGTTTGGTGACTCCATTGGGGAAATATTTTCTAGTGGACTTAGGCCTAGTTTAGAATGATACGCATGTGTTTTGTGCTCATGCGAGGATTTGAGGTACGTCCCACTAATGGTTGTGTTAAATGGTTTTGTAGGTGGGAGATATAAGGGGTGTAGTCTTTGTTAATCTTTGTTTTGCAGGGAGGTGTTGAGATGGGTGTGATGTGATTATTTTAGAAGTGTTGTTTGGTTATAAATTTTGCTATGCATGCTTTTAAATAGCCTTAGCATGACACTATTCGCACACACCATTCGTGACCCAATCCTGGCTATAATTAGGATTACCTTTAAGGGATATGTATTTGAGCGAAACTATGAGCTAATTGCCCATGAGATTGTTTAAATTCATATCGATCTTAAAGACGGAACAATATTCCATTACTTTAGGTCGCATGCCTATTGGGGTGGAATCCCTTGCCCGTTAAGATAGTGATCTCAAATCTTTAGCCTATCCTACCATTAGGCGTCGAAACTTCACTTGTTGCATCTGCATATTTTTGTATTTGATATTACAAAAATCACCTCGGTAATGATAAGTATCGTTTCTCGTCCTTTCCTTTGAAACATAGGAATTGTCTGAGAATTAACTAGATTCTCGCTAAAATAGATAAAGGGATAATGAAGACACTAGCCCATAACACATGAATAGAATGGAGGACTGGCTTAATAAGTTGTAACCGTCCAGCAAAGGATAGGAAACGTTGAGACCAAGACCGAGCTCGAGCAGTAATGGAGTTCACTTAAGAGCTGACGTCATCTGCAAAGAATAGGTGGGTTAGACAAATGGACTTACATCGCCAATAAAATTTGAAATCCAGGAGCCGAGCCTGAGAATTAAGAATCCTCGGGAATACCTCCATAACCATGGTGAAGAGAGGGAGACAGGATCCTCTTGATGGATACCTCTTCCACTCGCAAAGAAACCATGAAGTTCCCCATTAATGGCTACAGAAAATTTTGGGGATGTAAAACGTTCCATTATGAGCTTAATGAACATCGGAGGAAAACCAAATGGGAGTTAATGTCTGCTGCCAATAGGCGAGTCATTGAGGATAACACTATCATTATCGAAAATCGAAAGGATACGATAATGTAGTTGTCTCTTATTGACAAAATAATGAAAATATTTCTTGTTTCTATCCTCATCATTTAACCATCTAATCTTGGACTTTTGTTTTAGAAAATCTTCCTCTTGAAATCTGAGAATGAAGGACCCCTGAAGTTGCTCCTTTTCCAGGTTTGCCAGCCTAGAGTTATAGGGTTAGAGAAAAGAGCATCTTGAGTAGAGTTAAGGTCTAACCTGGCTTGAGCAACATGAGTGGAGATATCCGAATAAAAATACCTATTGAGTTGTTTGAGACGTCCTTTGAGAAGCCGAAGCTTCCGGCATAGGACGAACATGGGTGAACCAATAATTTGGGAATCCCACACCTGAGATACGATATCCGAATAAGTTGGGTGCGACATTCAAAAGTTGAAGAATTTGAATGGCTTCCTGAAATAAACGGCAGGAGTGATTCTGATTAACATTGGAGTATGATCCGAGACACTTGGTGCCAGAAAGTTTGCCTCTGAAAAGTAGAAAATGTTAGTCTACTGGTCGTTGATTAAAACTCTTATCGATTTTTCTTTGCTTGCGAGAGTCACCCGATGATGTCGACCATGAGAATCTATGGCCAATATATCTCAAGTCATCAAGTCCGACCTAGTCTAGACAATTGCCAAACTCATTAAAAGCAGGAATCCAAACATTGGAACTGCCCAATCTATCCAAGTTAAACCAAATAACATTAAAATCGCCTGCCACTAGCCAAGGTTTAGCATAAAAAAGATCGCAGGAGCTAACAAGGTCTTCCCAAAGAGTACGCCGAGCAATAAAAATATGTTTACCATACACTACCAAAAAAATGCAGGTCTTATTTAGAGCCAAAAGATGAACACGGTAATGAATAGCTTGGGGAGACAGAGAGAACTACCAGATCTACCTCATGAGATTTCCAACCAATCCAAATTCTTCAATGTAGAGGAAAATTATAATTAGCAGTCCACACCCAACCTGGCAATAGTCTAATAGAAATCTTCTAAAAAAGAGATGGTCTAACCTTCGTCTCAAGGATGCCAAGACACGAGATATTATGAGATCTAACTAGAGCTTTGATCTTAGCTTGTTTGAGGGGGTCAACGAGTCTCCTAATGTTTCACACACCAAAAACCATATAAATAGCGGGGAAGAGATTATTGCCTTTTAGTGCCGCCTCGTTTTTTTGATTTCGGTTTGGCCTTCTTGGCAGCGGAGGGACTGCTTATGTGAGTGGAAGCATTCATAATAGGAGCAAGTAGGGAAGAGTCTCTACCTCCCTGATCAGGGTTAATAGAAAGGGGCTGATTATGCTTAGAGGTTGGGCCTTCGAGGCTTGGAGTAGGAAGACCAGGAACCTGGCCAATAGATTCAAGGATACCACCATGGTTTAAAGAGGCTCTCAAACGGGTGTTAGGCGTGATTGGGGAGGGGGACTCCTCTGAGTCGCTACCTACATTACTTGCTAAATAATCTTTAGAGACATCCAAATTTGAGGAAACGAAAGAGGTAGCCGGAGAAGATAAAGCAGGATCAGTGGGTATATGGTTGCCCTCCTTCCTAGGATCATGG
Source organism: Syzygium jambos (assembly GCA_031216235.1). Classification (NCBI taxonomy): domain Eukaryota; kingdom Viridiplantae; phylum Streptophyta; class Magnoliopsida; order Myrtales; family Myrtaceae; genus Syzygium; species Syzygium jambos. The sequence goes on from CM062221.1 coordinate 15,226,447, forward strand.
AGAGGGACTTGTGGATCGGCAATCATAACATGGGATGCAATGCTCGCTGAGTTCCTAGAACGCCCAGAAGGCGACAAGTTTTGAATAACCGCTATATTAGTCGTGAGTTTGGGAGATTTAAACCTTATAGCAGGGGAGGGCATCTTGGTCAATTTACACGAATGCTCCCCAGAATGCCTTTTACAGACAATTTCCCATTTAGCACCTATCGGAAGAGACTCATTCACAGCAGCGGCAACTGGAACAGGAGTCTTATTGACAGCAGTAGACATTTCAGTAGTCGGAATGTATCTGTGGCCAAAAGTTCCACACTTCATACATGCCATTGATCTCTGTTCATATTCCATCCTGACTAACTAGGTTTCATCAATCAGAAGGGCTTCGACAGAATCTAGCATGGTTTGTGTGGTCTTGATCTCAATGCATACCCTTGCATATGAGATCATTTGCATCCTCTCAACTTGTATGTCCACATGGAGAGGTTTACCAAGTGCACTTGCCATAGCACTAATACCCAAGGTAGACCATAGTGCAATAGGTATGTCTTTCAATTTAACCCATACAAGAAGGGTTTGTGTTGATTTTTCTTCAACTTCATTGCTGGATGCCATTGCTGTAGGATCAAAGGTACACGAAAAATGATTATCGAGCCCTCATCCACAATTCTTCGATGAAAAGATTCATCAGGAATATGGATGGAGCTCCACTTCTCTAACTAGAAGGCTCTGGTCAAAAGGATGGAGCTCTAGGGCTGACTGAACAGCATAAAGATGTGATCTAGCTTGATCAGTTCTTGCAGAGATGTCAGAAAAGGAACTCTTGTTAAGTTATTTCAGCTTCAGTTTAAGGACCCGCAGTTTATAACAAATAATGTACATAGGAGTGCCTACTATATGCGTATCCCAGGCTTGCTCCACTAGTTTTAAGAATTTAGGATGAGTAGCCCAGAAGTTGAAAAACTTGAAGGGTTTCTTAGAATTATGTGGTGAAAGAATTTTTATCACCATGGGAGAGTGATCAGAAATCCCAGAAGAAAGAAAAATGGCTTCCGAAAAGGAAAACTATTGCATCCATATGTCATTAGCGAGTACTCGATCAATCTTGCGGAGTTTTCGATTTTCGCCAGAAGAATAAGTCCAAGTGTATCTACACCCCACATATCGAAGATCTTCCAAACCTGCCTGATTCAGACAATCCCCAAATTCATCAAAAGCCGGGATCCAGGGAGTTGTACTGCCCATTCTATCATCTGGATTTTTTGATTGCATTAAAATCCCCAGCAACAATTCAAGGTAAGTCACAACAGGAGAAACGTAAGAGGTCAGTCCATGACGGACGCCGTTTCACAAAGGAATGCTCACCATAAACAACTGTGAAGAGACAAGATTTATTCATATTTAAGAGGCTAAGCTGAACATGAATCAGTTGATCTGAAGAATATAGAAGACTAGTTTTCATCTCATCCGGGTTCCAACCAAACCAAATTCTGCCAAGGAGAGAAGAATCATAGTTAGAAGTCCACAACCAATTATCACATAAACCTTGCGAAATTCCAGCAAAAAGAGAGCCTTTAGCTTTAGTTTCAACAATACCAATACAGGAAAGACGATTAATCCCGATGAAGGTACGAATTTCAGCTTGTCTAAGGAGATCTACTAGTCCCCTAATATTCCATATACCAAAAAACATAGGAAGACAAGGAATTATTATCTCTGAGATTTCCTTGACCTCCTCCTCTTGGCTTTCTTCTTCGAGGAGGACGGGCCAGGAGTCATATCAGGGCAGCTCATGTTAGGAATAAGCCCCAGGAAGGCTTTAGAGGTATCCTCCGAGGTATTAGATGCCAAGGTTCGAGAATGGGTGTTTGGGGGAGATATAACAGCAGGTTCCTCCACCACTAGCTCTTCAGAGTCGCTATTCTCCACCCCGACGTGAGAACCAGAAAAATCTTCAGAGAAAGATTGAGAGTTAATATCAAGGTCTTTAATTTGCTGGTCAAGACATCCTTGAGGACCGGGCACAGCGGAATGACTGAGCCCTGCGTTAAATTCCTTCGGGAAATCCAGATCAGGACTTAACAGCCCATGTTCAGTAGTGGGGTTCAAAACAGGAGGCAAAAGTTTCCCCCTGAATTCGTGTCCAGTAGAAGGTCAGCTGCAATTCTGGTCAGTCCTGCATTAGATACCTTTGGAAAGTTCAGAACAGGCCATGAGCAGTAGTGGGGTCTCGAATATGAGGCAGAAGATCCTCCCCCCCTGGATTCGTATCCAGAACAAGGTCTGTTGCAAGGCGCCGAATACCAAGGCCTCCTTCTTCTTTTGGAAGACACACATTATTCCAGTCTATCTTTGCTCCCCTAATGCCGAGATCAGGGCCCTTTCAGAGAAACTGTCTCAAAATGGTCTCAATGCTACCTAGGACAGATTTCGGGAGTGCCAAAATAGAAGCCCAGTACACATGTATGGAGTGTAATACAGATTTAATGAGCTGAAGCATCCCTACAAAGGATAGAAATCGTTGAGTCTAAGAGCGGGCTCTAGCCGTGATTGAGTCGATTAGGATCTTACAATCCTCTTTACGAAGCCTGGAGGAGATAACGGGCACCCCAAGATAACGAAAGGGTAGCGAGCCCAGTTGGAAGCCAAGACATTGAAGCAGTTGGCCATATAAGGCCGAATTCCCTCCCGAGATGAACAGGCTACTTTTGCTGTTGTTCGGTCACAGGCCAGACCAACTAGAGAAGATTAAGAGCATGCTTAATTATTTCAGCGGACCTCAGGTGGGCTTCAGAAAAAAGAAGAACATCATCCGCGAAGAATAGGTGAGATATGCGGGTCTTCTTGCATCGCCAAAATAGACGAAATTCTAGAGAATTTATTTTTGACTGAAGAATACCAGAGGATTTCCATAGTCAGGATGAAGATGTACGGCGAATGCGGATCCCCTTGCCGTATGCCTCGGCTACTAGGAAAGTAACCATGTAGTTCCCCATTAATGGAAATAGAGAATTTAGGAGTAGTTATGCAGGTCATAATCAGTTTGATGAAGAAATCCGGAAACTTAAAAGCCTTGAGTGTCTTCTCAATGAAGTTTCAGTCAACCGTGTCATAGGCCTTTTGGAAGTCCACTTTGATGGCACATTTCGGACGGTAAGCTTCATGGTGGAAATCCACAAACAACTCTTGAGCAAGCATTATATTATCACTAATTCTGCGGCCTTTGACAAAAGCCGTTTGGGACGAGCTGATCAAAGCTGGTAGAATGTGTGCAATACGCCTCGCCAGTATTTTGGAGATGCATTTATAAAGTGTGTTACAACATGCGATAGGCCGAAAGTCAGACATGGTTGAAGCGTTAGGAACTTTCGGAACAAGAGTTAGGATGGTACTATTTAGCTCCTTAAGCATGTTACCACTCTCAAAGAAATCTTTCACTTCCTTGAGGATCGAAGGTCCAATGATCTCCCAAGTGGATTTGAAGAAATCAACATTATAGCCGTCTGGTCCAGGGGCTTTTCTTTTTGCCAGCAGAAAAGTGTAGCCTGGATTTCTCCATCAGAAACCGGTTGAGCTATATAATTTCTCTGATTTTCATCAAGGGCCTGTCCAATGAACTCGCTTATCTCATTAACAGGTGGCTGGGAAGAAGCAGAATTACCATTGAGCAACACCTGAAAATGAGTGACAATGTGATTCCTGACCTCTGGTGGTTCTGTTAATGTCACACCATCACCTGAGGAAACTGAGAGAATGCGATTCTGAAGATGCCTTTTGTTGACATAGTGGTGGAAAAATTTAGTGTTGAGATCCCCTTCTTTGACCCATCGAATTCTGGATTTTGGACGAAGGAAAGATTCCTCTTGTAGTCTAAGAGAGGAGAAGGAGCGAAGGTGCTCCGCTTCACTATCGAGCAAGTTCTGGTCAAAAGGAGATAATTCCAAGGCTGCTTGAATAGCATAAAGATTATCTCTAGCCCGTTCTGTTCTTGAGGATATATCCGAGAAGGAACTCTTGTTCAACTGTTTCAGCTTCGCTTTGAGCAATCTTAGTTTGGAACAGACAATGTACATAGAAGTGCCCCTTATTCGAATATCCCATACTTGGGTTACAAGTTTAAAGAATTTAGGGTGGGAAGCCCAGAAGTTGAAATACTTAAAAGGTTTCCTAGAACTTTGAGGCAGTAGTATTTTGATCACCATGGGAAAATGATCGGAAATACCTGGGACAAGGAAGGACACTTCCGAAAAAGAGAATTGCTGAGTCCAATAGTTATTGATGAGGACCCTATCAATCTTTCGAAGTTTCCTGTTCACACCAGAGGAATGAGACCAAGTGTACCTGCATCCCACGTACCGAAGGTCCTCAAGGCCAGCTTGGTTGAGACAATCACCAAATTCATCAAAGGACGGGATCCAGGGGGTTGTGCTACCCACTCTGTCCTCCGGGTCTTTAATGGCATTAAAGTCACCATCGACAATCCAAGGCAAGTCGCATGAAGATAATCGAATAAGGTCAGACCAAAGAGAATGGCGATGAACAAAAGTGTGCTCTCCATAAACAATAGTTAGGAGACGAGTTTTGCGCATATTCAAAAAAGTGAGCTGCATATGAATTAATTGTCCAGAAAAGTGGAGTTGTGTCATCTCTATCTCCTTTGGGTCCCATCCGAACCAGATTCTGCCAAGGGGGGAGAAATCGTAGTTGGAGGTCCACCGCCAGCTGTTATTTAAGCCTCTAGAGATCTCGGCAAAAAAAGAGGCTTTAACTTTAGTTTCAACGATACCAATGCAAGAGAGCCGGTAAGTCCTAATAAAAGTCCGGATCTCAGCTTGTCTAAGGGGTTCAACTAGGCCCCGGATGTTCCATATACCAAAAAACATAGATAAAAGCGCATAGATTACCTTTGAGAAGTCCTTGGTCTCCTCCTCTTAGGTTTTTGTTTCGAGGAAGATGGACCAGCAGCCTTAGAGGAGCATAATGATATGGACATTTCACCAGGCGAAGCATTAGCGACCTCTACAGCAGCACAAGAAGCCATGGCCCGAGACCTAGTGTTGGGAGGGGAGGAAAACCCTGAATCAATCTCCTTTGCTTCATCTGCAGCCTTGGGTCTATCCACAGAAGTACGGGAGCCAGAAGATCCTTCATTAGATGACAGGGAGTTTGATGAGGAGTCGAGCATTTGCTGTTCAAAAGTGCCTGCTGGACACGGGCCAGGGGAGGATTCCGGAATCCGCTGAACTAGATTGCTTACTGGACAAGAGGCAAGAGGAGAACAGGGTTCGGCCTCACTATTCTTGGCGTTGATCAGGTTAGTTTCTACTGGTGCTGGTTTAGTAACAGTCTCGGCAGCAGCATCTACTGGGGCTGGTACAGTACCCGACTCGACAGCAGCAGGCGGAGGATCCTCTATGCCTAAGTCGCGATCTAGATGAAGAGTTGGGGTGGTTTGCCGCTGAACAGAGGGCAAAATAGGAGGAGCATTACCTTTTTTCCTACTGAACAGATTCCATTAATCAGCAGCTTGGACCCGAGGGGTAGTCTCCACTCTAGTTTTAGGTTGTTGAGGAGCATAATCAAATCCTTTAGTTCTCTGTTTTTGGTCAAAAATACCACAAGAAAAGCTGACAAGTGTGTTTTCATTCATACTCAACATTTATAGAGTTTACTTCGCCATCCCACCTGAATTTGACAATGTCCATTCGAGGATTATTGGCTTTAATCTCTATACAAACACGCGCATAAGAGATTCTTGACAACTGTTCAGTTTGTGCATCTACATATAATGGTTTACCGATTGCACTTGCAATACGCCCTATGCCCGCCGGGGACCAAAGGGAAAAGGGAATATCCCTTAATCTGACCCAAACCGGGATAGAATCAAACTTACTCTTCTTTAGGATTATCTTAGGATGCCATTGCTGAAGCATTAAGGTGCAACTGAAAATGGAGACATGACCCATGTCTATGATATTCCTGCGAAATTCAGAGTTAAGCACTCGGAAGAAATAAAAGCCATTTTGATGGAGTTTAACGTTTACAACTTGGTCATCCTAGGACTTTTTAACAGCTTCCTCAGTTAGCTTGAAAGGGACTTTCTTCCCTATGTAATGGCCGACTATACACTCCAGCCATCATGGACTCTCTTCAGCAGCTACTTCAGGAGTTATATCAACAATGATCTCGCCATTTTCCAACACAGGTGGAACATATGTTAGGTTGTAGCCTTTGGTTAAAACCTTGGCTACATTTGCCCAAGTTCTGGTCGTCTGAGCAGGAGGAGGATGATGGACTGCTGCAGATGTTCTAAGGTCAGTACCGCCAGAGGGACTAGCAATAAGGGCCTGTCTAGGGGGGGATATCGACTTTTAGATCGACCCCTGCTGCGGCTACGTCTAACATAGCCTTTCTGGATGAACCTGGTTCCATGAGGGGGACTTTTACTAGAAAAAGCTACAGATTTGCCTCTAGGATCAGCTGTCCTAGGAGGTCCTTTATTTACATTAGCTGCAATGTTCAAATCAGAACCATTTGCCGCCTGAACAACCTCAGCAGCAAGGGACGGATCAGTCTCCAAAGTGGGTGGGAGTTCAGATGTTTGAAGAGATACCTCCATCAGGACATTAATACATACACCGACCGGTCAACCCGCTGGTTCCAGGAAGCAGAATAGGATACGCATCAACAGGTTTCCAAATTAATGCTACCACTCAGCCATACCCTCCAGCTCCAACACAGTAGTAATACAGATAATCTATCAGGAATTCAACCCAGCACCACTCAAACCACCAGCAGTATCAGTTCCAGAACACGGGCGCTTCAGACTCACAGAGAACTCCCCAAGCAGAGCGAGCACCACCAAATCACCAGTCCGAACACAGCAGAGGAGGCAAGGGAAAGGCACTAAACCAATGTTGACAAACGTAGGAACCAAACCTGAACCACGGCTGTAGTTCGTTCCCGTAATACACACACGGGAACCAAAATCAGCGCCAAATCAAATCTGCAAGCCCAGCTCCTGTGCTGCACGAGGGAGGGAGTCCTTTAGAGGGTTGGAAGGGGACCGTCCAGGGAGCTTATCCTCCAAAAATCGGGAGAAACCGCCACCGGGAACCACCGGAATCAGCCAAAGCTTGCCGGGTGAACAGTGTCAACGAGAAACACCAGGAGAGAGCATTCTGCTCAAGTGAACAGTAACCCGCGAATTGGTGAAATGAAAAGTTGCTTTCGCTGTTGTTTTTTTTTTTTTGGTAAAGATAAGATATGTATAACTTTTCATAACACCAAGTACAACCTAAAGCCTAAGCCAAATCATGACCCAATTAGGACATAGTAATGTCCAGACGAGGTTAAGATAGGCTCAGCAGGAGCTATACAACAAGCCAAAACTGGCAAAAGAAGCAAGAAAAAAAGAGACTGGAAACGCCAAGAAGTGTAAATGGACCTAGACCCCTACTAAGGCTCCTCCATGCAACAAAGCGGCAAGATGCAGCAGAAGTCGATCCCGCAAGGCCAATCGAACCGGGCTGTTCCGGAAGCAGCAAAAGAAGGAAAGGAGACCACGAACCAACTCCACTGGAAGGCCAAAGCACCGGCTAAGAGGTTGTAGTCGCATGAAATATTGAGGTTGGAAGGCCCCACTTTCTTTGGAAGATACGATTCGTAAGGGTATCATTAACTATCTCAGAAGAAATAGCTTTGTCCAACACAACTTTGAGGAGGTGTTTGCGCATACCCGGGATAAAGATGGTCTTGTTCCTAAAGATGACATTATTCCTTTCAGTCCAGATAATATGACATAATGCACCAAAGGAGAACCTGGCTAAGCGATGTACAAAGGATGGACCCCCACATACTTGCATGGCCCACCTGACGTGCTCTAGCCATGGTCTGTTGCGCCAAGGAAGGCTACATTTAGTAGCCCAGAAGGAGGCCAGTCTACTGGTAGAGGAACACTCAAAGAAGAGATGGTTGATAGAATCCGGAACTAAGCCACAGAAAGCGCATTTAGCTTCAGCAATCCTGCGGTTGTAAGAGAAAAACCTGGGTGGGCAGCCGATTGAGAGAAATAAGCCAAAGGAGAAATGCATGGTGAGGAGCAATATCCCGATCTCAAATGAAAGAGTGCCAATGGGCTGAATGGCCTTTCGTCCTAATGTGATCCCAAGCAAGTGCAACTGAAAAAGCTTCAGAGGGATGAGGAGTCCAGGATAGTACATCCAGAAGATTATCCATAAGAGGTGGTGGGTCATCCATCCAGCCCAATATAGCGTCCAGTGTATTCGAAAGTTGCCAAGAACAGTAAAAAAAATTCCTAACCGTGGTGTCCCTAGGGATCCTTGATTGATAGATATCCACATTGCTGAAATGTCGGAAGATCGGGCCTCTATTATGCCACCAATCAAACCAAAAAGAAACGGAGGTTCCGTTCCCAATCCTCCACCGAAACATAGTATGGGCGGCAGTTCTCATATCCAGGATTTTCTTCCATGTCCATGAGCAAAAAGTGGGTTTTGAAACAACCCAAAAGTTTACCTTGTTTAAGAAGTTGGAATGGATCCATTTACACCACATGGATTCCTTGTCAGTAAAGAGAAGCCATATGTGCTTGAGGGTCAAAGCTCCATTATATTCCACAAGACGCCGAAGCCCAAGGTCACCTTCCTCTTTGGGGAGGCAAACTGTATTCCACGCGACTTTAGCACCTCCTGCGCCCATATCAGGCCCTTTCCAGAGGAATTGACGTAAAATAGCCTCAATTCTGTATAAGACAGTTTTCGGTATATAGAAAATAAATGCCCAATATACTTGCATAGCATACAAAACCGACTTTATAAGTTGGAGGCGTCCAGCAAAAGAAAGAAACCTTTGAGTCCAGGATCGGACACGAGCCGTTATAGAATCAACAAGATAATTGCAATCCTCTTTGCATAATCTAGATGAGATAATAGGTACGCCTAAGTATCGGAAAGGGAGAGTACCTTGCTGGAATCCAAAACAGTGGAGAATTTGGTCACGTACAGCCGGGTTCCCACATGAGAGGAAAACGTTGCTTTTTGTAGAATTTGGTTTCAGTCCAGACCAATCGGAGAACAACTGAAGCGATTCTTTGATTAATTCCACTGAACTCAAATGAGCTTCTGAGAACAAGAGCACGTCATCCGCAAAGAAAAGGTGAGATAGGCGGGTCTTTTTACAGCGTCAATACCAATGGAAGTCCCGATTATCAGTTTTGGCTTTGAGAATACCAAAAAAAACTTCCATAACCAGAATAAAAAGGTACGGCGACAGTGGATCTCCTTGCCGTATACCTCGGGAGCTACCGAAAAAAACCATGCAATTTCCCATTAATTGATACCGAGAACTTGGTCGTGGAGACACAGGCCATAACCAACTTGATGAATGGTTCCGGGAATTTGAAAGCCTTTAAGACTTTCTCAATAAAATTTCAGTCAACAGTGTCATATGCTTTCTGGAAATCCACTTTAATGGCGCACTTGGGGAGGTAAGCGTGGTGGTGGAAGTCCGCAAATAACTCCTGGGCAATTATAATATTATCGCTAATCCTACGACCTTTGATAAAAGCTGTTTGGGCCGGGCCAATCAGAGTTGACAGAACAGGAGCTAAACGCCTAGCCAATATTTTGGAAATGCATTTGTAAAGGGTGTTACAACATGCAATTGGTCGAAAATTCGACATGGCAGAGGCATTAGGAACTTTCGGTACAAGTGTTAAAATAGTAGTGTTAAGCTCTTTGAGCATACAACCAGATTCAAAGAAGTTTCTAACCGCAACAAGGATGGATGGACCAGTGAGCTACCAAGTTATTTTGAAAAAATCGACACTATATCCATCAAGCCCAGGAGCTTTACCCTTAGCAAGCGAGAAAAGGGTAGATCTGATTTCCCCATCTGTAACCGGTTGAAGCAACATGTTTCTCTGGTCATCATCTAAAGCCCTGCCAAGGAAGACACTAATCTCCGAGATAGAGGCCTGGGTGGATGCCGAAGGGCCATTGAGTAACTCCTGAAAATGGCTAACAATGTGGTTTCTGACTGCTTGTGGGTCATGCAGAATGAGCCCCTCCTCTGTCGACACCGAAAGGATGCGATTGTGAAGGCGCCTTTTGTTGACGAAGTGATGGAAGAATTTAGTGTTCTGGTCTCCTTTCTTAAGCCAACGGATTCGAGATTTCTGTCTGAAAAAGGATTCCTCCTGAAGCCTCAAAGTAGAGAAGGAACGTGTGTGTTCCACTTCACTATTCACCAGATTTTGGTCAAAAGGGTGGAGTTCCAAGGCTGTTTGAACAGCCAGTAGGTCAGCCCTGACCTTCTCAGTCCTTGAAGAAATATCGGAGAAAGAACTTCTGTTGAGAAGTTTCAACTTTCACTTAAGAATCCGCAGTTTACAGCAAATAGAGTACATAGGAGTTCCCACCACTGGCGTCTCCCAAACTTGCTTAAGTATCTCTAAGAAGGAAGGGTGAGTAGCCCAAAAGTTGAAGAACTTGAAGGGTTTCTTAGAGTTATATGATAACAGGATTTTAATCACCATAGACGAGTGGTCTGAAATCCCTGGAGGAAGAAAAGAAGCTTCCGAAAAGGAAAACTGCTGAGTCCAAATGTCATTAACGAGCACCCGGTCAATCTTGCGGAGTTTCCTATTCGTACCAGACGAGTGCGTTCAAGTGAATCTACAGCCTACATAGCGAAGATCTTCAAGTCCCGCTTGGTTCAGACACTCCCCAAAATCATCAAAGGAAGGGATCCAAGGAGTTGAGCTCCCTACTCTGTCACCCGGTTCTTTGATAGCATTAAAGTCACCAATAACAGCCCAAGGTAGATTACAAGAGGACAATCGAATGAGATCAGCCCAAAGAGGACGCCGCTTCACAAAGGAGTGTTCACCATATACAATAGTAAAGAGGCAAGTCTTGTTTAAAGAGAAAAGTCTGAGCTGAACATGAATGAACTGGTGAGAAGAAGACTCAAGAGTGACTTCCATCTCCGCCGGGTTCCACCCAAACCAAATTCGACCTGAAGGGGAGTAATCGTAGTTGGAGATCCAATGCCAGTTACCACAAAGATTTCGAGAAATATTCTCAAAAAGATGGGCTTTTATTTTAGTTTCGACAATGCCAATACAAGAAAGGCGATGAGCCCTGATAAAGGTGCGAATTTTCGCTTGTCTTAGGGGATCTACAAGTCCCCTTATATTCCAAATGCCAAAAAACATTAAAGGAAAGGAGATATCATCTCCGAGATCTTCTAGCCCTCCTCTTATTATCTTTTTTCTTAGAGGAAGAAGGGCCGGGAATCATACTGCTACTGATCAGGTTGGATATCTGCCCCAGGGAGTCCTTGGGTGGATCCTCCACCGAATGTGAAGCTAAGGCTCGAGAGCGAGTATTTGGGGGGGAGATGATAATCGGTTCTTCCACCAAGTGGTCTTCCGAGTCACTATTTTCCCCCCCTCGGCGTGGGAACTAGAAGAATCTGCAGAGGAAGTGCGAGAATTAAATCCAAAGTCCTCGAGTTGCTGATGGATACGTCCTTGAGGAGCAGAGGCAATCGAGTGAAGAGTCACTGCATTGGTTTCTTCAGGGAAGTCCAGAATATGTCTTTGCAAGTTCTGATTATGAGCAATATGTAAATCATGCTCCAGGGGAGACATTTCCCCCGAGTTCATGTCCAAAGGAAGGCCAGGTGGAATGCTGGACACACCAGGGCCTGCTGAACACTGACCGGGGGAGGGATCTAGGGTCTGCTGGACCAGTGGGCTTGCTGGACAGCGACCAGGAGATGAGCACGAACCAGCCTCAAGGTTGTTGGAGTGGATCAGGTCCACTCTGACTGGATCTGGGTCAGCAACCGCCTGCACAGAAGAAAGCAGAGGGGCTATCGACCTTGCAAGAGGGGGCAGGGGAACCTCAGTGTCCATGTTACGAGTCAGATTAGGAGCTGGGGTGTTATGCCGCTGTTCCGAGGGCAGTACTGATGAGGCATTTCCTTTTCTCCTCCTGACCAAAGTCCAATCATTTGCCGGTTGTGGTCGAGTTTGGGGTACAGGATGAGTTTCAGGCTGATGAGGAGCGCAATCGAAGCCTTTGGATCCCTGTTTATGGCCAAAGATGCCGCATGAAGGGCATACTAGCGGTCTCCATTCATATTCAACACTTATGGAGTTAATTTCACCATCCCACCTGAACTTGATGAACTCCATTCGAGGATTAGTGGCTCTGATTTCTATGCAAACTCGAGCATAGGATATCCTAGACAGTTGTTCTGTTTGCACATCCACGTATAGTGGCTTGCCAAGTGCACTAGCAATGCGTCCAATGCCCTCCGGAGACCAAAGGGAGAAGGGGATGTCCCTCAGTTTGACCCAAATAGGAATTGAGTCCAGCTTTCCTTTCTTGAGTGTCATTTTTTGATGCCACTGTTGTAGAACCAATGTGCAGCTAAAAATGGAGACCGGCCCCATATCTAGGATCTTCTTACGAAATTCAGAATTAGGAACTTAGAAAAAGTAGAATCCATTTTCATGCATCTTGACATCGACTACTTGATCGCCCCAGGACCTTTTTATCGCCTCTTCAGTCAACTTAAAAGGAACTTTCTTCCCTAAGTAGTGACCGACTAAGCATTCCTGCCACTTCGGGCTCTCGGCACCAGCAACCTCAGAAGTTATGTCTACAAGGATCTCGCCATTTTCAACCAAAGGAGGGACAAATGGCAGGTTATACCTTTTGTCAAAGCCTTAGCCACATTTGCCAATCCTCCTGCTGGTGTTGATCTTCGAACAAGTTCAGCAGGCCGTATAAATAGGGAGAAACCGAGTTCAAGCACTCAACATACTCCTGTTCAGGCGTCCAGGTCTTGGGCAAATGTGGCTAAGGCTTTGACAAAAGGGTATAACCTGCCATTTGTCCCTCCTTTGGTTGAAAATGGCGAGATCCTTGTAGACATAACTTCTGAGGTTGCTGCTGCCGCCGAGAGCCCGAAGTGGCAGGAATGCTTAGTTGGTCACTACTTAGGGAAGAAAGTTCCTTTTAAGTTGACTGAAGAGGCGATAAAAAGGTCCTGGGGCGATCAAGTAGTCGATGTCAAGATGCATGAAAATGGATTCTACTTTTTCCAAGTTCCTAATTCTGAATTTCGTAAGAAGATCGTAGATATGGGGCCGGTCTCCATTTTTAGCTGCACATTGGTTCCTACAACAGTGGCATCAAAAAATGACACTCAAGAAAGGAAAACTGGACTCAATTCCTGTTTGGGTCAAACTGAGGGATATCCCCTTCTCCCTTTGGTCTCCGGAGGGCATTGGACGCATTGCTAGTGCACTTGGCAAGCCACTATACGTGGATGCGCAAACAGAACAACTGTCCAGGATATCCTACGCTCGAGTTTGCATAGAAATCAAAGCCACTAATCCTCGAATGGAGTTCATCAAGTTCAGGTGGGATGGTGAAATTAACTCCATAAGTGTTGAGTATGTATAGAGACCGCTGGTATGCCCTTCATGCGGCATCTTTAGCCATAAACAGGAATCTAAAGGCTTCGATTGCGCTCCTCATCAGCCTGAAACTCATCCTGTACCCCAAACTCGACCACAACCGGCAAATGATTGGACTTTGGTCAGGAGGAGAAAAGGAAATGCCTCATCAGTACTGCCCTCGGAACAGCGGCATAACACCCCAGCTCCTAATCTAACTTGTAACATGGACACTGAGGTTCCCCCGCCCCCTCTTGCAAGGTCGATAGCCCCTCTGCTTTCTTCTGTGCAGGCGGTTGCTGACCCAGATCCAGTCAGAGTGGACCTGATCCACTCCAACAACCTTGAGGCTGGTTCGTGCTCATCTCCTGGTCGCTGTCCAGCAAGCCCACTGGTCCAGCAGACCCTGGATCCCTCCCCCGGTCAGTGTTCAGCAGGCTCTGGTGTGTCCAGCATTCCACCTGGCCTTCCTTTGGACATGAACTCGGGGGAAATGTCTCCCCTGGAGCATGATTTACATATTGCTCATAACCAGGACTTGCAAAGACATATTCTGGACTTCCCGGAAGAAACCAATGCAGTGACTCTTCACTCGGTTGCCTCTGCTCCCCAAGGACGTATCCATCAGCAACTCGAGGACTCTGGATTTAATTCTCGCACTTCCTCTGCAGATTCTTCTAGTTCCCACGCCGGAGGGGAAAATAGTGACTCGGAAGACCACTTGGTGGAAGAACCGATTATCATCTCCCCCCCAAATACTCGCTCCCGAGCCTTAGCTTCACATTCGGTGGAGGATCCACCCAAGGACTCCCTGGGGCAGATATCCAACCTGATCAGTAGCAGTATGATTCCCGGCCCTTCCTCTTCTAAGAAAAAAGATAAGAAGAGGGGGCTAGAAGATCTCGGAGATGATATCTCCTTTCCTTTAATGTTTTTTGGCATTTGGAATATAAGGGGACTTGTAGATCCCCTAAGACAATCGGAAATTCGTACCTTTATCAGGGCTCATAACCTTTCTTGTATTGGCATTGTGGAAACTAAAATAAAAGCCCATCTTTTTTAGAATATTTCTCGGAATTTTTGTGGTAACTGGCATTGGATCTCCAACTACGATTACTCCCCTTCAGGTGGAATTTGGTTTGGGTGGAACCCGGCGGAGATGGAAGTCACTCTTGAGTCCTCTTCTCACCAGTTCATTCATGTTCAGCTCCGACTTTTCTCTTTAAACAAGACTTGCCTCTTTACTATTGTATATGGTGAACACTCCTTTGTGAAGCGGCGTCCTCTTTGGGCTGATCTCATTCGGTTGTCCTCTTGTAATCTACCTTGGGCTGTTGTTGGTGACTTTAATGCTATCAAAGAACCGGGTGACAGAGTAGGGAGCTCAACTCCTTGGATCCCTTCCTTTGATGATTTTGGGGAGTGTCTGAACCAAGCGGGACTTGAAGATCTTCGCTATGTAGGCTGTAGATTCACTTGGACGCACTCGTCTGGTACGAATAGGAAACTCCGCAAGATTGACCGGGTGCTCGTTAATGACATTTGGACTCAGCAGTTTTCCTTTTCGGAAGCTTCTTTTCTTCCTCCAGGGATTTCAGACCACTCGTCTATGGTGATTAAAATCCTGTTATCATATAACTCTAAGAAACCCTTCAAGTTCTTCAACTTTTGGGCTACTCACCCTTCCTTCTTAGAGATACTTAAGCAAGTTTGGGAGACGCCAGTGGTGGGAACTCCTATGTACTCTATTTGCTGTAAACTGTGGATTCTCAAGTGGAAGTTGAAACTTCTCAACAGAAGTTCTTTCTCCGATATTTCTTCAAGGACTGAGAAGGCCAGGGCTGACCTACTGGCTGTTCAAACAGCCTTGGAACTCCACCCTTTTGATCAAAATCTGGTGAATAGTGAAGTGGAACACACACGTTCCTTCTCTACTTTGAGGCTTCAGGAGGAATCCTTTTTCAGACAGAAATCTCGAATCCATTGGCTTAAGGAAGGAGACCAGAACACTAAATTCTTCCACCACTTCGTCAACAAAAGGCGCCTTCACAATCGCATCCTTTCGGTGTCGACAGAGGAGGGGCTCATTCTGCATGACCCACAAGCAGTCAGAAACCACATTGTTAGCCATTTTCAGGAGTTACTCAATGGCCCTTCGGCATCCACCCAGGCCTCTATCTCGGAGATTAGTGTCTTCCTTGGCAGCGCTCTAGATGATGACCAGAGAAACATGTTGCTTCAACCGGTTACAGATGGGGAAATCAGATCTACCCTTTTCTCGCTTGCTAAGGGTAAAGCTCCTGGGCCTGATGGATATAGTGTCGATTTTTTCAAAATAACTTGGGAGCTCACTGGTCCATCCATCCTTGTTGCGGTTAGAAACTTCTTTGAATCTGGTTGTATGCTCAAAGAGCTTAACACTACTATTTTAACACTTGTACCGAAAGTTCCTAATGCCTCTGTCATGTCGGATTTTCGACCAATTGCATGTTGTAACACCCTTTACAAATGCATTTCCAAAATATTGGCTAGGCGTTTAGCTCCTGTTCTGTCAACTCTGATTGGCCCGGCCCAAACAGCTTTTATCAAAGGTCGTAGGATTAGCGATAATATTATAATTGCCCAGGAGTTATTTGCGGACTTCCACCACCACGCTTACCTCCCCAAGTGCGCCATTAAAGTGGATTTCCAGAAAGCATATGACACTGTTGACTGGAATTTTATTGAGAAAGTCTTAAAGGCTTTCAAATTCCCGGAACCATTCATCAAGTTGGTTATGGCCTGTGTCTCCACGACCAAGTTCTCGGTATCAATTAATGGGGAATTGCATGGTTTTTTCGGTAGCTCCCGAGGTATATGGCAAGGAGATCCACTGTCGCCGTACCTTTTTATTCTGGTTATGGAAGTTTTTTTTGGTATTCTCAAAGCCAAAACTGATAATCGGGATTTCCATTGGTATTGGCGCTGTAAAAAGACCCGCCTATCTCACCTTTTCTTTGCGGATGACGTGCTCTTGTTCTCAGAAGCTCATTTGAGTTCAGTGGAATTAATCAAAGAATCGCTTCAGTTGTTCTCCGATTGGTCTGGACTGAAACCAAATTCTACAAAAAGCAACGTTTTTGTGGGAACCCGGCTGTACGTGACCAAATTCTCCACTGTTTTGGATTCCAGCAAGGTACTCTCCCTTTCCGATACTTAGGCGTACCTATTATCTCATCTAGATTATGCAAAGAGGATTGCAATTATCTGGTTGATTCTATAACGGCTCGTGCCCGATCCTGGACTCAAAGGTTTCTTTCTTTTGCTGGACGCCTCCAACTTATAAAGTCGGTTTTGTATGCTATGCAAGTATATTGGGCATTTATTTTCTATATACCGAAAACTGTCTTATACAGAATTGAGGCTATTTTACGTCAATTCCTCTGGAAAGGGCCTGATATGGGCGCAGGAGGTGCTAAAGTCGCGTTGAATACAGTTTGCCTCCCCAAAGAGGAAGGTGGCCTTGGGCTTCGGCGTCTTGTGGAATATAATGGAGCTTTGACCCTCAAGCACATATGGCTTCTCTTTACTGACAAGGAATCCATGTGGTGTAAATGGATCCATTCCAACTTCTTAAACAAGGTAAACTTTTGGATTGTTTCAAAACCCACTTTTTGCTCATGGACATGGAAGAAAATCCTGGATATGAGAACTGCCGCCCATACTATGTTTCGGTGGAGGATTGGGAACGGAATCTCCGTTTCTTTTTGGTTTGATTGGTGGCATAATAGAGGCCCGATCTTCCGACATTTCAGCAATGTGGATATTTATCAATCAAGGATCTCTAGGGACACCACGGTTAGGAATTTTTTTGACTGTTCTTGGCAACCTTCGAATACACTTGACGCTATATTGGGCTGGATGGATGACCCGCCACCTCTTATGGATAATCTTCTGGATGTACTATCCTGGACTCCTCATCCCTCTGAAGCTTTTTCGGTTGCAGTTGCTTGGGATCACATTAGGACGAAAGGCCATTCAGTCCATTGGCACTCTTTCATTTGGGATCGGGATATTGCTCCTCGCCATGCATTTCTCCTTTGGCTTATTTCTCTCAATCGGCTGCCCACCCAGGTTTTTCTCTTACAAAACCGCAGGATTGCTGATGCTACATGCGCTTTCTGTGGCTTAGTTCCGGATTCTATCAACCATCTCTTCTTTGAGTGTTCTTCTACCAGTAGACTGGCCTCCTTCTGGGCTACTAAATGTAGCCTTCCTTGGCGCAGCAGACCATGGCTAGAGCACGTCAGGTGGGCCATGCAAGTATGTGGGGGTCCATCCTCTGTACATCGCTTAGCCAGGTTCTCATTTGGTGCATTATGTCATATTATCTGAACTGAAAGGAATAATGCCATCTTCAGGAACAAGACCATCTTTATCCCGGCTATGCGCAAACACCTCCTCAAAGTTGTGTTGGACAAAGCTATTTCTTCTGGGATAGTTAATGATACCCTTACGAATCGTATCTTCCAAAGAAAGTGGGGCCTTCCAACCTCAATATTTCATGCGACTACAGCCTCTTAGCCGGTGCTTTGGCCTTCCAGTGGAGTTGGTTCGTGGTCTCCTTTCCTTCTTTTGCTGCTTCCCGAACAGCCCGGTTCGGTTGGCCTTGCGGGATCGTCTTCTGCTGCATCTTGCCGCTTTGTTGCATGGAGGAGCCTTAGTAGGGGTCTAGGTCCATCTACACCTCTTGGCGTTTTCAGTCTCTTTTTTCTTGCTTCTTTTGCCAGTTTTGGCTTGTTGTATAGCTCCTGCTGAGCCTATCTGAACCTCGTCTGGACATTACTATGTCCTAATTGGGTCAGGATTTGGCTTAGGCTTTAGGTTGTACCTGGTGTTATGAAAAGTTATACATATCTTACCTTTACCAAAAAAAAACAACTATGAAATTCTAACTATTCATTTCACCAAAATTCTCGGGTACTGTTCATCCAGAATGCTCTCAATGGGGTTTCTCACTGACACTGTTCACCCGCCGGTTTTTTGTTGAATCCGGCCATCTCCGGCGACCATTTGGGCTAAAATTTGGAGGATAGGTCCCTTGGACACTCCTCTATCACCCCTCCGTAAGGCTCCTCTTCTCGTTCAGCACAAAGACAGCGCTTTCAGATCTGATCGTTGGCTATTCGGTCTTTCCTCGCCTGGCTTCTCGACCGAACTGAGTCCTTCGTTCTGGATGATTTCCCTGGAGATTGTTATCCCCTGGTATAAGTTCCTTCCCTTCGCTCCCCTCCTACTGTGTTGGAGCTGGTGATTGTGTTTGGTGTTTGAATTAAACTGGGGAGACCGTCTGGTGCGACTTCCTTTCTGGTGCGAACCTTGTTCTGTTGCTGGAATTTTGACTGGTTTGACTGGTTGTTGCTGGGCTGTATTCTCTGCTGTTGTTATCTTCATGTTGGTTGCAATCGGAGATTGAATACTGGAGATTGTAATTATTTTGGGAGATTTGCTGATGCGTACCCTGTTCTGGTCTTTGGGGCTGGTTAGTTGACTGGTAGGTGTTTGAAGTTTTGTCCATATGGCTGAGACTATAGAGCCTACATTGCCTGACCCTTCCCCCGCGGTAGAGGCTGACCCTTCCCCTATTGTGGAGACCCAACAGATGGTAAATGGTGTTGCGTTGAACACTGCAGCTGCTGTAATCAAAGGACCCTCTAAGACAGCTGATCCTAGAGGAAAATCTGTAGCTTTCACCAGTAAAAGTCCCCCTCATGGAACCAGATTCATCCAGAAAGGCTATGTTAGGCGTAGCCGCAGTAGGGGTCGATCTAAAAGTCGTCATCCCCCCTAGATAGGCCCATATTGCTAGTCCCCCTGGCGGTACTGACCTTAGAACATCTGCAGCAGTCCATCATCCTCCTCCTGCTCAGACGACCATAACTTGGGCAAATGTAGCCAAGGTTTTAACCAAAAACTACAACCTAACATATGTTCCATCTGTGTTGGAAAATGGGGAGATCATTATTGATATAACTCCTGAAGTAGCTGCTGAAGAGAGTCCACGATGGCTGGAGTGTATAGTCGGCCATTACATAGGGAAGAAAGTCCCTTTCAAGCTAACTGAGGAAGCTGTTAAAAAGTCATGGGGTGACCAAATTGTAGACGTTAAACTCCATGAAAATGGTTTTTATTTCTTCTGAGTGCCTAACGCTGATTTTCGCAGGAAGATCATAGACATGGGTCCTGTCTCCATTTTCAGTTGCACCTTAATGCTTCAGCAATGACATCCTAAGATAATCCTAAAGAAGGGTAAGCTAGATTCTATCCCGGTTTGGGTCAGATTAAGGGATATTCCCTTTTCCCTTTGGTTCCCGGCGGGCATAGGGCGTATTGCTAGTGCAATTGGTAAACCTTTATATGTAGATGCACAAACTGAACAGTTGTCAAGAATCTCTTATGCTCGTGTTTGTATAGAGATTAAAGCCAATAACCCTCGAATGGACATTATCAAATTCAGGTGGGATGACGAAGTAAACTCTATAAACGTTGAGTATGAATGGAAACCACTTGTCTGCTCTTCTTGTGGTATTTTTGGCCACAAACAGGGAGCTAAAGGATTTGATTGTGCTTCTCAACAACCTGAAACTAGAGTGGAGCCTACCCCTCGGGTCTAAGCTGCTGATGAATGGACTCTGGTCAGTAGGAAAAAAGGTAATGCTCCACCTATCTTGCTCTCTGCTCAGCAGCAATCCACCCCAACCCTTCATCTGGATCGCGACTTAGGCATAGAGGATCCTCCGCCTGCTGCTGCTGAGTCTGGTGCTGAACCAGCCCCAGTAGATGCTGCTGCCGAGACTGTTACTAAACCAGCACTAGTAGAAACTGACCTGATCAACGCCAAGAATAGTGAGGCTGGACCCAGTTCTCCTCTTGCCTCTTGTCCAGTAAGCAATCTAGTTCAACAGATTCCGGAATCCTCCCCTGGCCCGTGTCCAGCAGACACTTCTGAACAGCAAATGCTCGACTCCTCATCAAACTCCTGTCATCTAATGAAGGATCTTCTGGCTCCTATACTTCTGTGGATAGATCCAAGGCCGCAGATGAAGCAAAGGAGATTGATTCAGGGTTTTCCTCCCCTCCCAACACCAGATCTCGGGCCATGGCTTCTTGTGCTACTATAGAGGTTGCTAATGCCTCGCCTGGTGAAATGTTCATATCATTATGCCCCTTTAAGGCTGCTGGTCCATCTTTCTTGAAACAAAAACCTAAGAGGAGGAGATCAAGGACATCTCAAAGGTAATCTATGCGCCTTTATCTATGTTTTTTGGTATATGGAACATCCGGAGCCTAGTTGAACCCCTTAAATAAGCTGAGATCCGGACTTTTATTAGGACCTACCGGCTCTCTTGCATTGGTATTGTTAAAACTAAAGTTAAAGCCTCTTTTTTTTGCTGAGATCTCTAGAGGCTTAAATAACAGCTGGCGGTGGACTTCCAACTACGATTTCTCCCCTCTTGGCAGAATCTGGTTCGGATGGGACCCAAATGAGATAGCGATGACACAACTCCACCTTTCTGGACAATTAATTCATATGCAGCTCACTCTTTTGAATATGCGCAAAACTTGTCTCCTAACTATTGTTTATGGGGAACACACTTTTGTTCATCGCCGTTCTCTATGGTTTGACATTATTCGGTTATCTTCATGCGACTTGCCTTGGATTGTCGCTGGTGACTTTAATGCCATTAAAGACCCGGAGGACAGAGTGGGTAGCACAACCCCCTGGATCCCGTCCTTCGATGAATTTGGTGATTGCCTCAATCAAGCTGGCCTTGAGGACCTTCGGTATGTGGGATGCAGGTACACTTGGTCTCATTCCTCTGGTGTGAACAGGAAACTTCGAAAGATTGATAGGGTCCTCATAAATAACTATTGGACTCAGCAATTCTCTTTTTCGGAAGTGTCCTTCCTTGTCCCAGGTATTTTCGATTATTCTCCCATGGTGATCAAAATACTACCGCCTCAAAGTTCTAGGAAACCTTTTAAGTATTTCAACTTCTAGGCTTTCCATCCTAAATTCTTGGAACTTGTAATCCAAGTATGGGATACTCGAATAAGGGGCACTTTTATATACATTGTCTGTTCCAAACTGAGATTGCTCAAAGCGAAGCTGAAATAGTTGAACAAGGGTTCCTTCTCGGATATATCCTCAAGGATAGAACGGGCTAGAGATGATTTTTATGCTATTCAAGCAGCCTTGGAATTATCTCCTTTTGACCAGAACTTGCTCGATAGTGAAGCAGAGCACCTTCGCTCCTTCTCCTCTCTTAGACTACAAGAGGAATCTTTCCTTCGTAAAAAATCCAGAATACGCTGGCTCAAAGAAGGGGATCTCAACACTAAATTTTTCTACCACCATGTCAACAAAAGGCACCTTCAGAACCGCATTCTCTCAGTTTCCTCAGGTGATGGAATGACATTAACAGAACCACCAGAGGTCAGAAATCACATTGTCACTCACTCTCAGGTGTTGCTCAATGGTAATTCTACTTCTTCCCAGCCACCTGCTAGTGAGATAGGCGAGTTCATTGGACAGACCCTTGACGAAAATCAGAGAAATTATCTAGCACAACCGGTTTCTGATGGAGAAATCCATGCTACACTTTTCTCGCTGGCAAAAGGCAAAGCCCCTGGATCGGACGGCTATAATGTTGATTTCTTCAAATCCACTTGGGAGATCACTGGACCTTCGATCCTCAAGGCGGTGAAAGATTTCTTTGAGAGTGGTAACATGCTTAAGGAGCTAAATAGTACCATCCTAACTCTTGTTCCGAAGGTTCCTAATGCTTCAACCATGTCCGACTTTCGGCCGATCGCATGTTGTAACACACTTTATAAATGCATCTCCAAAATATTGGCAAGGCGTATTGCACACATTCTACCAGCTTTGATCAGCCCGTCCCAAACGGCTTTTGTCAAAGGCTGCAGAATTAGTGATAATATAATGCTTGCTCAAGAGTTGTTCGTAGATTTCCACCACGAAGCTTACCGTCCGAAATGTGCCATCAAAGTGGACTTTCAAAAGGCCTATGACACGGTTGACTGGAACTCCATTGAGAAGACACTCAAGGCTTTTAAGTTTCCGGATTTTTTCATCAAACTGACTATGACCTGCATAACTACTTCTAAATTTTCTATTTTCATTAATGGGGAACTACATGGTTACTTTTCTAGTAGCCGAGGCATACGGCAAGGGAATCCGCTTTCGCCGTACATCTTCATCCTGACTATGGAAATCCTCTCTGGTATTCTTCAGTCAAAAAAAAATTCCCCGGAATTTCGTTAGTTTTGGCGATGCAAGAAGACCCGCATATCTCACCTATTCTTCGCGGATGATGTTCTTCTTTTTTCTGAAGCCCACCTGAGGTCTGCTGAAATAATTAAGGATGCTCTTGATCTTTTCTCCAGTTGGTCTGGCCTGCGACCGAACAACAACAAAAGTAGCCTGTTTATCTCGGGAGGGAATTTGGCCTTACATGGCCAACTGCTTCAATGTCTTGGCTTCCAACTAGGCTCGCTACTTTTTCGTTATCTTGGGGTGCCCGTTATCTCCTCCAGGCTTCGTAAAGAGGATTGTAAGATTCTAATCGACTCAATCACGGCTAGAGCCGCTCTTGGACTCAACGATTTCTATCCTTTGCCTCAGCTCATTAAATCTGTATTACACTCCATACATGTGTACTGGGCTTCTATTTTTGCACTCCCGAAATCTGTCCTAGGTAGTATTGAGACCATTTTGAGATAGTTTATCTGGAAGGGTCCTGATCTCGGCATTGGGAGAGCAAAGGTAAACTGGAATAATGTATGTCTTCCAAAAGAAGAAGGAGGCCTTGGTATTCGGCGCCTTGCTGAATATAATAGAGCTTTGACTCTAAAACACATATGGATTCTTTTCTCTGACAAGGAATCCCTATGGTGCAAGTGGATTCACTCAACTTTTTTAAAATCTAATTTTTGGGTGGCCTCTAAGCCTACATTCTGTTCCTGGACCTGGAAGAAAATCCTTGACTTGCGCACTCTAGGCCAAGACCTATTCCGCTGGAAGATAGGCAATGGCCACTCCGCCTCATTATGGTTTGATTGGTGGCACAACAGAGGTCCTCTCTACCTCATATTTAGTAATGCTGACATTTATCAGTCGCGGATCCCCAGAGATACTTCAGTTCGTAAGTTTTATGATGGCACCTGGCAAGCATCATCAGTACTAGACACGATTCTAAGTTGGATTGAGCCTCCTCCTATCTTTGTGAATGATATCCCTGACAAACTGATTTGGACTCCACATTCTTCGGACTCCTTCTCGGTTGCATCGGCTTGGAATCACTTTAGAAAAAGAGGTCGCCCGGTCCCTTGGCACTCCTTCATTTGGGACCACCATATTACTCCCCGGCATGGCTTCCTCTTGTGGCTAGTCTCTCTTAACCGGCTACCGACCCAGATTTTCCTCCTCTAAAATCATAGAATAGACAATACTATGTATGCTTTCTGTGGTGTCAGACCGGATTCCATCAATCACCTTTTCTTTGAGTGCCCCTCTACAAATAGGCTGGCTTCCTTTTGGGCTACCAAGTGCAACCTTCCGTGACTCAACCGTCCGTGGCATGATCATATCTTATGGGCCATGAAAGTTTGCGGCGGGTCATCCTTTGCAAATTGCCTCTCCCGATTCTCCTTTGGAACTTTAGTTCATATAATCTGGACCGAAAGGAACAATGCTATTTTCAGGAATAAGAGCGTCTATCTCCCGGGTATGCGAAAGCACCTTATCAAGGTTGTGAAAGATAAATCTTGCTCCATGGGCCGCGCACAGGATACTCCTAGGAACTGTCTTTTCCAGAGGAAGTGGGGACTCCCTCCTTCAATCTTTGAAGTGGATCGTTCTTCCTTGTAATTTGGTCATGTAGTTCCTTTTCTTAGCTTTTGGCTTCTTGTATAGTTTGCTGGACCTGCCTTGACCCCATCTGGACAGCTTTATGTTCCTTTTGGGTCAGGTTTTGGTTTGAGCTATAGCTTGTATTTGGTGTTTTGGAAAGTTATATAAAATCTTACCTTACCAAAAAAAAAAACAACTATGAAATTCTACTTTTCATTTTCACCAAATTCTCGGGTACTGTTCACAAATCAGAATGCTCTCAATGGGGTTTTTCGCGGGTATTGTTCACTCGCTGGTTTTTCGTTGATTCCGGCCATCTCCGGCGGGCGTTGGAGCTGGAATTCGGTGACAAGGGACATTGAACCCTCCTCTCCCTCCTCTCCATCGGAATGAGGTTGTTGTACTCAAAGGAAAATCCTCCTCTTTACAAGAGGCTGAACGTCCTTTTGGTCTCAGACCTATTCTGAAGGGGAACTCTAGTCGCAGTAGGAGTAGGGGGCGACCGAAGGATAGGAGCCACTCTCGGGGAAGAACACACAATGATGGTTTGGCAAAGCATTCTGTATCTGGACAGAACACTGGAAGGAAAACAAGTGAAATGGGCCAGCGTTCTACTCGTGCCCAAGGCCAATCTAACCATACCCCTGCTACTAGATTGTGGGCTAACGTTGCTAGGGTGTTGACCAAGGGTTACGACCTTACCTTTGTTCCTCCGATAGAGGAGAATGGTGAAATTATCATGGATATCTCTCCTGAAGTAGCTGATGATCAGAATCCTATGTGGATGGAATGCATTGTTGGCCATTTCATTGGGAAGAAAATCCCCTTCAAGTTAACTGAGGAAGCATTTAAAAAAACTTGGGGAGAGCAAATAGTAGATGTTAAGCTACATGAGAATGGGTTCTACTTCTTTCGTGTGCCGAATGCTGACTTCCGCAGAAAGATTATTGATATGGGACCGATTTCGATATTCAGTAGTACTATGTTACTTCAACAGTGGCACCTAAAACTGAAACTCAAAAAGGGTGCTATGGATTCTCTTCCGGTATGGATTAGACTGAGAGATATTCCTTTCTCTCTTTGGTCCCCAGTTGGCATTGGGAGGATTGCAAGTGCCATCGGAAAACCACTCTATGTGGATACCCAAACCGAGCAAATGACTAGAATTTCTTTTGCGCGTGTTTGTGTAGAAATCAAAGCCACAAAATCCCGATTGAAAACTGTGAAGGTTCGTTGGGATGGTGAAGAGATCCTGATCCATATTGAATATGAATGGAAACCATTGGTGTGCTCATCTTGTGGTATTTTTGGACATAAATCTAGTTCACATGGATTTGAATGTGCTTCTGGTCTTCCTGATGATAGAGCTGGTAAAACTCTTCAACGTCAAGCTGTTGCTAGACCTCAGACTTCCTCTCGACTTCGGCAAGCTGAAGAGTGGACACGAGTTAGTAGAAAAAAAGGCAAACTCCCGTTGGCCAAAGCTGTGAACCAGACCACATCCGCATCAGATCTTGCTCTGGATTCGATTCCAGGGGAGGAGAATCTTTGGCCTCCTGTTCGAGACCCATCTAATGCTCTTGGTCTGTTAACTTCTGATCTTAACTTTCCTAAGGTTTCTAATGCAGGGCTGACCAGAACTGCAGATGGCCATTTACTGGACACAAATCCGGGGGGAGGAACTATTGCCGCCTGTGTTGAACCCCACTTCTGAACTTGGGCTGATAAGTCATGATCTGAATTTCCCGAAGGAAGTTCACGCAGGGATGAGTCATTCCGCTGTACATGGTCCTTAAGGATGTATTGACCAGCAAATTGAAGATCTTAATATTAACTCCCAATCTTCCGCTGAAGATTCTGCTGGATCAATCATCGGGGTGGAGAATAGTGACTCTGAAGAGCTTGTGATGGAGGACCCTACTGTTATATCCCCCAAACACCCGTTCTCGAACCTTGGCTTCAAATGCCTTGGAGGATACCTCTAAAGCCTGCCTGGGGCCTCTTCCTAGCTTGAGTTGCCCTGGTATGACTCCTGGTCTGTCCTCCTCGAAGAAGAAAGCTAAGAGGAGGAGGTCAAGGAAATCTCAGAGATAATATCTCTTTGTCTTCCTATGTTTTTTGGTGTACGGAATATTAGGGGACTAGTACATCCCCTAAGACAAGCTGAAATTCGCACCTTCATCAGGATTAATCATCTTTCCTGTATCGGTATAGTTAAAACTAAAGTTAAAAGCTCTCTTTTTGCTGATATTTCGCATGGTTTATATGGTAATTGGTGTTGGACTTCTATCTATGATTCTTCTCCCCTTGGTAGAATTTGGTTTGGTTAGAATCCGGATGAGATGGAAACCAGTCTTCTTTATTCTTCTGACCAACTGATTCATGTTCAGCTCAGACTCTTAAATATGAACAATTCGTCTCTTCACAGTTGTTTATGGTGAGCATTCCTTTGTGAAACGGCGTTCGTTATGGGCTGACCTCTTACGTATCTCCTCTTGTGACCTACCTTGGATTGTTGCTGGGGATTTTAATGCAATTAAAGACCCAGATGATAGAATGGGCAGTTCAACTCCCTGGATCCCGGCTTTTGATGAATTTGGAGATTGTCTGAACCAAGCGGGGCTGGAAGATCTTCGATATGTGGGGTGCAGGTATACTTGGACTCATTCTTCTGGTGAAAATCGGAAACTTCGCATGATTGACCGTGTACTCATAAATGACTTATGGATGCATCGGTTTTCTTTTTCGGAAGCAAACTTTCTCTCTTCTGGGATATCGGATCACTCTCCCATGGTGATAAAAAATTTTTTGACACATAATTCTAAGAAACCCTTCAAGTTTTTCAACTTTTAGGCTTCTCATCCTAAATTCTTGGAACTAGTGGAGCAAGCCTGGGATACGCGTATAGTAGGTACTCCGATGTACATTATTTGTTGTAAACTGCGAGTTCTCATACTGAAGCTGAAATAACTAAACAGGAGTTCGTTTTCTGACATCTCTATAAGAACTGATCAGGCTAGATCAGAACTTTATGCTGTTCAGTCAGCCTTAGAGACTCATCCTTTTGACCAGAGCCTTCAGGATAGAGAAGTGGAGCTCACACGATCCTTCTCTATCTTGAGAATGCAGGAGGAATCCTTCTACAGGCAGAAATCTCGTATACGTTGGCTTAAGGAAGGAGACTTGAACACAAAATTTTTTCACCATTTTGTCAACAAAAGACGCGTTCATAATCGAATCCTCTCGGTTTCAACAGAGGATGGGTCTATAGTTACTGATCCTTAGGCAGTTAGATCTCATATTGTTGGTCACTTCCAAGAGATACTTAACGGTTCTTCTGTTTCTTCTTAGCCCTTTATTAGCGAGATTGGTGTCTTTCTTGGTCGGGTTCTGGATGGTAACCAGAGGAACATACTGGCGCTTCCGGTCTACCCTATTTTCGCTCGCTAAAGGCAAAGCCCCTGGACCACCACCGGGCCTACCTTCCCAAGTGTGCTATTAAAGTGGATTTTCAAAAAGCTTATGACACTGTGGACTGGAACTTCTTAGAAAAGGCTTTAATGGCCTTCAACTTTCCTGCTTACTTTGTAAAGTTGGTGATGGCTTGTGTGTCGACAGCAAAATTCTCTGTCTCTATTAATGGGGAATTGCATGGATATTTTGGGAGCTCTAGGGGCATTCGCCAAGGAGACCCTTTATCGCCGTACCTTTTTATTCTGGTTATGGAGGTCTTCTCAGGCATTCTAAAAGCTAAAACTGATATGCCGGATTTCCACTGGTATTGGTGCTGCAAAAAGATCCGGCTATCGCATCTCTTCTTTGCGGATGATGTATTGCTGTTTTCAGAAGCCCACTTGAGGTCAGTTGAATTAATAAAGGAATCTCTCCTCTTGTTTTCGAGTTGGTCTGGATTAAAGCCGAATATTGCGAAAAGTAATATCTTTCTCTCGAGAGGGACACAGGCGTTGCATGACTAGTTAATCCAATGCCTCGATTTTCAGCAGGGTACATTGCCGTTTCGGTACCTAGGTGTGCCTATTATCTCAACTAGACTGCGTAAGGAGGACTGTAAAGCTTTGATTGATTCCATTACTGCTCGCGCTTGCTCCTGGTCCCAACGCTTTCTTTCCTTTGCTGGTCGCCTTCAGCTTATCAAGTCGGTCTTGCATTCCATTCAAGTATACTGGGCCACTATCTTTTCTTTATCGAAAACAGTATTATATAGTATCGAGACTATTTTGCGGCAGTTCCTTTGGAAAGGTCCTGACCTCGAAGTTGGTGGAGCTAAGGTAGCGTGGAATACTGTTTGCTTATCCAAAGAGGAAGGTGGACTAGGCATCAGGAGGCTTGTGGATTACAATAATGCTATGACCTTAAAACACATTTGGCTTCTCTTTACTGACAAAGAATCCTTGTGGTGTAAATGGGTACACTCTACCTTTTTAAAGAAGGCAAACTTTTGGGTTGTGTCCAAACCTACCTTCTGCTCTTGGACATGGAAGAAAATCCTTGATATGCGTGTCTCTGCTCAAACTATGTTCCGGTGGAAGATTGGAAATGGGCGCTCCGTCTCCTTCTGGTTTGACTGGTGGCACAGTAGAGGTCCGCTATACCAGCTTTTTAGTAATGTGGAGATTTATCAGTCGCGCATTCCTCGAGAGTCTACAGTACAGACTTTCTATGAAGGCTCCTAGCAACCTTTTAACACTCTGGACACTATTATGAACTGGATGGATGCCCCTCCGTCTGTTATGGATAGTTCGCCGGACAACTTCGTCTGGACACCTCATCCATCTAAATCCTTTTCTGTCACTCTTGCTTGGAATCATATCCGAAGGAAGTGGCATCCAACTCCTTGGCATCCAACTCCTTGGCATTCCTTCATTCCTTCATAGCTCCCTGGCATGCATTTCTCCTATGGCTAATATCTCTCAACCAGCTACCTACTCAGGTATTCTTGTTATAAAATCACAGGATTGGTGATGCGTTGTGCGCCTTTTGTGGTTCTAGACCAGACTCAATCAACCACCTCTTCTTTGAATGCACTTCTACCGGTAGATTGGCTTCTCTTTGGGCGACAAAATGCAGCCTACCTTGGCGCAACCGTCCCTGGCAAGAACATATTATTTGAGCGATGAAAGTTTGCGGAGGATCTTCGTTTGCCCACCGCATATCTAGATTTTCCTTTGGTGCACTATGCCACATTATTTGGACCGAAAGGAACAACGCTATCTTCAGGAACAAGAGCGTTTACATCCCTGGCATGCGTAAGCATCTTATCAAAGTCGTGAAGGACAAAGCTATTTCAATGGGGAGAGCTGAGGATACATTTAGGAACCGCATGGTACAGAGAAAGTGGGACCTTCCCCCTTCTATCTTCGACTAGAGCAGGTTCTGGCTGTTCCGGTGTCCTTTGGAGCGGATTTCCGGAGTTTTGGGCTTTTCACCTTCGAGCTTTGGATTAGTTCGACTGCCCTTGTTTTTCTGATTCTTTCTTTTGCTTGTCTTTAGCCGGCCTTAGGCTTGTTGTATAGTTCCTGCTGAGCCTTTCTTGACCTTGTCTGGACAATACTATGTCCTAATAAGGTCAGGAGTTGGTTTACGCTTAGGTTGTATTTGGTGTTTTGAAAAGTAATACATATGCTTACCTTACCAAAAAAAAAAAAACAACTATGAAATTCTACTTTTCATTTTCACCTTCTCGCGGGTACTGTTCATGCGATCAGAAATGCTCTCATCTGGGTTTCTCGTGGGTACTGTTCACCCGGCTGATTTTTGTTGATTCCGGCTGATTTTTAGAGGCTAGGTCCCTTGGACTCTCCTCTTCCTTCTCTTCGAAGGGCTCCCCTCATCATTTAGGTTAGAGACCGAGCTACCAGATCTATTGTCTACTGGTGCGGTCCTTTTCCTGAGAAATCTGACCTCGTTGAGTGCTCTCTGCTGGATTGAGTGCTCTGGGAGAGCGTCTCCCCCTATTATAGGTATTTCCTCGAATTCCTTTCTGCTGTGGTGGGGCTTGAGATTGGATTGGTGGATGCATTAATGCTGGGTATACCTGCTAGTGCGAATTCCTGTTCTGGTTCTATGTTGTTGTGGGTTGACTGGTTGGTGAACTTGGCTGGGTAGCGTGCTATACTTTGTCCATATGGAGGAGAATATAAGAACCATTTCGCCGGACCCCTCCCCTGTTCCAGAGTCTCAACAGGCGGTGATTGTTCCTACTGTAAACACCAAGACAGTAGAACCCAAAGGAAATCCTACCTTTATTTCTCATGAGGTTGTACGTCCTTCTGGTCTTTGACTAATTCTGAAAGGAAACTCTAGTCGTAGCCGGAGTAGGGGTCGACCAAAGAATAGGAGTTGTTCTATTAGAGGTACACACAATGCTGGACCTTCAATGCATTCTGCATCCAGGACTAATCCAGATAGGAAAATAATTGAAGCAGGACAGAACTCTACTCGTACTCAAGGCCAACCCAACCGTGCTCCCATCACTAGAACATGGGCAAATGTGGCAAGGGTACTGACTAAGGGTCATAACCTAGCTTTTGTTCCCCCGTTGGAGGAGGATGGTGAAATGATTATGGATATTACACCAGAGGTAGCTGCTGAGGAGAATCCACTATGGCTGGAATGTATTGTAGGGCACTACATTGGGAAGAAAATTCCCTTTAAGTTAACTGAAGAAGCCTTCAAGAAAGCATGGGGTGAACAAGTACTTGATGTTAAACTACATGAGAATGGGTTCTATTTCTTTAGAGTTCCGAATGCTGACTTTCGCAGGAAGATCATTGATATGGGGCCTGTTTCTATCTTCAGTAGCACAATGTTGCTCCAGTAATGGCACCCAAAACTGAAGCTCAAGAAGGGTGCTATAGACTCTCTCTCGGTTTGGGTTAGACTAAGAGATATTCCATTTTCTTTATGGTCCCCAGCTGGCATTGGAAGGATAGCTAGCACCATTGGGAAACCTCTATATGTGGATATACAGACGGAACAGATGACTAGAATTTCGTATGCACGAGTTTGTGTGGAAATCAAGGCCACAGAACCCCGAATGGAAACTATGAAGGTATGGTGGGATGGTGAAGTGAATATGATCCGTATTGAATATGAATGGAAACCTCTGGCCTGCTCGTCTTGTGGCATTTTTGGACATAAATTAGGCTCCAATGGTTTTGAATGTGTAGCTGCACATACGGAAGGTAGAACTGAGACTACTACTCGACCTCAAGGACCAGTAGATTGGATTCAAGTCAATAGAAAAAAAGGCAAATTTCCTTCGGCCAAGTCTGCAAACCAGACTCAACCTACGATAAACATTCATCTGGAGCCGACTTTGGGGGGGATCTTCTTCCTGTTTTGAACCCCACTGCTGAACCTGGTCGGATAAGTTCTGAACTAAATCATCCTAATGAAGCTAAGGCAGGGCCGAGTCATTCCTCTGTTCTAGGTCATCTAGGATGTTTTGATCACCAGATTGAGGACCTTGCTATCAATTCTCAGTCATCTACAGAAGAGTCTTCTGATTCTCGGGTGGTGTTGGAGAATAGTGCCTCTGAAGGACTAGTGGAGGAAGAACCTGCTGTTATATCCCCCCAAACACCCGCTCACGATCTCTGGCATCCAGTGCCACAGAGGACACTTCTAAAGCTACTCCGGGGTCTTTACCTAGCTTGATGAGTCTTGGTATGATAACTAGCCCTTCCTCCTCGAAGAAGAAATCTAAGAGAAGGACGACAAGGAAATCTCACAGATAACTTTCCTTATCTTGCTATGTTTTTTGGTATTTGGAATATTAGAGGACTAGTAGATCCCCTTAGACAAGCTGAAATTCGGGCTTTTATCAGAATACACCGTTTTTCCTGTATTGGTATTGTTGAAACCGAAGCTAATACCTCCCTTTTTGCTGGAATCTCTAGAGGCCTTTGTGATAAATGGCGGTGGATTTCCAACTACGAATCCTCCCCCCTTAGTAGAATTTGGTTCGGTTGGAACCCGGATGAGCTAGAGATGAATCTTATTTCCTCTTCTGCCCAATTGATTCATGCTCATCTTAGGCTCTTAAATATGAATAAATCCTGTCTTTTCACTGTTGTTTATGGTGAACACTCCTTTGTGAATAGGCGACCTCTTTGGGCTGATCTTCTGCGGCTCTCCTCATGTGATCTACCATGGATTGTTGCTGGAGATTTTAATGCTATCAGAGACCCGGATGATAGAGTGGGCAGTACAACTCCATGGATCCTGGCCTTCGATGAATTTGGGGACTGTCTAAATCAGGCGGGACTTGAGGATCTTCGTTATGTGGGATGTAGATACACATGGTCTCATTTTTCAGGAGAGAATCGGAAACTTCGTAAGATTGATCGGGTGCTCTCTAATGACATCTGGACTCAGCAGTTTTCCTTTTTAGAAGCCTCCTTTCTTGCCCCTGGAATTTCTGATCACTCCCCCATGGTGATTAAAATTTCACCGACACCTTGCTCTAAGAAACCGTTCAAGTTTTTTAACTTCTGGGCTTCACACCCTAAATTCTCGGAGATAGTTGAGCAAGCTTGGGAGACTCGTATAGTTGGAACTCCTATGTATATTATTTGTTGTAAACTGCGGATTCTCAAAACAAAGTTGAAACAACTGAATAGAAGTTCCTTCTTAAATATATCCACAAGGACTGAACAGGCCAGGTCTGACCTCTATGCTGTTCAGACGGCCTTGGAACACCATCCTATTGATCAGAGCCTGCTGGATAGTGAAGTCGAGCTCTTACGGTCTTTCTCTACCCTGAGGCTACAAGAGGAATCCTTCTTCAGATAGAAATCTCGGATTCGATGGCTTAAGGAAGGGGATCTGCATACTAAATTCTTTCATCACTTTGTCAACAAAAGGGCGCCTACAAATTTGAATCCTCTCAGTGTCGACAGAAGATGGACTCCTAGTAACTGATCCACTAGTGGTCAGGAATCACATTGTTGGCCACTTCCAAGAGATACTCAATGGTACTTCTACTTCTATTCAGCCCTCTATTAGGGAGATAGGCAGTTTCATTGGCAGGGTTCTAGATGAGAATCAGAGGAACCTATTGGCACAACCGGTATTGGATGAGGAAATTTAGATTACCCTCTTCTCGCTTGCTAAGGGCAAAGCCCCTGGGCTGGATGGGTATAATTCTGATTTTTTCAAAACTACTTGGGAGATCATTTGACCGTCCATCCTTGTAGCGGTAAAGGATTTCTTTGAATTTGGACGCATGCTTAAAGAGCTAAACAGCACTATCCTAACATTAGTGCCAAAATCCCCTAATGCTTCGGCCATGACTGATTTTCGACCGATTGAATGTTGCAATACCCTCTACAAATGCATCTCCAAAATCTTGGCTAGGCGTTTAGCAAGTGTTTTACTAACTCTGATTGGCCCTGCCCAAACGGCTTTTGTTAAAGGACGCAGAATTAACGACAACATCGTGATTGCCCAAGAGTTATTTGCGGATTTTCACCACCAGGCTTACCTTCTCAAGTATGCCATTAAGGTGGATTTCCAAAAAGCTTTTGATACTGTTGATTGGAACTTTATTGAAAAAGTCCTAATGGCCTTCAAATTTCCGGAGATTTTCGTCAAGCTGGTTATGGCTTATGTATCGACAGCCAAATTCTCAGTCTTAATCAATGGGGAATTACATGGCTTTTTCGGTAGTTCCCGAGGTATACGCCAAGGAGATCCATTATCACCGTATCTTTTTATACTGGTTATGGAAGTCTTCTCCGGTATTCTCAAGGCCAAAACAGACATCCCGGACTTCCACTGGTTTTGGCATTGTAGGAAGACCCGTATATCTCATCATTTTTTGCGGATGATGTGCTACTGTTTTCAGAAGCCCACTTGAGATCAGTGGAACTAATCAAGGAATCGCTCCTTATGTCCACTGATTGGTCTGGTCTAAAATCAAATTCTAGGAAAAGCAATATCTTCCTCTCGAGAGGGACCCCGGATATGCGTGACCAAATACTTCAATGCCTCGGGTTCCAACAAGGTAC
The DNA here is from genome assembly GCA_031216235.1 of Syzygium jambos. Classification (NCBI taxonomy): domain Eukaryota; kingdom Viridiplantae; phylum Streptophyta; class Magnoliopsida; order Myrtales; family Myrtaceae; genus Syzygium; species Syzygium jambos. Next base: position 15,260,887 of record CM062221.1, read on the forward strand.
ACTTTCTTTTCGGTACTTAGGCGTGCCTATTATCTCGTCTAGGTTACGTAAAGAGGACTGTAAATTTTTGGTTGATTCTATAACTACTCGTGCCCGCTCCTGGACTAAACGGTTTTTGTCCTTTGCTGGTCGCCTTCAACTCATCAAGTCGGTTTTGTATTCTATGCAAGTATATTGGGCCACTATTTTCTCTATTCCAAAATCAGTCTTATATAGAATTGAGGCTATTTTGAGACAATTTCTTTGGAAAGGTCCTGATCTTGGCGTAGGTGGAGCTAGGGTGGCGTGGAATGCTGTATGCTTACCCAAAGAGGAAGGTGGCCTTGACTTCTAGAATACAATGGAGCAATGACTCTTAAACACATATAGCTTCTCTTCACTAATAAGGAATCCATATGGTGTAAATGGATTCATTCCAATTTTTTAAAAAAGGCAAACTTTTGGGTTGTATCCAAACCCACTATTTGCTCTTGGACATGGAAGAAAATCTTGGACATGAGAGACTCTGCCCAAACATTGTTCCGGTGAAAGATTGGTAACGGTCACTCGGTTTCCTTTTGGTTTGATTGGTGGCACAATAGAGGCCCTCTCTACCTTCTTTTAAGCAATGTGGACATCTATCAATCGCGGATCCCCTGCGACACCTCGGTTTGGAAATTCTACAATTATTATTGGCAACCCTCAAATACACTTGAAACTATACTGAGCTGGATGGATGATCCACCAATCTTTATGGAAAATTTGCTGGATGAACTCTTCTGGACTCCTCAACCCTCTAACTCCTTCTCAGTTGCCCTTGCCTGGAATCATATTAGGAGGAAAGGGCACTCAGCCCCTTGGCACTCCTTCATATGGGACCGGAACATTGCTCCACACCATGCTTTTCTCCTATGGCTAGTATCTCTTAACTGGCTGCCCACCTAGGTTTTCCTCTTACAAAACCACAGAATTGCCAATGCTATGTGCACCTTCTGTGGTTCTAGACCGGACTCAATCAACTATCTCTTCTTTGAATGCCCTTCTACTAGTAGGTTGGCATCCTTCTGGGCAACAAAATGCAGCCTACCTTGGCGCAATCGACCTTGGCAAGAGCATGTTAGGTGGGCGATGAAAGTATGTGGTGGTTCTTCCTTTGCTCATCGCATCTCTAGATTTTCCTTTGGTGCGCTATGCCATATCATTTGGACTGAAAGGAACAACGCCATCTTCAGAAACAAGAGCGTATTTATCCCAGGTATGCGCAAGCACCTTATCAAAGTCGTGAAGGACAAAGCCATTTTCATTGGGGGAGTTGATGATACATATAGGAATCGAATTTTTCAAAGAAAATGGGGCCTTCCAACTTCAATCTTTGAAGCGATACGTACGGCCTCTTATATGGTGTAATAGGCTTGTTGTGGAGTTGACATCTTTGTCACTTGTTGTATAGTTCTTGCTGAGCTCTCTTTGACCTTGTTCGGACATTCTTATGTCCTAGTTGGGTCGGAGTTTGGCTTTGGCTCTTTTGTATTTGGTGTTTTGAAAAGTAATACATATTCTTACCTTTACCAAAAAAACAACTACGAAATTCTTGGTCTGGCCTAAAACTGAATACTAGGAAAAGCAATATCTTCCTCTCGGGGGGGACTCCGGTTCTGTATGGCCAATTACTTCAATGCCTTGGCTTCCAACAAGAGCTCGCTCTTGGACTCAGCAGTTTCTGTCCTTTGTCGGTCGGTTACAACTCATCAAATCAATCCTGCATTCCATTCAAGTGTATTGGGCCACTATTTTCTCTATTCCGAAATCAGTGTTGTATAGAATTGAGGCTATTTTGTGACAATTTCTATGGAAAGATCCTAATCTAGGCATGGGTGGTGCTAGGGTAGCGTGGGATGCTGTTTGTCTACCCAAAGAAGAAGGTGGCTTTGGGATACGGCGACTTGTAGAATACAACAGAGTAATGACTCTTAAACACTTATGGCTTCTCTTCACTGATAAGGAATCCATGTGGTGCAAATGGATACACTCAACTTTCCTAGAAAAATCAAACTTTTGGGTTGTATCCAAACCTACATTCTGCTCTTGGACATGGAAGAAAATTCTGGATATGCGAGCTTCTGCCCAAGCATTATTTTCGGTGGAAGATTGGTAATGGACACTCAATTTCCTTTTGATTTGATTGGTGGCACAACAAAGGCCCTCTCTACCTTATTTTTAGCAATGTGGACATTTACCAGTCACGGATCCCCCGGGATACTTCGATTCGACAGTTCTACGATTGTATATGGCAACCTTCAAACCCACTAGACAATATCCTGAGCTGGACGGAATCACCACCAATCTTCGTGGAAAATACTCCGGACAAACTGATATGGACACCACATCCTTCTAACTCCTTCTCGGTAGCGCTAGCTTAGAATCATATCAGAAGGAAAGGGCATTCAGCCCCTTGGCACTCTTTCATCTGGGATCATCACATTGCCCCCGTCATGCCTTTCTCTTGTGGCTAGTATCTCTCAACCGGTTGCCTACCTAGGTACTTCTCTTGCAAAATCGCGGGATTAACACCGCCATGTGTGCTTTTTGTGGTACTAGGCCGGATTTGGTCAACCACCTCTTCTTTTGGCTGCACTTCTACTAGTAGGCTGGCTTCTTTTTGGGCAACGAAATGTAACCTTCTCTGGTGCAACCGTCCTTGGCAAGAGTATATTAGATGGACGATGAAAGTTTGTGGTGGTTCTTTCTTTGCTCACCGCCTCTCTAGATTTTCCTTTGGTGCACTATGTCATATCATTTGGACCGAAAGGAACAACGCCATCTTCATAAACAAGAGTGCCTCTATCCCGGGTATGCGCAAACATATTTTTAAAGTAGTGAAGGATAAAGCCATATCCTTTGGGGGAGTTGAGGATACTCTTAGGAATCGGATTTTACAAAGGAAGTGGGGACTTCCACCTTCAATCTTCGAAGTGACCTGATGGCCTCCTAATTTGGGTTTTGTTCCTTTTGTTTGTGGTTGGCCTCTTTTTTGCCTATTGTATAGTTCTTGCTGAGCCATCTTTGACCCTGTTCGGACATCTCTATGTCCTAATCGGGTCGAGGGCTAGCTTTGGCGCTATTTTGTATTTGGTGATTTGAAAAGTAATACATATACTTACCTTTACCAAAAAAAAAAACAACTACGAAAACATATACTTTTCATTCAACCCGGGTACTATTCGTTACAGACGCCCTAATTCTCTCTCGTTATGGTGCCCGAGTTAATGTACACCGGCTGGATTTTCTATGATTCTGGGTGTTTCGCTGGTCCGTTTCTTTTGGAAATTGGAGGCTATTATCGCCAGGTACTTCTCCTAAACATACTCTTTGGATTCATCGTGCGGTGCTCTTTCCTGGCATGATGAGTAGATCTGGGTTTCACGATTATTGCTGCTGTTGATGCTGTTTCATGCCATTGATTGGGGCATATTGGTTAAGATTAGAAATAATAGTCTCCTTCTACCTTGTGGTTCTTCCTTTCGGTCGATTTCTGGTTGTATGGTCTCTGTATCTGCTATGGCTGGGTTCACGAAATCTATGGTTGAGCATGATAAGTCTCGTTCGGCGCTTCCTCTGTTGAAGCCGCCTGTTGCCTTGAATAAAGCTAAACAAGCTAAGCAAGATAAGCCGGTGAGGGAATCTCCTAGGAATGCCTCTATTGACAAGGCTGGCCCTTCTAAAGC